>JANZLQ010000056.1:13523760-13587062 GCA_026212715.1 Elanus axillaris
GGACCACAGTAAGCTCACTACAGCTATTTACCACATGCCAGTTGAAGCAGCGGTAAATCTGCTCAAATTCTCTTTTGAAACCACATCTGCTCCACCCCCTTTAACACCCTTCAGATCAGTAAAATGTCATAAAAGGCAGAAGATGCTGAAATCAGAAAAAAAAAAAAAAACTTTCATCTTTCCATAGTTCACTGTTGGAACATGCTCTCTGCCCTTTTTTTAATTTGTATTTGGGGGAACTTACACATTGGAAGCCCTCACTAAAGAAGCCTGCAGAGGCAAGAACCTGAAACACACACTGACAGTTTTCCAGTCACTCTCCAGGCATAAGTACTTGCTGTTCCCCAGAAAGGTCAGAGCCTATGCAAATTGACTGACTCCTATTTCATCCCTGGACAAATTTGGAGTAAACTGTTTCTCCTAAGGTTCTATCAAGATAATGTTAAAACCTGGAGTTCTATTGCAGTTTACTGTGAGCAGCAGTGAGTCTAACTGGCATCATCTGGCATACTCATGCAAGTGACAAGGTGCAAGAATCGGTCCAAGCATAGATCAGTTTCCTTTACTTTGCCAGGGTTATGACCATCCTGGAAGGCAGTGGTTTAGTTTGCCTTCCCAACCTGCTCTCCCAACTGCTCCTTCCCCAGCAGGTCCTATCTCCAGTCCCCAAGGCACAAATTTAAAGCATAATGCAGTTTTGAACTAATCCCAGTAAGGGTCATGTAAGCATGGATTTGCTTGAGGATGAAAGAGGTTCTAGCCTTCCCATTTGAAAAGTTAATGGAGTATGGAATCTCATAGGCTTATACACAAGTTATGCAGAATTAAATCTCAAGGTTAGATTGTGAGTGTTTCTTTTCCCATCCTCCATTTTACAGGGAGGCCAACAGCATTCAATAAGGTTTATAAAAGGCTGCCAACCAGCTGCTCCACTTGCATTGCATCTGTGTGAACACAGCACGGCTATGGCCATTTACTTGCAGACCTGCTGTATCCTCAGCTTTGTTCCAGGAGAGAAAGTGTTTGATCCCAGGTAAGCTTAGAAAATCATAGACAGCATTTGCCACAGCATCTTTAAAAGGTGTTGGACATAAAGGGCAAGAAAAGCAAGTATATCTGTGTATGTAATATATTAGAGAGAAACTAGAACTATTTATACATACAGAACCCTAAAATGTTAAAGAGTGGAGAGTCGGTTCTGCACTACATTGAATACATTGGGGTCCAAGTTACAGTAGCTTTGGGTCTGGGCTTCTAGCTAAGTTCTAGTCTTACTTATCATATATACTTTATCTGTACAATAGTGTGATATCAGCTAAGTAATCAAAACAGATTAAATTGCCTATATGCACAGCAAACACCATTCCAGACAGCATTGGCTCCAGAAACAGTCCCCAACCCACTGAAGTCCCTCAGAAAATGTGTTTGCCTATAGAAAGGAAGTCAGCTTCCTGTCCGTATTCAAGGAGTGGAAAGTCACTGGAACCCAAGATCAGCAACGGTTACAGCTCCATAGCTGCCGGCCCCAGTTTGGACGTATTACTACTGAGTCATGTTTTTGCAGTGGGCTTCGGTCACAGCCTGGTCAGGTCCATTATGCCTGACTTGTGATTTGACACTGTTACACTAAATCTCAGATTGATAAACCCTGAGCAATTTTCACTGCAGTATGTAGCAGAAATCACTTCAAAATAGAGAGCACGTTGTTTCTTTGCAGCTTTTACCTGTTTCTGTGGAATTCAACGTGGCATGCATTATTTATTTCTCTCAGCACATAAATAACATGGAAAACTTGTGAAAGTTTTTTCTAAGTTCCTTCCTTGGTATGACTAAAGTTTTGAAGTCTATGATATGAGAAAACAAAACCCAATAGTTACCACTGGAATTCGAGAAACCTGGTGTCAGTCCTCTGCAAGATTAGACGTGTCTGTCCTGTTACAGTCAATGGCAATATTTTGGTGTGAAACAGCTGCAATGGGAGAAGAGTCAAGCCATTAGCAATGTGAGACAAAAACAAACAAACCAAAAAAAAAAATGCACAAGAGATTGGTCTTTACTGTATGCAGATACATCGACAGGAATTGTGGGCAAAATATCTTCTGCCTGTACGGGTTTTGGTCACAGCCTTTGGTCTTACATTTGGGATATTGGACAGGAGTCTTTCTAAACTGGTCAAGGGCATCAAAAGACATATGTCACAAAAGACTTTGGAGACCATGAGACCTTGTTGTGATCAGCTTACTGCAACATCACGTGCTTGAGCATGGCGATATTCAGCTTGGGCATGAAGCTGAGACCAGGGATTCCCACGTTCCACTCCTGCTGCTCATGGTCTGTGACCACTGCACACTTCTTTGTCTTTCCATCAGGTGTTTTCATGCACTGAGTGTATTTTTCAGAGCAGAGTTCTTGCAACTTAAGGAAGGGGCAAATGAAAACATCTGAAGTAGCTTCCCTTTCTTTAGAGAGAAAAACTGGTTCAGCACCAGGGCTGGAGTAATTGTTGCTGGAGAAGAACAGGGCCAAGCAAGAGCAGGCGAGGGATGTACAGCCCCAGAATGTCTCCTGGGCAGCTGCGTTGGCTTTTTCCAGCACAACTGCTGCAAGGCCCTGCCAGTAACCTAACATACCTCCTTCCCCTCCCCACAAGAAATATTCCAAAGGAGGTCAGACTAGATCTGTGCTGCCTTGAGCAGCCTGCTCTGGGTGCTCTGCTGCTTGGAGGTGCAGCCATTACACTGCAGTGTAACAGCCCAGCTGTTTTCTTTCACAGCCTGTACCAGCCCTGTGTGGTTTACCTTCCCCTCAATCTTAGCTGTTTAATAAGCTTTACTGCTTAATGATTTTTTTTCTTCCCCTTTTCATGTAATATAGCTGTATCTGGAGCACTGGGGATTCTCTGTTAATAACTTGTCCTATTGTGTTTTGTCACATCCTTTCTTGTGACTAGTAATTTATCAGTAGTATTGACTGATGTAAAATTATAGACTTCCCAATCTTTCCTAGCCTGCAGAGTGTCTTTCAAGAACTCATAAAGTAATTCAAATGATGAAGAGCTCTACTTCGCAAAATAGTTGAGGCTGCTTTTTTAGAGCTATTACATTTGGTCTATTAAGGCAAAACACTAAATTGGGGTGCCAGGGTGACTTACAGCTCTCTTGTTTCTTTTCTTCTCAGGAGTATAGCTACACTTTCTCTTTCTGTTGTTTTTTTTTTTTATTTGGACATAAACTGCTCAAGACAGAGATAAGAAAATACAAGCTCAGGGTGTGAAAACTGAAATCAGCTGCTGAAGGTCATGAGATAAACCCACACGAGTTGAGTTTTGTACAAGAAACCATGACGATTTTGTACACAGGTAGCTCAGCAATGAAAGAAAAATCAACTGTTCACAAAAGTAGCACCTGAAGGAACTGTTATCAAAATTAATTGCATCTGTAAAATAAGGAAAAATATTATTTGCTGAATATCCCATTCAAAGTGTTCGCTAAAATCTGTCAGAGTAAAGCCTTGATAGATGTGTTCAAGAATTGTTCAAGTTTGCAGCAAAAGGGGCAGAATTCATGTTCAAATTTACAGAACCAATAGACAGAGTTTGAAGGTTGCCATGTGTCTGCTCAACAAATTGGATGAGAATCCAAACTTTTGTAAGTGTTCTTGAGATTAGTAATTTTATCATTTTTCCACTACATTAATTGTTTAGAGGGTAGAAAATAAATACTCTATAATAATTTTCAGAAAAAAGCCTCAAGAATAAGACTGCAGCCCAAGGTAAGATGTCTAATAGCTGTATATTGTCCTCTGTTTTGTGTGTTTTGCTGTTATTCAGATTTACTTATCTCCCTCTTTGCCCTTATCTCATAAACAGATTTGCTGCACATACATTTAATACACGCATACTAGAGCATAATGAGTGCAATAGGATGGTAGAATAGACAAAGTAGGAGGGATAGGTTTAAATGTGCTTTGTGAGTGAGGCCTATTGGTGCTTGAAAACCACATTGCTTTGGAAAGTTAAAGATATGTAATTGCACCTTGTGAAAAATAGCGGGAGTTATGCATCTGGC
Organism: Elanus axillaris; assembly: GCA_026212715.1. Lineage (NCBI taxonomy): Eukaryota > Metazoa > Chordata > Aves > Accipitriformes > Accipitridae > Elanus > Elanus axillaris. Next base: position 13,527,828 of record JANZLQ010000056.1, read on the forward strand.
ATCCTTGTGATTTACCTTTGGTCACGTATAAGCATAGGAAAGCATTTTGCTGCTAATTGGTATTGCATTTACTGGAATCATATGCAACTAATGCAAGAGGCCAGTTATCTGTCAGAACCTTGTTATGTGGCCAAAGTCATCATCAAGCTCTATAAATTATATTTCCATGAACCAATTAAGCTCCTTTACCCCCAGGTCATGCATTAGTTTAAGGAAAAAATGAGACTGATAAAGCTTTTCTTGAAGGAATGTTTATCTTTTCAGCTCCAGGTTTTGACTTGAGTGAAACTACTGCCAAGATGCCCTGAATAAACACGTCCCTTAGGACTTTTGCTTTTTTTCCCCCCCAGCACTGGCTACATCTACATTATTGGTTTGGTTTGACACAACCAGTGCATTTTTAAAGCAAATCTCACAGTTGAGTCAATTTATTGTGCTGTGCTTTGCTTTGCATTGTGGAGCAGTCTCAGAACATAATCTGGATTCCTTTGGGATGAATCAAAACCAGAAGGTGCCCTGTAGGACTGCACCTAGTGCAGCCTGACTGGTACTGGACCATCAGCCCATGGCATCACACTAGAGCTAGTCTAAGTGAAACCCCTAAAACACATACAGTGTGTACATTACAGCCTCAGCATCGGCTCTTTCCCATTCCGGATCTGCTCCCACAGCACTGAACCAATTGCTAATATAGATAGAGAAGACGTCTCCAGGCTTCTGACTGCCTGGCCTCTAAGGAGATTATAGCCCCTGTTTCATGATTTTTTGCCCCCCTGCTGAAATTTCTGCCATTATGTCATGGACATGAAGCAGCATATCATTAGACTGATTGCAGAATTTACCTGTTCTTTCTTGTTTCCCTCTGTAAAAAAAAATAAATAATCCAAAAATGCAGCTCATGGAAAAAACAGTTGGTGAAGAAAAGTATCTGTTATGTACAGACATCTCAGTGTTTAGTTCTGTATTATACCCCATTTTATCTCAATTTACAGTCAAGCAACAATTCAAACAGAAAAATGTGTAAAAGTACCAGGAGAGGCATCCTATTAAAAATCCTCGATAGAGTGAATAGATGCAGGCAATGAGCACACTATAGCCGTATACATCAGCTGTCCTTAGCAACCAGTCAGCTGTGAGAAATCAGCCTGACTCCTGGAGGTAAACCTGCAGGATAACACACACTCACAACAGCAATTTTTTTTCTTGTTAGAGTACAATTGGACACCCAGTTTGGAATAGTCATGCTTGGTTAGGAAGGGGGAGGAACACTTTCCACACAGACTAGTCAGTGCAGAAGTGGAAAATCAGTTATGCTCATCACATCTGTGGTTTTCTAGGATTCCTAGTATATGCAGTCCTGTAGACGCCGTTGATTTAAAGCTGTCAGAAGTCCTTATTATGTGAAGAAGTTCCTCATCATTCTGCCACGTCTCCTTTATTCAGATATTATAGTACTGTTTTCCTCTGAGAAATCTGTGTGATGGCATACTTTAATTCAGGAAGGAGACTACTGTCAAAGATTACATTCACATTTAAATTATGCTTTTGTTTAAAACTATCTTAATTTTAATATTTTAATGCCTTGAAAAATAATTTTAAAATTAAAAAGTAATTAAACTTTTAAATGAGAATAAATCTATTAAAGTGTCATTTTATATGTCTGATATTCTTCTGATTCTTCAGGAGACAGTCAGCCAGGACAGAGGAAGAAAAAGGCATCCAACACAGGATGGGCCCATGCCCAATTTCTCCTGCTTTGATACAGAAATGAGACTGACAACTTGGTCTGGATTTTAGCATTTTTAAGATCTACTGTGACCTTCACAATCGTGCTTATCACCATTTAAGGTTATTTATTTCATATCTTTCCTGGCTTTCTTTTTTATCTTTCTGTACTCTCCCGTAAACAAAAGTGGAGGAAAGAAAGTAGTACTCCCCTATATTTGAAAGTATTTTCTACAACTGGTGACACAATGTAATGTGTGATATTTATATGAATTTTGTGATTTTACCTCCCTTTAAGGATAATATGTTTTTACTAGGTTTAGACTGCATTTGTGAGAATGGTGGCATTCATAGACAATTATAAATCACACTGGAACCCTAGAAATGGCACCAGCTTCCAACAGGATCCTTTTCTGAGTGCATATAAAGGTGCTTGTCTCTTCTGTTTCTCAGCAAACTTTTATGAGTAGAGTTATAAATGGCCTCATTGCTCAGCAAATGCCAATGCTCAGTAGTGACTGCCACCTGCGGCATCTGTTCTTCTGTCTACGTGTGTATTTTCTATAACGAAAGCCCCATTGTGCCTTCAAACTGGAAAATGAGGCTAAAGTAGTTATGCAAATGGTGAGCTGGAATTTAAAGAAATGGAGCTGAAGAAAACACAGTTCCTGCTTCCATTGCTCTGAAGCTGAAATCTGATTAACATCACTGAAGGCAGCTTTTCAAAACTGTTTCATTTGGTACCGAGGTTCCCAAAAGTTGGAGTCCCTTCACGTCTCCTGAGAAACGAGACATTTTCAACTGCGGGTCAAAGGAGGACCACGTTTCCCACCCAAAGGGCTTGGGCCCTCAGCCTGGAGAGGAGAAATGCTGCAGCAAGACCACGGGAATGAAAAGAGGTTCCCGCAGGTAGGCAAAGTGCAAATATTGGGGTTATTTTTCTGCGAGAAGAAAATGTTTCAACTTGCTTATGTGTTTTGTTTCAACTCAGTTTGCAGCCTTTGTCTTGCTGGGCTGGGAGATGGTGATTTGGGATTTGGAGCACATTTGTGTGCCCGAATGAAGTCAGAGTGTGTTTGCTTGGAGGGAAATGTGTTACTGGTGTTGCTCACTGTGACGCTGCTGCTGTTGATTGAAAGGAGCCTGCTGTGGCTTACTGCTGAAATTACAGGAATCTTCAATAGAGCGACCGACAGCCCTCAGAGGGGGATAAAAAACACAGAAGGGAAAATGTTAAGGTAAAATTATGGTGGTGGTGAAGCTTGTTGTTTATATAAACTGTTCCTGCTATGAGCCCAACAGTGACCTTTCCTCACATAGGGCAGTGGAGCTCATTCCAGGCAGAAGTATTTGCAGGTGGGCTCACAAGCGAGGATTTTGCAGAAGACCTGGCAGTTTCCATCTGAGTCACCTCCCGAGAGCAGGGTAGCAGCAAGAGCGCAAGGGGCCAAACCACCCCAGCTCGTGCTGATCTACTATGGCCCATGGGCATGGCAGCAATTTGGGAGCAAAGAAATACTCTTACTGACTATCCACATAACTTTTTCCGTTCCTCTTCTTTTCCCAATGCTTCTGATCTCTTCAGATCACTAACTACACAGCGCCTACATCACTGGGAACCTTAGCTACTTCTCTTACATAAACAGTAACAACTATACTAGTGGTTATGCTAGAAAGTATCATGTCTCAAAATCCAGCACAAACCATTCAAAATCTCCCCTTTTTCAGAAAAGCAGCTAATCACGCTTCTTAACTGGTTTCACAGTAATTTGGTTTCAGTCGATCAATAGACCGGAAAGCATCTGGTTTTCTTAAGAAGGGTACTATAGAGACTGTTTGGAAGGTAGTATGTCTAGAGGAGTAAGAATATAGCTCCTACCCTGCACTGACCAAGTGAAAACTGAGTCTTGAGCAATAAGCATGCTGTCATGTAGACTCTATTCACCAAGGTACCTGTGTGTAGTTACTGAGCATTGGCTATAACCCAATTATTAAAGGTACTTTAAAAGCTGCTTTTGAAATTTAACATTAGACAAGAAAGAAAAATGGTCAGAATCATAAAAATCAGAGTTAAAAATGGTGAAACAATGAACCCATTTACACTTATTTTTGCTTTACATGCTCCCTGAACCTAAAGAGCTGTGGTATGTTCATTTACTGAATAGAAAAATTCCAAAGCAGTGGCATTGTGCATGTTTAAAGCACATCTGAATGTGTGTTTTTTCTTCCTGTATTTTGTGCAATCATTTACTTTCTTGCCAAAAAGACAAGGTGTCTTCTTTTGAGCATTGAACACACAGCTCATGTTTGCTTGCTTTATTCATGTCAGTGCAGAACTTGCTGGTCACTTACCAGCATGACTGCTCGTCCATGGTTCATTCTGTGCTCTCCTGCTTCCCCTTGCCTTCAGGCTTTTCAGTTTAACTCTTGGCAAGGCACCAGCTCACAATATTTCATTTTCAGTCCTCAGTGTCATCAAGATGAAAGCCACCACAGAGAAGAGAACATCTCTCAAGCATGTGGTACACACACCCCAGTGGCTAGCATTGGACTTGTCTATCCAATGCCAAACAAGCCTCCATTAGAGAATTATGGACATTAACGTGACAGCTCACCCACAGCAGGGACTGATATGAGGCCTTCTGAAGCTGAATACACAAGCTGGGGCAGGACAGCCAAGCTCTGCACTTGGTGCTGGGAAAGCACTCTCTTCTCTGGATCCGGTACCAAGGTGGCAATAAGAAGGAAGAATTTGCTTTTCAGGTTTAGACCCAAACAGGAGAAACTGTTCAGAAAGACTGACACAGGCAATGCACTATTCATTCTAAATGTTGCCAGATAAAACAAACTCCAGAAGCAGCATTTGTTCTTCTAAGGAGAACTGGTGGAGAAAAAGCTGGCCAGCCTGTGCATCCCGTGTACACAAAAACCCCAAAGCTGTCAGCAATGGCACCCAAACCAGACACAGACTTTTTCGGGTGTATGTATGTGCCCTGCCTGTGTGAATGGTTATCACCAGAAATGGTAGAGTGCTCAGGAACACAGTGTGTCTTGGAAAGGAGAGAAATTTGATTGCCTTCTAAATCTACTATCTCAAGTAGGAATGATTAATTGATGCCAGTAGACAAAACAGCAAGGAATCCGCCATATTAACACACACATTTTTCATTTCTTGACTTCACGAAACAAATACTAAGCAAGGCATGCAATTGTCAGACAAGGAAAATATGTTGTTATTAATGGATGTAAGGAAACAATCTTGGGAGAAAACCAGCAGTGGGTTGAACAGAGAAGTGTGCAGAGGTTATAGCAAAGTTCTGTGACCCAGGGATCATCTTTTCACCACATGTTTGCACAGCTTCTAGCTCAGTGGGAGTCTTGATCTATGACTTTGCCCCTTAAGCAGTAATCCATATAGCAGTGCTAACAACATATGTCATCTGGAAATTAGTCTCCAGATCTCAGCAGCATAGTAGATAATCACATGTAGTATCTTCTTATTCTGTGCTTCAAACATCCTCCAGTAAGTTACACTAACAGTAGACTTCATTCCTTTGCTAGAGGCTGTGAGCCAAAAGGAATTAAGAAAACAAAGCATGCATAAACAAAAAAAAAGCAAAAAAGCATTACATTCCCGGAGGCATCTATGCTTCAGAGGGACCAATGGCCACATGGTTTATTAAAGATGATTCTGAATTATGCAGTAAAAACTCCAACATAGAGTCAGCCAAAACATGGCTCACTTGACTAGGCAGTTGCATGCAAATATTTGTCCACTACTTTTTCTGGATGTTTTTTCTTGTCATGTATGCTATAGGCACATGTGTGCACAGTTTCAAGTAAAAGAGTACTCTTACTGAATTCAGTAGTATGCCTAAATTCACATGTTCTTAAGAGTTTTGCTGCATGTGGACCTTGGGTTCCCCCAAGAAGAACACCATCTTCTCCTTTTAACCAGTGCTTTCTTTAAAAAAAAGAGGTCAGCATCAGATGTTGATCTCTGACAGAGCCGAAACTCCTTCATGATGTATTGCACTGGAAATTCAAACAATTTATACACCAGTTCTATACAAAGAATCTCTCAGCATCAGCAGTCTAATCCAAAATTAGCTTGTATTTCTTCCAAGAATATAACTGTCACACCTACTGTTTAAGGTCAGCTTAAGCAGCACAACAATCAAGAGGAAAGAAACGCCTTTGTTTACATTAGTTGTATCCTAGTTTTTAAAGACCTGCTTTCTAATTAGTAGAATCATGTGCTAAGAAGTGATGGTATGCTCAACACTGCCCAAAACACTTACAAAAACTTAGTCCCTTTCCAGCAGTGCCTTTGAGCAAAACAAGCTGCAAAATCCATTGTAAGTCTTGTGATATTTTTATCCCTGAGCGCAGCCGTTTTTCTGTATCATTCCAGCATCAAGCGCTGGCACCTCTTGGGCTCTTTGTCCACTTAAGACAGGACCATCCACCTCTGGCTCTTCCTCTGCTCTGCTGCCCCTTGGGGAAGCTGGCAATGGAGGGAGCACCAAGACAGAAAGTCACTGAGCTCACAGTGACAGCCCACAATTCCCTGTTCTTTCTTTCCTGTGGTCAGAACCCACAAAATACATACAGTTAAATAAATAAAAAGCTTGATAAATGAATGTCCAATAAATAAAGAAGACAGATAAATAAATAAATGTGTTAGATAAATAAAGCTAAAAAAAGAAAGCACTAGAATGTCATTCAGCTTAAGAATGGCTCTGGCCTATTAGTAGTTCCATTTCAGGGCAGAAGCCACATCCTAAGCAAGGGTCAGACTCTGATAGTTTTAATCATGTTACTGTATATGTTGTCCAGTTCCTGACACTAGCTGCCAAGGGGGGTGACAGAAGAAAATAGAGCTTGACTTTCTCATAGCCCTATCTTCAGTGAGCAAAAAGAAAAGAATGCATAAAAGAGTAAACATACAACTATGCCTCCTCTCATCTCCCATGTTGTGCAATTTTTTCCTCCACAGTCATATGTTGGATGTTTGCATTGCAGCAAATTCTGACTTATGACAATTGCAACTGCCCATGTCTGCCTCAGCATGAGAAAAGCAAGTAAATGCTGGATATGCAATTTTTTCCCATGCTTTTTTTAGTTCTGACATGGCCAGAGGATATAGAACTGTCCTTGGACAGTGCTCTCTGTGTTTGGAAAGTACCTGTATTGGTGCACAGCCCCAGCTGGTAAAAACAAAGAAAAATATGAAAAACACAGTTGAACATGCACTGTAGTTCAGACTCCAGACGCTGTACTTGTTTTCTGTTCAAGGTTTGAATTCTTCTAATACAGTGCCTGTGTGTGCGTATATGTGTGTGGTTTGGCTTCAATATTTCCTGGAGGAATGTGTCCGCACAGCTAAACAAAATACCTCCCTGGGGGCAGCTTGTTCTTTACAGTTGCTGCAGCACGGAGAGAAAATCAGATTTTACAAAGACAGAAATGGAGTACATCCTGCCAGGGTATAAGAAAAGCTTCATGCTTGACATCATTAATGGTCAAATTATAACATCAAAAAAATAACATTTTACTCCAGTGCATTTAGATCAGGAGCCTTGAAACTTTGCCTGTCTCTTTGGGAAAAGAATGGGAGATAAATATATGAAAATAATCAATATTTTCTAGCTATAAAAGGACTACAACCAGGCACCTTTTCCAAACCACTCTTTAAACATGTTCCACATGCTTTGTAAGTTGCTCTTTTCCCCTGAGGCTTGGTCTGTTAACAAAGAGGTGTATTAAATACAGATGAACAAAAAGATCAGCTCAGAGCTTTTCATCGTGCTTGCAAATGCTGATTCTTCTGCAGGGCTACACAGGCCTGACACCCAGTCTCTCTCAATGAGGACTCAGCGTCCTGAGAAAGCATCAAATACATTTAGCCTTTTCCTAGCACATTCAACACTTGATAGCAAGGCTTAGAAAATGCACCTCACCAAAGATTTTTTTTTTTTGTTCCTACTCCTATCAAAGTATAAATCTAAACAGAGCCAGTTTATTGGCATCAAGAACCAACAGACTATGTTTGGAAATGTAACCCTCCTTTGAAAAGTATGTGCAAAGCAGAATCAAAGAGCCTGCTTTGATCACTTTGATACTTTCCTGAATGTTGATTGGTTTCTTTGACTCTATTCGCTCCATTTCTCTTTGGTGTCAGAGGGAAAATGGTGTGGACAATGCTATCATTCTCCGCCTGGCGCATTGTTTTATTACAGAAGCTCATGTACCTAAATTATGCAATAGGAAGAATTGAAACTGTGTCTTTTTGACGTGAACAAAGTTGATGCCAACCTTTTTTGTTAGTGTACAATTAATGAATAAAATGGGTTGATGTTCTGAGTGCGGTTCATAGAGAGGCAGCTGCTGTGCTGCCTGTACATGTGCTTTTCAGATTCCCCAGGAGCAAACCCAGCCGTTCTGAGAGTGTCGTGTAGCTGCACGCTACTGCTTGCATGGCAGTTTTAATGCTGTATTCAGACTAGGGTCCAGTGGGGCAACTGTACCTCTCTGGCCCATGCATTACCACATCCTCCTCTGGGCTGGACTCCAAGGCCTCCAGCCTCTATTTCAGGCAGCTGTGGGCTCTCTCCTAGAAAGCCACGGACCATCACCCTATGCCTCTGCAGCTTCAGTTCTCATCTTGGTCACAGCAATGGCTACTGGTCAGCAAACAAGGCAGAGCCCAGTCCAAAGGGCAGCACAGAAGCAGAGTTACTGGCTTGCCTGGGCTCTGCAGTCCTTGTGTGCCTGGATTTCAGCTTCTCTGAGTGACTGGGATGTATACGCGTAGAGAGGTTGTCTACAGGACCACCTCCCTTTCCACCTCTGTTACAGAACTTCCCAGTAACAGCTGTGGGAAAATGGGCTGTGAATAAGGGAGGCTGCGATGGGGCTGGAGCGCCCTGAGCCACAGAGCCGACAGCCGGCTTTGCCAGGAGAGCAGGACAAGGACCCAGCTGTTGGAAAAGTAACTGGGGTGACAAGGAAAGGGAGGTAGAAGGGAAAAATGCCCACATTGTCCCATCTTTCCCATTCACTGAATATTCCCGCTGCTCTTTCTGCACCCCATGCAGTCTTAATTCATCCTCCTCAACCATGGGTTACCAAAAGTATATGTAATATGCCAGATGAGCAGATGCCTGCTTTTACACCGCTGTCAATGTCTCCTTGTCCCTTCTGGCTATAATTCTTCTGACATATCCTAAGACTGCATTCACCTTTTTCATGGCAATTCTGACCAGTGGCTAATATTTATCCCATGATTAATGAGAAAATATGTAGTAATAAACTTAGCACATTTTTTGTGTCCTCTATCATCGCCATATAATGAGCTCTCACATTACAGTAGAAATTCTATGCAAAAAATCATAGCCAAGCACGTAATACTATTGGATTTAACTATTTCCATTAATCCAGTCTCTAGTGATCTTTTTTTATTTCTTTAGGCTATTCTGATCTTCTGTGTTGATACTGGCTCCTAAACTTTTGTTTTAAGTTATGTCAGTGAAAGGGTATATGATAATACTTGTCACAACGTTAGATCATGATTAATATAGTAAAGATAATGCTTCAGCTGTGTGTCTTTGTGTTACCAGGAAGTGATTATTTCACACAAGCTGCTTGGTTATAAGGTAGATGATGAATATATTAACTCTGTATAATTTAAGGTAAACAGACAGGATTTTCCTTTAGTATTTGCCCAAGATTACTGGGGAACTGGGCAGCCTCTTTCCCTCTCCTGCACTCACACATGCTTTTAGCCTTTGGGGGCTATTTATTCGAGGAACAATGTTTTAACAAAGAACATTTAAATTGCCTCTGCAAACTTTAGCATGACTTTACTCTTGTATACTCTATGTATATGTATATCAGAAGGACACTTTACATTTCAAAAGCAACAGCTTCTCACAGTTTTTTGAAGACAGCTTCTTATTTCAAGGGAGCTCTCATTTGCAAGGGTAGCCTCAGCTCTCAGCAAGAGAGATCACTGCAGTGACTCACTAGCTCTCATTGCTGATAAGATTGCTTTTTGCCCCAAATGCAGTTTGCCTGGTTTTCAGCTTGGGAAACTTCTTTAAATTCACCAGTGACTTTGCCAGCTAGACAACGACAGCATCAGAGTGTGAATCACACCATTTCAATGGGCTGATTGTGAAATAAATATGAACAGGAACAGCAGGGGGTGGCTTTTCTTTAGCAGTCACAGTTTCCTTTTCACTATATGCCCTTAAAATGCCCAGGCAGCCTATTAGCGGAGGGGAAGATTGATAGAATTCCATTTACATTTTAAATCAAGCCAAGTTCTCACTTCCCCAGCCACAACCTTTCTAAAACATCAAACAAACAAACAAACAAAACAAGAAAAGCTGCGGCCAAATAGAAAGGGGGGAATAAATGGTCATTTGATTACTCTTCTAATGGAAATTAGCTTAATGGTCCAAAATTAGAAGTATAGACGTTAAAGACCTTGGCTTGTTCTACACATGAAAGGCATAACGCAGCAACTGGGGTGATTCTTCACCCAAAATATTTCTCTTCACACCATCCCTCTGTGCTTTCCTCAGTACATTACCCAGCTTTAATGTTGTCTTAGCTTTGTATCATTATTTCTCTTTCCTTTCAGGAATAACTATTAGGGTAAAACAAAACTTTATAAAACCATGAGAGTAAGTAGACACACTGGTGCTGAGAACGTCCCCCAAGCCACCCTTGGATCTGGCTCGCCTTTCACCCAGCTGGTGACCACGAACACCCATCCTTCCACCCTGGGCACCCATGCCAAGCTGGGCTGGGTTAATGCACCTCCGGGCGCTCTCCAGGAAGCTGCCTGAGAACCAGCTGTGGAGGCAGGAGGGGGCCTGTTTGGCACCTCATTCTTGCACATGTTCTCAAAACTACCTGTTGAACGCTGCCTACACCTAGCCAGATGGATGAGGGCAACGCTGCCTCTGCTCTGCTTCTGCTGGGATGGCAGGGCAACCTCCTGATGTAGATGAGACCCTACTGCAAGCTACTATCTTATTACTGTGGAGAGCTATCAACTATACCATGCATGTATGCAGCTACATTTCACGTATCTTCAACTAATTCTTTTCTTAGACACCCAACTTAAACAAATACAAACCAGAAACACACTTGTAGGAACACTTAGTCACCTGGGAATTCATTACTTGTGTTTCAGAAGAAGAAGATTCTTTTTCCTTTTTTATTTTTATCAAAAGGATTTAAAACAGAAAAGTTGCAATGAAGAATGAAATTCAGGTTTAAATGACAGCTACATCTGAAACACAGTCTGGTGTTGACTCCAGTTTCTGACATGCTGAGATATTTATTTTTTCTTTGTTTCAAGGCAAGTTGACAGAAGAAAAATTTCATCATTAATTTTATCGATTTTCTTAAATGGAATGAAACTCCACTTATTTTCATAACTTCTGGGTTTTACCTAGTAGAGCAGATCATCAACTATTCCACCCCATTTTATACAATTTTGTTCCCTAGAAGAGTATTTAAAGCTGTACAAGGTACTTGTCTCATCGTTTGGTTTCAGGGCACTGGCAAAGACAGCTTTGAACCTGTGTTGCATCTCCAACAGACAGGACTCCAAAAGGTAATGCTCTCTGTGAGGAAGAAGAAATAATGCATCTGATTTACTCTTGCTTTGGCTTCAGGGTTTTTGTGCTACTAAGGCCGATGAACTGAACACAAGTTTTAATCTAGACTGAGAATGTGTATCTGCAGGAGTCTGTGACTTGTGCCATTGATTTCAGTGATGGCAGGACTTCTTCCACTGTGCTTAAATATAAAACATAAAAAGCAGCGTACAGAAAAAAAAGTAGAACTATGGAGACATGATGTATTATATGGACCTGTACTTTACCTTCTCAGCCAGCTGAGATGAGAATTTATTTACCTTGCAGTTGTGCTAGCCTGCTGGAAGAACTATTGTTTGTATCTAGAAATATACACAGCAACATAAGCTTTGACGTTTGCAGGTTTCTAGGCAAGAATAAATAGAAAACTGAGCCTGCTAGCATGCGAAGCAGCAACTAAAAAGCTCTTGTGCGGGCTGTAGGTCAGCAGAGAAGTCTCTCTGGATTCCAATTTGGCTTGGACTGGGTTGTTATAGAGAGCTGCACTTTCAGTCTCATCCATTTATTTTCTTTTAGTGACATAACACTTCTGAAAGGTGTGGGAATACCAGCCCTAGAAAATTAAGTCCCTCCTCTCCTTGCAGATTAACCACAGCACAGACAAGAGCTCTTTGGAGGGACAACCTCCCAGAGCAGATAGCTCAGACCTTGCATTTTTTGAGCCCTTGAATTCCCCAGTGGGCTTGTGTCAGGCACAAATTTAGTAGATGAATACATTTATTTGTATCACGTCTGATGATACATTCCTTGCTGGCTGACATAATTTTTCATCACGAGTGTAATTAGGGAGGGTGGGAAGCTGACCAGCAATGATAAGACCTGAAGCTATCTGCCACATTCGCATGTGTGTGTGGTGAGAGAGGGGGAGTGAGGACAAGGGGAGGGTAGGAAGGCATGAATAACTTGCTTTTATTGCTGAGCACTGGTTTAAACCTGACCAAGCGTCTCTCCCCAAAATCCTATTATTGAGGCCCTGACTTCAGTGTTAATAAAGAATGGTATTACCTTAAGATAACTTAAGCACGTGAGTGGTCTCGAAGCCCAGACCGAGCATAGACGAGGCACTTGTGTGCTACTGGGAGGAAAGGAGGCAGCTCAGCCTGTGCCCATGCCCGGCCAGGGAGCCAGGCTGAAAGCACCACTGTTATTTCACCAGAGAGGTCTGCAACTTAGTCTGAGATAAAATTGCCCTTTTCTTAGCAAGGCAGTGAAGGCCTAAGACTCTAAATCCTGCATTACTTGAATCAATAAGCCTTGCAGTCACTGAAAAGAGTATCACTGACAGGGCTAAAACCGCGTAATCTTCCGTCTCCCTGGTGCTGATGGCTGCATTCCCACAAAGTCCATGGGAAATACCATTATCCCCATTACATAGAAAGCAGCCAAGACACAGGCAAGCCAGGCTACATCTGCACTGCAGCAACAGACACTCATGCGGACATCTCCAAGCAGTCCTGGGCATTGCCATCATGCTGAGTCCCATATACCCATAGTCCCTGCTGCTGCAAAGGCAGGTTGGACACACTGCCTGCGGAGAGGGCTGCTAAGCATAGCCAGGGTCCATGATTTGGTCACTGGTCTGAGGCAGCACAAGGAAATTATTCCTGTTCCCCACCCCTGCTGGGCTGTCCCGTCTCTGTCCTGAACCACAGGACTCCCCATTTCCATATGTTTTCCTGCAGGAAAAGTGCCCAGTGCCAGGTTCACGCTTGCAAGACCTCTAGATTTCAGAACATCTCGTTTCTTTTTCTGACCCAGATGGCTTAGCTGCTTCTATAACTATCTTATCTAAGAACAGGCTTTTGAGCAGTAACATCTGTTTCCTCAATATATATGTAAATTTTTAAAAATAACAGTAGTGTAGAAAAAAGAAGCCCATACCACTGAGCAAGCAAAGAGGACTTGTGCTTAACTCTCATGGGGAAACAGCATTGCAACACCAGCCCAGCAACACCCCTGACGTCCTGCCTGCCTTGTCATTGCCCAGTTTGACCAAGCCAGGCAGATTACCAGCAGACACTTATTGCTAGCGTGAAAGAGAAAAGGAGACACGTTGGATTACCCCAGCTTCAAATGCAGGCACACTGTGCTGCCATACCCAGCTTCTCTTCTGTAGCAGGGCAGCTGGCAGTGTTGTGCACCAGCAACCCCGAGACCAGGTCAATGCGTGAGGCTGCACAACCCATATCCCAAAATTCAGTGCTGATGTCTACAAAAAGGCTTAACAAAGTGCATTGTTGCACAGCAAAGAAAAACACGACAAACAGACAAGGCCTTAATCAAAACACCAGGGTTTCCAAAAAGTCTTGTGCTGAGATTGAAGCTTGCAGGGCAGTTTAGCTCTGCTCTGAAGCAAGAAGTGACACCTTTGCCACAACAGCCAGTTGAGTCACTGGGCCTTGAGTTGCTTCTTAAATACAGGGCTTTCTCTGTAAAGCACTGTTTTATTTTTCTTTTTCTATTTTTCAATATAATCAGAAGGTCATTTCATGAGGTGTCTCATGGCAGCCCCCGACTATTTTAAGATAAACATTTTCATTAAACAAGTGGATTTTGGTATTAGGAAGTCAGCAACTTGAAAGGGCTTTTGTCAAAAGTTGGTGGAGGCCCTGCTAGACTGTTCAAACATGGGAGGAATTTCTGCCTGAATAGTGAGTTCTTTGACTTTTAGAAAAATATTATTGTTTGAATTTTCAGTAACTTGGAAGCAAAAGGACAACATAGCTCAAATTTTTAAAAAAAAAATATATACACAGTTATGTCATCATAGACTTCTGAGTTTCCTCTCAGCCCATGTGCCTGCTTTTGCTGTGGAATATTCCTTATAAGAGTAAATAAATGCACTGTAAATAGCACTCAGGGCTATAGTGACATCAACAGTCTCAAGAATTCTCCAAGAGTGTGTGTCCTGAGCCCTCAGAACCCTCATATGCTCACTGAATTGAGGAGTACGGTAAAGATGTGTCTATGGTGGAGATGACTATGTCATGATGATCATCACAAATACGGTGGTACCGATTGACTCCTGATGTGCTCCCTTCTAATGCCAGCCTGAGCATTGTCCCATGGACTGGAAGGGCTGTAAATAGCAGCTCCTCACTTGGGGGCGATCTTTAGGGGAGTTTTGACTCTAACATATTTTGATCTTTGCCCCTTCCCCTCCTGCAGCTCTAAAGACTGTTTCCATGTCCATTTTGAATATTGCCTCTAAGATGCTATTAGCCTTTGTGAAGAACAGCTTGTGTCTCCCTGTTAAAGCCCTTCTCTGCCCAAGGCAGGGTATGCACCAGAATTAATAAGTGGCTTTGCATAAGTGACTGGATAAAAACAGTCACTGAAAAGAGAGTCTGGAGTTTCAAGGGCTTTGGTAACTGTATATTTGGTTCAGAGTTGTGCCAGGTGCCTTAGACTGAAAGGACTCCCAGTGCCCGGTGTCAATAGCAAGTTCTCCTGAAATCACCAGTGAGCTTAGAGAAAAAGAAGTCATTTGCTCGTATCTGGACCATAAATTGAATGTACTCAGAGCTCAAGGATAATGTTGCTGATGAGCTACAAATAGAAAATAACTGAGAAGAGAGTATTTGTCTTTTTTGAACTGAGTTGCATGTTCTGCATGCTGAGATGTGCAGAAGTGCTGATGAGCTAGAAGACATTGGAAAATATCCATCTGGGCCAGAGTCAACTATGCATGTAATCTGGCTAAGGGAGGAGAAGATTTAGGTGAGGAAATTAAACTCTGGTCTTTTATTTTTTTTTTAAAAAATCCTTTTATTCCTAGTATTTCTGAGAGTAGGTCATTTTTTTAACTATTTGAGTAGACATCCATCACAGGTGGCTTTCCTTGAGTTAGTTTATATGGGATCAAAGAGAAGCCACAAGGCAGGAATACTGCAGCTGAGCAAAAACTTCAGAGCAAATAACTTCAGCAATTTTGCCCCTTCACAAAATAGATTGTAATTTTTTTATTTGGTTAGATGTTTTGGTGAGTCCTGGATCCAGCCTTTGCTTCATGCTCTCTGGGCCAAGAAGAGCTTGGTCACTCAGCCAGTCATTTCATTTCCCTGTTCTGCAGAAGAAACTGGATGTGTGGATCATTTCCCCTGCCTGTCAGTGGCAAAGCATCTCTGTAAATGTGTGGCTGAGCAAATCTCACCTTTGAGGACAAGAGTTGTGGGTATGCAGGCCGCACACATGGGGCCAGGCAGACCTCAAGCGCAAAGGCATGAACGGAAAGTAGCAGTCCTTTCCTCCCCCTTCCCTTTGTCGCTGCCTCAGAACATGGCCATTCAACACAACACCCTGCACCTTGAGAAAGAAAATAATTCCAAGTCTCCCACTTTGGGGTCAAAAACTGTAAGCCCTCAGTGCAAGCAAGTGCTGGGCTTTACCTCCTCTGGATGTAAAGCTCCTTCTTGGAGCTGAGGGCTGTGACTGCAATAGGTGGCATTCAGGGCTCATGCCGGGCTCCCTCAGACATGACCACTGGGTAAGGCTTCTGTGGCATGGGGCTTTCACCACAATTTGGGAGACAGAGTATTGTGTTAGGCTATAGGAAGCTACACGTTTGCCTCTCTGGCCTCAGGCAACCAATGTACAGCTCAGTTCATAATGTGATTCCAAACTGGTGTTGGCACCTTTAACATTACCCCATCCTAAAGAGAGAGGGTTTTTAATAGCTTTCAGCTGCCTGAATATGGCCAGGACACGGGACAAGGAGAGCTGTTTTCCCAGTGTTTCATGCCAGACAAAGTGGCCATGAGGTCATGTTTGTCACAGTCACTTTGACATCTTTTAGATGTCTTTTAGAACATGATCTGTAGTATTTAATTGTGGTTTGAAATGGAGTCATCACGGTAGGCTTAATATAGGTAAAATACCAAGAAAGAGAATATTGCTTGCACTTTAAAAAAAAATAAAAAAGCAAATGCTTCATTCTGAAGCCATCCTTAACAGCAGCTGAGTTGCTGACTTCTTGTACTGGGAGAGCACTTATGCTGTTCAGAAGACTGCTCTTCTGGCAGAGTAACTACATTTTAGCAGCTTGCCAAATGAGAATGTGATAGAAGGATATTTTACTCCTACCCTCAGCTACTCTTTACAGTAATGAGATGGTGATTAAGACTGTTTCTTTACCAGCAAGGCTCACAGTAAGTAGCATTCTTTCCTTGCACATGCACTAGGTAGCTGCGTTTAGATCTATGATCCAGCTGCTTGGAGTTATCTCAGAAGGCTTCCTGTCCTCCTCTGGCCTCTTCATTTACTTCTCTAAGCAACTCCCTTTCGTGAAAATAAGAGCCAGCAGCCCATTCACGAAGGCCAGTCCTAAATTCCCCACAGTCCCCAGGACTCCCAACTTTTCTTTCTTCTCTGAGTATCTACCCATTTAACCGTCAGAAGCACATGATGTTACTAAACCAACCGTTCTTTATGAAAGCAAAGAAATGTGTAAGACAGTAGTATGCAGCTCTCTTTCCCTGCTTCCTCCAGGTGTTTTGGTGCATTTAAGTCAGAGGCTTCTGCAACATATAGAGTACTTTTTTTCCCCCCAAAACTAGTTTTCAAGACTCTGATTTTCCTGCTAAAATGGCTGGGGGAAAACCCTTTCTTTTACATGTGTTCAGTTATTTCCCCTTTTCCCACCTTCAGATGAATGTTCCTGGGCTACTGCAATTCCAGGGCACTGCAGGTACTTCATGAGATACTTTACTAGTTTAGTTAATACCTAGCTAGAATCTGAATTTGAAGGGGGGGGGGGGAATAACTTGTGAAATAACCTGTTCTTGATTCAAGAGTACCTCCATTTTACAGGGCAATTAACATGTAAGAACAACATATGTTCAGCCTCAGGCCTGCATCCCAGCATCTGGATTTCTCAGCTCTGTCTGGCATCTAATAAAAGAACAGAGCCTCATAAATTCAACTCAGAAAGAAAATAGTTTTTGTACATTTATGACAGCCATATAGAGATGTATTCATTCTGTTTGAGACCACAAATGTGTAAATACAAAGGTCTCCCCAAGCAGCCATAACAAGTACTACTGTTTTGATTAAGAAATTGTGAGCATCTGCATAGGTTAAAAGAGAAAATGATACTAGATATGGGAAGTTTCCTTTACAGTAGTAAGCTTTCAGACATGCTAAGAACGATAAGCAAATCTGATTGATACTGCCAACATGTGACATCAGTCCTGGAAGGATTTCCCTCTATCTGCAGCCTAGGTAGTCCCACAGCTGTACATTATTCTCAAGTGTATTTGGTTTTACATGGCAAGGTTTTGGTAGCAGGAAGACTACAGGGGTGGCTGCTGTTAGAAGCTGCTAGAAGCTTCCCCCAGTGGTACCAAAGACAGCCAGCTCCAAGACAGACCAGCCACTGGCCAAGTCCGAGCCCATCAGCAACAGTGGTAGCGCCTCTGGGATAATGTATTCAAGAAGGGGAAAAAGTTGCTGCACAACAGCAATTGCAGCCAAGGGAGGAGTGAAAATGTGTGAGAGAAACAACCCTGAAGACCCCAAGGTCAGTGGAGAAGGAGGGGGAGGAGATGCTCCTGGCACTGGAGCAGAGATTCCCCTACAGCCCGTGAGGAAGACCATGGTGAGGCAGGTTGTCCCCCTGCAGCCCAGGAAGGTCCACGGGGGAGCAGATCTCCACCTGCAGCCCGGGGAGGACCCCACGCCAGAGCAGGGGGATGCCCAAAGGAGGCTGTGACCCTGTGGGAAGGCCATTCTGGAGCAAGCTCCTCACAGGACCTGTGGCCCCGTGGAAAGAGGAGCCCAGGCTGGAGCAGGTTTTCTGTCAGGACTTGTGACCCCGTGGGGAACCCACGCTGGAGCAGTCTGTGCCTGAAGGACTGCAGCCCGTGGGAAGGACCCACGCTGGAGCAGTTCATGAAGAACTGCAGCCCGTGGGAAGGACTCATGTTGGAGAAGTTCGTGGAGGACTGTCTCCCATGGGAAGGACCCCACGCTGGATCAGGGGACGAGTGATCAGTCCTGCCCCTGAGGAGGATGAAGCGGCAGAGACAACGTGTGATGAACTGACCCCAACCCCCATGCCCTGTTCCCCTGCACCACTGATGGGGTAGGTAGAGAATCCAGGAGTGGAGCTGCGCCCAGGAATAAGGGAGGGGTGGAGGGAAGGTGTTTTGAGATTCTGTTTTATTTCTTATTACCCTACTTTGGTTGATTGGCAATAAATTAAGTTAATTTTCCCCAAGTTGAGTCTGTTTTGCCCATGACGGTAATTGTTTCAGTGATCTTTCCCTGTCCTTATCTCAACCCACAAGCCCTTTGTTATATTTTCTCTCCCCTGTCCAGTCGAGGGTGGGGGAGTGATAGAGCAGCTTTGGTGGGCACCTGGCATCCGGCCAGGGTCAACCCAGCACATCAAGAAAGAGGCACATGTGCCAAAGCACATACAGGATCAAGGCCTAGAGCACTTTGATAATCCTGTACTGTTTCTTACACATAGTTCTTTTGCTTGAGATGCTCGCTATGTTGTTTTCTTTCTGGAACGAAAAGTGCCAGTGTGGGTATTTTTGTTCCCCTCATTCCCTCCTTTCTCTGCTCCGGACAGGAAAGCACTAGCAGCTCTGCCTCATAGGTTGGCAGGAAATTTAAAACGGCAGCAAGCTGCTGCTCGGACCACCCCCAGACTTTTTTTTTCCCTTTGATGCAGGAGACTATTTAATTGGGGGCTGACTTGTCAAACTTACTCACTGACGCTTACCGGTAGCTGCCTAACCACTAACGGTGATTTTTTTCCTCCCTTCCTCCTCATTTGGACAAGCTCCTCATAATGAAGATGCTGCTGAGCCTAATTGCTCTGCTGTCTGCTGCCCTGTTCATCAATGCAGCCCCTCCAACTTGCTACTCGAGGGTGTTGTCTCTCAGCAAAGAAATCACGGAATCCTTTAAGGAGTTACAGACATCGAAAACTGTGGTGAGTCTACCTAAAAACTGCTCCTGCAAAGACGCTGCAGGTTGCTTGCTTATGACATAAGTTCCTCTCCAAACAAAATTGCAATGAGTCTTTCTCCTTTTCTGCAGGACTCATGTGTGGAGATGTTGCCCAGGCTGTACTTGGACATACATGTAAGTTTTCACACTTCTTTCTTACTACTGTGTAGTAAAAGCAGTTAATGAAAAGAGAAAATAACTCTTAAGACTGTACCTCAGAAGAGTGGTTTTAAATTAATTTTTAAAAGCTCAATTAATGAGAGATGAGTGACCCCAAATAATCTCATTTTGAACCTTATTAAAATCCCTATGAAGCTTCTGAAATTTTACTTGTTTAAAAATTCAGAAATGAGGAAGTCAGTATTTTGAAGTGATTACCATTAGTACATTATTAATTTATTGTGACAGGACCTTTTCAGAAGTTAAATATGTGCAACAAAACTTTGAATAACAATTTTAAATAAAGAAATGTAGAATAAACTTTCTTCTCTTAATAAATCTAATTAATTTTATATTGTCCTGGTTTTAGCTGGAATAGAGTTCATTGTCTTCCTAGTAGCTGGTACAGTGCTATGTTTTGAGTTCAGTAGAAGAATGTTGATAACACACTGAAGTTTTCAGTTGCTGCTAAGTAATGTTTATTCTCAAGTCAATAATTTTTCAGCTTCTCATGCCCAGCCAGCGAGAAGGCTGGAGGGGCACAGGAAGTTGGGAGGGGACACGGCCAGGGCAGCTGACCCAAGCTGGCCAGAGGGGTATTTCATACCATGGGACGTCACGTCCAGTATATAAAATGGGGGGAGTGGGGCTGGTGGGGATCGCCGCTCGAGGACTAACTAGGCATTGGTTGGCAGGTGGTGAGCAATTGCATTGTGCATCACTTGTATATTCCAATCCTTTTATTATTATTGTTGTTGTTGTTGTTGATGTTGTTATTGTTATTCTTGTCATTTTATGATTATTATTTTCTTCCTTTCTATTCTATTAAACTGTCATTATCTCAACCCACGAGTTTTATTCTTTGTGGGGGGATTGTCTCCTCCATCCCACTGGGGGGAGGGGGGGGAGGAGTGAGTGAGCAGCTGCGTGGTGCTTAGTTTCTGGCTGGGGTTAAACCACGACACAGAAATGAGCAGAGGTCCTATATTAAGTAGTTTACAGTGAGGCTGTGATGTAGGCTAAGCACAGGCCTATGAAGTGTTTTGAAGTGAAATTGGATAAGGCCAAATGAAGCAGATAATTCAAAGGAAATTTTATGGATAGACTCCATGGAGATAAAACTCTTTATGTAGGATCCTCTTTTCTACAAGACCTACCAAGATCTTGTGGTACAGAAGGGAAAGAGTCTTAGGATTTAACAGTGCCCATTGATGGGATTAGAATGAGTTTGAAGGCAGAGGCAGAAATTCACAGGATGCTGACAGTAACTGAGTAGGATGATAAAGAAGCATGAACTAAAGAAGTAGGACAGCATTAATTCATGAAAACAGGTTGCCAGTAGGAGGCTATGAGCAGCTAAGGGCAGCAGATTGAGAAGGATGAGAATGCCAAAGAGGCTACAGTGCTTTGAGGAAACGGAGACTGTTAATGCCACTAAGAGTGTTTACAAGTACTGCAGGAAGCCAGCACAAAGAGGCAGAAGGGGAACCAGCAGTGAAGAAGCTAAGGCTACAGAACCAATTACATTCAAAAAGGTTATTGTTGGGGATAGAAAGGAGGGATGCTGGATGCCAGACAGAGATCTTGAATGGTTCTTTGAAAGTGTCTGCCCAGTATGATGTGTTGTGATGGTGAAGAAGAGGAAATGGATCCTGGGGAAAACTAAAAAGAAACAATGAGAAAAAGAGATGCACTGGTACATTTTATATCTCCTGTACTTTTCTATATACAATAATGACAATGGACAGAAATCAACAAAATCAAGAATCACATGAAGAGCTTAAGGGGAATAATTATTCATAATTTTTCATACCAGAGGAAGCAAAGTGTAGCCAAAGAAATTATTGGGCACTGTGTTTCAAACAAACAGGAGGTACTTTTCACATTGCAAATAACATATTATAGAACTTTCTGCTCTCCACAGGAAATTATGGAAGACTGAAGCATAAGTAGGTTCAGAAAATGTCTGGAGATGTTCACAGAGGAAAGGTTTTTCCAAGAGCTGTTAAATACACCAATATTAATTACACGTCTAGACTCCAGATTCACAGGAACTACCATGATATTTGGGGGAAGTTTTACCATGTTTCTGTATTGTCTTATGTTCTCCACTACCCACTTACAGTCACTATGACAAACCGGACACCGGGTGATTGACTTATGCTTTCCCTCTATCCCTCTCCTCTCTCATGTGCACACACAAACACATACATACACATGCACCCAGAGAAAGCAAGACTTTTGAACCCTTAAAGGAAGATTAGAGTAATATCTGGAAGAATACTGATTTACCTGTGTCCCATTCAGAAGAATATTATTTTATACAGCATATATAGTGACTTTTATCAAACATTCAGTTTGCACGATTAACAAAAAAAAAAATAATTTTATTTTAAGAATGCAATCATTGCCAAAGATTTCCAAAGTGCAGAATCTCAGATGCTGAGCCCTGCTGGATCTGTCACAGGCACTCTTGGGAAGACCCAGTCTATTCCTATTCCAGGAAAAGTAAATACATGCTGCCTCACATATGCAGGGCATGAAGTCAGGCCAGGCAAGGCTCAAAGATGCATTTAGCTTTGTAAATGAGCTCTTTATTTAGTCATTCACATTGAGGTATGGGATAAGTTACAATGAAGTTCAGTGACTCTAAACTACTAATTTACTTGTAAGACCACAAAAACTGTCAAACAATCATGAGAATACCTTGGCAGACACATTCAGGATAAAAATATAGTGAAATAGTACAGAAAGAATATTTGAAGCTTTACAGAATCTTATATCTATTCTATTTTAATTATTCCAAATGTGACTTCCTTAAGAAGGAAGAGTGGAGATAATGAGAGTTGAGGAGAAAATGTGATGAAATGGGGACCAGCAGGTAAAAATCAAAGGAAATAAGATAGCTAGAGTCTCTGGCTACTGAAATCTGTAGGTGAAAGTCCTGTTGATAGGTCATCTTTCACCAATGGAAATTAAGAACAATTCCTATTTAAGTGCAAAAATAGTCCCTCTTTAAAAGTATTATGGTTCCAAATGCACTTAAACTGAACTGAGATTAAGGTGTATATATATATATGTGTATGTATATGTATATATATGCATCCATACACACACGTATATACATGCACATAAAGTGGGGTGGGCAGAGTGTGGTGATGTATGTGTGTGTATATATTTATACACACAGACATACAGAGTGATTAGTCTTTGTCTGCAGAGAAACATTTTTCAGTTCAATGCCCTCCATTCAACACTTCCTTTTTCTTTCTTTTTATGAAAGCCACTGGAATGTAAAGTGAAGATAATCCCTGAAAAACATCTCTAAACAGTCTCAGCTAATTGCTGACAGGAGAAAGCTGTGGGTCAAAGAGTAGGATAGGAAGAGGGAGGGAATCCATGGTCCATGTCAGAACTCAGTTATTTAAATAACTATGTGTAGAGGAAAGGTAAACTTTTGTCAACATTACTGCAGCTTTTTTATTTTTCAGCAAAGAAATATGTTGAGCTTCTATAAATAGCAGACCATTCACAGGCTTTTCTTTCAACCTCTATTATAGCTGTGCCTAATAGGTATGAAAAAGGATATTATTCTCTCTTGATTTTTATTTTTTGAATCATAATATTTTTATTACTGTGAATAATTCCTGACCATTTTTGTTTTGATAGTTGATGCATATTATTAATCAACTGAGCAAAAACCTGCTTTTCTTTGACGAACACGTTTCACTACAATAGACCCAGTTAACTGTCATTTATGCAAGATCAGAGCAAGTACACTACTATTAATTGATGTTATGGCCCACTACTTTAAATCCATTGTATGTCTAGTGCCCCCAGAGCAAAGCCAAGAGTATGCATAACAAATACACAATTTAAGAGAGATATATGTGATTCACAATAGCAACTAAAGAAGAGGAACTAGGGTAATAAATACCTTGTAGACACAAAGAGCCATTTCATGTTAAATTTTGCATCAGTGTCCAAGAATCAAATATTGATGAGAGATTTTCCCAGGAAAACATGTAATCAGCCTCAAGCTGGTCATTAAAGAAATATGTAACACTTCCCATGTGTCTTTAGCCAAACCATATGAATTTTTTGTCACATAATATTATTTGTTCCTTACATTTCCCCATAGGTGTGTTGTACATGTCGTTTGTATGCACAAATGTCACAATATTCCATTCTGTATGTTCCATAATTTTTTAACTATCTTCTCATATTTCCCATCCTCTGTGGTCATAAATACTTGGTTGTTGGAAAGAAAGTGGGTAAGTATAGAAACCAAAACAGGCTGCTTTGCTCTGCTAGTATCCATGTGGATGAATGTAATACTCCTGTATTATATACTGCTGTATTATAGAAAGTAAGGTTTTAGACAATTTAGCGTGGGTTGTCATTTAAGACAGAAATTATTTCTTTTTGCTGTATGACCTGTGTAAATGCCAGAATTGATCCATTTGATTAATTTGCTTGTGAGTTAGGATCCATGAGAAAGTGCATTGCCCTTATGTAATGATCTTCTGTAACATCCTTGCATACATTATTGAGTGTAATGTATATTTTTGATTCTAAATGTTTTTCTCTTTCAGTGGATAAATACAGCTTATTATTCAAAAGCAATGAACATAAAGAAATAGTCTCAGACAAGTGCAAAAAGAGGCAAAAAGTAGTTACTTTGCAAAACTTTTGTTCAACATAACATACTTCTAAATTGTGGCTTTGAAAAAGTAATTGAAAAATATAAGAACTAAACCAGAATATCTTTTTAGTCATAGAAACATACATGTGCTCTTTCAGACTTCACACTCAGAAGACAGAAGCATTGTTATTTGCAAACCACAGTAAATCTCTTTATGGAAAATGGCTGGAAGGTAAATTAATATCCATGTCAAAACTACATGTTGGCAGGTCCTCTAGCTGTTCTAAAGCAGCTGAATAAGTGTCTTAGCTGCTAGGTTTTTTAATCCATTTTATCTTCAATATAAGAAGAAAGTATATGTTGATTTCTGGGTGTTTGTGTGTTTGTCTGTGTCTTTGTGTGCCTCTGTGTGTGTCTAAGTCTACTGGTAGTAGGAGTAAATAATTGAAGATGTGCCCTTCTGAACATCCTTCAGTTTGTATCTTTCATAGATCTTTTTAATGTACTTTTATTTCAATAATTATTGACAAATTATGCAGTAATTACAGTGGCTCTCCTTAATTATAGTGTGGTGGTGTGCTTTTATTCATTCAGGCCTGACATACACTCATAAAATAAGTAGAGTTAACAAAGGAACACCCTTACCTCCATGTAAGAATAATTTTACAGTTTTAAAATTCCATGTTCTTGAAATAGCCTTTGTTTGCCCCCACTGCTGGCTGAGCATTCAAACCACCATGGATTTCTTACTAAAATCCATCATTTGCTGACTGTTTTCTATCCCTGATGTCCACTGTTTTATTTTAAAATTCTTTCTTCTTTCATAGTCCATGTATTCCACTTCTCTACCTTCTCATTTTCCTTCCTTCTTATTTGTGACAGAAGAAAGGAACTTGAGAAATAAATGTTTGTCTGAGGAAATAAATCAATCTCAATTATTTTCCTTTACCTTTGTTACACCTTAATGGTTTTTTTTATTGTTTCTTTAAGATGGAATCACCAATAACAATAACAAAATCTACATAAGATGCTGGTCTCTGTAACTGTCCCAGGACATGAACATTACTCCCTCTTTGGCCTTCTTTAGTTTGCTCAATAATTCAGCCTGGTTATTGCAAGATTTCTTCCCATTAGTTAGCCTCATAGAAAAGAGGCAAACCAAACAGTTTTAATCCATACATATAAACATCCATTTGCTGCCTTGTTTTTGAAATTAGTTGGAAAAATGTAATGATGTCCAATCTAGAACTCAGACATAAAAACAAACAAGCCCAAAGTCAGTAGATTTACACAGAAACTGAGGCAAAAAATTACACCAAAGAATTTAGGAAGAAAAGGCATCCTGAGCTAAATAATAGAATCCCACTGAGTTCTTTTTTTTTTTTTTTAATGGAATCCAAGTTCATTCTTGAGCTGATCACTATAGATCTCAGGCATGCTCTGATCACTTACCTAGCTGTGCTCAAAGAGAGAGACAGAGATAGTGGGGAGGGGGCTGTTCCTTTTTGTTGAGCTACAGAGTGATTGTAGACTGAGATTATATTACAACTATTTTATATACTGTAAACTAAATAAAGAAATTCAACAAAAAACCCAAAATATTCAGCATAAGTAGAAGCAGGTGGCAACTTTTCCTTTTTTGTTGTTTTCTTTTGTTTTGTTTTCCTAGTGAGAGTTTTCCCAAACTGAACACTTCACAGTCTTAATCTTGTACCTGGAAAGAACCCAACATTTTTATCATAATAATAATAAATTTGAACTATCCCAAGTGTTAGTATATGTTTCAGAGCTAAGCCATGGGTAAGATAAAGATGGAAGGCAAGAATCCTAAAATTTGCTCAGCGGTGCTGAAATGAGTAACAGAAATGCAGAAAAGATGCAGATAGATGCAGAATGTCAGTGCAGAAATCTCGCATTTTCCTCTGAAATTGTCATGATTCAGACCATAGAGATGGAGGCAGCAATGCCTCAAGTATTGTGCAACGGAGTGTTTATTTTATTTATTTATGCCTTCTCCCCTTCAATTTCCTGTACTAGAATTTGTTTAGCTGAAGACCATAAAATCTATTGTTTTCTTATAAGCACAAGAACAAAAAGACTTATTTTCTGAAAAGCCTCTTCTAGCAAATAGAGGCACAGAGCTTCTCTGAAATGTACAAATCTTAAGTATTAATATTGATGGATCCAGAATACCACATAATTTTGCCATATAGCTGAGAGTCAGATATTGCGGTTCTTAGAGAAATAAGACTCCCATTGACATCCACAGAGTTTTGCTTGAGGTCATAATGCAGGATCAGATTCTAAATCACAGTGCAGCTGTCAGAGTAAGCCAGAAATACTTTCAACATATCACTGCTTCCTCACTATATTTCAAAAACAGTGGGTCTCACCCATCTGCTGTTTAGCAAATTTTTTTAAATAAATGCAAACGTAACTGAATGAGACATCTGTGTCCTTCCATCTCCAGAATTAAGTAACACGGGATATGAATATGACATAATATTCAATGAGTTTCCTTAATCACTTTATTTTCTTTTGTAGACAGTTTTTGTAGCCTCTCTAGCTAAAATAGTGCAAGAAGCTTGTTATTTCAAAATTAATCTCCTGATGATGTTTTTAAGTGTCTTAACCGAGTTTAACTGATAAAAAATCCTAAAGTTTTATTTCCACTTTCTTCTCTTCATACCATGTATCTTTTTTAGTGTGTCTTTTGTCTTTCAAGTATAACTGAAGAAGGAAGTGAAAGTATAACTCAATTAGTTAATAGGAAACCTAAGCACTAGGAACAGTATAAAAAAATAAAAAGAGATGACATTAAACAACATTCATGATGACATGTTTATTAATAGAGCACAAGCACTTACAGAGCAGTGTATTAGGTTCTTAAAATGACATACTGGGCCACAAATAATTTGCAGAGATTGTGAGTTTTAAGCTATATATAGAGAGAAACTTGTAAGCAAGGCTTCAAGAGCAGAAATGGCTATGAGAGTTGAAAAGAGCAGTCTAACAGTGTTGAAATACAGACAAAAGATCAGTGCTGAACTGGAGAGAGCTGAGGGGGGAAGACTGAGGAGAGTTCAGCTCTGCCACAGTGGCAGTGAAAGGGCAAGGGGGAATAAGTGTTGTTGAAAGATGCTAAAAGGGAACCAAGAAATTTGGGACATTTTGGAAAACCAAGCATATAGAGATTTTAATTTGTTTTTTTGTTTGGGTTTTTGGTGGGGTTTTGGTTATTATTTTTTTTTAATGTATGCTGCAGTCCTAATCTACAGTTAATTGCTTATGAGAAGCCTTTTTGCATGCACAAATACTGAATATCCTAATGCTTAGTTAATGTGTGATGTTATAGAAGGAATTAGGCATGTTAATAAAATTCTTAAAATTGTGGTTTTACCTGTGCAGAGAGTAGTAAGAGCTTAAAAGATACCAAAAAATGATGACTAGCTTGATTCCACTGTGAAAACACACTCATGACAACCAGATGAAAGTAATATCTGTAATGATCTGTAATCAGGATCATCTGTAAAAAAACTCTCAGCCACTACTTGTACCTCTGTTTAGCAAAGGAAATGGCATAGGAAGAGAACATTTTATAAGAAGAGGAATTAAGGAAACAGTTACCCAAACACAATAAAGTAGACATGCTGCATTATTTACAGTGTTTTCTACCATATATGGTACACAAATTAATTAGAAGCATTTGCAACTATCTTCTAATGTAGATTAAAGAATTAATCTGAATAGTTCACAGGAGTTTAATTACATAGGCTAAATGTCAAGATTTTAAATAGGAAAATTAGATGTTTTCATAAATGAATAATTTTGTGAATTTTGTATGTGTGTGAGTTGGACAATTAGGATTTTTTAAGATAACTTAGTTTAGAATTAAAAGCTACATGAAAGTCTCCTTAGACATCTTTAGTAGCCTGACCTAGTTATGAATAATTTTTGTTGACACAGGATTTACACATGTCCTTACACTGTGTCATTTTCTCAAATGCAAACAAGACACCTGCTGAGTATTAGCTTCAGGAAGCATGTCAAATATAAATCAGCAAGTAATTACCCCCACCATGCACGTGGTACTTTTAATTCATCTTTAAAATAGTCTTTCTAGGCATTTTTTGTATGTAAGGGGGAGAATAAAGATGAGACTTTAATGTTATACATACAAAAAACCCAACCATTCCCTTTCAAGAAGCATGAGGAATTTCAACATCATGACAGCTTTTGATAGATTTTTTTTTCTGATACAGTTTACATTGAACAAGCTTATCTATACACCTTTAAAGAGATTTCTATATTTCAAATTATGTAGAGGTACAGATTGTTTCATCACAGAGCTTCCAAATATCTGTGACAGCTAATATTATAGCATGGGTTAGATTTCTTCCTTTTGAGAAATTGAATTTAACCCTGTCACATTCCAGGGAATTAGTCAAAGTAAAATAAGGAGAGACACAGTGGTGAGTATTTGGAGAGAGACAGCATGGATAGATTTGAAGGAAGAAGACGGGAGCAACAAGTTGCCTAAGAAAAGAGAACAAATATTTGCTGTAAAATGAATTTTGTATATGGCAAAAAAGGAGGAAGTGTATGTAAAAGAACTGAAAACTTTAGGGCTCTAACTGTGTAAAATTAAACACACTCTTAGCACTTTTGCAAGATCTGGACCTTGGTCAATATTCTGCTGTTACTCAGTCTTGCCAACAGAGTAGAAATTAGGCTGTGAATTTGAAAGCCTCCGAGACAATTTTCTGACTGAATTCTCCAGCCACTTGGAAATTCTATGAAAAACACAAGGCAACCAGCAGCCAGCAGCATATACCCCCAGCTCCTACTGTGTTTGTAGGGACACTGTGCTATTCAGAGGTGTTAGATTCTCCAGAGAATTTACTGGCCAGGATTTTCAGCTGAAACTCATTTTCTAAATCCCATCCAGTTTGCTTAGGCTGTGGTTAGAAAAGTAGGGACTGCGGAACACAAGAGATAAAAAAGTTACTTCCAAACATGCTAGTCTTGATTCTGGAACTGGATAACTAAATCAGTCATCTGCAGATATTCAAGGTTATTAGCTTAAGAACAGCAGTGTTTTGGATAAAGATGATGATTTTTTAAGCTAACAGAACACAATGTTTGCTTCCTGCATATAGACCCTGTGGTGAAGCAAGTGTGGTTAATGTAGTGACAACTGTCCTACTACAGGCATAATTATATATTGTGCTAAATTTAAACTTCTCTTTAATGAAATGCTGTTAATATCAAATTTGAACTTAATATGATATGCAGTTAGGAAAATAATTTCTGCCTGATCAGTTTTAACAACTACAAACAGAAGAGCTACACTTTTTTTTCTATTTGAGGAGGGAAAAAGCCACATTTTTTTAAACAAAGTGTACAGGGGTATGTGCATGTTAGTCTTGCTCCAGATGCTTTTTTTTTAACCATTTGTATTCAGCTACTACTGTTGGGCTTTTAATTACACTGCTACTGTAGTTCTCCAGCAGGAAACTTTTTTTAAAAGGAGTCAAACAGCAGCTAAGAGTGACTATGAGCCAAAACCACATAGTTTACACTGTCAGGAGCTACTGTGGTAATTCCATTTGTGGAAGATTTTATTTGAATACTAACTCTAAGAATGGATTGGAATGCTGAAATCAATCTTTTTGAGATATGAATGGAAACTGCACTAAGTTTCTGTAACTTTAATTCTATCCTTTCTCCTTTCTTTAGGGGATTTCTCAGGGATATGCCATGTTTCCAAAAAAAATCTAAAAAAAAATTAAATCAAATTCTCTTTACCTTGCAGGATTTCACTCTTCTTTACATATAATCATCTTCTCCTCCTCCCAGATAACTGTATTTGTTTGTGACAAAACTTTAAGAAAATTAGTGATAATGTTACTCTGGTGACTGTCAGTTATCCTGTCAGTGGTAAGTTTTTGCTTACTGGCAGTTGTGTGTCCAAATAATGTGCTTCTTTAATGTAAACTACTACACCTTTAAAATATATACAACCTCAGGACTGCAAAATAGTGGGGCCCTGACAGGTGTAGAGTTTAGAAAATTAGATTGCAGTTACTTAGGATCTTCCCCTTGTTTAATTTTCTATTAAAAAAACACTGCTATTTCTCAATTTAAGTCACAGATAAAATGTTGCGCTATAAACACCCTGTAAGCTCTGACCTGAGGCTATGAGACTGTTTGCTCAGGGTTTGGCCAGAGCCCAAGACCAGTTGTAGTAACATTTTAAGTAAAGCTTTACAATTGTCAGGCTCAAAGGGGTTTTGTGGTTTTCTATTTTCTTTTTTTTCTCAGGTTAACATATTAATTAGAAATGACCTGCAATGGATACCTTACTGGAGCCCCACACCTCAAAAAAAGATTACATTTAATTTTCTAAATAAAAGCTAAAGATATAGTTATTGAAACAAAGTTATCTACGGACTTCAAGTTCAGAAGGTTCAGTTAAGTCAATCACTGTTGAGTATTAATAATACAAAGAGTAATGGAGAGAGATCAAAAATTATATTCCATCTGTGACACAATTACTTAGCAAATATGCCAAGAGCTTCTCATGCATCCTTTGCTACTTTTTGCTTTCTTCTGCCATAGATGAAGTGTAGAACATGCACACTGTATTTCTCACTTCTACTGTCACCCACAACTAGCTCACTGAAATGTTTCTGTGTTGTGAAACACAGAACATGTGAGGTTGTGTTAGCTGCTCATACCTCTAAAGATAAGCCATACAGACATATTCATCTGAAAGTTCCTACAGGGATATAGATGAATTAACTAAAGACGGTGGGATAAGCTTGCCACAGAACAAATATCCTGCTTTGCAGAAGTTATATTTTTCAAATATAATCTGCCAGCTTTAGGCGTTTAATCCTACACGTCAGAGGTACTGAGTGTTGCTTGTATAAGCACAAGATAAAAAAAGATGAGCTGCAAAGGGGGCATAGCAAAGCTTGAGGCTGCATTAGTGGGAAACCACTGCTACATAAATGTCAGCTCGTTCTCATCTAGTGACAGATGTTAAGGCTAAAGACAAGAGAGCAGAGTTTAGTCCTTGCTGACAGTTCAGAATGATACTTGAGTCCACCTCTCTCCAGGCACATTGATTATCCTCACCCCCCCCACACTAACCAGGTATGAGCCCAGAAGTCTGAACAACACCTACTGTAACTACTTAATACTTTGGTCCTTGTCCAGTGCTTACACATACCTGTGAAAACAATGATGCTGATGCTCCCATCTCCTTCTATCCCTATTGCATACAACACAAGGACTAAAATGAGTATTTATCTTCTTATAAACTTTTTTATTATTATTCTTTTACGCAGAGACAGTTCTACTGTGCAATTCCTGTATTTTGGCATTCTTACTAGTGTTTGCATTAAATCTGGCATGCTGAGTATCTGTTTAGCATTAAGCATGAATGCCTTCCTTTGAAAGGAATTTCTCTTTAATTTTTATGCTTCTTTTTAAAGAGCTCTCAAAAGCCCTAGGCCAAACAGACATTTTTAATTTTCATGAATAAGGTATCTCAAATAAGGGGTTCCCAAGGTCCCCTGGCTGCTTTTGAATTCTGCATAAATATTAGAAGAATTTGAACTCTGCTCACAAAGCACTGTGTCCAGTTGATGTTTCTTTTGAGGGAAAATCCTAAAAATACCATGAGGAAAATAATTCTGCAAAATTTCTAGATTGTTGTGCGTGGGTGTGTAGCTGTACCTATATTCATTTCACTTAATTCACAATACAAAAGTCTTGTTATTGTTCCTGCATTTTACCTCACTCCAGCTGTCATTTTGGCATAAAAAAATTAATTATTTAATCTCAATAAAATAAAATAAGATTATGAAGAACTCTTCTGTCACTGGATCCAGCACATGTTTAACATTACAGAAACATTCAAACCCATTAGAATGTGACTTAAATATTAAAATCTTAATGTCTATTGTTTGGAACCTTACATTTGCAAGCTTTACTGTCTCTTTTATTCAGGGTTCAGAAAGAGAAAAAAGTATGAAATGGAACAAAATCTGAGAAGTAGGCACGAAGCAACTTTTTATCACAAAATATTCAGAATTCAAGTTAATAAAAACCAGCCTTATTTCTGCTAAGAGATAAAAAGAAAGCAAAACACAATTTGCATGCCAAGAGTCAGCAAGCATACTTATTTCTGCTGTCTGAAAACAGTCTTTCCCCACAAACCTCTTCAGTGTGACTTTCAGCCTGTAATCTCTCCTGAAACTGTTGCCAGTAGTGTCTTGGTGCATCCTCACCAAGTTTCAGCACTACTATACCAGCCTCCATTTTCTCAACATGTCGCTTACCTTTAATACTACATCCTCAAAATAGTGTTCTTCATGTTTCAGTTCTGTCATATGTGATGATTTTTTTCTCCCTTACTCCATACAACCACTTACTAAAATATAAAGTAAAGTCCTTTCATTTATCTTCTGAAAGTGTTTTCCCAATGCCATGTTCCACTCTCCCCTAAGGAAAACATAATACACTATTATCTTCTTCACAATTTTAAAGTTCCTAATTAAAAAGATAATAACATACCCTTACTCCACTTCTTTGGACACTGTTGATAATCACACTAGGAAGATAAAACTTATATGAGCAAAGCAGTTTGAGATCAGATCCGATATAAAATTGTTTTCCCAATCCACAGTGCTTTGTGTCATTCTTTTTCTTAAATTTTGTGCCTTTTCAGCAGCAAAGAGAGGTTTATCCATTAAATAAACATGAGCCTAGCCTGAGCTCAGAGGATGTAGAAAATCAATGATCAAGTCCTGTTGTCTAAAACTTTTGCTGTGGGGTCAAAACTTGTGCCTTGCACAATTTAGGTGAATATCAAGATCATCAAGTTCTGTTCTCATACTGTGCTCACATTCTCTTGTGTTTGACAATAGGAACTGTCATTTCCACCCTGGAGCTGAGAAAAAATGTTGTCTTGATAGCTTTGTTGCAACCTACATGTTCCTTAAAAATACAGAAAATGTGCTTTTTTTGTTAGAATCACTTCACAATTTCTGAACAATTATGAGTATTAAACTATTAAACTTCTAGGACAAGAATAGTAAAACTGTCAAAGGTGGCAGGCATATTCAAAGTTTTACCCACATTAAAGAAGGAAACTCTCACAGTCAAAATATTTTAAACATAAAATTTCCTTTGCAGAAAGTGTGCAACTTTTAATTCAGTATCTTTTAAAAGGAAAAGTTATCTTGTAATTTTGGAATAAAATAATTACTCAAAAATTACCTAAACTGAGAAAAAATGAGAGGGAAGAAACTTGCTGGTGGGGAACTACTAGTTGAGTAGTTCAGATCTGACAGACTTAAAACTAGTATTGTTGGGGGGGTTGACAATGAAGTTCTTATTCTTTATTGGTTTTGTTAGGTTTTCAATTATTCCTACTGAAGAGAAAAATCTTGTCTTCCTCAACATGATTAAAATGCAGCAGAAATGCAGTAGATGTAGTATAAGAACCAGCTAGGACTCTTGACAAATTATTAGGATCTCAGTGGATGTTCTGCATATATTTATGACAGCTTAAATAGCAAATGGAAAAAGAAAGAAGGCAGAGATAGAAAAGAATTTAGATAGTTAAAAGGAAATAATTATATTCAAAGTCGTACAAAGAAGATATAGCACAGAGTAATAGCTAAGTTACAAGAAGAACAGAGAACCTCAGTTTTACCCTAAGCAAGGAAATTCTTCAAATTTCTCTGAACCTATAATAAAACTAAAGACTTCCGCTAAGGCTAGGACCAAGCCACCTTACCCTTCTAGACTGGAAAGAACATGAAGGTTGCATACTGAATACAAATGCTAACTTGTTACAGATCATGCTGCCAGAGAAATCTGAAGTTAGTTAGTGGAGTGCATCCACCGGTGAATGGTACTCCTGGAGCAGGGTATCATTAATCATCTGCATAAGTGCCTTCTCACAGTTGATGAAAATCAGGTCTGCCTTTCCCTGGCATCACAGGAAGCTCTGGAGGCATGCACACCCTGGAGGAGTGAAACAGGATAATCTGTTCAACAGGATCACCAGAAATCAAAACAACATTTTTGCTTATATCACACTTAAAATGGAGGCCAGATAGTCAGTCTCTCTAAAATGAGTGGGGAACTCAATACCTAAGGGAAGCAGAAGAATATAACCTATCCAACATCAAATAAGAATCAGCATCAAATAAGAATCTAACATAGATGAATCTTTAAAATAACAATCTTACTATCTCCTTTCTTTTCTGCTTACGGGTTGTTTTCCGGTTCCAGCATTCAACAGTACAGGAAGGAACAGCAAACAACAAAAACCTGAGCTCTCATTAGTACAGTATGTTTCACCATGAGAATCTTGTTTGAAGAACTGCTAGGACTTTGCTTCTACGTATGTCTTGAAGGAAAGACAGAGACTCTTGTTTTAGGGAAGTTTGGAATTTAAATATGTCTATTTGGACTACACATACTGTGAAAAGGATTTTTTTGAACAAGCTTATTTCACTAAATTATGGGGTTCGGATGCATGCTGTCTTTGAAAGATTTGCTTGCTCCATATTTATCTTGTGAATGGTGCTGATTCTGAGTTTGTGAATTACCTGGAATTTTTTCTTTATGGGTCTTGTTCTAGCTTCTTATTATTTGGGCTTTCTTGGTTAAAGTCTTAAAGAACATTATTAAAATATTTGAAACAACTAACATCTGAAATATCTGATCTGTATTTTGAATAATACATGGAAAATCTACAGGGTAACAGCTGGAAGTATGCTAAACTTAATCTGGCGACAGATCTATGAGTGACAGAAGGAGTAAACTTGACAACAAAAAAAAAGGAACAGGCTCCCTGAGTGGACCTTTTGGGACTTGCCAGAGTTTTGATAAAACCATGCCCAGAAGTCTCATTGAAGGACAGCCCATCTACACAATCCCTCAGTCACAAGAACACAATTCCGCCCTGAGTCTCAATTACCAGCAAGGCAACTCATAAGGAAAAGCCTCATCCCAACACCCTGCAGCAACCCCACGGCGCTCTCATGGTGTGCCTGAAATTGGTTGTAACACAACATTTATTTCTGCCACATCACAGCAATCAGTCTGAAACAGCAAGTGTCTTGTTAATTTGAGTTTCCTCCTTAATGATAAATCAGCAGTGTGCTTTTCATGTGTAAATATGGAACTGGTGAAGAAAATTAAATCAGAGAGGGGTTTTCCATTCTTTACTTTTCCTGTAATATTCAGAAGTTATTATCATGTCTAAGAAGATAATTTTTTTTCATGCATGCAGAAAAATTCCACATTGTCAGAGTCCTAATGTGCAATACAGTAAGGCAGTAAATACACAAGAAAATCACCCTTTGCACCCTGAAAGCCTAAGAGCTAGTTGTAGCCCCTTGTTAGTAGAACACAGGAGCCTTCCTACAAAGCATTTTCTTCATATTGAGAGCAAGAGAATACTGAATGGTGGCAGCTGGTGCAGCATCCTTCCCTAGCACAGGCATTTTAGAAGGAGCTATGGGCATTTAGGGTGAGGCTGTGAGCAGCCAGGGAAAAGGTTGCATTCGCAACACCTTTGCAGCCCTCCTGCGCTGCCCTGTTCACACTGACAGCTCTGCTGCCTTGTAGCTCAGCCCCCATTTTCACATTTGATTTCTGGGCAGAACTACGTCCCTCTACTGACTGGCATTTATTTCTCAGAGAGCTATCTTCCAACAACCACCTCACAATGTCCACAACAGATCCAAGCAACGGAGCGACCTACCAGAGCATCCATAAGGTGGGCCCAGGAAGGGATGAGAGGCTGGGAAGGCTGGGGAGTGGGCACTGGCTTCCCCTGTTGGCAGTAGCAGACTCTGAATAGGATGATAAAGGGACAATTTGACAGAAGGCTCAGAGAGGTACTGCAGAAGTAGCTGCTTTGCTTTTTAAAAGAGTAGTTTTGCGCAATTGTTTTTGCATGAAGCCCTCTTTGGGTCAGATCTGCACTGTGCAGTAGCGTAGTGCCCCATTTCTCCAATGACTAAGAGAAAAAAAAACAAAACCACCTTATTTTTGTCCTTGGTAATCTGAGTAGAGAAGTCATTACCTCTGGTTTTGAACTACAGGAAATGCCATTTCCACCTGAATAAACTTTATTGCAACACCCACTTTTTCCATTATGCCTTTTCAGATTAGTCTTCTCTTTCTTTATGGATGAAACATTTCAAAGAAAGTTAGTTTTTATCCCTCTCTCCCAAAATATCCTTCTGGTCTATCTCGAAAAAATCAAATGTTCTGTGTAACATCAGTCACTGTTAAATTACTGCCAAATACAGTCTTTCTGGTGTGGGCAGTTAGTTTAGTTTTCTCATTTTAATAGAAAGATGATTTGCAGATAAGTGTCTAACAGGAGCGCAGGTAGATTTATATTCCCTCCAGTTATATCTATGTGAACTTTAATATTTGAAAGCTATTTTCTCTAGAGCAATCTGTTTATGAAAAAAAAACACCAACTCACAAGAAGGTGTGCTGAAGAAGGTTGCTGTTATTTATGGATTTTTAAGATACTGTATGCCACATCTGATTCTCAGTAAATTATTCATAGTGCAAATTTCTTGAGCGTTTCCATATACCACATTTCCAATGATGGCAGATCTAAAATGCATGTTTTACACCCTCTGTTTCTAGTCCTTCCTGTAGGCAACATTTATATAATAGTCATTCTATTGTTGCAGAAAAATAATTTTACCAAAACCAATTTTAAACTGCTTTCTTGCAAAAAAAGAAATAATTACTTCTATATTGCTTTTAAAAATTCAATCTGTTTTTGAATGGGGAGGAGGTAGAAAATAGATGCTTCCAAGTGTTGATTTCTTTGAGAAATTGCCAGTAATTATAAAGTGGAATGACTGCCTCAATTCTCAGGTTCTGACAGCAATGAAAAAAGGCAGGAAACGGGGGGGGGTGTGCATGTAGTATATGTATGCTCTACCCTTGTTTATTTTTCATGTTTTGAAAAACATACCAAATCCATCTCCCCAAAGCTATCTTTTAGCAGCCTGCTTAAAAATGTTTAGCAAATATGGATAAGAAGTACCATGGGGTTTTATGTTTGGAATGGCTTCATCTCTGACACATCCTGTACAATGTGCACTGCAGTTTAAAGATGCATCTTCTGAAATACATTTTCTGTACAAATTTTTTATTCACAGGTAAGTAAGCATCACATGACAGCAAGTTTTTGACAGATGGAAAATGCACTACAGGTACACAAAGTACCTGACTTTTTCAGTGCATCAGCTGTAAAATGGATAACCAACTAAATTAATCTTCTGATTATTTGTATTACTTTGCTTTTTTTCAGGGGTGAAGGAAATGCTGTAGATTAAATTAATCAATACTCATGAAGGTGTTCAACTGACAAGTCAGGGGAGTAAAATGTTCTGTTTACCTCTGTGATATTCTCTTTGCATTTTTTAAAGAATCTTGATATCCCTTATCGACACAACTAATTATATTATTAACATCCATTTTAAATAGCATATCTAGTTCATGAATGACTTGAGTACAAGGCTTCTGCTACTCAATTAAATTTCTTGACAGCTGAATTTGAAAGAAATCAAATCCACTGGGTTAATAAGGACAAAAGAAAGATGAAAAATGTGGCAAGTGAATGCAAACGTTGCTAATGAAGGCATTTAAAATGTTCAACTAAAAAAAGTCCAGTCTCTGTAACATGACCTTTTTCTGAAAACTGAGATCTTTCTAGTCATTAGTAGAATCATTTCCCCCCCCCCCCCCTTTTATTAGGAAACAATTCCAGCTACCTTTATGGCAACAGTTAATGGAGCTCATGGACAAAACAACAATCACATATACAGTTAGCACTTTTCATTAGCCATGATAAATTTAAATATAGCGATGACTTTTTGATTTTTGAAGTGAAGTCTAACATCAATAAATTTCTATCCTGATAACCTGAATTTCACAGCTTTTGTAATAGTTTTTTGCAAAATTTTTGCCTAAAAATTATTGTTCCTACATCGTTTGTGGAAACCCTAATAAATACTCGAAAATCCCATCTCAGTTTTACTACTCTATGTTCAAGAAAAAGGCACACAGACTGCAGCATTAGAAAAAAATCCATTAATACAATCATCTCCAACCACAGCATCTTCCCAGAACCCTCCATAACCAGAGAATACTGCCTTCGTCCCTAATTGACTTTGTCCAATGCACTCTTCAACCAAGTGGTGGAAAACTGAGGCAAGTTTTACACCCCTGATATTTTTAAGGGTAGCTCAACAATTTTGAGAGGCACTGGCTGTGTATTTTCTTGATCAGAGCAGAAATTGCAACCTTTTACAAAACCAAAGTTTAGTTTACTGTTTATTGAGTCTACATTTTTTTGATAACCTAATGTCAATATGAAAATTAAGTAATCTATTCATTACACTTAGGAGACTTCTGTTGATAAGAAATAAAGAATTCAGTAGAACTGAGTTGAGAAGAATGTGGGCTACAGTCTTATTCCTATACAACACAGTCACTAAATGCCAAGGAAGGACTAGCCCATCTTTTCCCCAGTCCTGCCTGCAGGTGGTTAAAAAGGTGCATCTTCTTCTTTATGTTAAGTTGTTTTGATTTCACTTCTAGTCATTGCTTTTTAGCTTGTGCTTGAGGAAATAAGCTTTCTGCTGTCCTGCTGTTTCAAAATGTGTCTGTGTGTACACATGGAGTTGAAATACTTCTGGCCAACTGCAGCCAAACTGGACAAAATAGCTGCCTGCAGAGAATGGTACTGTCTAACAGAGATGAACACTAAGGAGGAGACACCCTGTTAGTGCCAGTAAGGCTGAAAAGCTGTAGTCCTAGCTTAGACTTAGATATCCCAGAAGCTACCAAAGTACATGCATCTACATCATGGGAAAAACCTCTCTTCCAGTCTTAATACTAACCAAGTGTGGCATACAAATATGCAAGAACCTCACTTCATCAGTTTTCAGAGGTATTTTAGCAGAGGTGGTAGCAGCTTTATAGTGCAATAAGTGAGCGAGACTTTTGCTCCTGCAGTACCTTCCTAGCAGAGCACTCTGCAACAAGTCCAAGGCAAAGTCTAGATGTTTCAGACTCATTCTTTTGTCAATACTGGGGAGCAGAAAACCTAGCTTTCCTCTCATAAAACAGCAATACTTTGTGGTGTGGTTTTCATTTTCAGTGATAAACAGGATAATGGACAGCTCCTCAGAAAGCAGAAATAGACAAGGCAGAGAAAAAAAAATCATCCTTATGTCATGCAGTAATCCAAAAAAAAAAAAAAAAGAGCAGACATTTATGCATACATAACTTCTATTTTAAGAACAGGATAGTGCAACTAAAATTAATGCTACTTAAATCATTTCAGATTTCTTTAGTTCCATTGTATATGGAATTTATTTCTTATGCTTCTGTTACCAGAAGCCATCTATCCCTCTCCTGACTCAGCCCAGGATTAACAGCAAACTTTTATTCTCTCCCCTGATGCCCCAAGCAGAGCTTTCAAGTTAAGATCCTCTTTTTGTCAATGCATTTAAATCTAAAGACTCTGTGAGAATCAGTGTAACTGGTTCATGTACATATGGGGTCTGCACATAGCTAGACAGAGAGCAAGAGAAGTAGAAGCAAAGAAGAAAGAAAGGAAAGGAAGCAGGTCCAAACCTGACACCAGGGACCTTGAATCCTCTCACCATAAAACTAAAGGACAAATATAATTCTCTTCACCTTACTCATATAGGAATGTGGAGCTCTCTCACACGCACTCTCACTCTTTCTCTTTTCCTAATGCTCTCAGATGTCTCTAAGTCATATGCAAAAGCCTTGCATGTAACATATCAGAGAAATGTCCATGTTTTTGCTGTAGCATCACAATTTAGAAGCCCTAGAGACTATCAAATAATTGTAGTGATGAGCTTTAAGAAGACCACAGTTCTTAGTAGACAACTTCATCTTTTTAGAAGAGATATTGAGGTGAAGTCAGTTGCTTAATTTTAAAATTAGTTCTTCAAAAAAGCGTTAAATTGCCTTTTGCGTCACATGGAAAGTAAGAAGGACTTCAGAAACAAATTATCAAGATACACTAATCAATTCATCCTTCAAAAAAATTTAGTACTGTATCTGTTGAAATCTCATAGTTAATAATTACCAACAAAAACTAATTAAGAATTATTTGAACTCATTTCCTAGACTCACTTTCCCATGTCAGTTCCCAGTTATTCGAATCCCTTAAACTCTGAGTTAATTGTATGGTTACAAATATTGGTCAAAAATAGAAATGTAAGTAATTATGAATTGCCAATTGATATGATCATTAATACAGTACATTTCATCTCACTGGTTCCACATCCAGCACTTTATTTGTTTGTAAACCTTAAAGCACATGT
This sequence comes from Elanus axillaris, assembly GCA_026212715.1. Taxonomy (NCBI): domain Eukaryota; kingdom Metazoa; phylum Chordata; class Aves; order Accipitriformes; family Accipitridae; genus Elanus; species Elanus axillaris. The sequence goes on from JANZLQ010000056.1 coordinate 13,568,423, forward strand.
ATTGCTCATTCGAAGTTTAACAAACTCTGTTGAGAAGTTCAGCTGGGGTGAGATAGCCATTAAAAATTTAATTAACACTATTTTTTTGTCTCCTTCAACTCAGATTACGTACTTCATATGCAGTTAGCTGACTTACGGATAAAAACAAATTAACCTATTTGTACTACTTGTTGTGAATATAATCCCATCCAATAAATCTGTCTGAGGCAGTCTATTTTCAGAGTACTCTTTTTCTTTTCTTCAAGTTATTATTTTCTCCTTGGATGCATTGACAGCTCTCTTAGGACATACATCTAGTTTATGGGACAAGGAATTACAATCTCCAACAGAGACTTAGTTCTAGTATCTTTTTTTATGATTTCTGAATATCTGTTTGTGTCATCATTATTGTGCTTCCATTTCCATGTACTAGGGACAAAGTTGCCAAGTGAGTAGACAGAACCTCGCAAGTATAAGTCCAAGTAAGAGTTAAGAGCAAACAGGCAATTCACATGAAACATCTTCTATTATACATCGTTCTGTTTCCTATATGAGAAACTATTTTTCTTAGACTGACAGACTTACAGAGAGAGTGGATAAAAGTCTGCACAACAATTGATCCACCAAATAAAATTTCATTCTGTTATTTCACCTGAACTTTTTCTAGAACTCATTACTCCTGTGTCTCAGAAATTTCCATATGCACAGTTGAATAAACTCAGAACTTTGTTAATGAGCTAAAGAAAATTAGAAAGTAAAGAGAGATTAATTCAATCTCATTTGCTCCGAGGTTTATTTCCATTGCCTTTCATCCTACCTTTGGCCACTATGTTAAATGATACCTTAGTTCAGCAGGGATTTCTAGATCCATTTACCCACACAGCAACATGCAATACAAGTCTACCATGCAATTAAAGTTATGATTGCAGCTGAGGTAACATAGTTAGACAATGAATCAATGTTATTTTTGTGGGCATAAATCTAGGCCATGGACAAAGTGATATCTTGTTATTGTGCAATACCTTGTTACAGTATGGAGGCTATTCTACCTTTGCAAGCAGCAAAGCCTGAGTGCATTTATAGAACAGAAAATGTTGGTGTTGAGGACCTGTCATCCATATATGTATTTTTGGGAAGTTTACTTTGGAGTAGGATTAATCTGATGGCATGGACTGAATGCTCATTCAATGGTGGAGTACATCTGGAGTCCTCCCAGAGCACATCTTCAAGTCTAGTTTCATCAAAAAGGAAGCCAATTCAAATGTCCCAAGATGTGAACCAAAGCATAGGTTAAGTGGGAACAATCAAGAGATTTGCTTAAAAACTCTAATTTCTTATCCAAACTAAAACTCTAATGTAGATACACCTTCTGATGTATTTTAGTTTTCAAAGTATTTTTCTAGTGATATTTTGCAAAGAATGCTATATGTGCAGAACAATGACAAAAAGAAAAAAAAGGGGTATTTTTCTGTCTCAGTTCTTCTAGAAGAGGTTTTGCATCACTGTTTGCAGTATGTAGGATGTTTCCTTCATATGCAAACTCTCCCAATTCATCAACTTGGAGAAAAACACACCAGGGATTGGACATAAATAAAGCAAATAGTGTATTATCAGAAGTCAACCTGTAAAATAACTGCAAACAACTGATTACATTTATCTATAGGTTCCCTTTAGACTCCTCTTTATTGGCTTTGCTGACAGGTGTGGAGAAATAGTAGTGGACAAGGCATTGGAGTTCTACTTTCTCACCCATAACCACCTCCTCCATCAATAAATAGCCTCCTCATTAAGGGTTAACGTAGCCATGAAGGAGTTTTGTAGCTACTACGTCTGCCCCTACTGGCAATTAGTCAATGGAGGATATTTAAGTAACACACTAAGCAAGCAATGTTTTTATGACAAGAACTTTTAAAGAGGGAATAAGAATATAGGTAGGTGCAAATTATCCTCTGAAGAAACAGAACTGTGATCTTTTGGCAAGGGAAAAATAGTGGGAAGGTATAAGGCAAGACAATGTTTTTTAAAAATGACTTTCTATTCAGTTCTCCATTGCCCATGATTTTTTCCTGTCAAAGAGGAATTTACACAAACTAACACATTTGCTGCACGTGTAACTTGTATCACTCCTTATTTCACAGCTGCACTCAGCTTTTGATGTTGAAATTTCCTCAGCTAAAATCACCTGTGCCCGCCTGGGTGCCTGACAGAAGCCTTTTCCGTGGGCTGCAAGAGCAACATGATTAAAGGAAAGTTGCCTTCCCCTGCATTTGAAATCCCATTCATAGGTAACAAAAATTACACACCCTATCTGTTTACTGACAGGCATGCTGATGAGTATTAAACCATTACTTGATTTCAATCTTCTTTACCTTTAGGGTCTCTCTGTGTAATATATATATATATATACACAAATAAAAATAGTGGGGCTGTGTTCCATGTTACTGTATGATACTGAAATAGCAGTAAAATGCCCCTAGGTTTTACTTATAGCAATAACAAGCAGGAACTATAATGTCATATCACTCTTGGAAAAACTCTTGAGAGTAGAAGTTCATAATGTTAACCCGGTTCTCAGGACATTTTAATTCCCTGTGATGAAATCTGAAGAAAATTGTGGGGTGCTTTCCCAGAAAAGGAGTCAATTTTAAAGTGTTTCTGTCAAATTTGCGTGAACCAGAGATATTTTTTATGTGATCAAGGTGCATTTTTTAATTATATTGCTGAATTTAGAAACAAGTTTAAAATTCTGTGTGTGTTCCTTCTTACACTCCCCAGCTAGAGACGCTGGTGGAAGAGTAAGTAATTTGAAGTGAAAACATTTTCCCTAAAGTCAATGAAAGTTCTGATGTTGATACAAGGAGCCACAGGTTTCCCTGCCATATTCAAGCCCAAACACAAAACATGTGTGGCAACTTACTTGAATTCTAGTCCATGTACTCTTTGAAGGAAACTATCTTTTTTCAGATTTCTCTCCTTGCTATTTGCGGGATTTTGCCAACACCTGCTATTTAGCAGGCTGTTGCCTGCTGTCTCACCCTCATGCTTCTGTAGCAAGCTTTCGGTAGGGAGGGTTTTCAGCCAGATCAGCTCTCTGAAACGGTTCTTAATTTTGGGACATCCTCCCAGCATCAGCACAAGCGGGACAGGAATTTATCAGCCGTAATTTTTGACTGGTTTGAGTTGTTCTGTGAATCCCAGCCAGAGCTGATGTGACAAATGATAAATCCCAGTGATGCCTAAAGCAGGTCCTGCTTTCCCTTCTGCAGGTCTTTTGTTTCTGTCACGCTGTCTCTAGCTCTGACATGAATTTGTGCAGCTGCTTGGTGAACTAGCTTGGAGAACTGAGACAGCAGAAAAACAACTAGAAGGAACAAAAGAGCAGGATGATTCTTTAACTTCATCCACTGATCAGTCAGGCTTGTGAAAAACATTAAACTAATTTATATAGGCCTTTATTTAATATGGAAAACAATCTCCATCAAATGTGAACAAAATAAAACTTAAAACTGTGGAGTTCTTTTCCTTACAAGAAAGCAAGTATTTTAAGGAATACAATAATAAGAAGAAACCCAAAGATTTCTGGGACAAATCACTGTAAATTTGGAGGTTTGTATTTTTTCCCTAAAAGAAAAAAATCCTTTTAAAGATGATCCTATTACAAGAACAAAAGAAAACTCTGGTCTCCATAGAAAATAAAAGCATCTGGTATCTAATAAGAATTACAGTCTTACAGGTTTTTGTTTTTAAAGCTAAGTAAATACTCAGTCAGGACTTGTTATATCTGAAGTGTTTTTATATGTAACTAAGAAGGTGTGGATTCTATGGTTTTGTGGTAAGGTTTAAACACAAGCATGACCCTTTGAAGAAATTCAATACAGTCATAGGAAATACCATTCCCCTTATTTGACTGCAGATAGAAAATGCATGTATTTTATAAAGGATTGTTTTCAATTAATACAGTACCTCCAGTTAGTTCACCACATATTGTATTTATACTATCCCAAAGCAGAAGTAGAATAATGTACCTAGGGAACTGAACAGAACAGCTTAGTTATGTTGAGTATTTTTCACACATACCAAAGTACACTTATTAAAGGAGAATAGGTCACCTTTTTGAAACTCTAGGTCAGCCGTTGAAATGGAGCAAAAATCCAGAAGGAAACATGGTGGTTTTCTGAAAATAATAAGATATAATTTAAAATGGTATATGAGTGGTATTGTACTTGGATAGGAATAAGAAAAAATGATAAAGGAGACATTTTAGATGTTAGAGGGTTACAGCTTCAGGTTCCTTATGAATAGAAGTGCTCTCAGGGAAAGTAAAAAATGTCATTTGTCTCTGTATAACCATTCATAACAGATGAAAGAATGGTTGATTTATATTCAGCCCTTCCTCCCTTTTTCTCTTTGTTAAAGCAAAACACCCTGTAACAACCACTTAAAATACATACCAGCCACTCATATTGTTGAAGCACTTGACCTTAAGTTTGATAAACTAAAAGCCATCTTCTGTCTTCTCTGCTGGAAATGTGGTTGGATTCATTGTCTCAGTGCTCACAAAGCATGGTCATAGCTGTTGAACGAACACATGACTTACAGTCAAATACTTCTTGAATTAAGTGAATTAACACTTTCATATTCTCTGTTTTCCCTTCACTTATTTGCTATTATTGAAATAGCTCTAGCTGCCTTTATCATAACAAAGCTTACACTGCTCTCTGAGGGACTTCCTCTGCCCTATGCTCATTGCATAATCTACAGCGATGATCATTGTCATCAATAACAGCAGAATGCAGATCAACAAATACATTTTTTAACACTGTGAACAGAAGTACTCATCACAAATGATATAATTTATTGAGTGTAACATCAAAATTACAAGTTATGATGGAATATTCATTTGAACTATTACACCAAATAAAGTGAAATTTTTCATTTGCTAAATGAAAGGGTCATTACAACGATATATATCAATTACAGAGTGACAAGCTCAGCTTTTAGTTCACTTCATTCATCTGTATATATAATTTCAAACCATACCAATTCTTCCAAATGCTTTATGAATGTTAACTATCATCACTTGAGAAATATAATGCATTCCCTTTCACTACTTGGAAATATGGAGCCATAAGAAATTATCGTATTATTGGGGTTTACTTTAAATGGAGGTCAGATCATGATATAGTCACCACCAATCAGCTAAAATTAATTCTCAGTGCAGCTGGTCCCTAATACATGTCTTGATCTGTCTTTGGACTACAATTATCAAAATATACACTTATTTTTAGCTACCAGCTTTAAAGTAGCAGCATCTGTGTTGGATGCATGATTAATATTCATGGCTTTCTTGTTATTGCTTCACATTCATAACACACTGTAATAAACTAACATCTGTATCTCAAATAACTAAGAATGATCTTAATTTAAACAAACATGACATAGCATATCCTGATGTAATTAGAGTGTGTTTGTTTCTCAGACTGATTTTTTGCTGTGGTAAAAACCTCCGTTTCAAGTCACCCAAACTGCTGTTGTTTGCCCAGGTATACCAGCACTAGAGACATTGAGTTTTGAAATATTTTTGCATGAAAAAATAACTAAGTAAAACATATTTAGCAAAGTGAATATAAATATATTTTAAGCAAAATACCAAACAAGCAAAAATCTGACCCAGCCAGTGAAAAAAGAAAAACATGTTTCTGGGGACACATTTCTGGATCAGAGTCCCGTACAGAAAAAGCTGTGAGAAATGTCTCTCTTGATAAGACCTCAATACCTCGTTTCCTTTGTCAGCTCCCAGTGTGGTGCTTTTCTAATTAAAAGCTAAATGTAGACAGGCAACAGATTAATTAAATGTTCCTCTAATTCCAACTCAATTAGGTTCCACTGGATGTCTCCTAGAATTGGATCCACATACACTCTTGAGATTATTAATTTTTTTAAGTACTTAATTAGTGTGTTTGGTACTTAACATTTTTCCTGTCCAACTCAATGTCATCTTTACACATCCCAAAGTCTTCAAATCCAGTTCTTAGTCTGTATGCTTAACAGACAACAACTATTGTGCAAACTTGACTCGACTTCTTGTATATCTTTAAGTCATAATACAGATTAAGGGAATTGTTTTTCCTGATACATTAGCTCTGTTTTAATTTAATCTGTTAATAGTTTCAGTGTGTTTCCCTGATACCTGCCCAAAAACAGTATGCAAGTTTGTGCCATAACTGTGGTTATGAAAACTGGAAGTGCTGAGATGATATCAACACAATGAACTTATGCTCTTTAGATGAGGGAAACATACTTTGTATTTCTGCAGGAAGCCTTTTAAAAAGAGATACTTGCTCAAAAATTAAAAAAATAAACCATGAGTATCACAAAGCCTCCTCCACATCCCTATGGTCATAGAATGCAACATGTTACAAAGTAAAATTGTGTTTATAAGGAAAGCCAGCAATTATCTGTTTGCCTAGGAGAGTGAGCTTTGATCACTTTGTCTCTCCTAGATACGCTTATTCCAAAGCCCATGTAAATAACAGAAGAGAAAAAGCTGTACACTGATTTAAAACAGAGTCAGGTTGTTCAGCTTGGAATATGAGCCCTGGAGAGTTATCAATAGCTGGCAAATTTTGAAACATTCTGTGGTACTTCAACATGGAATTATCCATTGGGTTGGATCAGATCAGTAAGTGCTATTCCCTACCTGAACATTTAAGAGAAATTAGACTCTCTTTTTCTCCCCCTATTTTTCACCATTCCAGTTTCTTTACAAAGACACACACTCTTGTTTATTGGATATTAATTTAGCCAGTTATTTATTCATAAACATAGTTTAAGTACAGGAATATGAACATTATGATATCCATGAAGTATATCTAGATATTTAAGCTAAACTAATAATATTTTTCTCTTTGTTGCATTCATGAAACATAGTTAAAGTGAAAAATTTATGAACAGGCAGGAACCTAACATTTTTAGAGCTTCAGGAGGGAATTTAGATTTAAAGTCAGGAAAAAAATCACAAATATCAGAATCATCAGTTTGCAATTCAGTTATTAAATATCAGCAAACAAGTTTTGGTGTTTTGATATATAATTACTCTTCAGTGTTTGGAGGTCTAGCTTTTTTGTTAAAAGAGCAGTAAATTTAGGGCTAATGATTTGTAAATAGTGTGTCATTTTTCTCTCTCTTTTTTTTTTTAAATTGCATTATTATAATAAAGCATGAATTTTTCTGTCCCCTTCAGTCAGATGCAGATATTAATGCTAATACTTTGCCTTAATGGAAATATTGGCAAATTGGAAGTTTACAAAGGGATTAAAATCTACAAATACACAGCAAATGGGTTATACAGAAGTGACCCTTTTTTTGTATATACCTAAGGGGGACTGGTGAGAAACTGTGTTGATTTTACTTAATTTCCAAGGAAAACCAGGGCATTTATGGCAATAACATCAAAAATACTGTTGAGCTCATACTTACAAAATATGACATTTTCAAGAACAAACCTTACAGAGACCCTTAACTCTTCCATGACGTATAGAATATTTTCTCTAAAAGTTTATCTTATTTACTATTTAATTAAAAGATAAATATTAACATCACAAATAAGAAGCAAATGAGCATGGATTACTGTGCTGAACCAAAATTTTGTTGTGGATTAGAAATTTGACATTATAATGTTAGCAGCAATTGACATTTAATTTGTTCACTAACAATGTGGCTAAATCTCTGCTTCCTCATTAAATGGCATATTATGCTAAACATAAACAAAGGAAAAATAAAAAAAAATTCTCTTTGAACAGCCTAGAAAAGCACAAAGTCATTATGTATGGTATGAAATATGATATATGTATTACGTACAAGGGTTTCAGTTTTTGAAACAAGTGTGAGTTTGCTGTTTTCTTTAACAGTGACAGGATCAGCCCAAAGGTATTAAGTATCATTATAAGTTAATTGCTCACTAGCCAGAAAATGCAAGATTTAGGGTTGAAACCATAACCTTAACTCTTCCCCATGAGCTGTGTGCAGTATGGCAATATGTAATTCCATGATCACATAAAGCATTAAAATATAAATGTGTAGAATCCATACCAGCTTCCCAAAAGAGAAGACAACTTGCAGCAGCATGGATACCTTTTAGTCCTCACCAGCAGGTACAGGGCAGAAAGTTCCTGAGTGTACAATGGAAGCACAGCTGGGATGTAGTGTTCTTCATTGTTTGCATAAGCTGCTTTGTATCCCCACAAAGGAAAAGCAGCATATTAAGGCACTATCTATAATTTGTGTAAGCCTTAACACAAGACATTAGAGAATTTATTTCAGCACTGGCTGATTAGAAGAAATGCAATGCTTCCAAATCCCATATGTGTTATTAACTAAAAGATCCTTTACATGAAACAGAGAAATACTTGATGTAATTGCATACATTACCTTACATGTTTTGTTTTGTTGTTTTTCGCATAATATGCAAAATACCTGTTCATGTAAAATCACTTTTATGAGTCACTTTTAAGCCATCATTGATTGTTGTGTGTAAAATAATATGTCTTTCTGTAAAATAAGTCTATTCTACTGCATGAAATCTATAATGTATTTAAAAGTAAGTTTCACTGTACAATTGTGTCTGTAAAACACATTCTCAATTAGATCATGTGAAAGTCATGGTTCAGCCCATCATCCTTTGGTTACAGTAGATTTGCTGATATCACATCAAAAGGCTCATTTGCAATCCTATTTCCCAGTTTTAATTACTTCTGGAGACCAGACAATAATGATACATTTGATATAAAATCAGTTCTTCCAGTATTAATTCAGCCATTTCCTTTTGGTACTTCTTGTTCTATATAACAAATACAAAATTATGTTGTACTGGCTGTTATCTGTATTCGAAGTGGAACATTAATGGAAATAATTCTGCTATTTTAAGTATATTCTCTGGAAAAAATCTAGATCAAACATCTATTCTTTTTTTTATTATTATTCCTTTTTTTTTGTTTTCTCAGCACACAGATAAGAAGACATTCAAATTAGGTTATTCATTTCCCTTTACAACACTTCTTCAGATGTGAAGGTTTTTCTTCTTTACTCGCACTTTGGCAAAAAATAACTGAAACCACCATTCTGTTACCTATATTCTAAACAGTACACTAATGAAAACCATATCACCCAAGAGAGAGCTCTACATGCTAATTCTACCTAAGCCTTCTGTGTAAAAATTTTCACTTTATTTTGAGCTAGCCAGTGGCTCAGAGAGCAGACATAGGAAACTGAAGTTCCCATGAGGGCCTAGGAAACCTAACTACCCCAGCCATGTGATCATTGTGGGCTGGATCCAAAGCCAACCACCTTCTTCACCTTTTTTTTGGTTTTAAATCAGCATCAATTTCTTTTGCTATTGTATGGCTGAGATTTATTCAGCATGGCAACAGTTTACCAACAGTGGCACAAAATTTACAGTATTTCTGTGATGAAATGAATACCAAGTCTCTGTCTTACATATAACTGATCTTTACTTTCTCCTTTCTCACTCCTTACAGACATTGCTGGTTACCACGATCAGCCACCTGAGTTCAACAGATGCTTCTGCTGTACTTCAGGGGCATTGCCATTTTGTTAGGTTTGCAGGTGTAATTTAAAGCACTGCAGAGAAAAACCCTGAGCACAATTCTCCATTTGAGTCTGCTGCTGCCTCCACAGAGAGGCACACAGAGAATGATTCCTCTTGCTGTCAGGAATTAGTATTTCCTGGGAAGACTTCTGGGCAAACAGCCCAGAACAGCAGCGGGTTGGGGGCGAGCTACTTGCTACTAAGCAAACTTGGAAAAGGCCGTGTTGCCTGTGCCACCACTCCTGGAACGCTGAAGCCTGACCTGTCATTACTGTATGCTAACACCATATGCTGCCTACTAGACCTGCCACCTCGTCTACCGTGATGTAGGTGGTGATGTCCTTGCTTAGCGGAGGTGATGTGTACTTGTGTACGAAACACCACTGCACGATGAAGAATAAAGACAGCTTTATCTAAGGTGAAGGAGAAAACGTTGGGGGTTTGCTTCCATACTAGTGCAAAATACCTGTTTGCTTCACCTTTAATGAACTGTTCATGCATTCCAATTTGTGTCGGTACAGAGCAGTAGTCTTTGTAAAAACTCTAGAGTTTACAATATATAGAAATTCTAGTATGGTAATGTGGTGATAAAATATAGTCCTTTCCATTTCCTAATACTAAAAAAATAATAATAAAATCTGAGAAAACACCCCACCTACTTATTTGAATCCTTGTGTGAAATATTACTGTATCAGAAAACATTTAACTGAGTTCCGCTGAGAGTTTGGAGAGGATTAACGGCAATTTTTAAAGGAACAATTCAAATTTTATCTAGGCATCGATAGCAATTATAAAAATTCTGCCCTTGAGTCAGGTTTCATCATAAAAGGAAAATTACAGATGAGAAATGTTATCTTCTCTCAACACTGAAATTGTTTTGTTGGGTTCCACTGGGTTTACAACATCTTTATATACATGTGTATTCTCTTTCATCACCCTTTTTCATCATTAAGTAATAATCTAGAATGATAATTAATATCTGTTGTGAAGAGATTGCTGTCTTCCCTGGAGTTGTCCCTAAAATTATTAACAAAGTGAAAAAAATAAGAGTTTTTCCTGAAGATGCTCAGAATTAAATCATTGTAACAGTAGGAATATTGTTCTTAAGGCAGCTCTTTCCCTGAACATAGATCTGTATTAGAACACCTGTGATATTAAGCATGACCTGAAATGCAGAACTATTCTGGAAGACAATGCTGCTCCAAGACAGTAATAAGAATTCTGCCCTGCAGGCAGCAAGTGCTTTGGCATGACTTCAGCTGTAGCAGAAATTTAGTCTTGGACACAAAGTTGTATCAGAAGAAAAATGATTTCCTGTCTAATGTTAGAAATAGGCTGGAAGATAAGGCTTTCTCCCTTAAAGGAATTCAGACACTCAGGTAAATGCCCTTTTTTTATAACACCACTGAAATCTTACAGCTTAGGCAGAACAGTTCTCCCAGCATCATACAAGACACAGCTTTCTGATTGTTCCACAAAAGAAACTATTACATTCTTTATTTATGTTTCATATAGTGGATTGATGAACAACAAAAAGTAATCCAACAGATAACTACATAACTACATATTGGATATAGATGGGACAACATAAATAAAGGAAATGTCCAGAACATGTGTTCGCTAAGTGTCTGTCCTTTCCTATGCATGCCAGCACATACTTTTGGAATTTCTTCAGTTTGCCTGTATAGGCTCAAAGCCTTGCATGCTGTTACTCTCAGAATAAAGTGTACATGGCTTTGTGTGTGTGCTGCCAGCACCACCTGTTCTTTTTCTTTCCCTAAATCTGGAGCAACAGCTGATCAGTAGCCTCCTTTATTATTTCTTCCTTTATCTCAGCCCAGTACTTTTAAAGATATTATATATCCTGTTCTACCTCTGTAATTTTCAACAAATGTTTGGTCTATGCATAAATAACTGTGAGTCTCTTACTCTGCATCTTCTTTTGTTAAATTGAGCTCATAAAATCAACTGACATTTAAGGAATGAAAGTGCTGTAGTTTGGTGTAGTGCTGGCCTGTGCAATAAATACAATCTGTCTCAAACTAAGCAAGAAAAAAAAAGCAAGAGGTGAAGTTGAATTAATCTACATCTTTGCTGATTTGGCTGAGACCACAGTAGTGCATTGAACTAGACTTTTGAAGATCATAATTTTCGTTTGATCATTCCAGGCATGAGGTAAAAGCACACCCATCTTTTAATTTGATGCTGGACACTTGTTTGTACTCTGCTTTTCTCCCATTGCATAAGAGGCACTGATAAGGTTGAAAATCAATGCCTTTCACATGACCGTATAAGCTTAGTATATTCTCACCTCTGTTGTTGCCTGCTGCCTAAAATCACTCCCAGGCACCATTAAGCAGAGGCCTGAAACCCCTTCCAGGAACACCTGCCTGTCTGAAACTTCCTACTTACCAAATCTCTCTTACCCATGCATGGAAATGACAGCAATTAGTACAATGGCAAGAGGTATTCTCTTCTCAGTCATAATAAAAGACAGTGATGATAAGCATTTGGTAAAAAGGAAGGGCAGATACGCATGAGCTGGCAAATCATCATACTTTGTTCTTATTCTGGCTGCACAAGACTGAGAAGGACTGGAGAAGAAATTTCCAAACAATCTCAAATGAGGAAACTGAATTAATGAAAGACACCAAATCCTTCTCAACTTCTGTACAGATACAGCCAGAGGAATGATCCCCTTCCTTCTGTTCCACTATCTCCGTCTCGTCTTTATTTCCAGTACTAGAAGTTCCTGACAGATTGCTGGTAGAAATATAATCCTCTAATCTAGCTATACCTTGCATCTTAAAGGGGAGAGGTTCTGCCCCTTCCTCTGCTAGCCAGCAAAACTCCTTTCCTCCTTAAAGCTTGCTGTACTGAATCTCATATATTGGTGCTCCAGGACCCATATTATAAATTACAAGGAGTGAGAATTTCTGTAGAAACCATTACACTAACCCATCTGAAACAGGCTGATAAATAGCCGATCTTGTGCGTGTTACTGAATATCTCATGAGGGTAATTTACAATTCCTCAGAGAAAACTGAGGCGAAATAGTCCCTGCCTGTGTTTCATCTCAGCAAGCATATCATGCCATGTCCCAAGAATATCAGCAGCGGTAATGTTTGCCTTCTACCAGTTGCAGCCAGCTGGAATAAACATGAACACTCACACTCACACAGCAAAGGGTTTCCCTTCCTCTGCAGTGTCAGCAGGGCTTGTGTTAGACTGACAGAATTACCACACAGTGAAGTCTCCTGGCCATCAAATCTAGGTCCGTGGGACGATTTGTGCTATGTGGAGAGATAACTATGTAGCCTATATCAACTGATTTCTCTTCTGCTATCTTCACCTAAATTTATCCAACAAAGAATAACAGAACCAAAGTGTTTCTTTTTCATTATGTCATGCTGATTTTTATACTTCCTCTTGCATCATACCAGAGCACATTTAGTACTAGTCTTAGACAACACATTATACTGCTTTTCTTGAGAGGCAAATCCAGAGAAAATCTTTTGTTAATTCTATATGATCTGCCTCCCCATTTATACTGGAGTATACCATGCTCTTCTGTCTTAACTTTAATGTCTTAACTTTAATCCATACTTTTGTAACAATCTCAGAAGCTTTTGTAGTCTCCTGGATGTTCTTTTCTGTTTATGGCAGTTAATACCATACCATTTGTATAACAGAAGACAAACTTTAAAAGCAAAGATAGACAACCTGATATGTTACGTTTTGGATTATGGCAAGGCTGTTAACTGTACTGCGCAGCTGGTTTTCATACCCAAATCCTTGCCTGTGTTCAATGGACCGTATACAATGCAACACTAATGCCATTTCATACATCTGAGGCAAATCCACTACTTGTGCTTTATTTTACATACTATTTTAGAAAGAAAGCTGGTGACACCCAGTCAAACCTACAGTTTTTCTATCTTTCCTTTCACATCCTTACATTTAGGATATAAAAGGCAAACCTATCCTTAGACACAACTAAATGGAAAAGTCCATTCACTAAGCTGATACAGGCTTCTGTGATTCTTTCTGCAAATGATCAGAAGTCACCAGAAATAGGGATAAACCCAAGGAAATTTAGATACGTTCCCTTCCACCAATTTAGTTTTCACCTTATGATTTCAGATGAGTAACATCTGTATCATCAGAATATATATATTTTCTCTTAATTTCACTGCTTACCTAAGGTATTGTTTAGCGTTCCAGTTCAGTCTTGTTTTGTTTAGCCAATATCTGCCATTTAGTGAAGGACCATTTCCTTCTGCAACTGTTAATAACAAACAGTTAACCCCTGTATTGCCTAACAGAGTAATTATGGTGCTACTGGATACCTCACAGATTTTACTCTGCTTTGTATACCAGTTCAATAAAGATTTTTATTAATAATAGAGGATTTTTATGTCAAAAAAAGATGAAAAAGCATACTCTGACATGTTTTATTTATTGTTCTCTTGACACAGTGTTTTTTTACAAACCATCTACTTGCATTAAAGAACACTTGCAATGATATATATATGAATCCTGATTAAGCTATTTCAGTTCTAACTGCTAATGACATAATTAGTTGCTAAGCACACCTTGTACTGTGTTCAGTCACTTCATTTCAGGAGCAGGTTGTTCATCCTGCCCCCTTTCAGAGAGCCCATCTTTTCCCCCTGAAGGAAGCCATTTTCCATTGCTTATAAAACAACTTTCCCAAAATGTAACTACTTGAGCTGATGTTACCTATGGTGGATGTCTGCCTCAAATCATTGCTTTTGGGGAAAACACAGTCAGAATAGCCAATTAAAAAATTAGTTTGGAGAAATTACATTTTTATAATGTCAAATCTCAAATCTGACATTTTGACAAAGCGTACCTTTAAAGCCCCAGTCTTTAACCATTTAAAGGATTGTGAATTCTTGCCTGAGAGCAGCTGTTAAAAAGTTCAGCCTGTTGTCCCTCTAAAGATCAGTCTGCATTTTTTAACTGAGTTGCAAAGGGTTAAAAACCAGAGTTTGCACGTATTCAGACTGTGGCAGTCTAAGTCTCTGCATGCACAAAGTATCCTTGCACCCCATGTAAGTTTGTAGTGCACGTACTGCCCTCACTGACAGCCCAAGCAGAAATGGAAGTGACCCTTTGTGTTATTCTTTCAGACTGGGTATGCTTGCTGCAGATAAAGACCTGGCCAGAGACACTACACTTGAAATTGGTAGCAGGAGAAGGAACCAACAGAAGGAAAGAGATGAACAGATGTTGAGATATCCACTGAAATAGTTGAGCTAAAGTTAACTTTTGCCAAATATAAAAGGTATGCTAAACCCCCTGCAAATGAAGATTTTTACTGCATTATCACAGAAATACAAGAAAGCATGTATTGCAAAAACTACTGTACAGTGTAAGATTTATTGGTTTAGAATATTATTTATGCTATCAATCGTCTTTCTTAGATAATATAAATTATTGCATAGACATTATGCAACATGTGTAAGTCTGTTTAAGAATTTAATATGGTTTAAGATAAAAAATCATCCTTGCAGCCAAGGCTTCCCTCTTCAGCAGAGTAATTGAAGTGGACCAGCTTCCTCAAACAAATATTTTCTGAGGGGTCCATAGCATTCAAATGCAAAGATTTTGCTTTAAGAAAGTGAAAGAGGCTGATAAAAACTGATAATCTAGTGAAATAATGGCAAAAAGGTTGGCACAAAGCAGAAACTATCACATTTGCACCAAATAAACAAACAGGAGAACATCACAGGCTCATGGGTATTTACAGCTTGTAGACACTATAAAGATCTTCCGGGGAAAAAAGAAATTAATTTTAAAAGCTGGTAGGACCTACTGATTTCTCACTGGAAACAGGTTCTTTCCTGCCCACTATCAATATAGAACTGATATTGTTCTGCATCTCAGAATTGCTTGCAATTGCTCTGTAATCTCAGAATTGTTTTTCCCAGTGGTAAGTTATTTAGATTCATTCACATCATGAATATTCTCATTTCTAAGAAGCACTCACTCAGAGCCATTCTTTTAGATCTTATTATTTTTCTTGGTGATGCATTCAGTTTTCTGGAGTGCTAGCTGGATGGATTGCCACTGAAATTAGTGCCTTTTGGGTTTGGTACTGCCTAGACATAGAAATAGCTCAGTTTTAAAACCTCCTAAAATTAAATGATCACAGATAGAGTTGAAAAATATTTCACAGTCATTGCCAAGAACAGAAATCAAGTCACTTCATTATTCATGTCACAGTCTGGATCATGTTACTATACAATGTCCTTAATCAATAAAATCCGGATTTAAGCAAGCCATATTGATGAGAGGAATGGGAGGAAAAAAGGGTACTAGCCAGAATTATGGCCAAAAGTCAATATTATGTTTTTATTATGAAATAGTAAAGTACTCACTGATGCCAGATTTTTTAAACTATCCTATGCCTTCCAAATATTTCCTGACAAATAAGTTTTTCTTATTTTTTTTTTTTTTACTCTAAAAGCATGAACTGGAAACTGATCTGTGCTGAAAAGAGATAAGCCAAGCTGTGAAAGCATCTCTAACTTATATCAACCTGGATCTAGGCATGCTTGTATGCATTCAAAATAACAAGTCCCTAGATCTGTCCTATTTTACCCCAGTCCTATTTTACAGGAAATGTACTCATATGAAAATAACTTCTAAGAGTTGATGAATTCTATGTGGGTCATATGGAAACATATCATACTTGGTAGGTGACTTGGGCAAACATTTCTGTTCCAGAAGAACTTGATGCGAGAGTTACAAGTAAACTTTAAATCTAAGGGTTTCTTTAGCCTGAAAAATCTATTGAATTCTTTAACTGCAAAAATGAAAAAAGAAAAAGAAAAACAAAACCAAAACCAAACCTCAAAACCCTCAACAAAAAAAAAAAAAACAAACACAGACAAACAAAGAAACAAAACCCAAACACATTCTCATAGGTTGAGATAATGGCTCAATAACAGCAAGAATAATTTCTGGCAGATTTTTTCTAGAAGTCCATAGATGTATTTGAAAGACAACAACAAAACCAAACACTTCCTCATATGGTTAGAGGACCTATTATCTCCACTTAATAACATACTTCACTGAGCTTCTAAGTTGTTAGAACATTTGAAAATTTGCATGGCAGAAAACCTGATGCCATGAAGGAAATTCTTGCTGTCCTGTTTCCCACTGAAACCAGAAGCTGAATGCAAGAGTTCACATGGGAAAGTTTTCATTTGTTTTCTTTCTATTAGATTTCAGAGGACTCCAACTTGTACTTTGCCAAATATCTGAAACAAACCCAAACTGAGGACAGTTTGTGGTTTGTCCATCACACGTAGTAACTGATAAGAGCTTATGTAGGGTCATTTGCTAAACTGTAGTGACAGTGAAAGAGCCTTGCAGCTTTATTTAGATTTTTGAAACACAACTGTCTGCTTCAGATGCAAAGAAAAGATTTAAAATGAGAAGTAAGTCTGATGCATGCAAATATGATTCACTAAGCAGGCAGAAAGCCTGAAACAATAGCTGTGCTACATTAATTCCTGCTTCATCCCAGTGATATTTACCCAGGCACCAGTAATGATACTTTAAATATCAGCCTTGTTAAATATTTTGTTACACATCAAAACACATTGTGGAACTCTGCAATAGCAAGGGAT
The DNA here is from genome assembly GCA_026212715.1 of Elanus axillaris. Taxonomy (NCBI): domain Eukaryota; kingdom Metazoa; phylum Chordata; class Aves; order Accipitriformes; family Accipitridae; genus Elanus; species Elanus axillaris. The sequence continues at coordinate 13,585,673 of JANZLQ010000056.1, forward strand.
GAAAGAAAGGGAAAGTCAATGTTCTCAACTCTCTAAGGCTTTTGGCAAAGAGCTACAGAATCATATCCCTAACAGAAGAGGAGAGAGGAGTTCCAGCAATGGTTCACAGGTAAGAAAGTTTCTCTCCAGATGCCATGGTTTTCATGGCTGATTTGGACAATTGTTTGAGTATTCAGGTGATTTCTCCTGCCAGCAGTTTGGATTGTCAGAATGGATTTGGTTTACCACGTCCCTGCTGTCAACTATGTAATACAGCTACAGCACAAGAACTCTACTTGAGAGTTTAAGACTCAGCACAACACCAACCTTCCTATCTAACTCTTGAAAGGGACAATTATTGAGAGCTTAACAGAAAAAAAAGTAGCCAGTGATGAGTTGTCCTGCTACAAACACTGGAAGCAATTTTTGTAGACATTTCCATAATTTTCCCAAATTCCTGTGATTTTTAATTTATCAATATGATATAAATAGTAAAAATAATTTTAACTATTTAAGATAAAAATAAACCTGTAAGGACAATTTTTCATCTAATTATTAGTCACTATAATGTATCCTCTCTGGGGAAACATTTCTGGATTAAAATACCTTTAAAGGTTAAGAGGGCATATGTTCTTAGGGCTACAATATAAAATGTAATAATGTAGCACACAGCATAATGAATTAAAGAATTAGCTGGACAGGTATCAAACAACTGAGATTGCAGCAATATTCTACAGAAGAGGTTCATTCTGTCAGATGACTCCATGTACTTTTACTAGAGGTTATAAGCAGATCAAAAGACTTCATGTTTCTCTTAAACTGCCTACATACTTCAGCACAGTAGGACAAAATCTGCCCTCAGTTATGCCACTGGAAAATCACTCATTTCATGGGCTTTGATCTATTGGCAGTTCCACTGACATAGCTGAGGGCAGCATTTGGTCAAATACATCTTCATTCAGAAACAGCATCAATTACCTATAATAGCTTTCCCCAAAGGATGGCTGGGAACATGTGCAGATACTCTATAGTCACACTGACACAATCTTTTTCCCAAGCTATTCCTTAAGAAAAGTGATTTTGAAAAAAAAAAGTGAAAATCAAATTGTCTTTTCAACTTTAACTATTCCATTTGAACAGACACTGGTGAAAAAGTAAACTGTGAAATTTTGGAAGGAGTTAAAATTTGATTTTATTTTCCCCCTTCACTCAGGCTTTCTGACTTCCTATTGCCAGTTTTTCTATAAAGCCCTTGAAATTTAGTGCTTCCTGACAAGCTAATAGTTAGTGTTTTATTAATAGTTATATCATAACCCAGTTACAGTATATTTAAACCGCTTGCCTAAACCCAAAGTGTCATGGTTTAACCCCCGCCAGCAACTAAGCACCATGCAGCCGCTCACTTGCCCCC
>JANZLQ010000056.1:13600645-13630700 GCA_026212715.1 Elanus axillaris
TTTTCCCCCCCCCCCCCCTTGAAATCTGTTTCTTGATAGGCTTAAATGAATCTTTTCCATTTTTAAGACACAACTAGCCTAGTTTTTATTTGGGGTTTAATTCGTTTCCTTTTTGTCTTTATTTTCCTCTGCCCCTCCTCTGCTTCCTTTGACTCTAAAGGTGCTCTGAATAGGTCATTATACTCTACCTGCAATACATTAGATTCAGGATTTGTTTTTTTCTTAGGCTGAATCTGATACTAAATTTAGTGCAGACTTGATCTGAGCATCCTCCAGCACTTTACCGTCCAGACTAATTCTGGGATGAAGATGAAACCCTAGACAAAGAGAAGTCAATGCCAAAAGTTATTCCCCATTGGAAAGTTATTCTAAAAAGTTTTTGTTCTTGGATTAGTTGCTTTGTACAAGGTGAGAGGAACTTTAAGAACATTTTGAGACTGTTGATCCCTGCTGGCTCTGTTGTTGGGGTAGAAGTTCTCTTCCCTTCAACAAAGGCGCATTTAATGCCTTCGCTAATACATATATTGCATAGTATTGTAAAATAACTGTGTGATAACCTTTGCTAGCAACTCTGCTGAAATCTGAGAGCACCAGATCTCCCAGTTTGCTGAAATGAACAAAGCTTTTAGGCATTTTAGCTTTGACTTTGCCTCTCCAAACAGAATTTTACTTAGTAGGAAATATAAGCCCTGAGGTTTTGTTAGTCCGTACTTCCATTTTATGATCCCTTAGCAATTATCAGTAAAAAAGTGTGATGGCAGGAGAAGGGCGGGGATGCCAAAGTAGGTAGAGACTATTTTGGTAATATCTGAGGGGAGTAAATGTACTCTGTGGTAGGTATACCATGGTAACTGCCACACAGTGTGGAAAATAATGTGTCCTTTCTTTGTCTACTGACTTCAGCCAGCCTGTTTTCACAGATTTTCAGCCTTCACTCATGTGCTTAAAACTTTTGAGAATACAAATCAATAATTAGTAATGATTACATAATTGGTATTTTTTTTTCTTCCCTGGTGCTGCTTTGTTGTAAAACTACTCAGGTGTAAGAACTAACAATAATCAGGTCTTTAAAAAAAGAAGACTTTAAGAAGTCCCTTGTATTGATGTATTGCTGAAAATGCCAGACAACCCAGAGGAAAGAACATGCATCTTTTATAATACAGTTTTTTATGCAAAATATACTCAAAATTTTTAACTATTTAATTTCATTTCCAATGGTAGCATAATAATAATGCAATAAAATCTGTGTTTAGTTTACACAGCACACTGCCTTTTAATGAATACAGTAGTTGTAAAATTGGCCTAAATAAATCCTCATAATTGTAATGGTATGTGTTTATGGATGTTTAAGTTTTCTTACTTGACCAAAAATTGATCATTTGAAAATAAAGAAGCATAAAGAACTGTCCTTTGTGTAGAACTAGCCCTAATATTTTTAGTAAACCTCAAAAACAGATGCCTGAATGTTTTTGCAGTTCTCCTTTCACTTCTGTATTTTAACATTACAGTTTTATAACCTTTGATTTTCCTCTTATACCAGTCTTTAGATTACTTACCTGACTACCACTTGCTATTCATGAAATGTTCCCATTTTGCTTCTGAAAAAAACAAACATTGGATATAGTGAGAAAGTAATAATTTCAAACTTCATTCATTAACAAAAAACCCATATTTTAAAAGATTCTTGACTGCAATCTGACTGACAGACTATTAACCTTGGAAACTCTTATTTTGATTTTATACAGCATATCAAATTAGAAAAGGTGACCTGTAAAGATAAAAAAATTGTGCTGCCTTCTTACTTCTGGTTTCTTTCTCACATGTAAACAAGTTCTGAAATGTTTTTTTTCTTTTTCATGCTTGGTTTTGACCTTTAAAATACTATGAATTTCAGTGCAGGGTTTGGCCTGCAGGATGATTTCTTTGAGGTATGAAAGAATGAGAATGTGAGATGTCTCAGCTAATCTAACATATGAATCTTTCAACAAAAAGCGTTTTTGCTAGTATGTTCACCAAACTGGCTAGAGAACCTAAACAAGACCCCCACAAAAAAATAAAAGTTGTTTATTTTTCAGGTTTGGGGACTTTCTTCTTTTAATACAGCAGTGGTGTTTTCACTCCAATTTTCCCTTCATGACACTGCAGACAGTGAAAGGAATTTCTAATTTAGAAGCAGGTGGAAAATAAGTATTTAGAAATCATATAAAAAGCCTTTCATTCTCCACCCATGCAGTGAATCTACCTGATCTTTTAGGTAACCTTCTAGCTTTTTCATTTGTTAATATTTAGTAAGCTGTATCCTACATTCTGCCCTTACAGATGAAACAGGAGAAGAAAAGTTTCTCTCAAAAATGACTGAAATTATGATTCCCACTCTAACCACTGGACAGTGATAAAAAAATTGAGTTTGTGTATGAACAGATCAGCTTTCCATGTATGATAATTAAAATTATTGAAAGCTAAACCTATGGACCCTACATTTCACTGGCTAATGGATAAATAAGCTCCTTCTAACATTCAGATTTTTTCAGACATATTTTATACAACTAGCCTACTGTAACAAAATATTAACATTTGGGAGACAAGCTTTCTAAATGTTTTGTTATAAAAGATAAATCCTCCCAGTTCATTAAGCATTTTAAAGAGATGTTGAAACATTACATCGGTCTTAGTGCAGAGGAAGATATGTTTTATGTTTTAGGTTTGAAAAATGAATGGTAATGTGCATTGCTTCTGATTGCTTAATGGTGATTTATTGAATCTCTTAATTACTGTTTTTTGACAGATTTCTCAGATATATTGTGGAGAAGGAAAAGCTGTACTTCAACATTTAAGAAAAGAAAGGGTTCCATGGGTTTTTTAGCTCACAATGAAATTCCATTAGATATTAGAAACTAGAATTATATATTATTTTGACCTATAAGATATAGCCAGGTGTTGCAATACGCAAATATCTGCTGTTACAAACATGCCATAGCAAATTGAAAGTGGTGTACACAAGTTCATCCAGCAAAATATCAAACTGCTGTATGTATTCTTGCAGCTCCTGTCCGCATTTTCTGGGCAAATGGGATCTTGAAGAAAGCAGGGAAACCTCAGGAAGTTGCATGATGATTGAACAACCCTTGTTCCCTACCAGACCTGAGTTGTCCCAGCCTCAGAAGGAGGGCAAGCGGTCATTTCTCACAGGTAGGAGAGTCACATCTAGGTTAAGTTCAGGTTGAGGCTTTTAAAGTGAGAACACAGGAGACACAGAGTAGTCACCATTCTCATTTTGTCACTACAAAGTTAAAACGAAGCAAAGGTCTTAATTGCAGAACAAACCACTAGGGAATGAGAAGTCAGAGTCTCTGTAAATTGAGAGAAGCAATAATGACAAATTAAAAGCTTAAGCCTAAGGTAAAGGTTTTGTTTATTTTTGTGCCACCTGCCTGAACCAACCAAGTGTTACATGCCTGCACTGATACTTGTTGGAGTAACATCACATACCTATTGGTTTCGTGATTTAAGGTCACAATTACTAATTCCAACCTATTTCTGTGCTCTGCTGCTCACAAAAACTCAAGTGTAGGCCAACACATGCAAAGGGACCCAACTGTGTAGCAGGTACTGCCTGTTAAATTACAATTTTGATGCTGTTCCTCTGAGTGAATTAACAAACATGAGATTTTTGTAGTAAATCCTCTTTTTAACAGTTCCATGAATTACTCTACTTAATTCAATGCAGGTATCTTTAAAACTCTATTTGAAATACAAACCAATCCCAATTAGCTTAATTCATCCTATAACAGAGCCAGGAGTTTGAAGCAACTGAATGGACTAAAAAGGGGGGGTATTTAATTTGCAGTAGGGTATTTAATTTGCAGTAGGTGCTATAAGGTAATCTGGACATGCCTCAGGATTCCTTTCTGGTCTGTGATCATGAAGTGACCATGAGTGGCTGTTAATAGCAAGCTGGAGAACTGCTGCAGTAGCTGTATGTCTCCAGAGGAATTCTTTGTGGGTGGGCAGATCAAATGCTTCATAACTAAAGCTCAACACCTGCGAATCTTGGCTATTTGGATCAATGTCAATTTAAAGGGAGGAGGGGGAAAATGCCTCTTGACATAGTCATCAAGAGTGCTGCTAAGAAAATACTTTCTTGTGAAAGTGTACTGTAATTGAGGTTTATTTTGGAGTGGAGTCATGGAGTTCTCAGGTATGCTTATGGGAAGATCAAGAAACAGAAACAGCTAAAAGAATTATCTACATATATTAGGACCATCTTGTAGGGTGAGTGATGACATGCTCAGATCTAGTAAGGTTATCGCTGCTGGCCTTTTAAAAATAATATTGCTTCTAAGACTTTTTTATGCTTCACTGAAAAAAATTGTAGATGTTTGGGTTTTTTTAAATAACTAAAGTTCAGTGAAATAATAGACAAAGAGGGTCAGTTTAATTGAATCCAGTTCCACTTTGCTGATTCAGTGTCTTGTTCGGCACAGAAATGATAGTAAGTGAAATTTATTTTCGGAGAAGCAGAGTCCCTGGAACTCTATCCTTTCCATAATCAGCTGAACTTTTCAGGAGATGATTGCACACAGAACAGCAAAAATGAGGAAAAAAAAAAAACAAACCAAAAAACCCAAAAACCACATAAGTGTCTGAAATGTTGTCTTCTTTAAAAAAATTATTAAATAGCAGTCTTACTTGAACACAATGTGACTGATGTATTAAGGCCAAGAGGGACCCAAAATGACCTGACAGTTCTGATACTATTTTTGAGAGGAGTGACACTACTGTAATGTCTGGTTTCACTGTCAAAGCATCTTCTTAGAGCAATGTACTCTAAATGTTGTCAACAAAGAAGAATACCTTTGGCATGCCAGGGATTTCAGTTTGTACTTATTATTACTCTTTGTTTCATGGAAGATTAGCTGCTAGAAAAGTATCTGTTATCTTTATTTCAATGATCCTAGACAATCTGGATTAACCCTGCTGATTCTGTAGGGTAACTGTTGATATTTAGTACAGATTACTCCGGGGCAATTATTAATGATCTTTATTATAAAGAAGAATAAAGCTAAACAACATGGCAGCAAACCAGTAATAAATAGAAAGAGCTGACATCATAAATTTGATTGAAGTTTGGAGTTTCATCCTTAGACAATTAGATGCTTTAAAGAAACCAAAATGTAGCCTGCAAAAGTGCAAATGCTTTCAATAATTAATACATGTCTAGTTTAATTTAAAATAAAAGGCCGAATTTCCAGCTTGCTTTTTTTTTTCTTTTTAAAGACAAGGAAAATTTCATGACTTGTTCCAAAAGATCACAGACATTCTCAGTCTGTAATCCCCCTTGCCCCAGATTCTTTTTTTTTTTTTTAATGATACTTTAGGAGGCCTATTTTTCTGAAGAAAGCTTTTATTAAGGAAAAACTTTCAGAAATTCAAGATGAAAATCTGGAAAAGAGAGAGGTGATAGATCTGGGTCGAGACTGGTGGGTTTTTTTCTCATCCTCTAGCTGTTGCTAAGAACATTTATGCAAGAGAGGAAAGACTGTGTTCTGGTTTCTGCTGTGATCCAGGCAGGGACAGGCAGCAGGACGCTGGTTCCCACACCTCCACTGAACATAGAGACAGTCTTGAACCAGATCTGCCTCTTCCTGTCTTTTAAACATTATATTCCCATATAATCTTAACATTTAGCCTGATGAAAAAAGGGAAATGTTTTGAAATATCAGTGATACAGAACAGGGAAAATATATTTCCTGCTCACCTCTGGCTCTAAACCTACTTGTGGTTGTAGGGTCAGAAGGACAGTACTGTTCCTTTCCATCCTCACAGCCATCAGCTTTTATAAGTGCTCCTCTGCGCTGGATTTTATGGGTGTTAAAGATCTACATGTTCCTTTCACTTCATCTGGAGTTATGAGCACTCAGTGCCTTTCCAAACATTGGAGCTGAAATGAAAAATTCCACTCCACTTTACTGCCTAGTAGTACTCAGTGCCAATACAAAGGCTGGTAAAATACAAGGGTATGTGCATGAAGTCAGTTTTAAGTGTTATGAAGGTTCCCAAGTCAAAACAGATTTCCTTGTAACACTGGAATGTATGGGTTGGATGCTTCTACACATAGGAACTTGCATATAATTGAAGGTTAAATTCCAAGCCACCAGAACTCTTGTTTGTCACTAGAGCAAGGTGTTTGTGACTTTTTAAACATATTTTTAAGTTTTTAAACATTTTAAAGAGATTTTTTCTGTCCTTGAAGTTTTTCTAAATATTAAAGTTTGAAATTTTTTGAAGTTTCTTACTTCTATCCCTGACCAAACATGAGCCATATATATAAAAATCTGTTAATTTCAAGCAGTTGTAAATGCCATTTAACAAGGCACAGTTCTTTGCAGGCTTAGGAATATAAATGTTGTTGTATGCTGAGGAATGAATCTGAACAAGGGTCTGCTCAACAAAACTAGATTGAGTAGGGACAGTATTTTCAAGCATTGGTGCCTGAGGGTTTATCTCATTTTTAGCTAATCTAAAGCTTGCCATAGTGAAAGGCAAGTTTTGTCTTTGCATGTACCACAGGGAAACAAGGAGATTAAGGTATTCATACATGAAAACAGCTAATTTCTCTTGTAAACAGTTTCATCAGGGATGACACAGTCAAATGGTCCATGAGTATTCTTATTTAGTATTTTCTCATTAATCTTGTTTCCATCAATAAATTCACAGAATGGATACTTCGAAAATCATACTCCAGACCAGTGAAATTCTCTGTTATTCTCCAATATATAGTAGCCAGAACATTTACTTCAGTCCTCATTTACAGCTGTACATTATGACTGCATGACACTCATAGTAAAAATAATAACTGACACCAATACCAGTTTTTTAAAATGTTATCCAAACTATCATGCCAAAGCTTTGCTAAGCAATGGGAGTAACGTATCGCTGCCCCTAGCTAAACAGAATGACAATACCCACAGCCTCTGTGTGCTCACCTTTGCTACATTTAAAAGCACCTGAAGCAGTAAAGGTGTCCAAGTCCACTTGAAAGCTGATGTACTCTATTGGCCTTCTTCAGCCCCTTGTTCTGTGTGTGTCAGTGGTGGAGCAATTATGTTTGTTTTTTTTTTCTTTGTGCTTTCTTTTCCTGCTCCGTTTCCCCAGATTTGAAGGTGAAAAGGAAAAGATTCCAGGGCTAATGTGTTCTGAGGGAATACTACTTAACGTAGTGAATACTGCCTTCAGGAGGCAGCTTTATATAGCCTAATTCAGATTCATTTTTATTGCCCTCCTTGTGAAGCTAACACGATTTTTTTTCCTCTTTCATTCTGAGTTTGGTCAGTATGTCATTCAGAGATTCTATCCATGCTCTACTTGGGAAGGAATGCTACTCTAAAAGTATCCTGTAGTTAAATATAATTAGATATGTATTTACAAGAGCTTTCTTAATGAAGTGGTCCGTAACTTCATTATAGCCCTACCACACAAAACATTTTTTTCACTTCAAACTGTATAATTTACACTATTTATTTTGTACAAAGGGGTAATTGGTAATGTTTGTTATACCCACAGCTACTCGTTAAGCTTTGTGCAGCAGTGTCTCTCCTACGGTAAATTAAGCTTTGGTTTCAAAAATATTTTAGTGAGATGTATAGTATAAAGTGTATAGAAATTCACAGAAAACCTTAATCATTTTTTGATTCCATTGTATAACAAGACTTCCTTGATGCTTTCCTGAAGTGAGGAATGGGGCTAGGAGAAGTGAATTTGCTAGCTGAACTTCATTCTTTTCTTTTTTGTGACTCCTCCAAGGAAAAATGACTTTTTATTTAATCTACTTATTCACATACTTTGTCATCCACATAGTTATACTATGAAAATTCTATATTGCCATATTCACAGCATAGGAAGATTCAGAGAGTTTAATACCAAGTTATGCTGATTTAATACAATCAAACTAAGAAACATCTAAAAGGTAGGGACCATATACAAATATGGGATGGAGAAAAAAAACAAAAGTAGATAGGAGAAGAATGAAAGGACCACAAGCTTTTTTCAGGTTAGTGTGCAAACAGTCATCATATAGAAAACATACTAAGAATTATGTTATTATATGTTATTTCTTTCTTTTTTGTGATATTACTAGTGTGACTGTCCTCAAGTTATATTTCTCAAACTCAGATTTAAACACTAGCTCTATGTTTGAAGAAAAGAATAAATGGCTTGATGCAGAAAATATGTATTAATAGTAGGTTTTACATTCAGTTTTCTCTAGATGTAATTCATTCTATTTTATCATTATAATCAAACTTTGCTTTTAATCTACTGGCTGGATATTTTTTAAAGCTTCCTGCTCTTTTTCTTGATCCTTATTTCCTACCATATTTGTTTTCCAAGACATATCTGGTATCCAATAAAACTGCTTAGAAACCTCTGTGTCCAGAAGCTACCTCAAAAGAAATACTGTTTTTGCTTTTTGGTGTTATTTTATAATTGTGCGTGCAGAGCAGAGGATTGCCTTTTTGTCTTTTTATTTTCATTAGCTGTAAAATTGAACCCAGTTATCATGGAATAACTGTAGGTGTTAAAAAAAACACAAAATGTGTGAGCTCAGACTGATTTAGTATGGCATGGTTCAGAATTGCAGCAGGGTTTCACCTTGGAATTACAACTGATCCAGGTACATGTACCATCATAAGCTGTTCAGGCATCCTTGACTTTATGGGATGTGCTTGTGTAGCGTCCACTGCAAACTTGGGAGCTTAGCTTCTCCTGCCCTTATCCCAACTATTCACTACCATACGGATAGGTGACACCATTGTATCAAAGAGAAATGTCATTAAGTGTAATGGAGGGGAAATTCACTCCAGCAGGTTTAAGCCAAAGTGTCAGATTGTCTGAAGATGTGTTTCAAGACTCAGCTCCGTTAAGTGTTTATCCAGTGACAATGTTGCTAAGGATACAGCCATCGTCTCTGCTTATTGCCTCAGCCACCAAATACTTGTCTTTTCCTTCCATAAGGTTTCTACGGGAGCTTTTGAGTGCTTAACAAAACCTAAAACTTGGGGGTCATAATTAAGTTAAAGTAACTGTGTATGTTATTTCAATGAAACTTAACCCTCCTTAGATCAGGGAGTGAGGTACAACTGATTTTTTAGAATCTGATTTAATAGAACAGCTACTTTCTTCTTTTTCAGATGTCATTACACACGTTAAATCAATATTTCATCTTGGTTAGTGTTCCTCCTTGGAATATCTTGTGTGATTGTCAGAACTACAGTAATCACTGTCACCTAACACAGTTAGTGATGTGTTATAGTTAGAGTTGTAAACACTTACTAAAAATTGGTTTGCATCCCCAATTTAATCTCATAAAAAATTCCATTTCATATTAAACTGAGTGATACATTGAGAAAAAACATCATTTCATTTCTCTTGTACAAGCTGATACAGGATGCGACTTTCCATTCCAGTCTATTTAGAATGAGATAACAATCCATCCCATACACACAGTTCAAAATGACTGCAGTTTGGGCTGTAAATTTATAAATGACAGTTCTGTGAATTAGACTTGAAAAGAAATGCTGAGCAGAGGGTTTTAGGACTTGCATGTAAAATTCAGGACAATTTGTACAGGAAAGAGCTTGGCTGCTTATGTTATAACCGCATAAATCCCAGAGATGTCTAGGACCAAAATGAATGAAAATAATCCTGTCATCTTCTCACTTTTCATTCTTTTTTGGTCCCTGGTGATTTATTACTGCCCCACACTGAGCACAGTATCCATCTGTTTCTAGTAATCAAAACTTTCTTAGACAAGAATATTTTGGGAACTGGTGTAAAGCAGCTGCTGGGACAATACCTTTACAAAACTCAGAGCTAACTTTGAAATGGATAAGCCTGAATTTTTCTGTTGGGAACATGACTTCCAAATATTTTCTATCACACTGTTAAATTACTGGCTATAGCCTTGATCATGTGAAAACATTTAAGATTGCTCATCTTGTGTATAAATGCCTGTAGGACACATCTGAGTCCAGACTTTCTAGTTTCAACAGGCTTACCAACATACACCTGTATTTGTGGTCCTGAGACACTTGCCACTGGATTTCATGGATTAAATGCTGAGACTGGATTCCATCTTAGTTTTTAAAAAGGAATGTTCTCTACTGGACCTAAATCTTTCTGTTCGGTATTTTATGTTCTATTCAGTCCAACTTTTCTTTATTGAAGTACCATGAGTTTTCTGAGACTTGGTCTTCATCATTATATAATTTTACTTTTAACGTCTCAGTTTTCCTATTTCAGCCTTTTGCTAAAAGCTCAGATATTTTTTGCACAGAAGGTCTTGTGTCTCCCTGGCCCAACCTCTTCTACTCCAATTTATTGCCCACATGCAGGCTGCTTCTAGCCTGCAGCTGCATTTATTCCTTGTTCCAGATATTTTCCTGGTCAGAACAAGTTTCTCACCAAAGCGCATCACCCAATCTTAGTCTGCACAATCAGTTCCTTTTTTTCAGGCACCAGTCTCCCTGTCCAGAGATTTCCAGGAGCTCTGCTTTTTGGTCTCCTCCTCAAACATTGCAGCTCTTCTCCTCTGCCCTCTCCGTTTCTGCTCCTACTGGTTTTAGTTCACTCCACTACCCTGCTGGATGCCAAGACTTCTTTATCTCCCTACAGGCTTTTATATGTTACTATGGAGCAGCTTCTTACAAAATGAGTGAGGAATTGAGAGTATAAAATAAAAAATACCGTGCTCATTGTTATTTCTTAAGCTAATATTTGGTCCAGCAACATTAGTCAAAACCTGAAAATGTTTTTTTCTTATGTTGGGACAGGAGAGAATGCATATTACAGCCAGACACTTTGATGACTTTAGTTGGAGTCACATCAGCAATCTAGTGCAGGTGGTTTTTCCAGAGCTCCAACCTGAGCAGATATTTGCAATTTTAGGAGGAGGGAAAAAGAAACAAAACAAAACAAAAAAAAAAAAAAAAAAAAAAAAAAAACACCCAAACCCAAAACAATGATACAAACACACACAAAAAAAACCAACTGTAACATAAAGCACAAGAAATATGTCCAAGTATAATATATTCTCTCTGCTCATAGTTCTTGAGGAGTTTGACTTAATGCATGCAACACCTAAAACTGTATACTCTTTTTGTCTGCAGTGCTACTAGATAGAAAGACATATGCATTCTTCTTTCTGTAAAAAAAAAGATAAATCACATTGGATTTATTTTACCACAACTCTATAAATTTAAGGCTGAAGTCTTGCTTTATCTAAAATTTTCATTTACGCTTATAAAATTCAGAGAAGATGGGACTGTTTCTTATAAACATACATTGTGGTTTGTAAAAATAGAAGTAAAAATAACTTATTTTGAAAATTTAGGAAAGAAATTTTTAAAAAGTATTTCTTAGGATCTGTAACTGATTTGTTATTGGGAAGCATGGCCTCATGTGTCTGTTCCTGATGCTGAACTGAAGGAATGGCCAAGTTACAGTTATGTTAAAATGCTGTTTAAAGATATAAACCTTTCAATAGGATTATTCAGTTTGCTCCCTTTGCCAGCATTTAGACTTTGATTTACAAACATAATACCCTTCACTCAAAGGAAGCAGGAATAAAAGATCTTCTGTATATACTTAAACTGCTTACTCTTATCAGACATGTGAGTGTATCAGAAGTAAACACATCTATTTTAAATATTCCCTGAAGAAAGATCCTCTAGTGCCGTTTCATGAAAAAGAGCCTTCGCTTTTTTCTCTGCTGATCTTTTCTTTGTGTCATATCACTGCTGAGAGTGGGAGCTATGAATTTCCCAACAATCTAAGCACAATATTTTAACTACAGAAGAATCTATAGGATCAGCCCAAGTTTTGTTTCAAAAGGAAAACAGATTTAAACAAACAATATTATCATTTCAGAACTGTATATTATTCTGTTAGCTGTTTGCTGATATCCTTCATTTAAAAGATGGAATTCTAAGGGGTTCTTATCATGGCGAACATGTTTGAAAATATAAAATCCCCAGTTACCTTCTAAAAATAGTCTTATTTACTAAAGAAGCCTCTATGAAGGCTATGAGCTCCACTGTTGTTTGTTTTTTAATGAAAAATATCTTTTGTTACGGGGGGGATCATAGAAGATTTACAATGCATTATTCATTCAACTTTTTAAGAGGACTAGAAGGAGTCCACTCACAGTAATGGAATTTTCACTGGATATTTTTAAGTCATTTAACTAGCCTATCTTAACATCTGCATGAAGACATACCAGCTTATATCTTGATTGCTTCTTATTTTCAGACACTTTCTTTTCCTTGCTCAAAAATGCATAAGGACCGTATCCAAAACTCAGAAAAGTGACACTGTTTTGCTACCTAATGCCACGGGGTTGTGGCAATTGGATTTTATGCATGGAGAGGAAAAAAGAACTAGCAGATATTTAAAATTCTCCAAACTTTCAGTTTCACATAAGCTCCAGCCAGCGTTTTTCTCTTAGCATTAACTTACCACTGAAGCGCCTATCATAGAGAAATTTGGGTCAAGAAGGTTTGAGGACATGTTGGAAGACTAGTTCTTTCTTATGCCAGCTCAGAAATCCAAAAAGGTATGGCTCACGTTTAAAATATTTCAAACCTTAAGAAGAGCTTGTATTGCCAGTCCCAAATTTGGATGGTTTCTTTCCAGATCCATTGTTTGTTGAATAAGAAAATACCTTGCGCTTTTTTTTTTTTTTCAAATAATTTAAATCTCTTAAAAGGGATAGTCTTCAGACCAGCAGTTCAGCTTCATCTATACTTTCATCTAAGAGGCTTGTTCCTTCCCAGTTGTTCTCCTGCTTTGGTAACTGTGTTGATCCAGTTTTGATGAATAGTGGCTCAACCTCTAATTCATCTTCTTTATCCCTACTGACATACTCACTTCTACATTTCCCTCTGAAGAAATGCTGATTCTTTTCTTTCAATAAAGAAATCTGCCAATTACAAAAATACCTTTTATTTTATAACAAACTGCTGCTTCAATTGTGCTGTCAGGAAGCTATTTGGGTGAAAGGGAAGGATGGCCTCAATGGGAATAAAAGGAACTGAATCAGGAACTCAGACTGTGTATTATATAAAACAGGCACACCGTGAATTATGTCATTTTATACAATTCTATCTTGGGATTCTAATGACAACAACATAAAGCATTTGAGCTTCAGTTGTATGGCTTATGATGTCAGCAGAACACCTCAGCAGAACTCTAGTCTCATAATTCAGAATTGCCCACTATATAAAATGTGTTTAGACAGGACAATCAGAAAACAAGATGATATTTTATTTTGTTATTTATCTTAGGAATATGAAATCCACTACAGTACAACAGTGAACCTCTTCTTTCACTATGTAATCTTCAGAACAAGAAAAAACTATGGATTTTTTTACTCAGCTATAGACTGACTTTGTTTCAAAGATGCACAGTTATATGAAAGTTATTCATAGATTTTTGAAATAGCAAAATAAAAGTGGCATTGATGTTTTTTTAAAACTATGCTGAGCAGAGAGGTCCAAAGACTTAGCAAAATATGATGACTTGAATGGAGTAACTTTGAATCCTAAGCTTATTACTCAGCTTCCCAGTGTGGCACATGTCAAAGAGGAGACTCATCTCAAAGGATGGTTGATACTTTTTGTCATCTAAGGAATTTGTTCTGCCTGAGAGAATAGGTAGAGGAATTTGCTATAGCAAAAGCAGAATAGTTCTGACACAAGGCTCACCATAGTTAGTGGACTCCTATTGACTTCAATACATTTTTAAATTTATTTTCAAATACAGAAAGACAGGCTGGCATATGCCTCAGTGATTTCTTTACAGACAGCCTGGTGAATGTAAGCGGAAATATAAAGATGCACCTTTTTTTAATACTTTTTGTTCCAGTGTGATCATATTACTTAAACTCTCCTTCCCCATTTCTGGAGGGTAACTTCTTTATTATTACTGTTTAGGAAACTCACTAAACACATCCGCTTTATAGAAATCCAGACTGTCATTCTTTGATATAACTCCATGAACTAAATATTTATTTATCATTTTGGTGAAGTATAAGGGAGTTTTATCTACTGTAAAAAGTCACCAAATCCACAGGAAGCTCAAAGCAAGTAGGATACAAGCAGTTCTGCACTGTCCTTCATATGAAGCAGTATCTATTGCTTACTGCTCTTCGCCTAACTCGGCACTATTAAATAGTACATGGGGTCATTTGTTAGACTCTGCTTTCAGACCTGGCTAATGGGGATTTGGTCTCCCTTCATCATTCATCTCTAAACAGCTTTTTCCCATCCCACAGATATCTGTTGCTAAATCTCCAGACAGGAGCTACCAGCTGGCAAATGGTGGACAGCCTCTGAATTTAAGCAGATTTAGCAGGGCCTTCAGTGAATGTTTATAGGGCTTAAGCTAATTGGAAATAAGATTTACAATGTTTCTTTTAACCAATGCCTTGCTATACTTAGAAAATGGAATTACTGGTATTTCTTCAGACAGTAATCTAATTTACTCATGAGTATAACTTCCTTGAGTACAGACAGAGCCAGAGCTGATTTAAGGCAACACACCACATTTAGTTTTCACTTTACATTATGTGATGAATTGAAAGGTCATTATCCTTAGGTACATCAGATATAGACATGAACAGCAAAGTCACACTTGACACTTGAGCTGCAATTAGAATCAAATGCTAGTTCTTGCGAAAGAAAGTCTATAGTCTTTGAAAGAAAAGTACTGATTCTTAAAGCTGTTAATTTCTAAGGAAACTCAGTTCTTTAAATGCCTCAAAATAAGACTTACTTAGGTTAGTAGTAACCACTTGGCAATAATAAAAACCATTGTCTGTGTTAATTTAATAAGGACAGAAAAAGAAAGAAAATATTCCTAGGAAATGAATTCCCAAGTCTCCAATCATTTATTTTATGCCCCATCTTATGGACAGTTCCACAAACCTCCACACCATTTAGTAGGCTGGAAAGAACAATTCTTCATGTAAGTGTAAAGCCCTTCTTTCCTGGGGACCAAAATGGAATTTCATTGTGCTTAATATTTTAGTTCCTTAATAATTTTAAACAGAACTCAATTTCTTTGTTTTCAGGCCTAAACAGGTGCATAATGTCACTGTTGTATTCCAGCTGTTTTGTTGAGTTTTCATTTGTTTTTTAAAGGGAGATCTTTGAATATTTCTTATGTACACTTACTCTTCACACATATTCCTCACTAGGCCGTATGTGGCTTACTGTGTTAAACTCTTTCTTTCTAATATTTTTGAGCTGTTGTTCAGTGGAAAGTAAATAAATAAAGCTGCCTCTATTTACTGCATAAAATGTTTTTATGAAAGTCACTTAGGAGCACTGCTGAAGATGGTTTCTCTACATTACAGGTAATGGGTTTTTTAAGGTTCTGCTAAAATCGCTAGCTAGCATGAAAATAAGTTAAAACTTACTTATGTCTGGATTTTTTTTTTATTTTGATGATGATAATTTGACCAATGTAATTTCTGATTGAACATTTGTGGCTGCTAATACTTACATCCAGGCATGAATTTACTGCAGAAAATAAAGAAAAAACCAGAGATGTCATCTGCAAACAGCTGCCACCAGCTAGCCTTGCAGTTATATCAGGGCTGATACGCATCAGCCTGAGTGAGTCACGATACTACTGTTGCTTAAGATCCCCAGTCATTTTTTCTTCTGATCGGGAATGGAATCATGGGCTGAGCAGAAGAGAGAAGGAAACATTCCTTCTCCACTGGCTTCATGTGTAATTTGAAAAACTTTTGGAAGATGAGACTGTTGTTCCATCTCTTATTTTCACACATCCTATCCCTTCCTGACATCATTTTATCATTTTCCAATCCATCTAATTAAGACTCAGATTAACCAGGTATTACATCCCTTACACCATTCTCATGAGCCTGAGTCCCAGGTAGCAGCCAAAAGCAATGCTCTAAGTAGCCTGGCATTCATACATATATAACAGTTCTCAGAGTAGCTAATGAGACTCTGTACTGGGCTGATTTCCTCCCGTGGTGAGGTTCTGTGTAAGAATAAGCAACAGACTGCCATATTTCCTTGAAGTTTTTCTCCTACCTTTTATATGTATTTGTGTCTTCCTTGGTCTGGAAAGAAGTGTTTCGCACTCTAAAAGCAACATCAGCTTCAGACCAGTTCAAATAACATTTCCCCTCAGAACAATAGGTAACAGCATTGAAAAGACTGTCAAGCAGCTTTTAATCTGCTTTAGGAAAACATCACCCAACAAAGGAAAATGAGGGCTATGGCTAAAATGACAGCATTGTTTCATGTTTGAACTTAAGAGCCTTTGTCATGCACCACTTTAAAAACATAAAGTGCTGAATTAATTTTTTAAAGGACAACAGTTGCAGTTACTTGTGGCTGATTATGAGGAAATCAATGACCACAGTGAATGCTGCAACAATGAATAAGAATTATTTCTTAATACCTCATTTTTATTAGACAGTAGACAGACCTTTTCAAAACAGCAGCAGATGTATTTAGGTGACCTGATTTCCAAACTATGGAGCACCTGGAGATTTTCCCCAATGTACATTCTTACTACACTCACATACACCCTGGTTGGCATGAGGAACACATGGAAATGATGCTTAGTGGTAACTAAGTACTAACCTTCACTATACCCTGTTTTATTCCTTCATTTCCTTTTCCTGTTTTTACGTCTGGAAGTGAGAATGGATTGGCCCCATCCTAGTGAATTGGATCTGGTGGAGGAGAGCAGAAATGAAAAAATATGGGTTGGCTTAACTGAAGAGGAAATATGGGACTACATAGTTACTCCCACCCCTTGCACTTTATCTCATTTGTTTGCATTCTATACATAAATACAGGGTGGTGACAAAAAGAAAAACAATTATGATTTCAGTCATTATTTTGGATTTCTACAAGAGGAGTTTAGGTCCTCACAGGGCTTTATAAATACTATGATTGTATATTGTCCTGGTTTTGGCTGGATAGAATTAGTTTTCTTCCTAGCAGCTGGTATGGTGCTGTGTTTTGGATTTAGGATGAGAAGAATGTTGATAACACACTGATGGTTTAGTTGTTGCTAAGCAGCATTCACACTAAGTCAAGGGGTTTTCAGCTTTTCATACTGCCTTGCCAGTGGAGGCTGGGAGTGCACAAGAAGTTGGGAGGGCACACAGCCAGGGCAGCTGACCCAAATGAGCCAAAGGGGTATTCCATTCTGTATGATGTCATGCCCAGTATATAAACTGGGGGGGTGTTGGCTGGGGGACACCACGGATTGGGGATTGCCTGGGCATTGGTCAGCAAGTGGTGACCAACTGTATTGTGCATCAGTTGTTTTGTATATTCCAGTAGTAGTGGTATTTTCCCTTCCTTTTCTGTCCTATTAAATTGTCTTTATCTCAGCCCATGAGTTTTACTTTTTTTCCCCTAATTCTCTCCCCCATCCCACTGGATGGGAGGAGAGTGAGCAAGTGGCTGTGTGGTGCTTAGATGCCAGCTGGGGTTAAACCACTACATATATACAATCATAAACTAGCTTACATATGGTTGCAGGCTTTAATTTAATCTGTAAAAGCAGCAAACAGTGACAATTATGAGATTTAAAAAAAAAAACAACCTACAACTGGTTCTTCTGTTCTGTGGTTCAAAACATGGCTACCTGGTTTAAACAAAATACAGAACTAATAATTTGTAGGCTACACTGACATACTCCTTGATGTTCAGCCAGAGAATTCTTACCAGATAAAAGCACTCACTATGGTATGTCCCTGAAAGTAACTGAACACACTCTTCAGCCTCTTAGATTTTCCTTCCTGCAAAAAATCACTTAGTATCTGTCCTGATGTGCATAATTGACTCATCTTGGCCCAAATCTTAGTTGTTTCTATTCTTATATATGGAATCTGAAAGAATATAAGATGAATTATTGATATGCTGTTAAATGGAATAAAATCTAAACTATAGTGTCATGTCATGGTTTAACCCCGGCCAGCAGCTACGTACCACACAGCCACTCACTCAGTCCTCCCCCCTCCCAGTGGGATGGGGAAGAGAATCAGAAAAGAAGTAAAACTCACAGGTTGAGATAAGAACAGTTTAATAACTAAAAAACAACCACAAATAATAACAATAATACTAATAAAATATAATAACAATAACAATAATTGTAATGAAAATGAATATAACTAAAGAGAGAGAAATAAAACCCAAGAAAAGACAAGTGATACACAGTGCAATTGCTCACTACTTGCTGACAGATGCCTGAGCTGCTATCTGTCGCTCCCGGCCAAATCCCCCCAGTTTATATAAAGAGCATGACATTCTATGGTATGGAATACCCCTTTGGCTAGTTTGGGTCAGCTGTCCTGGCTGTGCTCCCTCCCAGCTTCCTGTACACCTGCTTGCTGGCAGAGCATGGGAAACCGAAAAATCCTTAACTTAGGATAAGCACTACTTAGCAAAAACTAACACATCAGTGTGTTATCAACATTATTCACACACTAAATCCAAAATACACAGTACCAGCTACTAGGAAGAAAATTAACTCTATCCCAGCTGAAACCAGGACACATCAGAAAGATTTCAAGAGAAAATGCTTGTGAGAAGAAGAAAATACAGCAGATTCCTAATTTCCCAACTTCATTTGTTGAACCTACAGTAAACATTTTTCTCTATCACCCTGAAACACTTAAACCAAACAGAAGTCCTACTAACATGGAAGAGCATTTATTTTGAAAGCCTAAGGACATGAGCCATAAGGACAGGAGATGATATCATGTGCCTGACCAGGTGATAATTAAGATATTGCAACTGCAATTTGACATGTTTAAGATTACAGGGTGGTATTACATGTTCAAAAATCAAAGAAGGTCCCTTGAGACAACAGACAAGAGTTTCTTTGTTAAAGAATTTATTTTTCTTATAAACATGATAACGGTTATACCTTTGATTCTCCGGATAGGAGAGGAAATAAACATGCTTCTGCCTTCTCAGATGATACTTGATTGCCACTTTATGGCATATACTAGTATTTGATTCTGCTGTTGAAAGACACCTTACTAGGACACCCTCCTGACTAAATACAAAAGAGGTTTTCCTCAAACAAGAGGGGGTTTATTATATGAACAATACAGAGGAGAAACAAGATAAAATAGCAAAACTGAAAATTTAATATAAAATAAAGTTTCTGCTGGTACAATCAAGGCATACAACAGATGTGTCATTGTGACTAGATAAAAGATAATATTGTTTTGCTGCAGACATAAACCACCTTTTCCATTAGAAATAATGTCTTGTTATGACTGGCTTTGGTAGCATAGTACATTTGGCACAAGTAAGAACACCCGTGGTGTGCTACCAAGTTTAGAATTCTTTCTCATGATGGATAACGTTCAGAAAAAAAAAATTGAGCACAATGATATAACAAGCAGGCACTTAAGCAGATGTTTTATCTGAACAAAGTAGTTTAGAAACCTAAAAGAATGCAGGTTTGCTTCCACTCCTCACTTCTTCTTGGGTATTTCATTTCTTTTGGGGAATAGCTTTGAGGAATCATTGTAAGATTATCCATAAAATAAGAAGTGGTTAAAAGTCTTGTTACTCTCAGATAGAAAGTGGGTCTCTAGTCTTCAGATACGCTCAGCTCCTTTTGCAGCTGATGTCCTACCAGACACAGATCTGTCCAAATTTGGAGAGTTAAACAGAGGAGAGCTTCTCTTGGCAAGGCGAGGTGCTCATTGCTGGAGGAAGCATGTGGGTCATGCTCAGAACAGCCATTTCAGCTCAACTCAGCCAAGTGTTACTGTAGAAGGAAAAGCACAGGAAAGCATGAGCTGTTAGCTGGCAGCATGCTACCCCATTACACCACTTTCCATTCAAAGTTAGAGCCATACTGAGCCGCCCCAGTTAGAACAGTGCCAGATAATCTGGAATCAAGAAAACACAAGCAGACCTTTGCACTTTCCGTAGTGTACTTTACAGTTTGTAAAGGACCTTGCATTGGTTGCAGATGTGTGCCTATCTCAGTCAAATTCTGATTCAGATTGTTGTGGTCTGCCTGCTAATTATCATGTAAAATTGAAATTGAACTGTTATTCCTTACCCTCAGTCCTAATTTCCTAGCTCATCATACTACACACTGGAAGACTATACTTACCTGTATTTTACTGATTAATGAACTGATTTCTTCATGTATGGTAAATAAGTTTTAGGATCTTTTGTGATGAAAGTATGAAAACTTTTGAATACTGGAGCAGCTGAGTCAGTAACATTAGCTAGATCCTTGCTCAGCTCCAATTATCCTGATAATATGACTCAGACCCAGAGAAGAAAAGTTTTCAGTTCTGCTCTATGGCTTCATTGGTAAGTGGATTTAATCAAGTTGTCAACCTGCAGTATGTCATTGGGGTGGGTGGTTGTTGTAATTGGCTATATTCAGTAACTAACAGCATAGATGAATAGCCAGCTGCTACCCTTCTAGCTAGCATATTCACTATGAGTGAGGAATGGATGAAGTAACCTCTTGTGATTCAGGTGCTCCAGTGTGATCCTGGCATTAGGACCACTCATTAAGTCACAAACCATCCTCTTGTACATTTCTGCTTACAGTAAAAGAATTTGCAAATATTATGTGCTGGACCATAGCTGTAAGTAAAGGACTCTTCTTAATTACTCTGTCTATGCCCCACCAAAAAAGGTAGAGACAGCTTAATTAAACCCATCATTATTTATGAAAAATATACATGTCTATTAATTTCATGATGTCACTAATAATCTCAGAGAATTAGATCATATTGTTTGATTTGACTCTTCAAAGTCTATGCAGTCTGCTATGACACCTGATTTCACCTGCCCATTTTACAACTACCAGCTTAAAAATACACACTTTGTGAATAAAAAATAAGGCAATATTTCAAAAGTTTGCTAGCAGGCTGAGGAACTTTCAGTCTTAAAAGCCTAAGCCTTTATTACACTGGAACTAATTCATCTTTTTTTTTTTCCATCACCCCCCTTAAATATGTGCTTACAGCTTCTTGATGTAATTATTGAAACTCACACCCCATGAGGGAAGGAAAAAAAGTAGTAACCTTCTGGAACAGGACTTTGGAAACTAAGGCAGTTCAGATGGTATTGTAGCTAAAGCATTGGCTAAGAGTCAGATAATGAGGGTTTAGGGTCTGACACAAACTTCCTGTGAGATTTTTTCTGAAAGCTGTTTCAAGCCAAACTATGATACTTTGTTTAATAATAGTGAGCTAGAGCATGCTCCCCCATGATTCAGTCGGAACTACTTGTGGGGCAAAGCATCATGCCTCCCTGTGAAAGTGGCAAAAATCTGATCTTCAGTCTCCTCCTCCCTTGTCCTTAGGTAGACAGAATAGTAATACAAATAGCAACCTGCCTCAAGAAAATGTTCTTCTATTTCTTGCCTCAGTTATGCTGTTCAGATATTACAGTGATGGCATTAATGATCTTGGTCCAGAAAAGTATGTAAGTGTGTTTCTGGCCTTAAACACAAACACCACTGTTAAACTTTATGGCTTACTTAAATATAATCATGGACAAGTCTAGGTGAAATCTGATTGTTATACTTAGCACCTCTGAATTGTGAAGCTCTGGAGCCTACAGCACTGCTGGAAGAGCAATAGTCTTGGTGTCACTTCTAGTGAAAATACTTCCAATACAGAGGAGATCATTTAGACTTGTTGATTGACAAAGATTCCCCGTCAAATATTACATGGGATAAAAAAAAGTCTTACCTGGGTAAGTCTCTAAATATGACAATAAAAGATGTGTATGCTGGTTTAAAGACTTTCTATCATCTACTTTCTAATGATGTCATTTTGTTTTACAACTATGTCTATACACATTGGCAATAAATTGCATATAACAGTAATTATATATCCCAATGCAGTGTACCCCACGTATTTTATTATTTTTTCACACTGTTCAGAGATACTGCATATTATTCAAAAATTGCAATTAATATCTTTTATAAACAAGTTTTTAGAATATTCCTTAGTCTGATCCAGCATCAAATTTCCATCCCCTTTCTACAGGGATGGTCAAAATCTACATCTGAACCTTGATATTTAAACCCATTACTATGTTTGCCCATTCCTTTGGCCAGCTTCTTAGTTAGCAGTTCTTGTTTTTAAATGGCATCCCAATCAGATGAAACTAAAACGTGATAAGTAACTAAAAAAAAATTTATAAGCAGTATCTTCAATTTTTGTATTTGTAAAACTTCATCTTACATGAAAGAGAGTAAGTATTCTGGATAAGAAATGAGTCAGCTTTTCTAGGGTTATGTTATCAGCAGCACACATGGATTTGTAGGGTTCTGATCTATGCTAAAGTATTCTGCCAGTCAAAATACACTTCAGTACATAACTTACACAGTATAATCTGACATAGCCACAGGCAGCTTCACACAAGAGTTCAAAACCAATTTGCTTGGTAAATTAGCTAATAATATTGCAGCAATATTAGATTAATTATTCTTCCAATTTATTAGTGATACTTACATGGAAATTGAGAAGTAGAGACTGCTGTTTGTTATACATAAAAAGTATACATTCAGATTAGCTTCCAGTTAATTATGAAGAGATATAATGTATCTACTAGTACTTAGTATCACCACATATCCACACTGTTGGTAAATCAGAATTCATGCATTTTTCCATCATCAGATTTGTATTGACTACTCACATAGGAAATTATTCTGCTATGCAAAAGAACCATTCTTTACTGAACGGTCAACTGCATTTGAAGGTCCTTATTTGATGCATAGATTTAAACTGTGTTCTCCTAAGATTTCCTTTGTAATTCAGAGACCTATTGCTTACAATTCTGACTTTTGATTTCTGATCTCCCTCCAAAAAAACACTTTTGCTGGAAAGTGCATGTTATAGATCAGTTCCCTCTGTAAAAAAGACATGAAAAATACTTTCTCTAATGGAGCTGGAGAGCAACAACATACTTGCAAATTGATGCCCTGACACTGCATTGTATTGCTGTCTCACAACTTTGTCACAATGCTCAGGAGAGAGTGCAAGCATGTACTGAAGATGCAGCATAAGGCAAACAACACAATGCAATAGCAGAATGTCACCTAGCAGTTATTTCTCAGCCCTCTGTGATTTTGTTCAGTAAAAGTACTTGCTTTCCTCTCGCACTGATGCTATAGCACTATCTTGCAATCCAACCATGACATTCCCATGAAAAGTAATGAAAGGTTCACTGGAATACTTGCAGAACTCCAAAGCTTTCTGTGCTCTGAGTATACCTGGGAAATGTGTATCTGAATTAATATCGATACCAAAGTCCTATGAATAATACAGTAACAATACATAATAACTCACACTTGTTCCTCATTATGAATTAGTTTGGACGGTTCTACCCTGTTTCTCTTCCCTGGATTTTGAGATAATGCAGAAAACCACCATCTTTTTCTTTCCTAATATTGTGGTTAAAAACTGGTCTACAGTCTTTCAAACTAGCATGTTTTCATTCTAAAAAAAAAGTAATCAATTTTTCATTTGAGTTTTATACTTTATCAGGTGACTTATCTTTGTTAAGGAACATGAATTTTGAAAATTAGTCTGATCCTAGTCACTTAGGTGGCATTTAGACATATATTTCAAGGATATTTCCCCAGCAAAAATGGGGAATTATAGATTACCAAATGGCAAGTACTTTTTGTCCTAAACTGTGGAACTGTGACATCTCTAAACTTTTGTGACTTGTGCCTTTTACTAGACATACTCTGCCTATATGACTACTGTAGGTATAGCATGTAAAGCAGAACTCAGCTGCTTAAAAGTAATAGTTGACCAGTACAATGCAGCAATTATGTATTTATAGAAATATAAGTGTATTTTTGTTGAAACATGCCAAAAATAGCAACTGCTTACACACTTCCAAAGCTCCACATATCGGGTATTGGATTCATCTTCATTCTGCATTAAGGGACTGTTGTCTAATTAACCGAAACAACAAAATGTATTTGCCAGCCTTCATGGCTTTACAGAATGTAGGTATAGTGTGAAGAGTGTTCCCTGTAGGTGAAATCATCCAGCTATCTTGATTGCATCCTAAAATATTCTGGGAGTTTACTGAACAAGATTTAATTTTACTGCTGTGCTAATTTGTCATTGCCCACATTTGGGTTAGAAATGCCTACTCATATTAAAATGGGAGAAGTAAAATTTTGTCATGAGAATTAAATGGCTGTAGTGATTGGTTTAAAATTCCCTAACATCCTCTTGGTAGTTCCTTTTTTAAAATTTTATTTCTTGTATTTCAATGTGCCTCCACCCTGCTCAGCACCTGAAATTTCCCTCTTTACTATTTCATTTCATTTCATTTCATTTCATTTTTTGCATTTATAGCAATTAAAGTAAGTGAAAAGAACCTGTCTCATCAGTAGCTCACTTCAAGCAGTTCCAAGATCTTTCCACACAGAACTGACTATTAATGAGAAAAAGAGATGACACTTTGAAAAGCATTGAGACATTCATTTTGGCAATTCTGGATTTTTTTTTTTTTTTTTACACAGAGCTTCCCTTTACTTTCCAATAGGGTAGCCTGGTTCAAATACTAATATGCATAATAATGTAAGGAATAAAAATGTGGCTACATCTTCATGGACTTCACTGTTTTTACTCTGGCAAAGCCAAAGTGCCAAGTTCCTATATATAATGTTATAAAAGAAACCACCACCTGAAAAATCTCACAAACTGTATATTATATATTTTCAAAAACCTCATTCAAGCTTATAGTACTATCAGTGCTGTCTAATATGGAGCAATCCACACAGCTGCCACCTTGGAGGGGACCTGGGACAAATCTTAATTTCATTTTAACCATGAGTAACAAAAGATTAAGGCCCTAGGACAGTAATGAACCACACTGATGGCAAAAATTTCCTTAAAATATCTTTGATGTTTTCTGGGAAAAATATTAATCCTATAATATTGCTGATGGCTTTCTTAATGAAGGTGAATTTAAACATAGTATATCTGTTTCAGTATACCATTTCATCACATTTCCTCATTGTTCATGAACAAATTAATTTCCAATTTCCTAATATTCTCAATTGTTTCTTCCACCCATATAAAACCAAATATTTCCAGAAAAGCGCCCAAAATAGAAAATTCAGAGACAGGATTATACTCTTAACTTGCCCCATATTTGACAGGACTACATTGAATCCAGATGAAAGTGTACTTAAAAAGACACAGGAGCTGTTCTGCCTACCTAACAATGGAAGTGCACACAGACATGCGGGATAAAAAAGATCCATAGAAACCCAGATGGATTAAATTACTTGCCATTGGTTAGCTAGTGTGGCAGTGGAAGAGCTGGGAACTGAACCTAGGCTCTTCTTAACTTCTGTTCAGTGACTTAATCAGGAAAACACTTCCTGATCTATAGCATGTAACAAAACCAACACTAACTGGGACTTTTTATTACTCCTCTTATTCTATTTGTAATCTGGAGCCTTCCCTGTGTCTCCTGCTATCAGGGATCACATATGTAAGCCTTTGCTTCCTCCTAATTTATTCTATTCACTATAAACCTTTTATAAATCTTCATTATTTGGGTCAGTTTCAGTGCCTATTTCTTTCTGGATTGCAAGATAGGCTGTCTGTGTTGGACTTGTGTTCTGGTTTCAGTTGGGAGAGTTAACTTTTTTTCTAGTAGCTGGTACAGTGTTACAATTTGGATTCAGTATGAGAAGGACGTTGATACACTGATGTTTTCAGTTGTTGTTAAGTAATGTTTATACAAAGTCAAGGTTTTTTCAGCTTCTCATGCCCAGCCAGCGAGAAGGCTGGAGGGGCACAAGAAGTTGGGAGGGGACACAGCCAGGACAGCTGGCCCAAACTGGACAACAAGGTATTCCATACCATATTACATCATGCCCAGTATATAAACTGGGGGGAGTTGGCCAGGAGGGTGGATTGCTGCTGGGGAACTAACGGGGCATCAGTCAGCGAGTGGTGAGCAATTGCATTGTGCATTACTTGTTTGTATATTCCAATTCTTTTATTATTATTATTGTCATTTTATTATTGTTATTATCATCATCATTATTTTCTTCCATTCGGTCCTATTAAATTGTCATTATCTCAACCCATGAGTTTGACTTCTTTTCCTGATTTTTTCCTCCATCCCACTGGGTGGCAGGGGCAGTGAGTGAGCAGCTGTGTGGTGCTTAGTTGTTGGCTGGGGTTAAACCATGACAACTCATAATGTCCTCCAGCCATCTATATTCAGTTTTTTATCCTACAGGTTTCTATTTCTTCCTCCCAGGTATGTTTGGTTTTTGGTTTTTTTTTTTTTTTTTTGTCAGTCATTTTCTAGCCTTTAGATGTTTAAACAAATGGGTCTGGAAGCCAGATAAGGCTTTGCAATTCAGCAGTAAAAAACCTGTATGGGTCCATTAAATATCTAGATTCTAGTGTAGAGATTTAGGTTCACTAGACTGGTTTCAAGCCAGCGAAACCTCACTTAGTACTTTTTTGGCTCTAACATGGCTTTCATCTGTTTTTGCTTACCTTGTTGCCAAACAGTAAGATGTGTGCACATCAGGTATATATATTGCAAAACCAGTGTTTCTTTCTACATCATGATTCTCACAATTTGCTCTTCTACCAGTAAATTTAAATGCATCCCACTACCAATGCATCTGTCTAGGAAACATGTGCTTTGACTTACAGGTCTTCAGCAGAAAGGGACAGCAGGCAAATGACTACCTGCAAACCAGTCTTTCAGCCTCTCTGAAGAATCCTCCCCAGGAAAAAAGTGGGAATTGAGGTGAATTACACATGAATTTTATTTCTGTAACTAACACTGAGCTGCTATTTTTCTTTGGTCTTTCAAATTTTTTGTGATCTTAGAACTTCTCGTCCTCTCAAATCTGAAATACATGCTGGTGAGGAGGTCTTGGTCAGGAAGTTTATTTAGAGTTCCCATGAATTTTGCTTAGAGCAAACACATTCTTTGAGTGGTTTGATTACAACTGGGAGACATGCCTAACAACAGAAGGCAGCTGCTTTGATGACACTGTTGGATAAGCATCTCTTTCTAAATCTCATACAAATACAACCACAAAGAAGAGAAGGATCATGGTCCATTAACTTTAGGCCATGTGAATATATGTGGGATAATAACTGATCAAAAACATTTGCATCTGAATTTGAGAAAAACAAAACATAGCTCTGTTGTGAAGACACAAGGCTGATGTGTTTATACTCTTACCTGTTTCACTTGATCCACTAGAGTTAAAAAACAAACAAATAAAAGCTTTAATCTGCCTGCAGTAAGTCAGTCAGCAGTGCTGTTTCTGCAGTAAGCCATCAGTGGTGTTCCTCAGTGTCTACTCACTTTTAATATGTTTCCCCTGCTGCTGTCTTGGAAAGTTGCTGACTGATTTGGATGATTGCATGAATTTTGCTATTCTTTTTCATAGCAGAACTTGAAATGTTATATTTGTCTTCAAGCATGTTATTTCTGCAGTTAACTGAAAAAAATTAGCATTTAAATGAAGATGTTACATTCTGTCACGGAGAAAATAATGAGAACTATTAGTAAAAATATGCACAAATTTTTACTTTGTCGAGACATAATATAGATCTAAATTGTGCTATATAAACTAGAAGCTGAAACTATTAAACTATAACCCAAACTCAGAAACAGAGTTTCTTCTGACTGCTATTTAAGATGTGACCATCATCCAGAGAGCAATTACTTTCCCACATGTAGTTTGCATGTGTGTGCTGAAATAAACAGGAGACTTTTTTGCAGGATCAGACCCATCCCCCATCCTCTAAGGAAAAAGTGTCCTCTTGATAATGCTAACATTTACATTCCACCTTTAAAAGTAGGAATGGACCTTTCCATTCTACTAGTGGAAGATTCAACTTGTACCTTAAATATATGATCTCTATAATTGGCCTTTGCTACCAGACATTCTTAAGATGGTTGTGAAAATTATTTTCTTCTAAGGATCTCACAGAGGAACAGGGAAAAACGGGAAAGAAATCCATAGCAATACTAAGGTTGAGTCACAAGAAAAAATACAAGTAACTTTTTGTAAGAGAATATCTCTTATTTATTAAAACCTATTCTGAATCCACTGTTTCTGAAAGTATTAAATCAGTGGAAAAATTACCGTTAGCAACATAAAAATAACCTAACATTTCTTCAGCTTTTCAAAATACTTATTATTAAAGCTAGTATTAAATGGTTACATACCAAATCAAAGTTGTATCCAAGTAATTTGATTTATAGAAAAAGGGAAAATATGTATTGCAGAAGAATCTTTCATCTCAATTGTAAGTTTAGATACACTAACTTAGTTTAAAGCCCAGTTAGAAACCTCATTATGTCTAACATGCAATCCCAGGTTTACATAAGTTACAAAAATCCAAGACCAGCTTGATTTAATACTAAAATGCTGTTGTCACTAAATTAAAGTATTTGTTTATGGTTTTCAGCTTCACTGATATTAGAAACACAACTCATGAATAAAGCTTGCAAATGGGAAGACCCTGAAGAAAGCTTCTATGTAGGAAACTCAAGATGTGAACAAAATGCATATGCTTCTTTTTAAAGATGAATAGTTCAGTGTTTCCCCAGGTGTTGCTAGTACTATTTAAGCTATTAGTTATAAATTATTGACTTTGTAAGGCAGTTATCCTATTTGAAACTAGATTTCAGAAGCCATCTGCACAATTTCCACTAATTTGCGTAGAAGAGAATCAGATCTTGAAACTCTCTTTAATTTTGCATTGCTTTAGCGTCACCTCTGCTGACTAACACTATATCATAACTCACACACAAAAGATTCAGTCGCTGGAAATTAAGTGCTTTGTCTCAAATTTAAAAGATCTATCAAAAAAATTCCTCTTAAAAAATTTCAACTAAAGAGAGGAAATTATTTAGTCTAAAAAGGTTTCCTCTGAATAACCTAATTTCCTATGTTTTCCTAGGAAACAATATCATATATTTGGCAATATGTTAAAACAAATTTCTGGCCAAAGATTAAACTGGCAATCCCATATTAAAACACATTTCTGACAAGGAAATACACCAGATTGCCAGACATCTAAGTGGATTTACCAGAACCTAATGCTACTTTAATACATGACTAACCATACTTTGACAAGGTGGTCTATACTAATC
The DNA here is from genome assembly GCA_026212715.1 of Elanus axillaris. Classification (NCBI taxonomy): domain Eukaryota; kingdom Metazoa; phylum Chordata; class Aves; order Accipitriformes; family Accipitridae; genus Elanus; species Elanus axillaris. The sequence continues at coordinate 13,629,877 of JANZLQ010000056.1, forward strand.
TCTGCATTTTACACAGGTCAAAAATTTAGTTTGGGGTTTTGGGTTTTGCTTTTTGGGGTTTGATTTTTTGTCTTATTCTGTTTTGTTTTGCCAGATTCCACTCTGTCATTACAGGCTACTAGTGGGTTGGTTAGAGAAACAATACAATTACTTTTTCCACCTGCCTTATACTTAAATACTCAGGGAGTTGTTTGTACACATTACATTTTTCCTTGATTATATGTTATCATTACTCATATACTCAAACTAAAGACTTCTTAAAGGAGTCATTATTTACTGTTAATGGTGGAGCAGGATGATTTCTGTTGGTTATCTTGTGGATTATATGAAAGACAGTATTCAAATGATGAGCAGCTACATACATCACACAAATATACGCTTTGTCAGGAGTGTTAAGCTGAACAGAAGTCCAATATAGTAAAATAGTAAAGCCAATATCTCAAGAGAAAATTTTTACTTCTGGGAAACAAAAATATGTGATGCTAATTGTTTATCTGAAAGTATACCACACAGGTCATAGATGCAAATTTGTCTGTTAGTAGTGCTGAACTTTTGTTATTCCTAAGGTGAGTGAGTAAAGACTACTGTGCATTACTGAAACAATTTGTGGAACCATAAGTACCACTTTCAGGTTTTATTCATACAGACACACACACACATTCATCTCTGTTTTTTCTATATATTTGGGTAACCTTTTGTTTTAATGGAAATGTATAACATAGTAAAGGGGAAAATATTATGTGTTATTGTATAGTTCCACCTTGCCCTTGTGAGCACTTCACAAGTACTGACTAAACTTGTTCTCAAATTGTCCAGCTGATTAA
>JANZLQ010000056.1:13638154-13656409 GCA_026212715.1 Elanus axillaris
GCGCCGCCGGCCAGGAGAGGAGGTGGAGAGAACAGGGAGTGGGGTTGGGCCGGGAAGGAGGGACAGGTGGGGGAAAGGTGTGCTAAGGTTTGGGTTTACTTCCTAATATCCTTGTTTTGTTTTGATTGGTAGTAAATTAAATTGATTTTGTTTCTTCCTCAACTTGAGCTTGACTTGCCCATGCCCATAAGCGGTTAGTGATCCCTCCCAGTCCTTATCTCTACCCATGAGTCTGCCTTTATATTTTCTCCTCATCCCACCATGGCTGGGGGAGCAGGGGAGTGAGGGAGCACGGCTGCATGGTGCTTTGTAACCGGCTGGGCTGAAACCACAACACTTGGTGCAATACACCTTGATCATGCAGACCAGTCTTACATACCGACAAGGTGTACACACCTACAATGATACTTTTAATAAATACAGTGAAAATTACAAAAAAGTAATTTCTGTTGGAGTCTAGTGTACACTACTGTGAGTATTAACATAGAAAAAACTTGTACAGACATACATGTATATTGTTTATATACATAAAATGTTTTATCTGTGCCTTTAAGCAACATATCACAAGGCTCTATTCTCCCTTGTACTTCTAGTAACCATTTATGAAAAGACCATTGAAATCTGCCATGTATGATCTTCATCTTCAACATCACAGAAAGGAGACAGTGACATGAAGCACAAGATGGTGTACTGGGCTCTTCAGGGCCATATGGAGAATGATAGACAACCACTTGCAGGAAAAGACCTGTACTATTAACAGGGAGTATAACATTTTTTGAGTAATGCTTTAGAAGCCACTGCCTGAATGGCTTTATAGTACATACTATTGAATAAACAATATGATGAACTATTAGACATGTATCTTTATGCCAGGATTTTCAGGTATATCATTTTATATTACTCTCACACAGTTTTGGATGCAATGTGAAATTAACCCTGATAATGCTTAGATGGGCAACATATACAATATCCTTGACAAACAAATGCATCAGGTAGACATATAGAAGATCTAAATGTGTCAAGCAATTCCAAAAAGCCTTTGTTCCTTCCATTTATATAAAAGGTCTGACTGTTGCTTTAGGGAAAATCAGTGTAGAATGTGGCTGAGGATTTAATTGAGTGGTATATATTTTGCACTAAATTTGGGAAGACTAAAGCCAGATTGGTGCAATTTAAAAAACAAACAAACAATCAAAACCCAAACTAAACAACCAAAGAAACAAAACCCAAAACCAACAAAAAAACCCAAAAAAATCAACATCAACTTAAATTCAGAAGCAGCATTGATTTAGTCATAAAATGCCACAGATGAGGAGGCAGTAGCCCCTGTGACTGAGACCCAGCTCAGCTGTCTGTGACTTTCCAGTATGGGTATCCTGACATTGCACTGTGTCTTTTGGGTTAAACCTGCGGCTCTTCAGGCTCCACAGACTCAGGAGCAGGAAAAAAGTGTGCCATCTCTTTTGTGCTTCTCCTTAGGAAACTGTGAAAAAAATTCCATCTTTTATTACGAAGTGCTCCCACTCACATACTGAGACAGGGCTCTAGGTAGCAGCTCAGAACTGTTGTTGACAAAATATCAAATGTGGAACTCATTACAGCAACTAAACTAAAACTTTCCATTTTAATACAGAAGAGAAAATATAGCTATGGAAATGTGTTCTTTTAAAACAATTTGGTTCTGAGCTGAGACTTTATCTGGCAAATTTCAGCCTAAAGCTCATTTTTACAGTGTAGTTATAAACCCTTGGAAATGGAAATGCTGACATATCATTGGCTATAACAGTTCTAACAGGAGCTTCTACAATAGCTTGTAAAACCAACTATTCTAACTAAAGTCCCTGTTTATTTCTTTATGCTATAAGCATTTGACTGTTGTTTATGACTGAAATAGATGAAACTCCTGAAGTATACTACACTGACAAGGTAAAGTAGGTGATCTCCAAATTATTAATCACAACACAGCATTTATATGCTGAGCATGTTAAGCTCTCTTAATATTTCAGTCTCTTTAAGACTGTCTTTAAACATAGATGTGTCTGTTCCTCCTCTTAATAAAATTTTTTCATGAAGTCCATTGAATTTTTATGTTACTATTTTATCAGGCACCCCTGAGTCTGTAAGCCTATAAAAGTATGTGTAAAGATTAGGAAGATGCAGTCTGACCATGCACACACACATTCATGGTGCTAACTTTATGTAAACAGTCATCTTTCAAGTACTTTCATTATTCATAGTTTTTTCACCATTCAAATGCACTGCAGTACTTTGCTTAACTGTATCTTGTGAGGGTGGTAAAAAGTAAGGCAGAAAAAGGATGAAGGGGTTTAATGGATGCATCTACCCTATGTGAGGGACAAAGTCATACAGCTAGTTTTGCTAAGGTTTTAACTGTAAAAATACAGAAGATAAGACTTATCACAGGAACAATCCTCTCTGAAATGCTAAAAACACCTGTAGGTATAAAAAATTCCTTCTTTTCACTAACAGTATCAAATTTAAGACAAAATTAGACTTGGAATATCTATATTTATCTTCTTCTTAATTAGGAGTAAGTATGCAAGAAAGTTGACATTCATCTGATTACACATTAAAATCTATACTTAAACACAAAAAGATAACTAGATAACTGGTTTTATCTCAATATCTCCATAAGAATGTCTGCCTGACATACCATGGAATATCTGTCCATATGAATTCTGCCCTGAATCAAGGACAGAAATAAAATTTTACATTAATTTGAGTAAACACATTTATATACACAGAGAGAGAGAGAGAGCTTATATCAAACGCACTTGTACTAATCATAGATGGGCACATATGATTTACAATTTTAGGATTTCAGTTCTATATTTGATTGAAACCTACTCCTATGAGGTCAAACCCAATTTTTTATTATTATTTTGGTTCATTATTTTAATTTCAACACTAAAATAAGACCTTCCTATTAAAGTGAATAAAAACACAGAACCTAGTCTTTTATCTCCATTTGTGTGAAGTAGCCAGGGATGGAAAAGAGCCCAGTATAGAAAATGATTGATAGGTAAGTCAACTGTGATTCAACCACACAGTCTATAAATATTTCAATTAAATTTTCCCTAAGAAATAATTAAACCAAAATGAAGAACTGGGACTAGTTATATTTTCTCTACAGAGCACTCAGAGTGTATCAAAAGAACATAAAGTCATGCCACAAGTTGTTACCCAGGCTGGTTTCTGAGGAAGGCACACGCGTACTGGTACAGCTGCCTTAGCAAGGCATCCTGCTTCAGTCTTTCAGCAAAGCAAGCAGGGTCATGAAGCCTGCAAAACTGGCATTGCTGGGCCACTTGCTGCTGGAACCAGAATTATCTCATTCAGAACAACAATTCAGGTCACACAGCACAGAACACTACCATACCATATAGCAGTCCTCATGCTTGAGCAGGCCTGGCTGGGTTGAAATGCACTCTGCTCTCCATATTGCAAAAAAATCTGCTGTTTTCATCTGGTCTGTCTTCTGTGTCTTGATGTTTAAGCATTTTTAAATGGCCATAAAAAATGCTTCATGAAATGCAAAAGTAAGAAGGCAAGATCCAGTCCTTGGTTTTCTATTTTTATTACCAATTACGACTATCTTTCCAAGTTGTTAATGAATACCAAAAGATAAATCTAGGAACATACACACATAATCACACAAGCTTATTAAAATAATGCAATTTTTGAAAAAACATAATCAATTTTAGGTCACTTTTGACAGCAATTCTCTAAGTAATGTTAAGTAAGAATGGTTTCAGAATGCAATTCAAATGGACAGTCTATATATTCAATAGCTTTTGAACAGTTGCAAGCTTCTATAATTTTTTATTAAGTTCCAGTGTGCATATGTTGTATGCCTTTCATATTAATATTTTATACAGTCCAAACTTTGAACAACGAGCACTGGACTTATTTTTGCTTTACTTTGAACAATTCAAAATTCAGAAAAATGTCAAATGTCACTTAAATTGTAAAAGTAAATCCCAGATCAAGGTGTAATTATTGTAGGTGCATGATTCATTTTAATGGAGTGAGAATTTCACTTCATGTTTCTTTAAAAGGTATGGGTTAGCATTCTCAAAATCATGATAGGCTTTGAAATGCTGACCTATTATTAATACTTTTGATGAATCTGAAGTTTGTTGACACACACTTTAAGAACAAAATTATTAATATAACATTGTTTGCATTATTTTTTTTAAAACTACCAGTTCACAGTTCTGTACAGGAGCTCCAATATTTTAAAAATTTCAAAACTTCAGTAGCTCACCAAAAGAAATAGGAACTGATTTTTCTACCGGGAAATTCAAACAAGGTTTTTTATCACATTAAATCAAAAGTTTCAATCACTTACTCAAAGGTATATTTAGCAGGGCTGTGCTCAAAGAGGATGAGCAATTGTTTTGAAGTTTTAAATTAAATACCCGACAAAGCCAACTAGTGAAAAATAGAGTTCAAAACCATCTGTGCATGGTAGTCTCTGCATTTACTTCATAAAAGTGAATCATAACTGAGTAGTGCAAATGTATTTTGGCGTTTGAAGATCTGGGACAAGGTCCTCAGCTGGTATAAATCCATCTAGTTCCATTGCTATCATAGAACTCATGCTGATTTACACTACCTAATATTCTGGCATGAAACATTTTGTAGCTATGGAAATTTACAATGGTTTTGTAGAAGTGTTGGGAAAAGGAAATATTGTCTTATTGAAAGAAAAATTCCTTATACCTGCCCCAGCCAAGATGTCATATGCCAGCCAAAACCAAGCCTCAGAAAGTTCAGTGAAGTTATGCTCATGAGACAGAAACCCTCATTTTAACCTTGCAAAATATAGTACATATGTATCTACTTTTGGCAAATTCTGTTTAGATCTCAAATACAAAATTATTTACAGCTTTATGTATAACTGTATTTAAACTTACACATATACTTTTCTCTCTTGTTTCGTCATTTTATTTTCTGTGTATATGCAAAATATGACAAATTTTTCTAGGTGTATATTTTTAGGAATGAAGACAGAGATCCTTATAGCAAAAGTAAATCTCTAGTCATCTGATTCCAGAACCTGCTGTACCAGGCTTGCTTCTGCTGACAAGATCTCCAAGAGGTATGTGTCAGATGAAGGACAATGAAGGCTTAGCTGTAATACTTAGTTAAAACTTATTACTTAGCATACTTAATTTATACTTAAAACAGGTGAGTCATACCAAAACTGAGTTCTCTGGAGCTAGAAGAAACAGTTTCCTACCTTACAAAAAAAAACAGAAGTTCTTGAAATAGCAATAAAATAACAGACCCAACAAAGGCAGGGTTAAAAAAAAACACATATCCAGGATCCCAGGGGGCATATAAGCTTAGACAGAAATAGACATAAGTTGATGTGAAAGAGAGAAAAGGCAAGTGCATGGTAGAGTAAGGGCTTACTTGAAGATCAGCTTATGCCAAGATACAAAGAAAAGTCCTATGGATCAGGCCATAAAGTATAAGCTGTAGAAGAAAGATCCTGAATCACCCCAGAGATGTGTCCCCAAAAGATCAAATGGAAAAAGGAAACACAAGGAAGGAAACATTTTCCATGACAGTCAGTTTTAGCCTAGGTCTAGATCTGTATCAGTTAATGATTTACCCCACATTCTTTGCTACTGAATTCAGCAGTACACCATTGAGAGGGGGATGTTGCTGTTCAAAGCAAGTCTGTTGAACTGCTTTGTTCATCTTACATTGAAGATTTTTTCTTTTGACCATCACCAAAGTATTTCAAAATTCATTTTCTCCTTCTGAAAAGTAAGTTAACAGAAAGAGAATAGCTGAGTAGAGTCCTGTGTGTCACACAGGAGAAACTCAGGTTATAGCAGAAAAAAACAAAACCTGGATGTGATGTTTGGCTTTAAAATACCCAACATTTCAGTGCAAGCAAAATTGGCCACTGCAGACAGGACACACAAGGTGTTTCCTGACAGGTAGAAATTGGTTTTGTTTACCTCCTGCTGCTCAGAGCCATCTGAAATAATGATCTCAAAAAGTAAACCACATACTTGAATTTTCAAAAATGTACTCAAACATCACATTTAAACTGGATGTGCCAAATTAATCACAGGTGTAATGAATAAAAATGGACTACTGACACAGCAATGTCAGTGTAACTACTATGGCAGAGGGCTCTGAGGCTGGAATTGATGATAAATTTCTGTCCAGTCCTATTACCTAAGGATGGGAACACCTTAATGCTGGCTGTTTTGCTACACAGGTGAGACTTCCAGAGAGTAAACCTGGCTGAATCATGAGTAACAAAGTTCATACAAGGGACTTGCTTGCCACAGTCCATATAACCTTAGCCCTTTCCTATTCCTTTACAGTGATGACACATGACCAACAGCAGACAAAATTTGTTGAGGTTCCTTTCTAAAAGCAGCCAGGCGTAATGGGATTGGTGAATGTTAGGCAGAGTCATGGAAGGCAAGATGGAAGAGGAAGTAGGCACCATATACTTTATTACATCATCAAATCCTTTGCACCATATTAAAAAAATCTATGAAATATGAGGAAAAAGAATAACTCAAATGATTTTAATATGGTTTCAGACTGAAATATAGGAAATCCTGTGTTATACAATACACCTAGAGAAGATATTAAGAACAACATAGACACTGCTTGCTGCATCTTGGCACGATCATGTTTAAATATTATTTTTGTGATCGCCCACCTGAGGTATGATAAGGACATAACAGTAACACTGCTGCCAGTGTCAGTGTTGCTGAAGTTTATAATAAGTACCTTTGGTCACTTTGGCAACCCAGTGAATATTTTCTGTTTCCTTTAGCTGTGCATATGTCAACCCAAGTAGCTAATCAGAGAAATCATGATCCCAGATTGGCTTCATGAATGATAACAGATAACATCCACTTAAGGAAAGGCTGGATGATTTAAAGAAATTCTAGTAGTTTAGGATCTGGCACTCAGATAAAAATAATCCACAGTCACTTAACAAATCAATCATTCAAAGGGTATTTCACTTCCTGGCTTGTCAGAAATGAGCATGACAGAAGGAAAGGTAAAAGTTTGTGGAATGGGTTAGTGTCCCTTTGAGGTGCATACACGATACTCAAAGATAGCTTCCGAAGGCTACTGAACTCTTCACTCTGCCTAACATTTGTGATTACATGAGGAATCCAAGGATATCCCTTGGATAACATTACAGATTAAAAAATGACTTTGTTATTTGATTGATGCATACTTTCTGGTCAGGTTTAGTTTCCCATCGAAAAAAAAATGTTGTATAGGGTTTCCAAAGTAGTTTAAATGCAACTAATCCAAACACCTTTTACTAAAATGGGAATTTGGGATTGGGGTTTGCTATTTTATTCAAAAGAGCATAAATTAAAGGTCAACATCAAGTCTTTGCTTCTATTTAATGCGTTCACATGAAATATTGTCCAGTCAAGTAAGATGGACCAATACTCTCAAAGCAATTTGTAGACATGTATTTCTAAAGTATTTTTGTGTGTAATTACTACATTCAGAGTAAAAGAATGGAGTAATTTTTGTTATGAGTTATTATATTTGCAGTATAGATGGTTTTACCTGTTTCTTTGTAGATGACTAGGATTTTTCCAAGAAACTGACTTCTGTCTGTAATTATTGAGATTTTCAGAAGAGCCAAAAAATATTTGCAAATAGGAAGACATGATTGTATCATTATCACTGTGATTTTGCATTCTTTATTCAGGAAAATTGTAGGATTAGCAGTTTTGTCAGCCTGTAAATAAATTCCATGACTTGATGAAAGAAATATAATGTTTGTAACTGAGAGAACAAGAAATGGTGAGAGTTGGTTCTTCTCAACAGTGCTACTTCTCTGAAGCAAAAATACCTTCTACTTTATTATTGTTAAAATACAGAAATGTTGAAGTAATTGATAATTAAAATTATAATTGTAAATCCCAAGAGCTCCTAAATCCATGTGTCTGAGATAGGCAAGTTCTTCTGAATGAAAAATACGATTTTGAAATGAAAACTCTTATTTTGAAAAATTCAAAATTAAATCATTTGAAATTTCAGACATGATTCATTTCACTTTAAAATTGAAAATAAATACTTTTTTTTACTTTAATATTCACCCCGTAATTTAAAGCTAGTTTCAATTACAATGTAACTGTTGTTCAGTTCCTCTGAAATTATTTTCTTTAGTGAATTAATTTTTTAAAAATCCTTCTGTAGTTTTAACTCAGATTTCCATAGTGCAGAGTGTTTCAGCTGTATATTTCAACAAATATATAGTCTCTAAATTAACATTGTCTTCTTTTTTGGAGGGAGGTTATAAAGTATCTCTTGTATTTAGCATGCCACAGGTCAGTGTTAAGTTGTCACATCTACAGAACTGTGCTTTTTTTAACACATGTATTTTCTCATGTTAACAGAGCCATTTCAATAATAGTCTAGTTATGAAAATTTGTGCACCCAAAGTTCTCAGGTAAATCTCTCAATAAGTGTATCATGCTAGTAAGAAATTGAGTTATTGGCTCTAGCAGAACTGTGTTACAGCTCAAGAAATTGAAACTTATTTAATATATAATTTGTGGTTTATTTATTAATTGTTAGGCAACATATTTTATGCTACTTGATATCCATTATGTTGATATGTGTCTCACATCAGAAGCCTTCATAAGTACATTCTAGCAAAATGCAAATATAACTAAGATAGGATCAAAAAAATTAGACTTAAAATATACATATTTACTACTTGACTTTTCTCCTACAGGGGAGAAGTTGCCTGCATGGGCTATTTTGAGCTGTTTTGAATAGCTGCTATTCATATTTCATATCTGTTTAATTATACAATATGAAAATGAGACCTCATGACAACCATTGTCTGTCCAGTAATTAATTTCACCTAGTGGCAAATTTTTAGTATTTGAACACTGATGGAATAAGAGTCTGAAAGAATTTATACCAAACTTCTATGTCAGTGTAATCATTCCACGGTGGAGATGGTCAAGGAAAATTATTGTCTTATTTAAATATTCCCAGAAATAGAACAGATAAATGTTGTGTGAGTGTACACTCAGTACCCACTTTTCAGAGCAATACTAAAGGCACTGTAAACAACACTGACATTAGAAAACCATACCTGCCTGAAATTTGCAGCACAAATGGATGCTGTCAAATATGAAAGCTACTTGCAAACATAATCCCTCTCACTAGTCTGCTGGTCCCTTGGACTCTCTGTTAATCTTTACAAGTATTTTAAAAGGTGAAAACATCCTTTACTGCAGTTCCACAATGCAAGAATAAGCAAGAAAAGAAATTTTTAACTTTTCTATAGACAGGAATAAAGGAACAATGGAGAATAGAAGCTGACATGTTTGTAGGGTAGATGGACTTGATTTCAATCAAATATGTGGATCATACACCCTGTCCTTTAAAGTTTGTAGATTCCTTGAATACTGCTGCCCTCACTAGAAGTGCTTAGGAGGCACTGAGGGTAAATTCTCTGTCCTGAAAGTGTATCCCTGTAAGTCCAAACTAATCATGCTATCACAATTTATGAATTTCTTAACCTAGTTCCGGATGATATGAAATTGAAATTATATGACATATGAAATTATTTTCTGCCAGCTCCTTAGCCATTGTAGTTCACCTGGCATATTAGCTTAAACCAAAAATGATTGAGAGCTGCCTCAACACATGTGTTAAACTGGCTGCAGAGTCACTGCACTGTCACTTCTGCCACTACAAGAGCCACCAGCTGCAGAAAGGTGAAAGCTGATGGTACTAACCCCATGTGAACTCTCCTGCATGACCAGATGGCAGTGGCTTGCCCTTCTGCAGTCATTTTCCTTTCTCCCAGTCGGCAGATATTTTTTTAAATGGCTATTTAAAACATGATGATGATCACAAAGGAATTTTGACATCTATATTTAGATTTCTGAAAAAATGCATGATTTCCAGGAGTTCTTGCTAACTATATCTCCCATTCTAAGTCAATAACACTTTCCAATTTGGAAATGTCAATGTATGATTGTAATGCTTTATAGCTATAAATATCAAAATTACTCAGAATCTTTTCTACTTTCTTTTCGCAAGTAACCTCAGATTTCTCTTTCACTTGGTTAATCTTTATCCCAGGGTAGGAAGATTTCAAACACATGAAGAAACCAAAAAACTGAAAACGAAAGCAAGCTTCCTTACTATCCTAAATTTAGCCAGCTATGAGGTACATATTTGAAAATATATCTGGCTGGTAAAATACAGTGATTTATTGTGTAAGAGTCAGGGGCAAAAATCAAGCTAATAATTATTGTCATCATAAACTACCTCTCATCTGATTTACTACTGAATACCTACTTTTACATTCTGCAGTGCATCAATTTCTAATTCATGATTCTGATTGCAATCAGGGTACATCATCACTTCGTATCTACTGGTCTTCATTAATGTTCACAGCAGTTTTTGAGCTGGAGGGCTTAGATTCCAACAGAGCAGACACAATGCCTAAATTTGTTTTATAGCTGAAGTTAGGGAAACCCTCTTAATGAATGAAAACCACATCATCAGAACCCACTGCTATAGCTTTATTTTTATCCAGGATCTTATAATATTAATCCTAACAGACCTACCAGGATTAAAGAAAAAACAAATAGTTTGTCTCCTTTTCTCCATCTAAATCCTTTGATTTCCCTAAGTAACTTTCTAGGTTGGAAGATTCACTGATTATTCGCTTTATCATTGATATACAAGCATGAACAGCCTTCAAAATTATATTTCAAACTTTCCCCGTTCAATAAAAGACATGGTATATTTTTAGGTTTTTAACCAAGGCCTTCTAAAACTGCTGTGGTTTTGTGTTTCTAATAGCCTTATCTTCTTCCTTGCAATTCTAATTCCAAACAGATTTATCATTATCTGATTTAGCAAATTAATATACTCTAAGATTTAGTGACTTGTTATGAATTGTTTACTAAGAGCCAATACTTAGTTACATATCTCCTGGTTTAAGTAACTAAAGAGATTGCTCAAGACAAGATGTATGTATTAATAGTAAATAAATATATCCTTAGTAATTATTTATTGTTATGCAATAAATCATTAATACTGAATGTCTTCAGTGAAATCTTTTTTCTTTATTCAGATGAAGAGACAAAGAGTCTGATTCTGACTTTGGATATAATCAGGTTAAAACCAGTGCACAGATGATAAGAATCAAAATTTTTCTCCCTGCTTACAGTAATGACTCCCATAAGCAGCTTGCACAAGATGAATAAATGGATCTCTATGGGGCAGACCACAACCGTGCTTTCTCAGGAGCTCAAGGAGAGGCTGCAACCTACAAAAATGTGATCTTGAGTGAAGACCTCCAGAAAGCACATATTTATTGAAAAATATCTATCCCCTGCTCCCCCACCCCCCCAAAAAAATTCAGCAAAGCAATCCTGGGAATCTCTACTTCAGACCAGGTATGTAACTAGTCTTTATAGCAATATTTTCCTCTGCCTTTCAGAGACCAGACTCCTGTCTTGGATTTTGCCCCCTGAAAAGCATCAGGCCATTTTAATATATTGCAGTAATTATGGACATAATTAATATAGCATTATGCAGTATAATTTTAATGTCATTGTGGTAAGAATTATTTTTCTATGTCTTCACTGTTGGCTGAGATCAAATATTGACTTGTGTGGAATATATCTCTACAATGAAACCTGAAAGCTTTGGTAATGAAATAATGTCTCCAAAATGTGAGGAGTAAATTTGCTAATGATTTTACTGAGCTCTCTCAGGTAACTATTTTTTTAGATCTAATGACTTTTAAGGTTAGCTACAGCTTTGTCGAGTTATTTTCTGCTTTGAAAGAACATTTTTTTCATCTGTTTTTACTATGTTTTCCATTATTTTCTTATGTATTTATGTGTATTATAGGTCTTCATTACTCCAGTGCTTCTCTGCTGTGACACAGGCTATACAGCATGTGGTGGAAATACACAAATCAAGACAGAAAGCACAGACAGAGCAATGACTTTTTCCTCTGATAATGAGATTGTCGTGATTTCAGTTACCAATATACAGGCTGGTATTCAACATTGTCACATAAGTCACATATCATCTGCATTTTCCCAGATACTATAGATATTGAAATAATAGTTGTCTGAAACTATTGTTCTACCACTGCATGAGACAAGCCGAGAGAACACACAGGAGCCAAAGCCGATGCTAAACATCACCTTGTTATGTTGGAAGTACCATAAACAGGAAACTAAAGGCAGGAAGAGAACAACTGCAAATATGAACACCAGTGCATAACTGGAAACAGCAAAGTGGGATCAGTTAAGGTTACTGAAAGGAAGCTAGTTTACACTGCTCACAGATCAGATTAAAAAGAGGACACGGTGGACAGTTGTAGCACTGTCTTTAAAGGAAATTAGGTAAGAGGCTTGAAATAAGATTTAGTTTCACTAAGCCTTGGTCAGGCAACCTAGAAACCAGTGATGTAGCTGAGCTATGAGATATGGTTCTGGATCAAGAGGACTTCAGTCTGTCCAGACCACGACTAGCAAATTTGTTCTGTATCTCTAAGGAGCTTTTGTTGTATGATGTTTGAACCATCTTTTACATACCAGAAGGATCTGTGAAGGTGCTCAGAGAGTGCTTTCCTGCCAGATAGAGGTAGCTACCATACCAATGTTAAAATCTTAAAGAATTTAGAAATTAAATACTTGTGTTTGAACAATTAGAAAGGAACAGGAAAGGTCAGAGGTTTAGGAAGAGGGAAAAGGACAACATAACAAATAAGATGAGGAAGCACTGCTGTTGATAGTAATATAGGGAAGTTGTCAAAGCCAGAGATCAGAGAAAAATAATAGCTTAAAACAACAAGAGGTGTAAAGAGAATTGTTAACAGTTTAACAAGTGGGTAGCACAGGTAGAACAGGGAAGGAAACAAAAGGTATTGGCAAATCATGGCTAACAGCTGATTATTTGAGGTTCAAGGAAGCTAATTAACAAACTTACTAAACTCATGCCAATGTAATTGAAGAGTAATGGATAGCTGGAGACTTGGGGTAGGAAGAGGAGGAAAGGGAAGCAACAACTTGGAGTTGATATGCTGCAATCTCGAATAACCTGGTTTCCTTTGTATCCCTATTAAAAAAACAGAACTAGCACTGAGAGTTAAAAATAGGCAAACATCTGGAGAACAAGCAAGATCTTAAAACCAAGACAGTAAAGGTTTAAAAACAAATACTTTGGACAGAGAAACATACTGCTTTTTGATGTTACACGTGAAAATGTAATAGCTGAGGGAACACAGTAGCCAAACTACGTCAAGATCTTAAGTAGGCTTACAAAACAGTCTCTGAGCAAAATCCTACAACATTAGCTCGGTAAGTACTGCCATGTGAAGTAAGATTCCAAATGGACTGCAAACAAAGGATGCTGATAAGCAGCAATGTGTATAAACTCGGGGATCAGTAAGCAAGATGTCCCAGAGGAAGTTTTTAGGTATTTTCTTGCATTAAGAGCACTTTGATTACATTACTGCAGTATACTGACTGTTCTGTAAACACACAAATATATTCAGCTCTAAGAAATATAGCAGTGCAAGCAAAGTGATTATTCTCTTGTTCCAGCAAAAGTATATAAGACAGCTGTGCAAAACAGGGACATAGCCAGGATCAGAGCATGTTGTATTCACTCTCCCATTTGGACACAAGCAAGGAACCCATGTAACTCTGAGACAAGGTATTCATGCAGTGCAACCGACCTTCTGGAAGTACTCCAAAAGGCATCCTATAGTACATCTGATAATTTTGTTCACAGTCACTGAGCCATACTGACAGGCATGATGGACAGCAGACGGCATTATGTCCTTTGGGAGATGGTGACCATTCTCACAGATCTCTGTGTCTTTTCAACTTCTTATGCCTTGTAACCTGTAGAATTTCCAAATGCCCATCTTCAAAGGGGAACTGATAGTGTCTTACAACAGCTTTTTCAGCACAAGTAGAACAATGAATAAAGGACTAGCAAGGAATGAAGAAATAAGGACAAAGAAATAGAATTTTATTTGAAAAAGAAAATGAAACAAAGACTTAGGTTCTCCATTCTAAAGTGCCAATGGACATGAATACTTTCATGTGTAAATTCAAATTTTGACATGAGTAGTTAAAATATTCAGATATGCATATTCATTGGCTTGTGCCCATCCATATCTCTAGGACAAAAATGCAACAAAACATTCAAGGAAAGGTATTGGTATATAAATTTTAATGATGAAATAAAGTGACATGTATAAACAAGTTAAAGCTATAACCTGCCCAAAGTTTACCTGCAATAATAAGACTCTGTCTACCAGCTTTGCTTGGTCATTAGCTGAATACATGCCAAAAATGATTAATGAGCAGTTGATTACAGCTTGCTGTTAACCTGGGAATAATGATTAAAAGCCAAATCCTGAGTTAAATCCAGAGGTACAAAGATCCTGCAACAGTGACTCTGTGCACAAGGACATACAATGTACAAAAGGAATTGTAATGAGGAGGTGATAGCAAAAGCATTTGGTGGGGGGCCTTTTTCTGTATGTGGTTAGTTTAGGCATAAGGCAGATAATGTACCTTTGCTTCAGAAAGGACAGTTTATGAGCTGAGTCACCACCCTGGAAAGCTTCTCTTACTATTCTCTTCACATTTCCCATTGTTCAAAAAAAACCAAAAAACTGGCTTTGTCTGAAGAGAGTAAAATGAGAGTAAAACTACTTGTCAGTATTTCAGAAAAAGCAGAAAGGCAGAGAAAAAAATGCTAGAGCGATGTAAATTGTTCTCTCTATGTATGTACTTAGTACTAGGAAGGAGCCCTATTGCCAATAAACCCTAATTTTTTGTCTGGCATAGTTTTCAACTCTCAGAAGCAAATGGCATGTGAAATACAGTACAGTGTCCAGTACAGCTGGATAAAGACTTAGACGCTATACCATTGAGACAAAATCTATATAGGCAGGGAGATAAGCTAGAATATGCAAACTTTTTCCTCTTTGCTAATTCCCATGTTTTTGATGGAGACACTTTGAGATTCCCTAGATGATTATTCTGTATGATGCCAGGAAATTAAACAACAATCTCCATTCAAGAGCATGTTCCACTGCTGAAGTAATCAGACGGACCTCATCCAAATCAGTGAAGTAATTTTATTTCCACCAACAGAGGATCCAGCTCTATTTCTTGACTTTTCATCCTTCTCCATATTCTTCTGTGCTCTTTACACCATGTTCTTTTAATATTAGTAAAGAAATTATTTTCTCTTCTTCCACTAGTCACATATAATTTTGGATTGATTCAGTTTGCCAAAACAATACAGTCACAATCTTCTGATGATGTGGAAATGCATCTTGAAATTAAATACATCATGCAGCAGCAAAATGGTCCTCTGCCAAATTACATATGCAGATCTAATTTTAGAGATCAGTCTCATTCTCACTCCAACTGGCCTGGCAAAGCTAAAAAAAGAATTTGGTATTTTTATCATATGTTTTTCTACTACAGAACACCAGGGCTTTCAGAAAGATGTTTTTCTTCACCAGACAGAAACTTCACAGTCAGGGATTGACAATTGGGAGAATGTGATCTGATGACATTATTCAGTGAGTGAGTCAGTGCATCTACTCAGGCATGAAAAAGAAAGGAACTCTGTTTTAGTGTGGTATGTACTGCAACAGGACTATCAAAGGAATTATAAATGGGTGACAATGTGCAGCTACATTAAAGCCCTTAGCATTCAAGTTCCTCAGAACTGTGAGTCCTGAGCAGAAGCAGAACCTAAGAAACCTTTGGAATGCCAACAATGCATGGCACAACCTGCACAAACTATAGTACAAGCATCTGTGAATGCAAATCTCTTGTGGCAAAACTGCAGCTGTTCTGGCCCTGTAAAATTAAAGTCTAACTGCAAAGTTGAAGGTTCACTTCATAGTAGGATTCAAACCTTTCTGCTGTTGAATGCTTATGATGTCGGGATTTCTACTCAAGGATCTTCTTAGTGAGTGGGATTTTTTATGATAGGAAGAAAGATTACCCTTTGGACCCCATGTCTTTTAATCTGAAATTAGTCAAATGCTATAACAATTTATAAGTCTTTGAAGGTATATTTTTCCAAATGTATTGAGAGGAACACACTGAAAAATTAATTCTATAAAATATAGAACAATTTCAAACATCCAGCAAAACAAGATGCTACATTTTATAAGCAGGGAGCATGCACAGGCACAGATGGCTAATTTTTTTCAAGAATGCCTTTAAAAGAAATTTTCTCTTGTGGTTCCACAATAATAAACAAATATAGGTCTCTCCCTTTTAACTATATTAGACTATCAGGGAATATAGTATAATAAATTACTGCTCTTTTTGCCAACTACAAACTCCTGCTGTTGTTAAACTGTTTAAGTAGACTGAAGAACAGAACTCTTGTAAATATCTGCTGCATCCTCTGTTATTTTGAAAGAAGTTGGTGACTTGGTAAAATGTAAAATGGAGCAGGGAGGAGAGCAAGAAAGAAAAGGAGGGAGCAACGTGAATGCCAATATTCCTCTGTCTTGTGTTTCTCTTTTCCCTGCATTTGTAAGCTCTTTCTTTAAAACCAGGTTTTATCAGGCAGGATTAAGTAGCATTTCCATGTATAATTTTACCTGAAAATCCCTTCTTTTTCTTTTTTTTCCCACATAAACGAAATAGATTAAAAAAAAAAAAAACCATAAAAAACTCTTTAGACAGAATGTGCTGACAAATGGAAGTTGTAAGTTTAAGTCGCACTCTATTTGTGGTTTTATCATGAGTCTTACAATACACATTTGCAATACACCCATTATGGAATCATGACTGGTAAAGTCCTGCATGGTAAAGTGAAAGGATTATTTAACAGTCAGTTTTCAGCACAGGTTTCCAACTTTCAGAGTTGCTGAGATACACTTGAAAATGTGGCCAAAGATCCCAGAAGGAGAAATGTAGGAAAATGATAATAATAACTGCAAGTGAAATCTTTTGGCATTGAAATTTAGAATCCTTTAATCTGAGAATGAGTGATTGACTGATTGACTGAGATTAGCAGTTCTGAAGGATAGGGTCTACACCTAAGCATTGTGTAATTCCCATATGATTAAGGCACTGCAAGCACACGGTGTTATCTTCTGGGCTACTGTTTTACTTTAACGGCAGATGACATAAGGAAAGAAAATTTCTATTTCTAGAAAAGGACTGGAGCTTGCTTAAAGGAGGCAGGCTCTGAGGAGCTTGCAGAGGCACTGCAGAAAGGATATCACAAAATAAAGACACTTTGCAGCTGCTGAAGACCAGTCAAGATGTCTGCCAACATAAGAGAGACAAGACACTATGCCCTGGATATTTTTTGATATATCTAAATAGCACAACATAGTTGGGTTGCTTTTTCTGCTGCCTCTAAACTCCAGACTTGAAAGAAGTTACTTGCATGCCATATAAACATTTATAGCGACACTGAAGTGAAAAGGAAATCTTAAAGAAAGAAAAAAAATAAAGAAAAAAAATCAGTATCCTGAAGTGTTTCAGACTTAACATTCGTGTGTTGACAAAGAGTTAGCTATTCATAGATTAGAAATAATACTGTAAGCATTGTGTATTATTTAACTGCAACAAAGGGAAATAATAAAGATATTTCTTTTTTTGCCTGGCATATTCTGGGGAAGGAGGGCAGAGTTGTTATGTACTTGAATTGTACAATATTTACTGAATTTAAATTAAATTTTGTACAGACTATAAAGATCTTTGTGTACAAACAGTACAGTTATCAACCAGGAACTGTAAAGGACATAATAATTTAGCTGTATTAACACATTTTGTAGATTTTTTAAGGAGTAAATTAAATGTAAGTTCTATGTTTTATTAATCATTGAATGATTGGTCTGTAAGTGTTTAATCTGAGACATTATTGACTTTCAATATGTGTGTTTCAAGTTTAGTGTTTGGCTACATTCACTTTCCTTTCTGTCATTATCTGCTGATTAGTTTATCTATAATTGAAGTTAATAAAATCTCCTTAATGTACTGTGCTGCTGTGTATCATTAAGTACTGGTTATAATCAGTGAAGTACTTCAGTGCTTTGGAATGGTATTAACATGTAAAGGATGCCCTGATATTCTCTTTCTTACTGCATTGTTGGGGATTGGATTGCAGACAAAGGGCATGGGTCTAGTGATCCCTTGTATCAGGAAGGGATGTTTCAGT
>JANZLQ010000056.1:13656509-13703993 GCA_026212715.1 Elanus axillaris
GTATTATCAATAAATTGAAGTATGCTTTATCACTCATATTGGGTCGGCTGCATTTCTTCCTCCGCCTTCTCAGGCCCAAACCTATGTCGGGGATCCTCCCCGCACTGCATAAACACTTTTAAACACACAAAACATGAATTTGTAGCACAATTTTATTTTAAATTATAATCACTAGCTGTAATGGCACCCCATTACCTTAAATTCTCTTTTAGTTGCAAAATCAGTAGGTAGTCATCAGCTGGTCATCTTTAAGCAACAATCACATGTATTATTGTAGGGAGAGCCTTGTTCCAATAAAAGAGAGCAAAGGGTCATGAGGTTACTGGAGCAGCTTCAGCCTCCAGAGTATCCAGTTTATGTACTTTTTTGCCATGGAACTGTGTGTGGCAGAAGAGAAGCCTCCAAAACACCAAGCATCTCAAAAATTATTCAGTAAAGCAAAAAGTAAACCATGTGCTAAAGCATTTTGATCAATCAAGGTCTTAATTTCTCCACGTCAGATCAGCAAAGTCCTAGAAGTATTGTGAATGAGGTTCTCCACATTACAGACCTGAGCTTTCTTTACCAGGCCTTGGGAGGCCTAGAGTACTGGGAATATGAAATAAAATAACTAGCTGATCAGAGGGAGCGTTCAACTAGCCAACTACAAGAAATGGTGCAGTCAAGGGGAGGGATCATGACCTTCTGCTTTGCACTCACTAGACCACATCCAGAGTATTGCATCCAGTTTGGGACCCCCTACTACAACAAAGGCAGAGGTTCAGGGGAAGGCTACCAGGACGATCGAGGCTGGGTCATTCGCCCAGCAAGGAGAGGCTGAGGGATGAGGGCTTGTTGAGTCTGAAGGAGAGACGGCTTCAGGGGTACATAACAACAGGCCCCCTAGAACCAAGAAGGAAATTACACTGAGAAGATGGAGTCATGCTCTTGAAAACATTGAGTGGGAGGAGGATAAGACAACAGTCATAAGCTGGAAGAAGAGAAGATCAGACTGGACATAAGGAAAAACTTTTTCAGCACTAGTACAGTCAGGCACTGGAGTAGTTTGCCCAGGGAGACTGTGTAGTCTCTGTCCTTGAAGGTTTTTTAATATCCAGTGCGATATGGCCCTGGGAAACATGGTGTGATCCTGCAGCTGACCCTGCCTGAACAGGAGGTTGTGCCAGAAACCTCCTTAGTCCCCTTCCAACATGAATTATTCTCTGATTCTATGATGAATTTTAATACTGTGACTTTTTAGAAAAGAGACAGTATGAACCACAAAGTTTAAATTTGAGAATACCTACACAGATGGATAGAGAAAAATGTGTGTTTACTCCTTCATTGCTGTGAATTATGCTTTCAGCAGAGCAGACTGGGAAGAGTATGACATTATTGCCACTGCAGGACTCAAGCAGGTTCATGTTTGGCCAGCAGGCTTTGCTAACAAGGGATCTTTCATTCTTCTGCACTCTTCCATGTCATAGAATCATAGAATGGCTTGGGTTGGAGAAGACCTTCACACATTTAGTTGGACTTTCTTTAAAACTGCTGTTGTACTGAAAATGATCAGTACCAAAGATTGCATTTAAGTACTCCATAACTCACAAGAGCAGCTAATGTCTTTTAAATCTTTACCTATGGAATTGTTCAATTTATGCACCTGTATAAATATATTGTCACAGGCTATACATTAAATACAAGACCAATCAAGTGGAAAACCGATTTGTCAGTATGATGTGATTTACTGTCAGGGTATTTTCTTTCTCAGTGAAAACTACAAATGGAGGATATATTCTACAATATAGTCTGGTTTTGGCATCTGAACAATTACTGATCAGCTTAACTCTTACCGAGGGATGTTGTTATGTAAACTCTGAAAATAAAAAGTTGTTATATTGTTTACAAAAGTGCTATGTCATTAGATTTTAAAAGAACCAGTTATGTCTCTTCAATGTTTATAATTGCTCAGCTCTGCAGAGGAAGTCAATAACATTTATTACCATGTATACTACTTATTAAACATTAATACATGTTTCTATTCTTGAACCTATGTGGTAACCTACTAATTTCAATAAGGAAATATTAAAAATGAATAGGCCTGTTAGAAAACAGAATCCATTATTTCAGAGTGTCCATTCATTCTTATTCAGAATGAAAACTTGAAACATCCCTGAAATTAAAATGTAAGAAGTTACTAAATGGAGGTCTATAAAACTGGTTCCTTTCCTAATATCATGTATTACTCAACATACAAATAAAATTTCATTAATACTCATACCATAATATAACATTGGAAATTAAATTAGTCTAAAGGGTAAAATTAAACCAATTAGTTAATTTTCATGTTTAAATTATACATTTGAAACAATTAATCTCAACTTGTAAAACTTTGCTGTACAAAATATTGTAACCTCTTGTACTCTTACATCCTCCACAAAAGCATACAAGCTGCTGTGAATGCTACAATGATTTAGAACTACTTCAGTTTATTTTCTGCAAACAGATAACGAAAGGAATAAATTCATGCCAGAAAGTTGCTTGCAGGTTTGGTGCTGGTTCAGGCGAGCTGTTTCAGCCAAGTATTTTCCTTTCAGATTATATTAAAATCACA
Source organism: Elanus axillaris (assembly GCA_026212715.1). Classification (NCBI taxonomy): domain Eukaryota; kingdom Metazoa; phylum Chordata; class Aves; order Accipitriformes; family Accipitridae; genus Elanus; species Elanus axillaris. The sequence continues at coordinate 13,659,103 of JANZLQ010000056.1, forward strand.
GGGATTGCTTGACCAAATATTTTTAAAACCCAATAGAAGTAAATGAACTGAGCAAATCAGATTTACAGCTCAGTCACATTTTGTTTCTGTAATATCTGTAGCATATGCTTCTATATGATGAAGTCTGTATTTTTTTTGCAAAGCTTGCTAGTGGAACTGTTTGAATCTGAGGAAAAAAAAGATAAATCTTATTGGCCCGCTATGATCTTCTTTTCATGAACCTATGTGAAGAGAGGAACATTTCTGTCAGTTTGTCATTCCAAGGGATATAGTAACTATGCTAACATTATTATTTCAATTTCAATATATTTTGGCTGTAACAGCTCCTTTCTGAGGCCCGTAGATCAGAGAATTTCTAGAAAGGCAGTACCTTGGACTATTATGGATAAAATAAACCAAAGCTAAAAGTTAATAGAATGAGTTGTAATTGACTAACAGGAATTCACCTAGAAGAATTCTTTGTTGCTGTCTGTTCTTTAGTTCCAGTAGTTCTTCAACTAGCAGAGTCAACTTTTTGGTCTGGCTCCACCACGGCTACTTTTGCACAAAAATATTTGCTCATAAATATCCTATACCATCCAATAAATGAGAATTGTCACTTCTTTTCTGCTTCCATTCATCAGACAGAAAGCAAGAAAAAAAATGAAAAGAAATCAGATGGTCAGTTATTAACTAGTCAACATGTCAACTAGTTTGTAGTTCCCTGAATCTTCCTTTGCCTTTTATGTAGATGGCAATGATATTTTTCAGTCCCTCTTCCTCTCATCTGGAATTGTCCTTGACCTCCATACCTTCCAAAAATGATGGAGTGGTTTTGCTGCGACACCATCCAACCTTATTAGCACCCTTGGATGCATCCTGTAAGGTCCCAACAACATATGACTATAGACATTATTGTAATCTCTACAAATAAGCCCTAGCTTGGCCCTCTTCTATCAGAGGTTCACTGTATGCTTCATCATTGGTTCTTGGCACAGGTACAGGCTGACCTTACCCGTGAAGACTGAAAAAAGGGAGATACTGAGTACTCCATTTTTTCTCTGCTATATATAACTAATTTGCCAGCTTCATTCTGCAGCAGTTGTTTGCTATGCCTACTCTTGTTCCTACTTGGGGGATTGTACCAGTCTTGTGCTTCAAGAGTTGTATGATCTGAGTATCTCCTAGCAGTTAAAGCTTCCTCCTTATTTGTAAGCAATCAGTTCAGTAGAGCACTAGTCTAGTCAGCATACCCAGAAGTTGCATTAGGACTCATGACACACTTCAGAAATCTCCCAAATTGCTTGTACACCATTGTGTTGCTTTCTGAAGTCCCCCATGAGAATCATGACCTGCAGACCTGAGGATTTTCCAAATTGTCACTAATCACTACTTAGCTCTGAAGAGTTAGAATTTTCATCCTGACCAAAGTAAATATTATCAAGCAAGAATACCTGGGATTGTCTAGTAGGGCTGAGCTGTGCTTAGCATCAGCACAATGTAAAATCTGTAAAATATAAAGTCAAGCTCAAGAAGGGAGGAAGATAACCAAGGAACATTCTCTATTCCTTTCTTCCTGCCTCAGAAGTGGGACAGATACACAGAGGAGCTACCTACACCATCTTGTAAGCTTTCATAGTGCAAGCACAAAGACTGTTTGAAGACTGCATGTCCTGGTTTCAGCTGGGATAGTTAAGTGTCTTCCTAGTAGCTGGTACGGTGCTATGTTTTTGAGTTAGTTATGAGAAGAATGTTGATAACACACATATTTTCAGCTGTTGCTGAATAGTGTTTAGTCTAAAGGACTTTTCAGCTTCTCATGCCCAGCCAGCGAGAAGGCTGGAGGGGCACAAGAAGTTGGGAGGGGACACAGCCAGGGCAGCCGACCCAAACTGGCCAACGAGGTATTCCATACCGTGGGACATCATGCCCAGTATATAAACTGGGGGGACTGGGGGTGGGGGGGATCGCCACTTGAGGACTAACTGGGCATTGGTTGGTAGGTGGTGAGTAATTGCATTGTGCATCACTTGTATATTCCAATCCTTTTATTATTACTGTTGTCATTTTATTAGTGTTATCATTATCGTTATTACTTTCTTCTTTTCTGTTCTATTAAACCGTTCTTATCTCAGCCCACAAGTTTTACTTCTTTTCCCAATTTTGTCCTCCACCTCACTGGGGTGGCGGGGAATGAGTGAGCGGCTTTGAGGTGCTTAGTTGTTGGCTGGGGTTAAACCATGACACTGCACCTCCATGAGCACTATCCTTTTTAAATCTACTCTCAATAGTATCAAAACCTAATTGTCATTAATATTCTGAATTTTGTGTTTAATGCAGAAAAAAACCATGTGAAATCAACAATTGGAATAATCTGTCCTTTTTTAAGCAATACTGTGGTATTACCTGATGCTACATGACCTAAAGGGTAAGCAAATTTGGAACAAGTTTCCAGGGAGATTGAGAGTTGGATTTTTAAGTGATGAGTCTCGCTTTCATTTCAATTGAAGTAATGGCAATATACCCACTTTAAACATCTATACTACCAACAGTGACATTTACAATTCCCTATTATTTAGAGTAAGAATACCAGTTTTAAATTCTAATGACTGGAATTACTCTTAGTTTGAGAAAAACAGAGATTATTCTTGGGGGGTGGGGGGGGGAGAAAATCTGGGTATTTTCCCAGAAAGTTTAAATTCAGATTTAATGGTTTGAGTCTTTTGTTCAATTTTTCTCAAATAGAATATTATATTCCAGTTGCATTTTATCTTCTTTTTTTTTTTTTTCTTTTTCTTCACCCTTTTCTTTGTATAACTGAATCTCCACTTTGGCAATATTCACATATCATTTTCTCCAGTCAAATAATATCCCTTTCTAAGCCATCTAGTTTCTGCTTGCAAATCTCCTGAGTAATGCATAATAGGAGATTACACCACCTCTCAAAGCCAACTTAGAGGCTTACCAAAATATTGCTGGAAAAACTTAGTGTTCTTATTTTTATATGTTTCCCAACAGAGAGCCAATTAGTTTTGGAAGCCTTCAGTATCTCATAATATGGATAGGAGATTTTTATGATTTATTTATAGATGCAGAAGGTTTCAATTAGATGGTAGGGTGAAAGAGTTACAGTTGAGGATGTGGTGGTTTCTGTTCTAGTTGTAGGCCTCAAATTATATGATGAATCACCAATCAGAAAACTCACTATTTTCCTTCTTTGTCAGACCCGTAGTCTTCTATGATGGAAGATTTTGTACGAAAAGAGCATGTCAATGACACTGCTTCTTTTCCACATACAAAATAAGAAAGCCATGTCCTATTCATTTGACTGACACAACAAATTCTAGAAAATATTTCAATGCTATAAAGCATTTGGATTTCCCATTTTTCTGCTATCTTTTATGCCTCTACACACTTCAAGCCAGAATTCTAAGTATTATACTGTCTAGCAGTGGTTCTCACTCCATCTCAGGGGTGTTAACATTTGTTGCAAACAAACTGACCATTACAGAATACAAAGCAGTGATTTGAATTCCTTCTCCTGTTGCCACCATAACCAGTTTCTGGAATACCCTGATACTTCTGCCCCATGACTTTTTCCAGCTACTTGTTCAGATCTGAGAATTATTGCAAAGACATTTTCAAAGGCTGTAATACTCCTGAGAAACTGAGCCTGTAATGTAGAAGCCACAGCAAAACACAAAGCAACATTAAGAAGGTAGGTGGTATGTGACCTCTGAGTAGAAAACACTATTATTAGTAATATTGTAAGGCAAACCAATATTATCAAGTTGCTCAATTTAGTAAGTTATCATCCACTCAGCTAAGATATACTACATGACTGTCACAGGTTAAAGCCTACCCCAAAGCACAGCTCATTTAAGCAAGTTCTTAACTACACTGCCCAGCTCTAACTGCTTACACAATCGAAAAGATAAGTATAATGATTCACTTAATTTGAAGTGGTTCCTGAGATTAAATCTGTAGTTAAATAACAGCTTTTGCAGTTTAACTATTGAAAATGTAATCAGAAATGCCCGATGCACAGAAACATGGAAATGGTACAAGTATAGCTTTTATTAGATCAAGCATGAAACAAATGATGTAAAGTAGATCTTCCTAAATTGAACAGAATGATTGGAAGCAATTATCAAGGTACCTGTACAGGTATAAAATAGGCTAGGGAATGAGATCACTGGGATTGGAACAAGAGACCTATGTAGCTGATGGTAGCTGAACATGTAATTCGCTTAAATTTCATTATAGCTAATTGCTGTAAGAAAATACCAGGAAAACTGCTTTGTTATCCACTCTCTGAAAATTACAGTCTAGATGAAACAAACACTTTGAAGACAATGGCTTTTATGAAGGAAGTTATTATAACTTTAAGGAAGAAGATTGCTTACACAGCAGGATACAACTACAGCAATTAAAAAAAAATTACTTTTGGCTTATGTAGTGATTCTGCCAAGCTGATGATTTGTGAGGAAACATGGCATACCTCCTGCAGTTTGTCCGTTATACTGGTATGATTTACTTGCAAAATCTATGTACTATGGCATCTACTATATTCCTGAATGGATAACAGATTGACATAGAATTTGAGGAAGAAAAATCAAATGCACTCTCCTTATTTCTGTTTCCTGTGCAAGAGAAGGTTTAGCAAAATGCAGTAATGTCAAAATCACCAAAAGGCAATGAGACATACAGATTTGAGTGTCTTAGATCTAATCTGCCAGTTCCGGTAAACCTGTATCTCTGATCTTTTCATTAGTATCACCTGGAAATACAATAGTATCAGGAGTTTAAGCCACAATGGTGAACATTAAATTTTAATGTACTTGTGGAGATTTAAGTGCATTTTTTTCTCCGTGAGTAGTTTAAGATGTAACAACAACATCAACAACAAAAAGGAAGAAAGGCAACATTAAAACAAAATCTCTTCATCTTACCACTCTGTGTATTCCAAAAGGAATGAATCTTGGTCTTTTATTCTGTCCTTAGCTTCTGAGGAAAAGTCTTTTTGAGTAAGTCTTTTTGATCTCCTTAAGTACAGTGAGAAATCGTAGTGAGGCATTTAAAAATATTGCTCTGGAAACTCCTCTTTCTTTTCTCTTAAACTTACAAATGCTTTTAGGCTGAAAGATTTATTGTTCTACATTCCTGAGCAACTAGAAGGGTTTTGAAGGAAGTCCTGGATTGTTACATCCGAATGATCTACATCTTGCTGAGACCTGATCAGCTCTTGCAAGGAGGCACTTTGGGAATGAGACTTAGCTGGATAGGGGAAAAAAAATCACTTTGATGAGTAAACATCAAAAAGTATGTGTGTAGGTTGTAGAACCTGTGATTGGAAGGTTTCATTTTGGAGGTTTTTTGTTTGGGAGGGGGTCTTTAAAATTAGGCTAGATAAAGATTTGCTAAAAATGACACAGTTATTACTGATCAAGTTCTAAGCAGGCAAGGTGAGATAAGATCACTTATTTCAGTCTTATCAGGAACCTTCACACCTTCTTTCCTGTGAATACATGAATACATTTACTCCCCCTCCCTTCCCACACCCAGACCTTGTCCCATCCTCTTCTTCTCACTCCAAATACCAAAAGATATTTCAAACTGATCATGGTCCTCTTGACCTACTAATTTCAGCCACTGTCCTCCCTAGTTGTTCTTTCTGTGCTTGCAGTGAAGTCTTCTGATCTAATGTGTGTGATGCAATTTCAGTAGTATCCTTCTCAAATTGCTATCCACTAATATATTCTATCTGTCCTCCAACATCAGCTGATGCTGCTTTTGTAGTTTACTTGTGAGCTCTTCAGGTCAGAAATGAGGGTACCAGTTCTTATGACAAACAAGTGCTAGTCTGCTAGTCTGACTGTCATTAGGCACCTAAACCTCTCCATAACTTCCTTGTCCTTTTTTGATGATCACAGCCAGCAGATGCAGATTTGCCAGTGTATAAAAAGACTAACGTTTAAATCTAATCGGCCCTGACCAGATCACAAAACATCCATTTAATATTCCTTGAGAACATGATTTTAATGCCCAAATGAGTTGTGCATCAGGATCCTAAACTCCCAGAATGAGTATCTGTCTGCAGTTGAAAATTCCAGCTCATCCTGTTTTGACACTGTAGTCACATAATGCTAACCAAATCTCTACTCTTCCAGCATCTATGAAAAATTGATTCTTGGTGTCTCTGAGCATTTTTTACAAAGTCCTGCTCAAGAATTTGATGACTAGGGAAGTTTGAAAGTATTTTTCTTAATTGCAGTTTTTCCTCCAACTCAGTCTGGTGATTTGGATGCCTCTTTTCAGTCTCTGCCCTTTGTATTCAGCACTTGTTCTCTCACTTCTCATTAACAATGTTTTTGGCCCAGCCACTAATCTGTACCTCATCTTCATCCATACTTAGTCTTTTAAAAATAATTTAAATATCATGATTAGCGATTTCCTTCCAAGACACATCTGAAAGGATTTTTTTTATGCCCTTCTTTTCAACTGTGGAAGCTTCCCAGTGGTTCACTGTTGAAATATTCACATTTCCTCTAGGCAATCCTTTCCACGTCAGCCTGTTGAGTCCTTTTAGGTTTGCAGAAAGAAGCAAACTTGCAAGACAAGCAGACAGCTTATGAGCTAAAACTCTTGAGCTTTGAGGGGCTTGTTTGCCTGAAGGGTGAACACAGTTCACTGCAGATCTACCAAAGTTCCATTTTGTTAATAAATGTACAGCGTATAGCTGGCTAAATGAAAAATGAAATTCAGTAGTAATTCCTGAAGGACCTCAGGGATGTGCTATACTGACAGAATGCCAATTTGTATCTTTAATAGGATATTATACTGGTGAAACATCAAAATCATTTTATATGGGTGCATGTTACAACGTGTTGAAGCGTCCTTGTGGTTAGAACAGCAATGTAGCCATAATAAAAATCACAGTTTTACCCTTTATCTTTCTGGGTTTTATAGCTTTTATGAACATGATTGTACATTCAATGTTACTCAAATACAGCATAGTAAAATCAGACTTTCAGTCAAAGAAAATTACAGAAACTGTCAAACATAAGAACTCCTAAAAGCCATGCCACTGACTCCATTAGCAATGTTTAGACTTATGCTATCTCATGGAAAAAATAGGATGGTCACTTTAACATGTGTCGCTTCTTGTGGAGGCATGTGGCTTTGCTAGGCTTTTTTTTTGTTATTTTGATTTATTTTCTTCAGCTGTTTTGTGTGTTCAGCAGGTTTTAAGGGAGATTTTGGTCACCTTTAAAGTAGTCATGCTGCACAAGTTGTCAATGCTAATCATTTCTCATACCCTGGGTACTGACGTATCTTGGATATAAGCTGAGTTGTACTAACTTCAGGCTGCAGCAATGATGTCATATTGATTTAAAATTAGATTACCAGTGTGGTGGGTTGACCCCAGCCAGCAGCCAAAGACCCACATAGCTGCTCACTCATTCCCCCACCCTCCCCAGTAGTTTGGGGGAGGGAACAGGAAGAACAAAAGCAAGAAAAGTCATGGGTCAAAATAAAGACAGTTTGATCAGTGAGGAAAAGAAGGAGGAAAAAAAAGAAATGATGCAAAGGAAATCACTCACCACCTCCCACAGGCAGATCAATGCCCATGCAAACAGCCACCTTGGAAAACAAATCGCCACCCTTCTTCCTCTGCCCCAGTTTTTATTGCTGAGTGTGACGTTACATGGTATAGAAAATCCCTTTGGACAACTCAGATCAGCTGTACCGGCTATGTCCCCTCCCAATCTCTTGCCCACCCCCAGCATAGTCAATTAGGCAGAGCAGAGAGAGAAGAGGAGAATGCCTTAACACTGTGCAAACCAGTGCTCAGTGCTAGCCCAAACATTGGTTTGGTATCAACACTGGTTTAGCCACAAATCCAAAACACAGCAGCACGCAGGCTGCTATGAAGATGTTTAACCCCATCCCAGACAGACCCACTACAATCTGCTAACCCAGCACCTCTTCTTACAGAGGTTGCAGGCACTGTACTGAACTTCTATCCAAGGATCATCTCTTCAGTATCGTAGCTTGTAAAGTACTACAGTTACAAATCATAATTTCTGCTGACACTTAAACTTAAATTTTGTTTGATTGACATCCTTTAAAAGGAGCTATAAACAAAAATAATAAGTTACTATGGTGGAAAACTTTGAACTACTTTAGCACACTGAGATTGTTGTATTTTTTTCTACTCTGATTTGGACCACAGTTTTAAGATCACTTTTTGTCTCGTAAATATGAAAACACAGTGTCATTTTTTCAGAATCCACCAAGAAAAGTTTATCTGGGACATTTTCTAGGTTATTACATCAGCATTCCAGCATCCTACAGCTGCAAACACAGTTTGAGCTGCAGTTTCCACAGCTTTGCATTTACAGTTAACAGTCACATGCAGAGTTACTGCCAGATTTAAAAACTCCAAAATTCTCTTTACTTATTTTATTTAATATGGAAAATTTCTCAGTTGTATTCTCTTAACACTGAAATTTAACTCTCAGTGACTATAAGTGAATGACTCAATAATTTTGTGCTAATAGTACTTACATTCTTGCTTTAATACATAACCTTGGAGGAGAGAGGAAGAAGATCCCCCTCCTCAGGTTTCTTTTGAATCCAGTCTGGATTAATTATATGCAGAAACCATTCCTATACCAACAGCTATTGAATAGTAACTGCCATTAAGTAGCTCTTTTCCTAGCAGGTATTTGTCCTTGCAATTAACTGGTACCCATATTGGAAGTCTCAGGTGAATATATATGGAATAGGGACAGGCTATTCCATTGCCCTAAGGGCCTGTATGTCCTAAGATTATAAAGTTGTCTCCTAAATGCATTGCAGTTCAAATTCAAATTGAAGCCTGTTCTCTGATTAATAGCTAGTCTAGAAAATTTAAGTTGTGGAATTTTTGACTAAGCAAAATGAGTTAGATTTTCACTAAACCAAATCAATACTAATTTTTACTTCTTAGTTTCATGAGGGCTAAAAACAACTCCTTTAATCTTCCTCTAATATGGATATTGTTTTAAAAATAATGTAACTAGTACTAAGTACTAATATTTCAGATAAGTATGTTTGGTTTTATTTTACCCAGTAAGATGGTTTTAACATGTATTATCTTATGCAGACAAATTTTTACATTTACAGAAGTGTGGTATTTTATGTAGTAAAGTAGAGATTAAGCCCAGGAAAATTTAAGTTGTACTTAATGTAGCTGTGAAAACTGAAGCATGATTTTGGCTGAACATGATTATATAATTTAGTTGTCCCCTTGCATAGAAAGGGAATAGCTGTTACATGAAACCTACCCATTTGCAAGAGGAAGGCGGACAGGCAGGATGTGGTCACAAGAGAATCTTCTCACGGTTTCAAAACAAAGCAGAAATATTCTCTTTTGTAATGACTGCCAGGGAGTGCCTAGAGAGTAGAGGTCATTGGCACCTCTGTTAACATCTTGTTGCTAATAGCTCTCCCAGAAAAAACATTCCTTTGAGATGCAACAAAATCAATTCACAGAATCAGAATTGTTGAGGTTGGAGGGATCCTCTGGAGGTCATCTTGTCCAAACCCCCTGCTCAAGCAGGGTCAAATTCCCAGCCATTGTTTTGAGCAAGAGAAATAGCATTGCAAGAAAAGGACCACCAGCACCTCTGTTTTCCTCTGCTACTTCTGAATTTCTCATAAAGAGGTGTAAAAAGCTAGACAGATCTAGAATAGAGACCTTTAAATTTGAAAATACTATAAACTTTCCTCTTCCTTTTATTCTGCTGAAACAACTCCAACTGCTCTGGTTCTATTACTCATATCCTGGTCAAACTGGGGCTGGGTGTGGGGGCGAGTAGTTGTGGTTCTTTATGATTAGGAGAAGAAGAGAAAAAAAAAAAAACATTAGGAAGAGACTTTTACCCATCCCACCACTAAGATGTTGATGACTGCAGACAGAACTAAGTCAAGGGAAGACAAGGAAAGAAAAAGAAGAAAGTATGACACTAAGAGGGACTAGCAGAACTACTATGAGCTGGAAGTAAAGTGCTTGTACTTGAAAACAGAATAGAGAATCTGACAGCCTCGAAGTCTCAATTGAAATTCTGGCTCAAGGGTCTTTCTGAGAGAAGCTATGAAACAAAGAGCAAGATTTATAATTGTGGGAAAATCAGAGAATATATGCTTACACCAATACGGGTTTCATTTAACTCTGAAAGATTTTTAAGCTACTTGGGGGGACTTTGAATTTTATTCAGAGGAAACAGAGCCAGTAAAGATGATTAATGGGAAATCGTTACTTCTCTAGGGAAAGTTGCTTTATAGCCCTACAAATTTAAACTGGCAACTATCATGATTCAAATAGTAGGCCTACAGAGAGCAGAGAATTCTTGCCATTGCTCCAAACTAAATGATGCTTATCTAGCCTTTGCATTATTCTAGGTTGGTAGCTGCTGAGAAGATAGCTGAGGAAACATAAACTGCATACAAAAAAATTTATCTGAAGTCACAACGTTAAAATGAAATTATTTCCTACTACAGTTTTTATAGTTACCCAGTTGTATTGGGTAGGTTGAATGGATGGATAAATATTGCCTAATCTTTCTCAACTACAGTAGCATCTCATACCTTGAAGAATTTTCTTTCTGGAATAGCTCTGTCATGGGCTAGTCTTTTTTAGTTTTGCAGGCTAGTCTTTTCCAGTTTCTTAGTGAGGTGCTGAATATACTCAGTATCCATTAGTTACCATCCATCATCTCTCTATAACCTGCCTAATAGGTTATATGGGAAAACAAGTCACTGTACACAAAAGGATATGAAGATAGTCTTACTACATTGGTAATTAACAGATAGAGATAGTGCTCAGTGAAATATGACCTTCTACACATGTGCATTGTGATTACATCTGCATGCTTTCTTTCCTTTTTCTTGTGCAGAAGTTACTCTAGCATAAGTGGGTAGCAGTGATGTACAGGTATTATACTTCTCTGAACATCCTCAGTTTCATTTTAAGTCAAAGTTAAACATTTTCAGAAGTGAATTGAGGTGGATGAACATTTAGCAAGCAAAGTAGTTTTTTGTTTGTTTCTTTTTAAGTGTCCTTTCTGATTTCTTTAAATACAGTTGCCCATGTCAGAAATCAGATTTCCAGAATTTGCATTTTTCCTGTGCTGCCACTTTTTTCCCTCCACATGGCAATGGAACTTACTTCCGGGTAAAAATATAGTGCCCAGAAAAGAGTCCCAGAACTGACTCCCAAATGATAATGAAATTAAAGGTAACATTACAACAAACACAGGAAGTTGTCTATTAAAAAAGAAAAAAAAAAAAAAGAAAAAACTTAAATCTACAAATAATAAAGAAATGTATCATCCAATATTGCATTTGCTATTTTAACCTCTTCAGTTCTGTTATTTAAAATACTTAGGCTTGCAGTTGTGACAAGTAAGTATTGAAAGCTAGAGTATGTAAGAATCTGAAATTATCACAGTATGGAGCTCTACATTTTATATCAGAAAATCTGCATTTTAACTCAGTAGCCTCCCTTAAACAACATTTATTTGCAGTCCTGGGATGTAGCAATGGCTATGGAATTACAAATGGATTCTGAGGTCAACAGCAGTAGAAAAGAATCACATTTTAGTAACACTTAAAATACTGTCCATTCACTCTTTACTAAAGATTACATTTAGCCATTACAAGGACCAGTGGGATAGTAATGCATGTCTCAAAGATAAATAACTGTACTATAATACAATGATATGTAAACTATTTTGAAGCATAGTTATTGAGCCTTAGTATTTATGTAATAGATAAAAACAAACCATTATACTACAGAAAAGTTGTTAGGTGTTTTTAAATGCACACAGTATACATTCTATATTTGATTTGGCTTTGAATATTTACACAGAAACCCAGTAAGATTTTCAAATCCCCTAGCTTTACACAGATGCAGGTACATAACGGTGGTTTTGAATTCTAAGACATGGTCTAACACATTAAAAGCAGTAAAACTGGGTTTCAATTATGATCTAATTTGGTTTTTAAATTCTTCTAAGACTTACTAGTCTGTTCAAAAAAATTTAGAAGATTGTGATAGCAGGCAATTGTGATTTATGTTTCAGCCAAAAAAAGTCATTGAAAATACCTATATATTTTAGAATTACTAAAATAGTAGGCTTCATATAAACTGGGTTGAGTCTGTGTTGTACTGGATCTAATAACAGCCACGTTATTGTTTCTTCAGTAAAGATAATTAAATATGTTGTGTTCCATATAGCAACCACAGAAATTGCTTCTTAGACATTTTATATACCCATGCTGAAGACTTGTGATGGGAACAACCTTGTTATAGTATGCTAAATTTTAAGATGCTTTAGATATTTTTCCAAATGACATTGGAAGACAGGGTCAATACAGATACATATATATATGTTTAAACTACACTGAAGATAATTTTAAAGGCTCTTAAGTATGATTAGAGTCTGTCACTGTTACAAAAACTTTTTAAAGAGTTCTCAGTCCTCATATGTCTTTCTGTTTCAGGTTGGGGATTCACCAGAAAAGAGGACAAGAAAGACGAGATACAAAACGAATGTTTTGGTCATTAAATTGTCATTTTCCATGTATACCAGTGTCTACAGCAATGTGTGATAGTCATTCACCTGAAAGACTTCAGAATCATCCACAGCCAGGACAGCTGCTGACATTCGATAAGGTAAACATGTAGACAGAGGAATATTTTAACCCTGTGTTGTGTATTATTATCTATTGTGTTAGCACATTAGCTAGAGACTGGGGCTGTGACTAATCCTTCAGCAGGCAGGTGTCCATTAATTTCAATCATAATTAACTAACAAGACTAATTATAAAAAATAAAAAAAAATTTAAAAGTGGGGAAGGTAGACGGGCAAGGTTAGGACAGTAGTAAAGAAAACCAATTGCTATCTCAAGATAGATGATTTAAAGTTTAATATTTTGTATAAGTGGACAATCTCAGAAAGATTAGCTTGACTGAAATAGCTCATTGAAATATTTTAGCTCTGTGATTTAAGGCTTGACAAATGAAACGGTCACCATTAGTTTTGGTCAGCAAGTGTGATGTTTGCATTGATTTTCCTTTGCTGTAAGGATCATTGCTGAATTTCAAAATAGAAAAAAACATTAATGCTTCATTCCTTCATGTTCCCCACGCTCAGCCACAATTTCACAGACTGCCTTTTTTTAATGAAGAAAAGTGATGGAAAATAGTGAGGTGTCAGCAACTATTTTTCCAGCAATGGATCTATGCATGTATCCACATATTTATTATTCATCGCTGTTTGTCTCCCAGTCTGCCTTTAAAAATAAATTTATTTTTAACTACTGGTAACAATATTTAACCACTGAACCCTTTAATTACTTACACTACAGACAAGCAGGAATCACTCAAATGCTGAGATAATAGTTTTGTACAGGCAAGCTGAATTAAAAAGGTAAATGACTGAACTGTTCAATTTTCAATATCCTTCCAGTTTTGAGTGGAATCTGAATGTTCCTGAATGGTACAGATGCCACATAAATATATATATATATATATATGCATATGTATGTATGCAGGTATGTATTGGTTGGAATGGTTGACCAAGTATTTTATGGTCAGATTTTCTTTCAGCTATGCATCATCATATAGAAGGTGTGCATCTAAACTAAGGTTGTCACCTAAACTTCCCCCTGGTACACTGAAAGAAACTGACACCTGAAAAGGACATACCACATAACTTGTGATCCTAATTTAGCATAGGATCGAATGCACACAAAAGCTGTTCAATTTTCCCCTTCAGCTAAAGAGGGATCCTAGATTTCTTGTCTACAATACACACCTTCTTTTAGAAGGTTAAAATGCTAGGAGGGAGGAACCCCACAACATTGATTAGTTAGAACATATAGCCAAGAAGTCAATCAGTAATCTGGTCAGGAACACTTCCCTAAACCTTCATATTTTATGTACCTTTTCTTGGTTCTTAAACCTTGTATAAGACTACTTTTGATTTCATCAGCATTATATTATTTGTAAGTGTCAAATACTCAAGATTCCATGGAAATAAATGTAGCTGGAAAAGCAGGGATACATATTTTCATTCCAAGTTGCAACTAGATCTGGAAAAAACGTATTCAAGATCCCTGTGCCTGTCACATCTGATGCACCAAGATCCAAAGCTCACAGAAAGTCCTCTGGGCCAGGACTTGACAGATACCAAGGGAAGCCAAACACACAGACTGCCCTATGCACTCCAGAGCCCTCAGGCTACAAGGAATTCAGGGGTTCGGTGGTCTCTATAATATTTCAGATTCCACTTCATGTTCCTCATGAAGTCTCACGGGTAGCAGGGACATGCACAGCTGGACACATGTAATTCAAGTCTGCCTTCCACTCAAAACTTGTGCAAAGAAAGCGCATCAGTTCAACAACCAAGGAGTGTAATTTGCAAAGCAAAACCACGTGGCTATAATATTAAGGAGTGGGGTGAAATAAATATAATAAAACCTCTTCCTTTCTCATGTTTGCTGCTCTTCTGAGATTCTTAGCTTCTACAGAGCTTCTTCCTAACTAGTCAGGCCTCTTCATGTTAGCTCATAGATATTTTGTGTATATGTTGTTAGAAAAGAAGATAAATTAATGCTCGTGTCTCCCTCCCACTTTCAAAAAATTATGAGAAGAGCCTTCAGTCTCAAAATCTACTCTGGTAAAATACAGAAGGGCTTCAAGTTTCCCTCTGCTCAAGTTGAGCAAGTTATTTTAAATATGTATAAATTGCAGCAAAATAATCCATTGTTTTAAAAAAAATATCTAGGATCTGCTGTTTCTCTCACCACAGACAGAAACTTAAAAAAAAAGCACATGTTCTCTTCTGTCTTTCTAGCTGTTGATACTACAGATTCTTGCATAAGTATTGTTAAGATATGTAGTTAGAAAAACATTTACAATCAAATGTTTCAATATAGTCTTACATGGGATGAATTTCTAATCTACAATGATTTGTTTCTCTTTAAAATTATTAAATTTGCTGTATCATTCTATTATTTAATTGGGGAGAATGGACATTAGCAAAAATCCATCAGTAGGATAGTAGCACGGCATTGGAGAAGGTTACCCAGGAAGGTTGAACAATTCTAAAAATGAATAGATGAAGATACAGCTGACCTGACCTAGCGTTGGTATTGTTCCTGTTTCAAGCAGGCATTTGGACTGGGTAATGTTCAGAGATCCCTTCCAACTAACACTTCTATAGGTCTATAAGGAAAATAGATAGGCACTATTCATCATCTTTGTTCTTTTGTTAAGCTTCTGCACTTCGGAGCAATTGCATTTCTCTACACACTCAAAATGGAAGCACAAGCATACATCACCTGGGATAAATGCAGGAGTAAACTACCTGGACACAAGACTGAAAAGGTTACATTTCACTGTTTTTATATACATATATACACACATAAGTGTGTATGTATATAATACACACACATATGTATTTGCGGGTGGATGCTTACATAAAAAGAGAAGTTAAAAAATGTTACTCTATAAAGCTTCTATAGGAGAAGATCACATTTTCTCGAGCATTTTTTTCTTTTTTGATGAACAATAACCTTTATTCTCTTGAAGACTAAGGGTGAATCTAGGTAAGATGAATGAGTCCAATCAGTACATTACTGTCCAACAACAGACCCTTTTCCACACCTACTTTTAGAGCAGTGACTTGTTTTCACATCATAGTGTTGTATATACTACAAGATCCATTTCCTAAACTTTCATTGAGTGACCTTACATAAACTAGACTTCAAGTCAATGGAGCTATAGTGAGAATCTGATCCATTTAATCTGTAAAATAAATCTGAATTATATTTGACCATTTGTATTTGCCAAATGCCTTTTACTGAACTCATATCCCTCCAAATGAACACTTCATAACTATAACAAAAAACTTACTGCATCAGTTCAAAACATTACAACACACATCTACTTGAAAAGCTTTAGGTCATTGCAGTGTCCAATGATACTAAATATAAAAATATACAATAGTGATAACAAATAATTAACATACATTCTTGAAAAAAATATCTTGACCTTCTTCACTGTACTATTACGGTCATATTCTTACCTACCAAAACACATGTAGATTGTTTTTGGACACCAGAAAAACCCCAAAACAACTACTTTTTCTTCTTTTTTTTAGCGGGGGGGGGGGAGAATTTTGACAGAAATCACTTTTAATCCAAGTTTTCATGAGATATAAATACACTACATGTTAATGCATTATTTGTTATTTACCATTTCTCACACTCTAGTGAGAGATAATTAATAATAATAATAATAATAATAATAATAATAATAATAATGCAATCAGAGAGAAGAAACACTATCGTGTCTCTGGGGTCTACTGAAATACTCATTTCATATTTATATAGTAGAAGTGGTAATTTTGTAAATAGCATATAGAAAAGTGTGCCCCAGCTAATTTACAAGATAAAAGATAAAATATGGGGTTAAAAATTGTTTTATAGATTAGGAATTGAAAACATGGTTCATTCATATCCAAGTACACATTGCAGACTGAACATTATTTAGTTGCCTAAATTGCAGATTGCCTGCCCTCTAACCCCACAGACACTTGAATTTCCAGAGGACCTGAATGTCCTCACTGCCTAAAAGACTCGTTTTGAACATGAGGCTTCTCCTCACCTAAGTAATTAAGTGTTGATTTCTGTTTGGCATATTTTCTAAAACCATACCTACCAAATCAGATGTCTTGGAAAACTCATCCAAAATGAGAACGGAAAAGGAAGAAGAAAATGTGGTACTGCCATTTGAATCAGCTGAGAGCTCAGAACTTTCACCAGAGCTGAAGAACTGGGCCCCAACTACTTCCTTAACAAAGCATCCACTTCATGAGTATATGGCAAATTTCTGTCCTTTCTGTCCACAACATCTCTCTTGGTAGTAAAAATGGGTTCAAATCTCCTCACACAGAGATTAATCTCTTTCTTTCAGCTCAGAAAAGATCTTTGGCAGTAATCTGCCAGACAAAAGGCAATCTTCCAGGTTCAGTAACATTTTGAGAGAAAGGGGTGACTCTAATAACTAACTCCAAGATGACTTTATGGCCATGAGCCAAAGTGGGCAGGTGTACTTCTGTGAATTATAAACTATGCATCAGAGAAGAAAAGACATAATCACATCCTTCAGAATTTCCTACTGACCACTTACACTATTTTATACTTAGATCCAAGTTCAGCTTCATAAATTTATGGTATGTAGAGGTGTCCAAGTCAGGAACTAAGTCACTCAGTATTTCTGTTCTAGTAAGTGCAGAATGGCAGGCTCGATTGTACAGGTAGATTAATTTTTGAGTGATCTGATTTACTCACTGCAGAAGACATATTCCTTCACTATCTACAGAGGGAGCCTACTAAGCTAAGAGATACCTATTTTATATGCTTCATTTAAGCTTCTAAAATTCAATTAGTATGTATTTGGGGTTGCAAGATTTATGCTTATCTTTTTTCATACCTAAGTTCCACAAAAATCAGTCAAGTCATTTCCGCTCGAGCTCTAGGTTTCATCAGCCAATCTTTCAAAAGAAGTGGTGTTAGAACTAGCAATGATATCCCACTTTCCTGAGATGGGATCCAGCCTGTTACCTCAATTACAGAAGTCAGGATTAAATCAAGAATTATTTGTAAGTGAAGAATGCCAGTAAAAACTGTTAGCAATATTAATGATGAATAAGTCAACCAGTTCTAATGACCATAGTAAAGCAAAGGCTGATAAAAACTGACTAGCCAATATGCAATTAAATATCAAACTATTCATGAATTTCAAGTTTTATGTTCCAGATGAGAGAGTCCACCATGAGATGAAATAGCTAATGACACATTTGCATTGTTCACAAAGGAAATTCTTCTACTTAAGCATTAAAATTCAGCATAATCACAGAAAAAACACATGGGAACCAATTTTTTTAAAAATAGGAGTTCACAATGTAAGCAGCTAGCAGATATATTAAAATTAAGAAATACATAATTATGTTTGCAATAAGAGACTGCTACATGTGGGTTTCCATTTTGAACAGACAAGTATCTATTTGTTCATAGAGGTATACAGTTTTCTACATGAAAATTAAGGATTCATTTTTATTGCATTAAAATAACACCACTTTTTCAACTGATACATCTATGCACTATATGTGATACCAGAGCCATGATTTCTTTCTCTTATTCAAAACTGAAGAAAAACATTCAGTCAGAAATACAGAATTTTCTGGAAATGGTTTGCATTATCCTGTAATGGAGAGGCAAACTTCAGTTCATTACCATGGAGAAACCAAAGGGTAAAAGCAAACAAAAAAGCCAGATTCTAAAGATCTTTGATTAGCAAAGAGGACACCTGCAGAGCTACTGAAGCCACAATATGGTTTTATCTCACAGTGTGGTCTGAGGAGGAAACAACACTTTCAAGGAAATAACATGGCTCCAAAGTATCACAAATATATTCCAAAATCCATTTATCCCTTTAATTCAGTCTTTGCAGACATACTTATATCTGCACTAAAGAATAAGAGTGACTGTACAGGCACTTGAACTTATGGACAAGCAGAAAAGACATCAGAAAGGAACATGTGTATATATGTGTTCAGGTTACACAGCCTGGCCACTTACAATAAAGTCAGAACTTCTTTAATGTTTGTTCCAGAATAAACTCACAAATTACAAAACTAGCAACTTCTAGGCAAAGACTTGCAACCAATAATAAAGATAGCAACATAATTTTCTTTGAAAAGAAGATTTATAACACATGCTATACATGGATTCACTTAATCTTTCAAGAGAATACTTTGCTAAATTCAGCATGGTTCCCTCAACAGAGCTTTATTTATTCAACCACTGCCTGACAAGTATCATTCCAGTCTTGCTTAAATCTTATACTGGACTGCTGCATAGAGATAAATAAATACCATCATCTTAGAGAAATCCCTCCTGTTGCTATGAGATGTCTTTTCTTTGCATGGCATTCCAGCAAGTTTTAAGCCGAGTTTTCTAGAGTTCCAATTGTGCATTCATAGACTCACCTCTAGGTGGGAGGAAACCTAGAGGAAAAACACAGATCTGTATACACACATTTTTAATGCATGTATTACGATTCTTTCTACGTAATGTGGTATCTGTTCTTCGTATGGTGCTGTGTCACACACTGGCCATAGAATTCCCTAATATTAGACACCTGCTAATTTTGCACCATTAACAGCTTCAACTTAAACAAAAGCATAATACATACCTTCCTCGTGTTACAGCAAAAGTTCCTTCAGCTTCTCTTCTTCTCCAAGTCCTCTTTAAGTGGTGAAGGATAGAAATTCTTTTCCTGGGGCTAAAGCATTCAAAGACACCTCTAATTAATATCACTACTAGTCTTAAAAATAAGAAAATCAAACATAACACTTTGGGCTAGTATTTTACATTTGCCAGGATTATATCTATGTTTGCAACTAAAGGTTCTGGTAGTAGTTGACCTGGTGGTTGGTACCACCATCTTCTTGATATGTCTTCAAGCCTCAGCAGTTCTAAAGACAAAACTTTATCTCATCATATTGCTCACATCAGACAAGTTGTATCCAGTGATTCACAGAGAAAATAACAAGTACAAATCTTCATTTCCTGTGCACCTATAATGGGAAATCATATATCACCACACCAGATTCTTTTTCCCTTCCATACTCTGTCTTCAAAAATCCTAAATAAGCAAGGGAAGTGCTAGAGGATAGATGTACTTGAGGATAATTATTCTATCAATTTACACAAAACACTACCAGATGGATGCTAACTAGTTCTGCTGTATTTGCTGACTGTTCTCCTCCAGCTCACAGAACACTTTAAATTGAGTGGGAGAAGAGGGGTTCAACAAGCAGAGTGTTTGGTGTTTCTCTCTCCTGTAGCCAGTACATGTATCATACATATGGTATGCAACTGAACTTAACTGGACATTTCCTATCAAGGTCATAATAAGGTGATTGTCTATGGTGAATTCAATACAAAGAACAGTTTAGAAATGCATATGGTTCACTACTAGTTTCCTGAAATCTACAAGTAAAGAAAACTTCAGGTTTCTTGGTTCGTAAGCTACAAAACTGCAGAAGATCATGTCACCAGAAAAGTAGACCATCTCTTTTCAATAAAATCTCTGGCTAAGAAGCACGCAGGCAAATAAATGACTAACTTTAATTAATTCACTGTCATTAAAATTAATTGAAGAGAGAGGATATGGTGAAATCAGGAGCAGTTAGATAGCTAAATGGCAGTTAGGTGCCATGCTGCTCTGTAGAGTTGAGGCACACCTAAAAATGAAGGCCCAGGTTATAGATACACTTTATTAATACTTTGTTCAGCAAGCCAGTGCATTGTGATAATATTTTCAGCCATCTAATTCAACAAACACATGATGTGTATAGCTATCCGTTAGAATTACTGAAACTTTCAGATACTTAATTTGATGTCTAGCTTGTTTGAGTGGTAACACAAATTACAGACAAATTTGCAGAAGAAGAGATTATTGCTGACTGGAAGTTTTTACTATTTCTCTTAAAACTCATATTTTAAACATTTACTAATCCTAATAGTAATATTAATGAATAATGCTTTCAGAATTAAAAAAAAGAAAAAAGCAGGAATAAGAAAAGGCTATTTGCATTCAGGGTTTATCCGTACAAATATGCTGTTTATGTAGATAAGCAGTCTTCATTCATTACATATTTGTGTCATTTCTAAAACGGCTGCCTCTGAAAGGCTATGCTTCCACAGTCATTCTTGACTGTGAATAAAAATATGCTTCAGTGTTTCTCCATATGACTTTGCCTGATGTGCAAACATAAGGCACAATTCAGCTGCTCACTTCTCAACTGTGAAAGGAATTTGCTGCCATTGCTGCAGGGAAAAATAAATTAGTCGCAAATTATATGGCTGTTAATAAACAGCCATAACCAACTGGAAAAAGGCAATCCTTTGGAAAAAAAAAAAAACCTCTGAGTTTTTTTTGTATTGGATGCAAACCATAAAGGCTATAAGGAACCTTTCAGCAAGAGTCTGCAGGAGAGGATGTAAGAATGACCTCTATGGTATTATCAGCTCCTGGAGGCAGAGAACTGAGGCAATGAGAAGATGCTTAGGCTCATGAAAAGTTTGTTACTCGTGATCTGCTCTTTAAGAGTTATCCATATCTGGCTTTTGCAGATAGAATATCTTCTCTGTCAGACCCTGCATTTGACATTCCAAGACAGTAGGACTGATACCTTCATTAAAATGTTTTCTAAAAGTTACCTTTATTAATCCAGCCATGTTCTCTCTCCACATGCATTTATGCTCAAAGACAAGCTGAGACCGTACTTTCTTAGATATGGGTTAGTCCTTCTTTCTTATTCCAGTGACTGTGTCCCTCAACCCCACTGGCAGTCACACAAGGTGAAACACATTCTGATGTAAACTGTGCAAATAAAAATAAATAAATAAAAGTCTTCACCACTGCCTTGAGGAAAAATCCAGATGTGATCTAATTACTT
The DNA here is from genome assembly GCA_026212715.1 of Elanus axillaris. Lineage (NCBI taxonomy): Eukaryota > Metazoa > Chordata > Aves > Accipitriformes > Accipitridae > Elanus > Elanus axillaris. Next base: position 13,680,669 of record JANZLQ010000056.1, read on the forward strand.
CCTGGCCTCATCCACTCTGAAAATTAAAATCTCAGCATTGTGGCATAGTATTCCATTAAAATTCACATTGCCCTGAAATTATGTATTTGGAATATGGATATTATTAAATCATTTCTCACTTTCACATTTGCCAAGACATAGTGTGTTGCTATGCTACATCTCATGTCTTTTCAAGCTGTCAGTTCCTGCTTCCTCTCTGCTAGCTTCCCTTATCTGTTTGCGGGTCTCTCAAACATTGCTTGCAGCCTCTTCCACTCAGAAAACTTACCAAGCAAGATAGAAGAAAACTTTTCTCATTGTCCTTCAAATACTCCTTTTGAATTCTGTTTTGTCTGTGGGATCTACACAGCCCTGATGACGAGATCATCATTATCATGCTAACTGGTATTGGCACCTTGGGGTCCATCTCACTGTATCTACCTGTTTCTTAATCTTATACAGCCATCATCCTTTCATCCATACTTGAAGAGTACCTTGTGCACAAGATGCGAAGCATTATTGGCAGATTCTGCCAAAAAGCTAAACAAGATAGTGAGAGTAGTGTGGTGTTGGGAAAGGACAGGGGCGGGAGGGAAGGAAAGAAACAGCACAGATGAAGCAAACAAAGTGTGAGGAAAGGTACAGGAAGGAACTGGAGCAAATATCTGATCAGCACAGGGAGATAATCTCATCTGTTAAAGCTGTGAAGAACATCTAAGGAGAACTGTGAGAACACCCCTATGGGCTTCAGATTCCCCCTTTCTACTTGTGGCAACCCTTTGTCTCTGCTCCCAAAGGCAACTTTTCTGGGCACAGCACCTACTAATTCCCTTTCACCTGAGCAGAACTAGATTTTTTTCTTCTAGAAAGTTGGTCTGAATGCAGCATAAAGGTCCCAGGGGATTAAATTCTCCCCAAACATTTCTGGATCAAGAAACTGGGGAAAGAAATAACCCAATCCAAGTCCCAGTTTTCCTCTCCCACTTTGTTACAGTTTGCAGTTGCTTTCCTCTGCAAAAGAAAGGTAATAATCTTGGCATAAGAAACAGCCTATAAAAATGTATTCAACCCAAATGTTGGCTTCCTCAGTGCCAAATCCTCATTTAAGAAAACATGTGTGCATGTTAGAATAAATTTTATTATAGTTTAAATGGAGGGAAGTCGTCTTCTTTAGGCACACCAGGCAGGGTTGAGGCACTCTTGGATTCACGGTGATGAACCCTGCTGCCCTGCCTTGGAGGCAAAGTTTGCTTCTTGATTGGAAACAGATAGCCTGGAAGGGATTTCAGATGAACACACTTCATCATGCAAGCACCCAGAACTAGAACTGAGGCACACAAAATCTCAGGAACTGTTCAGAGCAGCTCTCTAGATCTAAGCAATGCACATATAAAATCCTTAAGTTCCTAGCAGCAAAATCTAGAAGGCTCTGATTTTCCAACTGAGAATGTTTAATATTGTCACTTAAGAGCTAATGTTGCCAAGGTGTTTGAGGCAAAACTCCTTCTTATACTCAGGCCAGGTGTTCCCCTTTACATCTTATTTGCCAGTTTCTCTTTCACAGGTATCCTATAAGCATCATTTTTTATAAGAGGCTGATGAGGCAGGTGGTTCCAAATACATTCAACAACCCAGTGGCAAAGCTAGTTTCAAATTGCTCCCCTGACAAATTCTGCATGTTGAACTCCAACCCAGCACACCTCCCCCTAAGCTGAAGGACCTAACAAGCAGGCCACTGATCATTCTTTTCACTGAAACATTTAAAGATGTCCTGCAGTGTACAAATAAATAAATATTTATGGGCCAGAGGGAGAAGGGAAAGGTGACAGAATGACACAGAGGCTTATGGAAGTGGTTAGCACTCTCCTGTGGGAGAGTTCAGTTCAAATGCCCTAGTTAGAACATTCCTGCAGGCTTCTTGCGACAGGGAACCAGAGTAAAGTCTAATTCTTGCTGCCTTAGAGTGGGATGGCATGAAGATATGACCTAAAGACAATACTACATGAGAGCAGACTTCACAGCTCAGTTTCTCTAATTGAACTAAGTTCCTAACTATCTTTAAGTAAATGGCCATAAGCCCTGTTACTCCCTTTCTGTCTAGTTTACGTTATTCAGCTTTCAAATTTCTGCGTTTTTTTTCTTGGGTAGATAATTGTCTCCAGACAAGGTGAAGACAATATCTTATTGCAGATAAGGGCGCGCAACCCAAGGCTGTACCATTTCCAATGTTACAGTACCTAAATTCTTTTCTGAATCTAACCCTATTTGTTTTGGTTAGAATGCATATTACTAATCAGAGATTTGGCTCTTTAATCCAAAAATACGAGAATGCAAAAATAGGATTAGACCAGATATTTGGGCAGTTGCTTGTATGCTATCTGAAATCCTGCACTATTCCTAGTAGAATTACATCACTCCAGGAATTATTCAACGAGAAAACAACCAAAATCACTTTTTGACTCCAAGTAAATCAAGCATGCATGAGGTGCTGGTCAGGATTTTCAGTTCTTGTTTGCTTCAAGTTCTATTGCTCTTGAGAAAAGAAAACTGAAAGGAAAACATGCCAAAACATACAGAATAACATTACATACTGATATTCTCTATAGGTTAAATTAAAGACAGGAAGAAGCCTCCTTCACTCTACAGTGTTGTGAGCTCTGTAGGCTCATATATGCTTCGTGTAACTACTGGCTTCACAACCACACACACATAAAAAACAATTTTATTTTTTTTTTTTTTTGCAGTTCGCTGCATTCATAATTTCCCTGCCACTGTTACAGTGAAGGATCAGTGCCACCTACAGACAGGGATTAGAGTGGAGCATAACTCAGTATGAAGGAAAGTAAAAAAGCATATCAAATTTTAAGCTCCAGACCTTCCAGTTAAAACAATCCCTCAGTGAAGAGAAAGAGCTGACATCAAGATTCACAGAAATATTCAGATTGCTTTATCTGCTTATACTTACTGATCACAAGCATTTCCTCAACAAGTCACTACAAAAGATGAATTCTGGATGCTGCATTTGGCTGTATCAGGTTTCCAAATGCAAATCTCATACACAGCTGAATAAAGTAGAATACACTGCTGTCAGCTCCTTTTCTGTGCATCTAGTTAATTTTGGTTTGTTGTTATCTAAGTCAGTTCAAAGGGGAAAAAGTCTTCCCCCTCAATTATGAGTGTCAATTAGATTCTGGTTTAATGATGCAGATAAAATTAAAACCAGCCCAACTTCTCACCCCAAACTAAACTACATTAAGCCAAACCTAAAACTTCGGAAGAGATTACAGGAAGGCCAGCAGAGCAGAGCTCATTAATCAAGCTAGTTTAAGTGTTGGCAGTGGCTTGGTTTCTCTTCCCTCTGGAGAAAGGAAGGGAGCAGAGGGGACTGGGTTATCTTCCAGTCTAACCTCATTAAGCCCAAACCAGTTTGCATGCCCTTCCTGCCTCCGTACATGTGTAAATGCATGCACACAGACACAAGCAAACATGAGTAACTGTGATGGAAAGGCATTAAGCAGTTACATCTACATACTTTTTTTTTTTTGTAAAAGAGGTTAATCTAGCACCATTGTAACAGCAGAGAATTCATCTGCCTCACCAAGAGACCTGTGGTCACTCTACCATGAAGGCTTTAGTTCAGAAAAGAGTGGCTGCCATACGTGTGCAGAAACAAATGATGACCGCAGCCTTTGGAAGACAGTGTGTGACTAATTGGTGGTGTCGGACAGAAGAAACATACAGTAACTAAGGCTCGTGAGAATAAAGATATCAAGCCTTTTATTTCTTCTGCTGTACACTTCCTGCATAACCTTCTTGCAAGTCTCTCAGAGACTAAGTTTTGCCACATGTTAAAGAGGGTCAGTAGTACTTACCTGACAGATATGAGATTAGGTTAAACTAGCTAAAGCCCTGAGACTCTCATAGGAAGAGTTCATTTGGAGAAGTAGTTATTAACTATTAGTGCTGTATTGGCATATTGCAGGCAAAGTCAGCAGCTTGGGGGATTTTAAAAGAGGAGAGTAGGAAGTCACTGCTGACCTCTCCTTTTAAATCTTACTTCAAACTTTGACCTTCTGTTTCACATAATAGGACAAATATTGTTTTATGAGTTGCCAGGAATTTCTCCCAAATTATTTATTGCCAACACTTATTCTACCTGGAAATAGTCTGAGCACAAAAGAATGAAGAAAAACAGGCTCAAAGACCTGTAGTGTAGCACAGCAGTCTGTTAAAAAAGTGACAAGATTCTGCTGTAGAAACCATGCTTTATGCACTTCCTTCTTTATTTTGAATCTTCTCTTTGAACAAAAAAGTGAGAAAATAGAAAAAATAAAGAAGTCATAGAAAATAATTTCTTAAAATCAGATTATATTGAATACAATCTCAACAAACTTTTTTTTTAACTGATTTAATTCCACAGATCTGCTAATATTTATCTCTACATATTTTAGACAGATGCTCAGCTGATAATAACTCCCACAATCTTAGAGAAATGTTTTAACTCCTTAAGTGACCTTTCACATTCTCTTGATTCATGTTAGATGCGGTTGCAAAATATGTAAAATATACTTCGGTTATCTAGACCCCAATCAGCATATGAGTAGATTGCATTGTTTAACTAAGATAGACATTGTGTATTTTCACAATTTTGTGAATTTAAAATCCAAAGTTTATTAAATATCTTTGTATCCATCTCACAAAACACAGTTAAAATAAGCTAAACTGTCTTGTATTTTATAACTGGATCAAATTGATTTGGAATAGCAATTTCCTAAAGCTCTGCAGAACTGATGTAAATCAATTATTCCAGATGAATGAAACTCACAACCTGCTCATCTATCTTGCAGTATGGGAATGTTCTTCATTTCTTATCACCAGGGCCTGCTTTTGAACTATGCCCTCCAATTTTTCTACATTTGAATGATACACTGTAAGGAAAGAAGTAAAACGAAAGCCAAGGTTCTTAAACAATATTTCACTAAGGCAGCAGCAATATTAGAACAGCTAGCTGTTCTTCAGCAGGGAGAAACGGGTTACACCTACAACAGAAAGTCCTACATTCTAACTTTTCCTGCTAGGACATTGCAAGCTTTGGACCACAGTTATTCCACCTTCCCAATTATTCCCTCCATAGAGTAGAAAAAGTAGTTTTCAAATCAGAGATGATAGCATTAAATCGAAGAGAAGTGATTGTTTAATTATGTTGACCAAATCCACTGGAAAGTGTAAGGTTTGTTATTCAGGCCAGGTATCACTATAGAACTGTGCATATAATGTTTATTCTTCCTGAGAACTTTTGCATTTTTTGACCAACAAAATTTGCCATGGGAATTTAGTGGAGGGCAGGGGAAATGGCATACTTTGGAAGTGAACTAAATCTCGATGAAATAATAAGCTTTATTTACACATTATAGGTTAGAAACACCGCTAACACCAGAAACTTATTCAGCAGTTAGTGTTCTATGAAGGCATGACTGCTAGATGTTTATTTTACCTGTTAAAAGGTGGTTAGCCATCTTTTTTTTCATCTCCCAGATCCCATTTACTTTCAATCTGACATCCTCATTTAGAATGACATTTGCAGTTAGAAGCTCTTTTGATGAAAGTTTTAATTATGTTAAGGTTTAGAAGCAGGAGTTTAAGTCAAGCTTTTTATTTTTTAATGAATATGTTCATTATTTATAGGTATTTCTACACCTCCCATCACAGTAGCTTCTATGTGCCAGAAATTCAATCTGCAGTATAACCCGTTCCTACATTCCCTCCCAGATTCTGCAAATAAATCCCTTCTGGATTTTAATCTTTCCTGAAGTTTGGTACATTTTGTTATGAAAATTTAGCTAAAAAACTGTTAGTTTACCTTGTTTTCCATTAATACAAAAGGAAGAAGGAAACAGAGAATCTCAGTCCCAAAACAAAACACTACTTAATCTCTATTATGTGCAACAGTTCCTGCAGGGATGCTGTCTGGATGCGGCATGGTTGGTAGATGTCACGGCCACGACTGGAATTGCAGGTCCCTGTTAGGACAAGACCCCTCAGGCTACACCTACTCTTGTAAGGACAACGTTCTCTGGGCCCTTCCTGGGCACTGCCACTAGCCTACACCTAAATGCTCTTACTCTCCAAAACAAATCGGCTGCCTACAAACTGCCAACTGGGAAGGCTACCCGGCCTGTGCTAAGTCAGCCCAGGCATCACTGGGGAACGTGCTTGATAGTGGGAGCCACAGACATGGCGGGGACCCCAGGCCTCTGCACCATGGCAGGCAGTGTAGTGCCAGCAGTGCTGGGGCAAGAGCCTGGGCTGAAAGCAGCCTCTGTGGGCCAGGATGGGCCACGGCCCTCCTGCAGGGTGTGCAGGAGCCTCCAGAGCACCATGGCCAGCAGCAGCCCCAAGACCCAAGGCTCAGCCTCCGGGAGTGGGAGCCTAATGCTGGTTCCCTGCACTGCTCCCCAGAGTTAATGAGGTTACCTACGCAGACTGAAATCCAACTCCCCCAGATGTTTTAGCATGTAAATATTAGGCAACAATTTATTCCAGGACAGACCCTTTCAGTGCATAAAGGGTCAGACTGTTCAATGCATAACATGCTAACATTCTCTAATTAAACAGACACACAAACTCTTTAAAAAGCTCTAGATATCTAACATTCTTCAAAGGTAATCGTTTTCACAGCTGAGGAATGAGAAAATGGAGTATCAATTACAAGTTTTTCCCCGGTGCTCAAAAGCAAATGAATGCGAGAACCAGATTTCATGAATGTTAAGTTAAATCTTAACAAGCATTTGACAGAAATGACATAGGAATGGTAGACCTTGCCCTAGGACAAGGGGATAGAATAAATAACAATCAAGGAGATTTCTAGTCCTTTGATACTATGCTAGACTATTATGTCACCCTGCAACATTTTAAATTTCTTTGTAGATGAGGGCAGGTAACGGACTAAACACTTGATATAATCTGCATCCTCTTGTAAATGTAGGCAGAAAACTTTATGCAAAAAATGTTAATGTAAAAGCAGTTATTGGCATTTTGAAAATACGACTGGCAGGCTCTCACTTCTTTATGAAATAAAAAAGACATTTCTTTTGGTAAACAGTTTTGCGGAGATCTTGTTGTGCCAAGCAAAATTTCAATAGCTCGTAAGAGCATAACATACTGTATATCTGTTGCGTAATGTGATTGGCAGTCTTCTGGATATGTACCATCTGTGCCTAGGGCATTGAAAAGTTCTTTGAAAATTCAATTATTTGATTATGGAATATTTCTTTTTGCTGAATTTTGTAAAACTGCTTTCAGGATTGAATAGTACAAGCCTAGAAAATGGCTTGTGTCCCTGGACTGATACATAATAGATCTTGATTCCTCACAAAACAGACAATGAGCACGCTGTAGCACGGTATTATAAATAGGAAAGAAGACTGTCTTTTTTTTTTTTTTAATACACCTCAGACATATCCATTTCATCTTTCAAATAGGAATATAATGAAAAATCCTATACAGTCAGTTCAGAGAAAGAGTAAGTGACCTTCAGTTTGTTTTTCTGATACAAATATCAGAGTGCTCTTAATGCCAGTATATCTCCTTTAATGAGTCAAGTATTTTTGCCAGAGGAAAATATAATTTCCTATTTTTACCTTTTGAACAGGCATTATACAAATATGAGCCAGTAGTAATTGCAAAAGTGTCTCATCTGAACTGCATGTTGTATCAGTTACCTTAAATACAAAGAAAAAGCACCGGTACTTGCCTTTGGGTCTCCATCTGCACTTTCTAAATGACTGTAAGACCTCAGGACTCCCTTGCCTCCATCCATCATAGTCACTCTGCCTCTGGCTGAGCATTTTCAATAGAAAATGGAATATATATTAATATGGCATTTGTAGGATTATCCAGTACACAACTATGAAAGAAAATACTGGGGTAAGGAGCAGCCAAAAAAGTCACAGTCCTTTATATTTCAAGAGAGATTTCCACCTTCAGAAGGCAATGATTATCTAATCATTCTAAGACCCGTGTTGGAGAGGAGCATTTGGAAACAAATCAGTTTAATACTGTGCTCTGAAGAGCTATTGAAAAACAGTGCAAATGACAAATATCCTTTACCTCATATTCAAAAATAATTAGGGTCTTTGCAGAAATAAGACTTGGCAACCAACCACAGAGAACGAAAGAGCATCTAAATGGAGCTAACTTTACTTACTAACTCTCAGCAACTCAAGAGAGTATTAATAGACAGATTTATTTTATTTTTATATCACAGAATAAAACTGAGGAAATTTTAGTGCTAGTGTCACAGAACACTTCAGGGTAGCAAATATTAATAGGAAACATTTATCTGTCCCTCCAGTTTTGGGTCACATAACATCTATTACAATTGTATCTACTCTGTTGTAGATGGTCTTGTAACATATTAGAGAGAAGAAAATAGATTGTATGGATTCTAGGGAAGACCAGGAAAATAACAGGAAGCAGTAGGCAAGCTGCAACATATTCAAGAAATTCAGGATGAAAACTGTTGGAGGCAGAGACTATCTGAGAAGACATTTTGGCAACAATGACCTAAGGAAGCTTTGTTTTACTTGATAATTTTACTTGATAATTGATAAATTGGGTCATGGCAATGGGATTACTGCCATTTGCTTTAAGGATAGACTAGGGGAAGGGAATGTGAATTAGGGTGAATGTTCAAAAAAACCCCTTTAATATATGAGATATTTGCAGATAATAAGTTATAGAGAACTTCATAGATTTATATTCTGCATCTCAGTAAAAGTATATTTCAGAAAGATTAATACACTCACTTCTCACTATGACAAGGGAAAATGTTTGTTCTAGTATTCATGCCTACAGTTTCCACTGAAAACAACAAATGTTCCATGCAATCTCTATCTGGATGGAAGAGCTATGAAACTATAAAGGCTAAAATATGTGAAGGCTTAAAATATTTCCATGTAGAATTTTCAAGTTCTGTTAAGGTTTTGTATCTATACCATATTACCTTTTGATCAGTGTTTGGGCGCCTCTCTGACTAGCCCTGGTCATACATTCTTTATTATTATATTTAACCACTCTGTAGGTTTGGGGATTTAACTATTTCCATAAAGAAACACTTTATTATTTTATTTTTTTTTACATTTCTTCCATAAACAGATCTTATTTATAATCAGACAAAAGTAGTCCAATAAATCTGTCGGGGAGCCTAGTAATGGCTATCTTTACACTCCTTAAAGGTGAGTGAGGGAGAAAGAGAGGGACATAGTCAAATTTTAATTATTCATTACAGCATGACAGTCTTAGCCAAGTTCTATTGCTCTTAATTGATGACTATCTTATTTTCAGAAGACTTGTCAGAAGAGCATAATAGACCTGATATCCTAATATACATCCTAAAGTGTTTGTATTTCAAGATTCAGAAAGCAAATTACTTGAATCTTTAAACTCTCTTTTTCTTTAGCATACAATTTATCAAATTATAACATTAACTAAAACATTCCAGAATTGTTGTGAACAGTTTTTAGACACTATGGAACAAAGTGCTGTGGAGACATAGGTTAAAGTAATGGTGTGCAAATGGAAAATCTACACATTGTTCTTCTATACACAGGATGTGTGTGGAAGTAAATGCATATTATTTGCAGGCAGAAAGGTCTAGACACTTTTTAAAAAATGAAGATTTTTGAAATGGAAATGTCATTAGACATGAATCATTTGTGACACTGTGACAATAATTTGAACACAAATCAATATAGTTGAAATGCACTGACTCTCCTTTAAACAACACAATATTCCCACATGCTTTTAATGCATCCTAAAATTGTTTTGCTCTAGACTCTGCTTGTTTACTGTTGGGTGGTACAGAAGTATAGCAAAACCACTGCAGACCATGGGTTCATTACTCACGTGGAATGAACTTCTTATTGCCTTTATTAGTTCTAAATGTGATTTGATTTATTCCATCTCTAAAGTTTCCCTTCTGCCATCTTGATGCAAATTTTAGAATATGTTTAATTCAGACTAATAATTAAGTCTGTTCATCACATTGATATGGCTAATAATCAGCAGAGATACTATTCTGTAAGTCACATAAGATGGAGATGTGAAGATTTGTGACCTAAATGTGTTGGCAGCTTATATTAGTACTGTAAGAGATAAGGATTTTTTTTAAAGGCCTGTATTAAAAAAAAAAATCAAAGGCATGTCATGTATTGTTTCTTTTATGGATCTATGCTTGCTCAATTAAACATAAATTGCTAAATATTACGTTGGTCCAAGGAGCTATTACACCATTTATTGCAATCCATAGCACCAAAAGTTCAGTTGTCATATGAAGAGCTAAATGCCAGAATCCAATCAGATTTGATACAGAAAAGCAATTAGATACTAAAAAGTTACTGGACAGTAAGACCCTGCTTTGTAGAATGCTAGAAAGTTTCTACTTCCATTCCCTTTGGTTATAATATGAGTAAGAAGAGCCTCAGCAAGGAGTGCTTTGTTCAACAGACCTCCACTTTTCTCTCAGTAGGAAACATCCTATAGTTAGCGTAACGGGGAAGCTCATGAACAAAATACCTGCAGAAGTCCCACACTCTGAAGTTTCTGGTATTTTCCATCTATTCTTTTAGAGTCTGTTCATTTTAATTACAGTGGATGAAAAGGGAGGGGGACAGAGAGGATGTAAAGCTGTGTATGTTTTAGAATAATTTACACAGGATAAGTTACAGGTTTTGACAAATTGGTTCAGTATTATCGAATGCACTGAGGGCGTAGTAGTTGAATCTATTGATAGTTTTGTAATTACTCCTAAATAAAAAAGCCTAATACATCATAAAATTTTCATGGTGTTAGGTTAGCCATCAGCACGACGGCTGAATTAAATCAACTGTTCCATTTCCCAGGTATCAGCACCCATATTGATGCAAAATCCAGAGAACATTGTTAGAAATCCAGAAGTCGGAACCCATGTTCATAGAAAGAGAGAGTTATAACAAAAATAGGTTCTCCTTTAATTCATACTTTTCCTGACACAACATAATCAATTCTGGCACTTTGAATATTCCCTTAGTGATCAAGATTCCTTACAGTATTAAGACAGTTTGTCCATTGTCTGTTCCCACCACCCCTAGATCCTGTGCATTTTAAATATGCCTGATTATGTCAGATATAGAGTTTTCTTTAGCTTTCCCAGCTATCCCCTGTCTGTTCCTAGACTTATCAGCCTCACACTTTTTCATAACTTACTGGTCACTTGTTCCAAGGAATCATTATGTTCTACTTATTCTTCTCATAAAGTTGTGTGTGTTACTGGCAACTTCCCTAGAATTAATTTCTCTTTTAGTTACATCTCCCTATGGTATTAATAAATCTTTTCTTTCATTTTTAGAAGTTCTATTTTCTACTTCAGTGACTTTTTGTTTCTTTCTGATTCAGAAGGCTGTATCTTTTTAATATCTTGTACAATTTTTCTTTCATCCTCAACCTTTGGTTTTCTCATCAGTTTAGCAAGATGGCCTAATAGGTTCTGTGCCTCCTTCCAAGAAAGTGCATGATCATAGTATAGATTTTAGGGTTTCTATCGATACTGTTGATCTTTTTCCTGCTGTCCTACAATCTTTACAGTGAAGGATAATAGCAAGACAACAATAAGCCCAGCTTCTTATCACACTATAGAAATGGTATGGATTTTAGAATAAGTTTAGGTGAAGAAAGGAAAACATTGGGAGGCAATAAAAGAAATAGACACTGTACTGTGAATGAGAAAGGCTTAACCTTGGTAAGTTTAGTTAAAGAAGACTGTGATTAATCAGACAATATGTCATGTGTAGCCATGCAGCTATTTCAGTCTAAGCTCTCTAGTTCAGAATTTTTTATATATTCTCATATAATGGTCCATAAGGAATAAGAGTCTTCTTTTTTAGGCTGGGCCTTAGCAGAATCAAACAAGATGTATGCAGAAATTACTTCTACTGTCTTTTCTGTCACTAAAAATAACTTACAACCATGTGGACAATACCTGACGTCCATCTTCTCAGAAGATTGTTTGCACAGTTTTACCTTTATTAAAGAAAAAAAATAGCCAAAGTAAGATAGTCCTTCATTTTTTTCCTTAGTTCTTTTTACCTGATATAATTCAGCTTAAAGCAAGATCAAGAAATCGGCCACTACTGCTCAATGTGTGTTTTGTCCGGTGTATAAGACTACCACAAGAAATACACCATTTAAGATTTCCTGAGAATTGCTTGCTATGGCACAAAAGGCCTCCTGCTCTTTGGCATGAAAGTCGTCTTAATTTTAAAAAAATATAAAGGAGCATTAGTAATGAAACACAGTTGTAACTTCTCCAAACTGGGCTCTGTTCAGAATGAAATGACAATGTAATGGTGAGATATCATGATAATGCTGCAATATAGCCTTCAGCTGTGCCAAACTATGCTGCAGCTGAAGAAACTTTTGTTTGAAGGCAACCTCTTCTTCATAAGCAAGGCCATGCAGTAAACTAATAAAGAGAAATAAACCAAGCTATCCCAATACAATGAAACCTTACACGGGCATGTGACTTCTGACACAGAAAGCCAGTGTCTCAGCTGTAGGAAGGGGAAAACATGCCCAGAAAACATGTAAACACTCAGAAAGTAGAATAAACAAATAAACAGTAAAATCATAATTCTATGGCCCAGATTCTTTTCTCACTGCAAGCAACTCAGAAGTATGTTCTGTGGTTTTTTGTAGTTATGGATGAAGTGTTTTCTCTCTTTTTCAGTCAATCCTCCCAACCTCAAGTTTCTCAGTTGGTCAGAGAAAGTCTTAGATATCCTTGAATTTCTCCATGGTTTTATATTGAATTAGATTAGTCAGCAAGTCTTTCTATCAGTCATGTAAGTATCTAGCAGACAAGAAAGAAATGGTTGAAAGTGCAAATAAATTACAGTCCCCTAATCTCTGGAGATAGTACATTTTCAGGAAAAAGCACCAATGTAATCTGTTCCACCTCCCCCACAATGAAAAAGTAGAAGTTTCTAAGTGAAAAGTTCTAAGCCAGATCAGTTAAAAAAACATTTATAGGTATCGGTTATACCGAGGAATTGTTCAGAAACTAAGTCGTCATTCAAATTGCAAAGTGAGTCATTAACATATGTAGATTGCTTGTCTAATGATGATCTTGAAACATGCACTTAACTGTGGTTTCAGTGAAAACCTTGAAGTCGATCTTAAAAATACAGAGAGACAAATTCTAACTAGCATTCATAAAACTAAGGTGCTTTTGAAGGGAAAAATAGAAGTACAGGCAGAAGTCAGACATTTCTTTTAAATATATTTATAACTGGATTTTAGTTAATGTGGAACGGCACTACTTCCTAGGAACATATAGGGATAAATCTTTAAAAAGACACTAGTACTGCCACGTTCAATTTTTAACTATCTAGAAAATTAGGCACCAAGCAGCAGTATTCAAAGCATTCGGCAAGCTGAGTTGCAAACAACCATTGGGAAGCAAAGATACCAAAGAATCACCCAGATGTAATAAAGTAATTAAATGTGCTAATGATTTTCAAGCCTGAGTTCCCTCCTAGGATTAGTTTCCTAAACCAGAACATCCTTTTATCAGGAAAAAAAATAGAGCTAGAAATAAATTTTTATTATCTAAATAAGTTTCTAATTTTGGCAGCACTCACTTACAGGTAATAAGCCCTATCACCTATTCTGCTTGATTTGTAATTAGACCTAAGCCTGCAGTTAGATGTTCTGACAAGCTGTACCAATAGTCTTTGCCTTGTACTCCTACTTCCCAATCCTTCTTTTATCTTTCTCTCTTTATCCACTTAGAAGTTTATTGCTAAGCCAAAATAAAACAGGAGACATAGAGAGACACTGTCTTTATATATGGCAATATTTTTTGTAGCAGCAGTAGCACAGCCATAATACTCAGGCTGCTCTACTCTGCCTGTGGTTCTCTACATCACGTTGAGCAACTGAACAGGTATTTTGAAGCTCTCCTTAGCACAAAGGTTAGGTACCTAAGGTGAAATACAGCATGGATCCTTTTCAAGGATTAGTTCATAGCTTCTGAAAAGTGATCAGATGGCTCAAAACCAATTTTTAGAATTTGGACAGCTTTGCAGAGTAAGAATTGCAGGATAGTACCACAGTTTTCAGGATGAAAACCTGTATAGGTACCGTATCTTTTCTAGTCGGACTTATGTTAACTGCCTCTATTACACATCCATATCAGGTCTGAAAAAAATAGCATGATGCCCCTATTTTGACAACTAACAAGTAGTTAATATAATAATGAAACATCCCTGATTATTTTCCAGATCCAAAGAGAAGACCATTTAATACTATATGGGGTTTTGATCAGAAATGATGTGAAAAAAGTTGTATTTAGATTTCATTTTGATTATGGTCTCACAAATAGTCTCATTCTGAATATGTTTTTCATTCAGAAATGGATAGAAGTGTATAATAAAGGTATCAGGGGACTGAATCATGGTTTGCTTTAAAATACAATTATCTCCTACCATAATCTAGATTTATGGAATATCCATTATAAAATCCTATAGATTTTCTTGCTATTATTTTAATATGCATATATTTATTGCTTTATGCATACATTTATTCAAGCATATACATACAGTCCTACACTAAAAAAAATCCCGAATCTTATGATTTACATTGTTCTCTACAGATCAAAATCCTCTAAGGGTATTTTATTTTAGTTACTGGCTTAAGAATACTACCAACAAATTATATTACTTGCAAATTTTTTTTCTGAATTTGATCCAAAACAAATGAGTTAAAGTAATCACCCATATATATTTACCATGTTTCACTTAGAAAACATGGACAAGCTTCCATGCCTTTCTAAACACTTTAGTGTTTAGATCACTTCATACTTAAAGAAGTCTGATCTTAACAGCTTCAAAAATAAGGCTTCTTTTTAATATTATCTTGTTTGGTGTGACAGCAGGCCAAGTTTTAGGCATTACATAGTGCACTATGTCTGGTTATTTGCATTAGAGATATGATAATCATCCAGCTCACACAGAAAGAGTGGGCTTCAGACTTAAATATGGAAGGTAGCTCTGAGTAACACTTCCTGCTACTGAATGACATATCACTGTAGTTCGTTAATATGACCAAGGAAACAGCTTAATGACAGCCCAAGGACTGTCCATACCCTTTGTGATTTTGCAGGAACTGATACTTGCCCCAAAAATGAATTGTGTTTGGTTTGTGTAGTAACTGAACGGCAATAGACGGTTAGGTAGCTATTTTCTTCCTTACTTGCAATGTAAAAATATTAGTGTGAGTTTTTTTTGTTTGGTTTTTTTTTTTTTTTCCTAACATGAATTAACATGTGTAAGAGATTAAAAGGGCAACTCTTCCCTTTGGAGCAGTTCTTGAATTTCACTGGGTCACTGTTGCTTTAACAATAGTATAAAATGAGCACTGCGCTTCTGATTTATGAGCCTTATGAGTTTTGCAGACCAAAGCCTGACCAAAAGCCTCCCTCATGTCATTTCCTAGGAAATGCTTACACAGCCACAGCTTTGGCAACAGTCTGATAAGTATTATTACCATAGCAATAGCAAATATCAGTGGGAGACATTGTCTGACCAGTGAAATTATCGTGGGGGGAAACGTCCCCAAGTACAGAATAATATTTTAACCCTACACTTTACAAAAATCAACACTTGGAACTTATTTTTCTTACTAGTTATTTCCAAACAATTTCTTTAGAGAAGTCTAACAAATGGTTTCTGCTACTTACTATACAGCTTGAAGACTCCAATATATATTTTGAGATCTAAAAATGACTGAAGCAATGTGAATTACATGTAGCAAAATGAAAAAGTATTCTATCAAACACAAGTATCTTTCTTAGTATACTTTACTTTTCTATGTGTATCTAAACAACCTGTATTTTTATCTCCTGCCCTTAACACTTGTGAATTTCTGTTGTGCGGTGTCAAACAGCTGTAGTCATCCACTCTGAATCAGACAGGATGTTTTATAAATTTTTACCACCTTAGTTTCAAAAGAGTACGATTTTCATTTGAACATGTAGTCATACACATACATACAGCTGTTCCCAGCACCCTATACTCAAGGGCATAAAATGCATAAAGCAATACCTGAGAAAGATCAAAATCAAGGATGTAAACTATTTCTCAAAAAATACGAAGTGGTCCTTCCTTTTAAACAAATCTTTTTATTATCCATCACCTTCTTTAATTCTTTAAGTCTTTCTTAATTTATGGCATACATAATGAAAAGTCAACTCTGAAATTTGTGAGAAACTGAATAAATTTAAAGTTAGACTGAATCACATTCTTCAGATTAAGGTGTATATGAAAGGAGTATATGACAAGTAGAATAGACATCAAAAATTATGGTAGAGAGGGGAAGTGCTGTTTACAGCACTCATCCAACATGTAAAAACCTCCATATCCAGCATTCTCTTGAATTGAATCTCTGGTGAGATTCAGTCTCACCTTTCGCTTCCCAGGATATCTGTCATCTAGCTACTGTGAACTGTAGACAATTGGAACCAAAGGAGACACACAGAACAACTTTTACTTTCTTCCTGTTACAGTAGGACTTTTTTGTAGGAGAGACTTCAAATTTCATTAAGGTAGACCAGAAAATATATATTTCGCCCAATGCTTTAGAAATTTGGACAAAGACCTGGGTTCTCACCCTATATCAAGGACTAATTATGTGCTGTATCTTTCTCTAGGAACTATAGAATATAAAATGTATAAGCAGCCTCCAGAATAGGAATTGGAGCATAAAGTTTTGTATTTCATGTGACTACTTGTATTTACTTGGATATAGTCAAGTGTTTTCTCTTTCTCACTCAGATATAGTAAATATTGAGACCTAACATAAATTAGCACAGCTTCAAAGCAGCTAAGAGCTGACAGCAGCTAGGTGATTGGGACTTCCTTTGGGATGGCAAGGCAAATACCTACAGCCATGACTGAGTGCCGCTGCTAGTAAGAGTCTGCTGTCACTTACTTAAAAGGACTAACTCCTACTCCATTTTCAGAGGAACAGACTTTGAAGACAATTTCAGAGAAATTCTGTGATTCCCAGACCTGTTTCAAGTATACCTATTTTCCCTGTAGGAATCCCACAGAAAATTAGGTGTTGTAGGTCTCCAGAAATAGTTGTGTATTTGATGCTGCACCAGAAAAAAGATATTTCCTTCATACAGTTGTGAGTCTCCACCCTGAGTTAACTACTCGCCTCATTAAAAAAGCAAAGGGTCGCTTGAACTAATCACTTAGCAGTGTCCTCTAACTAGCAAATGGTTTCCTCCTGATTGTTCTCCCTGAGGCTTTTCTACCTTCTGTAAAAGACTAAATAGCAAATCAGTCAGAGCGTAAGAAAACCACCACTAGTGTGGACAGGGAACTGCTAGGTTCCTTTTCCTATGGTAAAGAATTCAGCATCTAAAAGCTGGGCACGTGGTAGCAGTACTTTCTAGTCCTCATTTTTAGCTGCTTAATTACTCTTGTGGATTACACAGAAAGGAAGTAACTTGACAAGATTTTAATTATGCTTTATATGTACTTTATGAAGTAATTTGCTGACAGATACCTGGCAGGAGCTGCCTGTCTGATAGACAGAAATCTTCAACATCCAGAACAGAGGAACTGACTAAATCCCAAATTTGGCTACAGCGAATTCAGGAACTCTTTTGGGGATATCAGAGAGAATGCCAAACAGCAGCATACCAACGCACATGTCCCACTTCCCCACCCCCCAAAAAAAACCTAAAAAACATTAAAAAAACCCAATACACCACCGTGCCCCCAAAAAACCAAACACCAGCAAAAAAAATGCCACCCAGACACAGGAAAAGCTATAGATGTCTCCTTTCCCCTATGACACTTACACTTGAAAATCTACACCTCAGCACTGACATACCTCCAATTTGTAACTTACCTTCCTACTCATAGCTCCCCAATATTGCCTTTATGAGGGCCATGACAGCTTTTCTGAGACAATCCAAGAAAGGTTTTTCAGTGCGGGAGATCAGCTGACCTCTTAATTAACCTTGCTACAGTCATTGTAATCACACAAGCAAAGCAGGGGTAGAAGAAGTTGGAAAGACTGGTAATCACTAGGGTTGATTCTTCTTCTTGGCACATCTGTTCCAGGGGTGTGATAGCATGCTCCATAGTTGGACTCCTGTGATAGCCGAATTATTACCTCTATGGGTGTTGGGGCTGTAGTTTGGTCTTAGAGAATACATGTGGGCTTTCTTTTCCCTCATATTAAATAGAAGGAGCATTTATTCTAAAAGAGTTCAATTTTATAAAAAAAAAATTATAACCTAACTAAGTTACCCAGGAAACACATAACCACAGGCCCAAGATGAAATTATCTGGACTGTGTCTAAACGAATTACAAACTAGAAAGAGGCCATTTTCATCAGCAACATTCAGATAGTTCACAGATCCTTTACTTCAGTACAGTCAAATTACAATAAGGTAGGATTTTAGAGGCATAATTCTTTCCACTGGCATCCAGTGACATGGCAAAGACAGAAACCACTTTGGAAGGCAGGCCAAGCCACAGAATTTGTAGCCAGTCTGTCTGTAAATGGGTGGGTATTATTTTAATAATAAACAATAATAAGAAAACTGAGACACTGGCAGTAATACTTCATGACGGACAATGACAATTACAGCCCACTGTCCTCTGGTAGGGATTAGTTTCACAGCTTTGAGGAATTTCTGATATAATTGAGTAATATGTCTCCAAAGATCAAAGCTATCTATGATAGAAGGATGGGAGTTAGCTTTAGAAACACCAGGAAAGAATAAATTCAAGTAAAGCAATTTTATTCATGCACCCAGATTCAGATCCAGTAAAGGCTTGCACAGTATCAGTTTCTTTCTGAAGCCAACAGGAACATGTATGACATTTTACTAAGTAGGATATTGAAAGAAATTATTTTAAGCAATCTGATCTCTTCTCTTGCAGCACCACTCTAACTTGATTTGAGTCACTAACCATGACCCAGTAAAAAGAAAATTCTTCTTTCAGAACCAAGCAGAGACTTACTATCGTAAGATTCTGTGGTTTCTGAGCAAAACCACTTCAACTCTCTACAGAATACTATGATGTATTATATCACTGTCTCTTAATTAAGCCAAAAGTGTAGTAAGTATACAAAAATACCATAGCCACTATCTGTCCCAGCTCACATATGTTATAGTATTCTATACTATAGCAAAAGACAATGTAAATTCACAATAGTGTTACATTCTGTAGTGCTGTGTTCCTATAACTAAGAATGTTAAAATATTTCTAGCAAAAAATGCTTAATATTTGTTCACAGGGGTCAGCTGAGGTAATAATCTCTGCTTTTACAGAAAAGTTCATTTCTACACATTCTTTCTATTTATTCCACTCTCTCAGATTCCAGAATATTCTGAGCTTTCAGTGCCCTTTCACCATATGCAAATTCACTATAATGGAAAACCAGCCTGTGTGATTTAGTATGGTTTACCTAATAAACCTTCTAAAACCTCACTGTTGCAAAAGCTTTCATCAGGCTCACGTATTACCACTGGCACAAGAAGTAGAATGCAACAGAGATTTCACATCAAATAACCACAGTACAAAGCACACAGTGTTTTGTCCATTCCAGATGCTCAGCTGATGTGCGTTGGCCGAACTTGACTGGTGCCACTGAAACTTCTTAATTTATATACCAATGTAGCTCTACTGACTGGTGCTTAGGACCTCACAGGGGTATTCCTGGTTCTTTTGACACCAACGTCCCATATGCCTAGCAGTTTGGGTGAAGATAGTTTTTTAAAATAAGTCACCAATATTTCCATCCATCTGTTATCATCAGCCAGGACACAATTATTGTTCTTATTTTTTCAATACAAAAGGAAATGCTCCTGAAGTGGAGAGAAACGGAGTCATCACTAGTGACTTGAGTCAAGTTAGAAGAGCACATCATTTACTCACCCTACATCAACAAACCTAATGAGTAATCTTGACAATCTTGACAATACTGAGTACAAGTATTTTCTTTAGATGTCTGTGCTGTAGCAAAAGGAACATTAATGAAACATTGTGCATAATAACAATTACAATAATGGGATATTAAGTTGTGGAGCATCATTTACCCCAAAGGCAAGAAAATATTTTTCTTTTTTTTTTTTCTTTTTAAGAAGAAAACAAAAAGAAAGTTAAATTTGCATAAAATTTTCTCATTATAGATGTATACACTCATTCAACAGCCCATGTTCAACCTTCACATTTGGTTGCCAAGCATACATGCAGAATCATAGCTAGGAAACTTTTATTTGCAATTTTATTGCAAAAACTCTTAGTTCAAATCTCTAAGTCCTTGCATCTTTAAAAAAAAAATTCATACTTTTAGTTCTGTCAAAAGGAACAATTTAACACTAACTTTTAATGTCCACAGATGTTTTGGCTTAGATTTGAATTTGACTGTTCTGTAGTTATTCAAGAAGTGAATGGGATCATATCTACTTTTCTTATGATCTTAGATATGTGTTAATCTTGCTCTGAAGTAGGCAGTGCATTATGAAAGTCTGATTCTAGGTGATAAATTGTTACTATTACTACTAAGACACACTGTAGACCTGCTGTATTCTGGGAATGCTGTCAAAGCCCTCTGATTTTACAGAACACAAAGTCTATGGTTGATGGGATTACCTTTCCTGTAGGCTCACTAGGGCATTTCAGCTTCATTTAAATGCTGTCTTGCACTCTGCTTTCTTGGACCTAACTGTATATTTTTGGGCACCACCTGTTCTGTCAATTTTTTTGTAATGTCAGTTCATGCATATATTTATACACATTTGTATTGATAATGGGCCTAATCCTCAATGACTTTTCAAGAAAGTTCCTCATGTATGACCAGATATGGTCTAAAAAGAGAGTAACTGCAGAGATTGCATCTGTCTCTTGCATGGAAGCACTGGAGAGAATGAAGCAAAAGCACTCCCTACATTATCTCCCTTCAGTTGCAGATCATGAAAGAAACCCATGTCCTAGCCCTCCTACTGACCAAGGAAGCTAGCTATGCAGGGAGATTAATTATTCACATAGAAAAGGATGATAAAACATAGGCATACTTCGTTCACAAACAAGCAAATTCCTAGGTGTCTCAGCTTCAACCTTAAGAGCTACCTTGTTGAAGTGCTTTCAGGTATGTTGTCTAGAAAATGTTCACCTTAACCAATTCTTGCCATTTCATCCATCTTTCAAAGAAGTCTTTCAAATCTCATTAAGCTCTTTGCTTATTCATAAATGCTATTTTATGAATTCAAATCTATTGTTTGCTATCAGTGTAACTATGCAACAAATACAGACCTAAAGTTTAAAAAATTTGCTTAACTCAAATGTTTTACACATTTTTTTATCACCAGAAGGGAACTAAGAGCTGTATATAGCAAAGATTTAAGAGAGAAAATTATAAGAGGAAATAATGGGATTTGATTACTCTTTTGCAGGTCATACAACTCCATGTGGGAGTTGGAGCTAGAGGGGGAGGACCATGCTAGAAGTCTCCAGGCACATTTGCAGTTAGCTTTGTGGTCTGGATCAGTAGTTTTGAAGGAACTTTCCCCATCATCTCCAACTTACCATGCTTGTGGCATCACAGAATCCTCTCAAATTGGATTCTTCCATGATTAAGATAAAGCAGAAGATGATCCCAAGGAAAGTGTCTAAAGCACTGCTACTGCTGAAGATGCTCAGTCTACCAGTCCAGACAAAAGCAAGTCCAGAGTGGCATGGTCTGTGTGGACACCAGCACTAACTGTTCCCTCTGTAGATCTGCTTTTACTTTCTAATATAGCCTTTATGATTAAATGGAGCCTAGATGGTAAAAACTTTGTCGTGACCTAAGTGTATAACCATTTTCGTTTCTCAAAGCTATTTTTCCAATGTATCAAAGCCTTTGTTAACATCCCAAAGAAGACAGAGGAAATAACCTGAAAGTTCAAATACAGTTCAAAACACTGCAGCCTGACATGTATCTGTCAGTCACTCAGTTGCAATATTGGAAACCTGTCATATATTCTGGAGATGGTTTCTGAAGAACTCTACAAATCTGCTAACAATTTCTGCAGACATCTCAAGTTTTCATAGCAGGATCTGCTGCCTGTTAGTGGGAGACAGTCTTGAGCATTCCTGGCCTCCTTTGTACCTTGAATCATAAAGCAAAAGTCAAGAGGAAGACAACATGATGCAAAATTACCTTAGCCTTCACTTAGTTACAGACAACTCTGAAGTGGATCATTACATGCAAAGCAAGCTATGTTTGAGATCAGTTACAGAAAGTGAGTTGCAAAAAAATACAGTTGCATTCTCTGTTAACATGAATTGGGGAGTCAGCTGGAGGCCACTCCAGTGTATAGGCATATAGGGGCCACCTTGCATGTGGGGGATATCCTATACTGAAGGTACTAATTTTGCATCTTAATGGTCCCTATAGTGTGACATAAATCCTCTGTACCTCGGCCAAGAACTTGGCTTGGTAATATTAAGTCTGCAAGACAAATGAGATAACCAACATTACAATGCAGCCCACATTCTCACCCCTCACGCTTATCAGTGTTCACATTAGCTTCTTTACTTCATTGTGAAAAATCAAGTTTGTAAATCTCTATCTTGATAGCATCTAACTTTCAGGTCTATTATTCCTACCATGACAATCAAGGGCATTGTTGAAGTTTCAAATGTTTTCTTGGCTCCGTTTAGCAGCAAGAAAACCTGAGGATAATTAATAAGGCCAGTACTGATTGGAATCTGCCAATCAGAGACAACAGCTAGGGGTTTTGTAGGTAAAGAAAATTCTCTTTTCTGATATTTGCATGATGCTAGATAATTCAGGATCACTTTTCATTAGCTGAACTTGGGGATGTCATTTGAGCTTTTAGGAGGCCTGGTCTCATTACATCGGATTCTACAGAAAAGCTGTTTTGCATCACTGGATCTCCATTAAAGGTCAACTGACAACACTGAAGTCTTGGTGAAAGAGAAATCATTAAATGTAACATTATTGATCAGTGTGTAATTGTCCTATTAAAATTCATGAAGTTACCAATGATTGTTTTTCTCCAATAAAAATATTTTACTAAGTGAGTCTGTACTTGACAACATATCATACTTCAGGGAAATTTACAACCAGGGATTTGGTTGTGGGTTTTTTTTTAATCGGACAAGCACGATATAAGCAAGATTATATAGTATTTCCATCTGTCCTGGTTTCAGCTGGGATAGAGTTCAGTGTCTTCCTAGTAGCTGGTACAGTGCTGTGTTTTGAGTTCAGTAGGA
>JANZLQ010000056.1:13707203-13754002 GCA_026212715.1 Elanus axillaris
CTTCCAGCAGCTTCTCACAGAAGCCACCCCTGTAACCCCCCCACTACCAAAACCTTGCCACAGAAACCCAATACAATAAACTAAGTACATGTGGCTTTGGACACTGGAAAGATTTAATCTGGAGCCACATATCTGGTGTTTCTGTTTTCTCACAAAGTATAATTCAACTCCACGAAATTGACAGCAGGGGTAAGCTTTTCCAAAGAAGCCACATCTTTGTTCAACCATATTGCATAGTAATGTATACCATTTCCACAAACACAGCATTTAAATTCTTACATACACCTTTCCAAACTAATACGATTCTAGTGGCTCCTACAGATTTACTAATACTTTATACAAGCTCCAAACCCACATCAAAGATTCTTAACTGCCAGAATCCCCTTCATTTTGCTTAAAACTAAACATCATAGATAGAACACTTTCTTGCTGCAGCAAATCACACTTCTCTCAGATGAGCCATCTCCCCCTTTCTGCCTATTTGAGTTGCATTCTGCCTGCCTGCCCCATCTAGGTGTGCAAGAACATGCACTTGCAACTCCTGCGATTTGTGCATTTTCTTTCACCTGCTATAGTGATTGCAGCATTAGTTGTTCCAACAGTTGATCGATATTACAGTTCTTAGTGACTTTAGTAAACCAGTGATGTTGGACCAGTTGCTATATATTATCAGCAATCTCAACAGAAAAAAGTATAGTAAGACAGTATTTCTTCTTAAATTCTTTGATTGCCAGAAGCTAGAAAAATCAGTATGTAGCTGAAGTAATGAACAGCCTGCTGTATGTATTGCCCATGAAATGTAATCAAGCATTGATTTTTTTTACCTTCGAGAAGACTTAAAAGGTATTTTCAAGGTAGTATTCATCCTTTTTATTTTTCATCCTTTTCTATCATGTAATAACCAGAAGGCATAATAGACACCAGAGTTTAGAAAATGACTGGAAACATCCTGAGATTTTCCTATTAGATGTTACAGCAATGTATTCTTGGAACAAAGGGTTCAGCCCCCATAATCAACTTCAGTAACATGGAGTGTTTGGGACTAAGAATCTGCATTTTGCTAGCCGAGCAAATTAGATTAGGTCTTGAATTAGGAATTACACCTACCTTCCAGATTTATCCTTTTAACTTTTACAGACTTTCTTTCAGTGATGTTTGATCATTTATTCAGGTGTAACCATTCATGCACACCTGCTGCCTGCACTTCAGCCAAACAAGCCAATTCAGGCTCAGAAGCTGCACAGCTGCAAGCCTGAGCTGCTTTCTTGCCTCCCCACAGCAGCACAGACTCAGGCTCAATGGTAGTGAAGACAACAAGGCTACACCAGTTCTGAGGAGAATTTTTTCTCATCTGAGTCAGAAACTCAAGCAGGCTACACCTTACTGTACAGACATGTTCCATTGTTAAGTAATTTTATTTTTTTCAAGGACAAAACTAGAAAAATGTATCATGTAAGTAGCTGTATATAGCCTTGGACTAGCTTTCAATGGGAGTTATCAGCTATAGTAGCTTTCCTAAGAGGCCTTACAGTCTACAGGATGACTTTGAAGTAGGCTTAGGCTGCAGCTGTAGAAGATGAAGAATTGGAATTCAGGTGACAGATTCCGTTCTTGGCTGCATTACAGATTTTTCAAGTGACTTTGGGAAATAACTTAGTCATTCAAGCTGGGATTCAGCCCTGTTACACGTCTCAGGTTGTGCTGGCATCCAAGCTTTGTTTGCCTCTTCTTTTCTCCTTCCCATATGCTCATATACTTCTGTGAGTCATTTGGCATTTATATTATGTTGACATCTACGTTTAGAAGTCTAAAGCTTCTTACACCTCTCGGGTGACCCTTCACACATGCTCAGCACACAAAACTCTGACAACCTTGACATCTCAGTTTTGCATCCAAGCCCTATCACAGTGTTTCTCCTTCTTCCAAGACATTTACCGTCCTCTGCTGCTGTCCTTAAAGTCCTTATTTTTGGTCATACCTGAATTATAATTAATCTAGCCTAGCAGATTAGATCTGACATTCCTGAATCTGACATTCCTGAAGTAGAAAGGAGACTTGAACACCAGATGAAAACACTGATTCCTTAAGGGCTTGTCTTGGCTGGTAGATTACTAAACAGTGGGAGACATGACATAACAAGTGCATGATTTTTCCAGACGAGATTAGCATGGAGAGGCTGTTAAGGTAGGGATGTCTGGTGGAAGCTGTAGGTGACACCCTAGATTATTACTAAGAGCAAGGCTATGGGTAGTTTTGGGAGTTAGAAAGGAAGCAATAGGGATTTCTGAGTTCAGTGGGGGCAGGACTAAAACAGGGAGTATGACAGTACTGTGGATTTCTATCCACAAGTGTAGCAAGAGATGAGAGATAGGCTCCTGAGGCAAGCCAAAACACTAGTGACATATGCCACCTAACAAGTCCTGGGAAGAAATGCGAAGACCTTCTACCAACTCCAGCTTCCTACACTTCACATATGAACACACCAACATCTTTTCTGTGATGCAGTCCTTGCTGAATATGTAAAAAGCCTCATATGCCTCAAGTTTTAGGTGAAAAAGGCTCTAAGTATTCTTTTGGTCTCAGTCCAGGCTCAGTCTGTGACTCAGTCTGTGTCTGGGTTATTTAGATGATATCTGGCCCCTCCTCCTGGCCAATCCCTCTACTAGATGGCTATTCCATCATCTTTCTCCTAAGAGATAAGATGAATACAACTCTAGTAAGAAAGACATACCAAGACTGAGTGAAGTTCAAGGAAACAAAGGTTTTATTACAAATAAATACACACCTTGTAGAGAAGGGAGGAGTGCTCAGCTGAGATCAAAGAATATCAGGATGCTGGCTGACTGTCTTGTGGTATGGAAGTGTGATGGAAGTGAGATGCAGGTTAGCGACATCTCTAAGTATGGTGTTAGTGTGTCCTTCTTCCTAGACATTTCTTGACATCCAGCGCTGTGACCAAAGAGAGAAGCAGCCCATTTTGTAGCATGACTCCAGAATCCTCAGTCAGGTGTTTTCTTTCCACCAATTTTTTCACACCAGGAGCTATACACTAAGAGTTCAGAAGAAGAAGTACAGACACAGTTATAGCATAGGTTGGTTATGCCACAGTTATAGTTACCAGGTCCTGGATCAGAGTATGCATTCTCTGGCTTTAGGAAGAGCTTGTCCTCTGTCTCAGGCTGAATATAGGCTGTCTGGCAAAGCAACTGCAAAGAGCATGGGCAGAGGGCCCACGTCTACTCTGTTCTTGAGGAACAATTTCTGTTCCTTCTACTCCGTTTTTGAGGAACAATTTTCTTGTCTACCTACTGGGACTGGATTCTGACACAGAGCAAGCTTTTTGTTGGATTTTATTTTTCAGGCTGTGGTGCCAAACCAGCTGGGTTGGTACCTGAAGTACTTGATTTCTTGCACCTGTAATGGGGCTAGCCACCTTCTCCTGTATTTCCCCCGCTCCTCTCCTGATGCATCATTTATCTGATGTCTCTGAGCCATTTTCTCCTGACCCTGAACATCAGCTTAAATCCAGATCCAGGTACTGATCAGCTGCAGAGTGCAAGGATCAGGAATGCTTGACAGGGAATGGGAAGGCTGTAGTCATGTCAGTAAGATTGGTTTTGTATTTAAATTTGAACTTGTTTTCAGTTCTAACTTCTTCCTAGTGGCTTGGACATATTTTTGACTCTCAGCATTGACAATCAGAGAGTGCAGAACTTACTGTCAGGTCTGAACAGAGATATATGAGCTATCCATTTCCTCCACCCTCAGTTCTGAAACAACAAAATTGATCAGGCTGCATAGTTACTGTGACATGTTATGAATAGATGGCCCATATCCATACTGCGACATTCAGTGGGCCAGAAAGCAACGTCTCATTGCTAGTAGTGCCTGTGCTTTCTTTCTGTACTGAGTTCTTCTATTGATCACTGGACCTTGCAATATTTCTTTAGAAGTGGGGGTGGTGGGGTGGCTCTGGGGTCTTTTTACAAAAGAGAGTTTTGACAGCTATGATGAAGGAGTGCATCTGTACACAGAAGCAGGTAAAAGGTAGAGAGGGTGAAGGGAGGGTAATGATTTGTAGATGTTCTGTGAACACCCTGCAGGCAGAACGATGCCTAAATCACAGGTGAACCTAAAAGGATTGATAGATTTCCACAACAGTTGGGCTCTTTGTCTTTTTTTGTGCTGAAACTTCTCAGCTGTAAAATGGGGATAATTATATTTTCTTCCTTTCACCTGTTTTCTGTTTTCTTTGTAGACAGAATTGTCCTTCTTCTTTGCTTACCCCTTCCTAACATTTCCATAGCAACACACAACCCATATAAGTACCTGTAACTATTTCTTTCAAAAAACACATAGGGACGAAAACCATTATTTCTATGAAAGCATTAAGATTTAGATTTACAGATATATCTCCTTATTTTCAGGACTGAATTTCTCCAAGTTTGAACAACTTCC
The DNA here is from genome assembly GCA_026212715.1 of Elanus axillaris. NCBI lineage: Eukaryota > Metazoa > Chordata > Aves > Accipitriformes > Accipitridae > Elanus > Elanus axillaris. Next base: position 13,711,662 of record JANZLQ010000056.1, read on the forward strand.
CTTTAAAAATAGGTTTGAAAGACATAGGGTTGAAATACAAAGGCTTGAAAAACAAAATCCAACTGAACTGAGCTCTCTTCTTACTATAAGGATCAGGCCTGTGCCTCTGCTCAGCACCTCCATTCTCAGCAACTGCTAATAGGTGATTTTAAGAGTACTGAATATTTTGTGGTGCAAGAATATTAAATAATGTTAGGTATTTGTAAATGACATGGTGCAAGTCCCATAAGCAGCACCACAAAGCAGAGGTAATATAATTAAAATCAGCAGAGTTCTGTTGGTACAGTGCAAGCGTGTGAAACCTCAATCAGCCCACTCTGTTATTCACTAATTACAGTGATGACTGATGAAGTACTTTGGTTTGAAACCACATTTTTATTGATATGTGGCACAGTAATCACCAACCTGAATCTCAATGTCATTTTTACCAAAACTATAGAAAACTTGCCCTTATTTAATACCACTCTCCCATGCTCTCCCTCATTTATTCAACAGTAAAGTATCTAGGCATTGTTTATGCTACAAAATTTCAATGCAATGGCAAAATAACTTTGAGTTATTGTGTAATTATTATAGATGAATGCACCACATCCACAAGGTAACATGGGCCACAGTATTCCAAGTGCTGTCATAGCAGATATCTGGGACCTTATTATTCCTTCATGAGGCCCATTGGTTACAACAGCTTGTCAGGAAGATGATATGAGACTACTGTAGTGCTACATGTTGCTTTATATACCCCAGACGTCCATAGGAAATACACCAGTTAAAAAGTTTGCCACTGTCTATGCATGTAATTGAGAGCTTTTCTGCCACTTAAGGGTGAACTGAGAGCATTTTTAGTTGTTTTAATTATCTTTTTCGTTGTATGTCTGTTCAAATAAACTTGCATTATGTGAAACTTGAGATCAAAGACTCTAGTTCTGCATATGATAAATAAAGGTGGGTTTTATTGTCCCAGAAAGGCCACCTAATAAAGCAAGGCCCAAATAAGTTTGACGGACCTTAATTTGCTAGGTTGGGCCTTATGACCCGACACAACACACTTATTGCTTGGTACATAATTACAGCTAGAAAATGGTTTCTAAAAGTTGACAGACGTTAGAGGGATTTTATATCTACTTTTACTTACTTTGACAGCTTAGAATTGTGATGTGAGTAGGCTGCCAAAATTTTGTAGTGCAATTAAGTGACAAGCAAACTTTAAAGGGATTTAGAGTTAGGCTGTAAGTTGAAAACCAGGCTCATGTCTGGATTTAGATTTGATTTCAATGGAATGCTTTCCTGTTTTCCTGCCCTTAAGCTTTGGCTCCTCCAGCAACAGATGCTGAAAATAAGTTACAAAATTGAGGTCCTGCAACAAAGCACACTCATAAGAAAATGCTTTTCACAACATTCTGGAATTCTCCTTGTTATCTTTCTTTATTCTATGTGGCCTTTCCATATTTCTCACTCTCTGCTACCTATTCCCTTTCCTCCATTTTAGTAATAGTCATACAGCTCCTTTCTGGTAGCTTCAGGGTTTTTTAGTTCCCAGGTTTTATTTCTTGTATATACAGTTCTTCTTTTCAACATTTTGTTTCTTTTTCTTTTGTTCTCTTTTTTTTTATTCCTTTTGACTCTTTCTGTAAGATTTCAGTCATGTGCTAGTTAAACTTTTTGTTTCCCCACTGCTTTCTACTTTCTCAACTGACAGATTGTTTTTTTTCCTGGTCCCTTAAGTTAGCACACCCTGAGCTCTGCAAGATGTTAGCCATGTGCTAGTTATTTTTTTTTCCCCACTGCTTTCTATTTTCTTAACTGCCATGTATTTTTTTTTCCTAGTCCTTTAAGTTAGGCCACCCTGAGATCTGCATACCATTCCAGGGCTGTTTCCAGCACCCGTGCTAACTTATTTTAAGATGGTTTAGCTATCTCTACACAACAGTGCAATCTGTTTTATAGATGCTATCTGTCTTGAACCTACTTAGCTCAGGTATTAATTACAGTGCATTGGCCCAAACAACAGATGAGTGGCCATGTCTCAAGAGTGTTTGGCAGGCCCCTAAAGCCCATATTTTCATTGTAACTGATACATGAGCTAGCTGTACCAATTTGAATACAGTCTAGAAGTTAGATCAGCTACAGGCATATTCAGTATCATAAGTTTTCCTTCCCAAAATGCCTTAGTGTGCTGGTACCATGTTTGCCTTCTTCCCTTGGCCCATCTAGCTTCATGTTTCAGTAGCACTGTGTGGGATCAAAGAAAGTACCCAGAATTAAGCACTGTCCTAGGAGACCTTTAGTGCAAGTAATAGCTATTTCATTGAGGACTACCTCCCCAGTACCTGTTCTTACAGTCTTCAGTGTTCCAACTTTTCACTTCTTTCAACTGTATGTAAAAAATATGAGTACATATTATTAAAGAATCATACACTTTTAATGAATTGACAACCAAAAGCTTTTCACTCTAGTGAGCTTAATATCTCCATGAAGCTTTGCATGAAAATATAGGGCATGGCACTAAAATCAGGCTACTGAGCAGCAGATGTATAATTGTTATGCTGAAGACAATGGCAAATCTCTGATTAATGCCAGTGGAGCCCAAATTCTACCTAAGGAAACCTGAGGTGCCATTCTAGGGCTAGTCAGACTTCTCATATGATGAAGACAAAAGGAAACGAAAGGCTTTTAAGGAAGCATTAGAGCCCAATAAGCTGAAAATTCAACATCTGCTCCCCTCAACTGCAAAATATTGAGCATACATGCACCTACTTACAGAAATGTCCCTGAAGCAGATGCCAACTGTTTTCTTATGATAGGGGTAACTGAGACTTACTGGCAGATCAATTCCACCTTTTAGTCTTAGATACTCTCTTTAAACAAAGCATAGCTTAAAAAGATTTGGCTTTGAGTCAAGCAAGCTAATTCTTCATTTAAATGCAATGAGTAATAGATGTATAAGTAAACAGGAAGAACAGAATTTATTTATTACAAAAGAAAGTTTAGCCTCCACTGGTAAAAGTAAAGTATTTTGCAGCTGGTGTTCTCAAAGTTGGAAAAATCAACCTCTCCACTAAGGAAAGGGACTGTATGATTTACATTGTACCACAAGACTGACTGACTGATGAAAAATACATCAAGAGTTCTGAATGCCACTAATAAGCAAAGCAATGTAAAGTTCACATGGGATACAGCAGAGGGACTGGCGCAGTGCCTATTGAACTTTGGGTTAGAGCACTGTGGATCTGCTTCAAAGAAACTTTCATACTCAGCACGTAACATGAATCTGTCCCTTTAGCTTTTTAACCTGCTCTGAGAGGTAAGCTTTGTCAGAGTTACAACTATAATTGGGTCAGGGAACTGCAGTTGAACCTGCCTGTCCCAAGATGCAATTACAGGATTGTTTCAAACTTGTCTAGGGAACAAGGGTTAACTGTATTCCCATAATGTGTCCCGGATATGGGGACATGGCTGAGTCCTGCATGGTGTGTGGCTCTTAAGACATGCTGTAACTGCATCGTGGAGATGGGAACCTGGAACCCTTTACAGCTGCAGTGCAGGATGGGCCGAAATCAACCTAAAATAGCTGCATTCAAAGGGAAGGGTATTTATTTTCCTTTCCATGAGAGTTCCAAGAAGCCAAAACTTTTTATCTACTTAGTGTTTACATTAGCCTGCTTTGAACTGCTCTTTCGTACCTTAAATGTTACTGCAAAAATTGCTTGCTTTCTACTTCCCCCTATATAGTAAACTAATCAGAGACTGGAAGAACATCATCTTTATTTATTAGGCTCTTCTGATTTAAAGAGATTGTGAGTTCCATCACACATCTGGTGGCTGAAAGCCTACCAAGGAGACCAGGACCACTAACAGCCTGACGTTGTTCCCTCCAGCACATCTGTCAGATAGCAGCTGGGGACTGAAGTGACCAATGTAAGGCTGCTGGCTGCTTCTGCTGAAAAAGCTCCTGCCAAACTCAGGATGCAGAGCCTTGTCATGTGTTTATCGGCTATTTGCTAGTGTTCCCTGAGGCTGTAATTAAGACTTTGCACTGGGAATGTGAGGGCAATCACTGTGTTGTGCAAAACCATCACACCTCCATGAAGGAAGAAGATTGATTTGCGCTTTTTAGGATCGTGGCTGTGAGACATTGAAAGACCTTTGTCATAGAACATCAGGGGACAGAAACATGTCTCATTATGTACTTTAAGGATGCATTAAATGGAGCTCACACCCTTATGGACCACCAGCATAAAAACTCAGCCTTTATGATAAACTTCCCTCTCTATGTACTTTTTCCTTGTTTTACAGCAAGTTGGTGACACATTTCCTGCAATGAAAAAAAAGCTTCTCTGACAAAGGGGATGCTTTCATTTGGTTGCTGGTTTATTATAAATCCTAATAAACTGTCAGTTACAGAAGACAAAAACAAAACCAAAGAACATATCTCACAAATTAGATTGTCTTACGTCACACAATATTAAAGATTCAGGTGTATTTTAAGAAAATAGTCATCAGCTTCCCTGAGGGCAGCCTCTGGCTTCAGTTCCATGAGAAGGATAGGCTACAGCAGCACCCCCTACTAGGGTCAACTCATTTTGAAACATTGCAGTTTAAAAAGGCAGCCATCCATCCTGAGGCCAGATATCTGTTCTATGCAAAGTACATTTCCTCCTTTCCCCAGAGGAGGGGTAGAAATACAGTGCAGAGCATGTGATTTCTACCTTCAAGTTCTGAGACATATCCGTCTTTTCTCAGTAGCCATCAAGATGGCATGACTTGAAGCCAAACTGTTCCAAAGAGAATTTAACAGCTCCTGTACAATGCAGTGAAAGCTTTTCTGGATGACTTTCACATTATTTTCCGGGGAGCAGCAAAATTTGAGACTTCAACTTCCTTTTCCTGATGTTGAGCAAATCCTGCTTCCTCACATGAGGTATTTACCCACTGTAAGCAATGGTCTGTTCATGTAAGAAGAGAGGAAAGGTGCATACAGCACTTCCCACAGACTTTTTGCTGTAATGAGAGGTTCAGCTTGATCACTCGTATAGTATAGTAGTTTTATTGGTAAACTGATTCTATCAGAAAGCATGAGTTGTCATAGTTGTTTTCACAATTGAAAGTGAGAAACTCAGTACTGGTAATCATGACAAAACAGACCTATGAACAAGTGCATTAAGAAAGCTGTCTTTGTAAAAGGAAATTTGCCAAGAACATCAGTCCTTACGGTGACCTTAATTAGGACTGTATTGATCCCCAGGGGGGAAATTATTTTAGGTGACAGACTGTATTGAAAACCGTGCTGTTCTCTGTTCCTTATGTGCTCAGTCTTTTCCCCTTCTTCTAGTGGGCTGCAAAGAAGCTTCTAGAAGCTGCAAGATCTTGAAATGCACAGCAAAGGGCAAGAAAACTAATCTCTCTGTTCTCAGGGCATCACAAGATCCTGGAATATTTGCACAGAAACTAAACTTGTCGTACTCTGGACCAAATCATCTCTCTCGTTGTCATGTTGTTTTCCTCTGGTCCTAGTCCTGGAGCATCCTGGAGAAAAAAGCAAGATTCTAACAGTTGTCATGACAATTGATATTAAATTTTGTGTGGCACGCCCCACATATTCCCCGCACCTACACTGTCTGGAGTTGAAATCTTGGCTCAAGTAAGTCTCTCTCTTTACCTGAAGACACTGACATCTGGTTTTAAATCCAGGATATTACCACAGACTTAGATAAAGGGAGAAACATGCTCAGCCTCTGACAGAGTTTGGTCCATTACTACATACTATATCGATGCTTCCTATCCTTAAAGATGCAGTGATGAGTGGTGCCACCAGCATCACACTACACTATTGTAACTTACAATGGAAAGACCATACAATCTGAGGAAAACAAAAGAATGGTCAAATCAATTATACTAGGGGAAGTTCAAGTGTTGTCTCATTTTCCCACTGTCCTTTCAATCATAAATTTATTCAGTTTTCTCTAAACCTGGTAGATGGAGCTTCACAGATAATTGGGCCAGAATTTTTTTTTTCTACAATTGACTGAGAGTGCAAACACAAACTTGAAAGCCAGACTGAAGGCCATTTAAAAATGTGGCCCCATGGTGTTAGCTGTTCTGTTGGCTGCCTTTCAGAGTAATTTGAAACCGATCCACTCTTCAGCAGTACAATAGAGCAATTTTCTACCCGGTTATCATAAACAGAACAAGTAAACAGCAGTGTCTAAGAGGAGTTACAAAGCTTTGTGTACTCAAGGTCATAGTTTGGGTGAATGGCTTAGCTCAACTCCAACAGATGTATAAGAACCTGTGGCACAAAAGCATGTAAGCTTTTGTGTACTAATGGCAGGGGGATGAGCAGGCTGAAGCCTCTACAGCATCGTCCAAGTGCATATGTGCGCAGCACAGGGGATGTTTTGCAGCCACCCTCCTTGAGCCTTCCTGAGAAATGTGCAACTGTGATAATAAGCCTTGGGATATTCCAAAGCTTTACAGTGCTCAGACAGGCCGAAATTATTGAACAGGTCCTTTATATCCAATTTCAGAAATTAGCATTGTTTTCTTAATCCTCAGTTCTTTTGAGGCATTTGCAAAATCAAAATGGAACAGTAAAAGGCACAACCAGCAAGAAAAAGCTGGTTGAAAGATAGTCTTGTTCATATTGATTTGAGCCATCACAGTACCCACATATTATTGTGTGCACTGGGGGGAGACCTTAATTAGTTCCTAAAACATTGTCTACCAATGCTGTGCATTGTTAAACATTTATTTTCTCTGTCCCCATCCCTGCCCTGAGAAAACCGCATTTAGTAGAGGGTAAAGCAAATTCTAAACCTGTACTGCAGTTTATAAACACTTATACATCCTCAAAATGACAGGTGTTATATATGCGTCACATTATCTTTTCCAGTTCTGCTCCACAAGTATTCAGAAGAGTAAGGTATTTATGGTTCAGACACTAAAACTGCCTCTGGTGTCTGACTCTAATGTAGGGAACCCATTACACCAAGGCATAGTTTTAGGCCATCACCTACCAATTTGTAAAAGCAAACACAAACTTTACCAGCCAGTAGAATAATTAATATATGATGGGAGAAGCGTTTATTGGTAGAAAACATGAATGGAAATTGAATTAAGAAATCCCCCCAGTATCACAATTATACTAGAGGAAGAGACTTCAGAAAAAAATCTTACTATACCTTTAAAAACTGTATGATATTTCTGAGGTACTCTCTTTAAATAGAAATAATAGTGTCTCTCACAGTCAGGCTCTTTTTTTTTTTTTTCCAAAGGTGTGGATTTTCTTTCAGTGACAGAGAAAAGCTCTATTACTGGAATATGGAACAGAAATTTTATCTGAGGTTCTGAATTTTTTTTCCTCATACACACACCAGATGTTAGCTTCGCTCAGATAAGAAAATGGAGTGTTTACTCATTATTTTGACATTCAAAGTAGGTATTGAGCAGTAGATAGAAAATTTTACAAATTACTACTGGACACATTTTACAATGACTACAAAGAAGCATATACATTTTAAAAAAAAACAACACTTAGTGCAAAAATACATTGCTTTTACCTTCCTGGTGTATTGCAAAGCAAAAAAACACATTGTAAGCAAGGTCAGTGAACAAAAACAATAAGTACATTCACGTCTTCCATTACATTTAGACTTCACAAAAAGTTCACAATATGCAAAAGAGAATTAAGTTCCAGCAATAACATGTAAGACTTTTTATTTAGCTGAAATTTATAGGTAAGGAAATAACTACACAAACAACATAAATATTTACTTCTTAATATCAATTTCTATATCATGAAATGAAAAGATTCTCAAAACAATCAGACAAAGCTCTTCCAATAAATGCATGTGGCATATGAGAATTTTATTAGTTAATGTATTCATTTGGATGCCCTGGGTAATTTAAAAAGCATTTTACCTACTTCTCTTTATCAGGCAACTTACAGAAAAGCTAGGAACAATTTAGTCCTCAATTGCTGAAGTCATTAGCTTGGTTTGCAAACTATGTTTATCTTTTTTAAAGCAGGTCTCTCTGCAGACATTCTGATGGCATTTTATTGCAGGCATCACATAGTGGGAATGCAAGGAGAGAGCAAAGCTTACCACTACAGCAGCTCCAGGGGCTGAGCACATTGCTGGAGCAGGTGAATCATAAAGATGATGCACGAAATTATGGGGTGCTGGTTTTGCTGAGCTATTTCATGTAAGATCTTATCTAAAGCCTAGGAAGATCCCTAAAGAAAAAAAAAAAACAAATTATCTTACATAGCAATATTGCCCAACAATGCTTGCAATCATAAAATTTCTTGTGGTAATTCTGCTACGCTCTTGCAATGGAAGTTGTTTATCCTTCCACTCTGTCAGTAGAAGACCTCTTAAGAGCTAGGTGGATGCTGAGATCCATGAAGGATCTCTATGAGCCAGGCTGGGTCTCTTTTTACTCTCTGGATCAAAGCTGTGATGTGCGCTTCCAACCATGTATCTCCTACATAGCTTTAAATGCCTTGGAATACGTACTCAGACAAGGAAACCTCAGGGTTCTTATGTTGGAAGTAGTTCCCATATGAAGCTAAGTGACTTTACTACCAAAGGCAACCCTTACACATATATTCAGATAAATCCATTTGTATGTATATTCACAGAATCTTTCTTTTAAGTGATACTGCCTCCCAAGTTCCTTTTCAGAAACTGAAACCCAAATACATGTCCTGAATCCAGGACACGGGTTCATGCATGAAAATGCAACAGTTTTTAAGTCATAGGGAAACTGCTGGTGCAAAATAGCCAACACACAGTAAAGACTTCTACTATAAAGTAAAGCCTCCTGCATCCAGAGGTTGCAGGATTATTGGTTAGGATTATATCATTTTTCATTTCCAAGGAAGGCAATCATCTTAAATAAGCCAATGAGAAATTATAAACAGAAGGAAAATAAAGGCAATGTAAATACTGTAAAACAAGCAAGTTTTTAAATATCACCTTCTTGCACATCAGTACTCTCTGAGCCTCAGAGTCCTATCAACTTACTGATAAAAACAAGATTTTTGCCTCAGTTAGCACTGCAAAGAGCTCCCAGAGTGGAATGAATTCTGCTGCGTTGAACTGCAGGTTCTTTATTACTGGTGGTAACGTAGAAGGCACAAAAAACATCTTGGTTCCTAGATCCCAAGAGCAGCTGGGAGCTCAAGCAACTACAAATATCATCCTCCAGCTTGTAAACTGCACAAATTTGATAAGGAAGTCATTAACAGTAAATGAAGAGGGCCCTTTACAATGACATTGTTATATAGTCACTTCAGAAGCAGTCTTTAAGGTCAAAAAGTACTTCATGTCTTCCTGCAGGAGGCAAAATGCTATCTTTCAGGAAATCTGGTACAATTTCCTTTACTCTGAAGCTTCATGTCTTCCCTTTTAGTTTCCAGGAGGTATTTCTTTTTTATGGGGCACTGACACTGTGTTCCTATGTGTGTGTCTCGTGCTGCTGTTCCATTCTCCTGCTGTGGTCTGGGCTCTTGTTTTCTAATACATACCTATAGATAATATGTGTGTATTTATAGAGAGATGTGATTTACTTAATTTCTTTTCATTTTCCTTTTCTTCAGTGTCTTCATACTTTACACCTTACTTTTGTGCTTCCTTTCCTGCCTGATTGTACCTAAGGGTACAATGTGCACTGTCCTTAAAACTTGGGAATTCGGATACATTTCTGAAGTATGAAAATCAGTAGAGGATAGAAAAAATAAGAGAGGATCAAGGTTTATCTCAACAGCGATTATCTGTGCTACAAGGAGCACTAAATGGGCCTCGGAAACAATATAGTCTCCTGTGCCAGAGGCAGGTTTGTCACTAATTTAAAAATCTGCTGGGAAAAAGTTTAGGAATAAGATGGAAAATTCAAAGTGTGATAACAAGCTGAGAGTTAAACAAATTTGCAACTGCATGCTGGCTTTAAACTCCATCACACAGGGAATAGCTGAACTCTATTGCCACCTGACTAGTATTTTAGGGAATTAGGGCAGTCTTCCATCTCCTCTGCTGCCTTGAGACAGCTACAGATTCTTTGGTCTTTTAAGGAAGAAAGGATTTTTGTCTTCAGTCAGGAAGGATGCCGTTCATTAACCACCCCACTTTGATCTGTTGTGACAAATCAGTTTATACTGTTTCTAAAAAATTCTGTAACTAACTCAGCAAAGAAACCTCATTACTAGCTAGCTAAATAACAAATGTTCTCATCATAACATTTCTCTCCCAACATAAATGAATACTAGTAATTAAATGTGAGCCCTCATATTTTATTTAGGCTGAATCACTTAAATCTGATTAACCTCCAAAAGAGGCAAAAAATTCTCTAAAAGATCCCTTTCCAGTTAGAAGGGAAAATAATGTTAATATGAGTGAAAAGGGCTGGTAAAACAACAGCAGAAGGAGGAATGGAAGGTGCAACAAGTTCTTTGGGTTCCTGGACCATATAATGTAGTCTGAAGGGAAAGTGAACCTTAAAGAAACAGAGCCACAGCAAGGCAGTTCAGGTGCAGCTGAAAAAAGTACATCATGTAAGCAGCAACAGAGATGTAATGATCCATGAGTAAGTGGTCCAAGGCTGTTACACGTGGCAAGAAGCAAGACAGTTCTGACTACAGAGGCTGGATGCTGTAGAAACTAGTTCACATCCAGCCTGCCACCATCCCAAAATGGAGATGAGGTCCCTGAGGTGACATTGTCGTTCCCTGCCTGTGCGCCATTCCTAGAACTCCTTTCTCCTCAACTCACCAGAAGATATTGTGCATGCCTTGGGCCTCCCAGCCTCAAGAATATTTGTGTGTGTGTGTGTGTGTCCATCCTATGTTGGGGGAGGTTTCGATACGATCCCAAGAGTGAGATTAAGACACAAACAAGGTCAGATGCTGCACAACCATTCAAACTTTATTTCCGGAGTAAATATAACAGCGATAGGACAGAGAGAAAAGGAGAAGAAAAGTTGGAACCCCTAAGCAAGAAGACAGAAGAGATGTAGCGAAAGCAACTATCACCACTACGAACCCAACAGGAGCAGGGATGGTGTCTCGATGACAAGGTGATGCCAAGTCCCGAACACTGCAAGAGTCTCGAATACTGCAGCAGCAGCGATGGGTCGTGTGTCCGCTGCAGAAGCACCCCCAAGAAGCCCCGCACCGAGGGGAAAAGCCATGCACCAAGGGGAGTACGCAGTTGTTATCCTCTTCGTTCCCCTGATTTCTTTGAAGAGTCCGCCCCTCTGATTTCTTCAGAGTCCACCCATTTCCACGGAGCTCCTCACATTCAAGCGCCGAGTTGGTTTCCTTTCTACAATTCTTCGGGGGCCTTCAGAGCATACTCCTCCATGGCCACAAGATGTTGAGGCCAGGAAGTGGTAGGGTGCAAGCAGCAATGTCGAGACAAACACAGTCCCACACAGCCTCTTACAGTGTGCCATCAGGATGGCTAACCATTTCTGAGATAGATGACAGCTACTATACATGTCAGACTTTCCTAAGAAGGCAGTGTAAGGAAAATCCATGCAGCCTACTAAGAACAGAATGAATTTCAAGGCATTTCTGATAAAAAAAAATTTTTCCCCATTATTTATGTTTGATCATTTTTTTCCTTAATTTTTGGACCATGTGTGCAAAATCAGATACACAGTTAAAGATACAAACAGTTAATTGGGATTTCCAAAACTGTCTGACTAGACATGGCACTCCCATACAGGTGAAAAGAGGCACCTAATTTGCATGTGGTACTATGTTTACCCACAATTTTGATTGAAGACCTTTTAAAAACTGCCTCGTATCAAAACATACTTCTAGAAGTCTGAAAACAAGTCTCCAGCACCAAAGTGCTATCATTTATCAGTAACTTTGCGCTGTGGTGAGCACGTTAGTTAGAGGTACACTGAGCACTCCCAGGACTGCTTTACTAAGCACAATCAACTAGATTAATCTGGTAGCGGAATGGGGGCTTTTGCCACATCATCTGTCTAAAAAAGGCAGAAACCACCAAACTAACTGTGATACAGTAAACAAACGTTTCCAAACTCTCCATTGTTTCCTTTAATATAGAAGAATGCCAAACTCAGATCTTCACAAACCTCAATGAACAGGATTAAGCTTATGAATTTCTGTTGACTACATTACCACTGGGTTCATGAAAAATACATATTCAGTAACATACAGATTTTCACAGTAGGAATCATAGCTGTAGCTGATTCTTCTGGAAATTAAAAATTGACAGTACTCTGCATCTCACATATCAGTTAGGACATTCACATCCAGTTAGAGTTGTGTTATTTATACAACTATAATTATCAACATATCTATATTTCAATCTTAAATTCTGAATTAGATTGGCATATCTCAACTCTATGTGTCTTAAAGAGAGTTTTCTGTGTAGGAATTCCCAGCTGCACTTCCCCAGGAGGCATATTAATTACATGCGTAGGAAGATATTACAGAAAATTCAACTTTAGGATCCTCAAGTCAATATTCTATTTTGTTTTCCTCCTGGCCCAGTAACGTGCCTTAAGATTATGATTAGACCTTTTGCAGGTGCAGGGTTGGAAGGAAGGAGAGAATCAAGATTGCTCCACCCCTATTTGACCAGCCTGGATAGAAGCTGAGCAGATGGGACCACCATTGAGTCTTTCCCCTCCTACCAGAAGCTGTTCATAAGTGCAGAGGCTAGAATAAACCCAGTCCTCTGCCCAGTCCCCAGCACAAGTCAGTGGAGATAACTGTCTCTCATGATGCTGTGGAACATTGTTGTCCTTCTCTGTCTTTGTCCCATTGAAGCATCCATGGGAACAACCTGGTGGCACCTAAACATTCGGTTTGTCCTTGGCTGATTTCTGCTGTCATTATAAGTGGGCATCACAGCACTGGGCAAGTGAATGATCCTTTGCCTCTACAGGGAAATGTTTCTGATAGTTGTGACAGCTGCACTAAAGTTAGAGCCAGACACAACATTTTTGGTGAATGCCAATGTACCCAAAAATGTGACTTCAGCTGACTTAAATAATAAGAATAATGATTTTCTGTTAACCGCATTGGAAGTCTTGGCTCAGATTTTTTCTCTGTGGTCAGATCACCAGACTAGTGAAGAAAAGGAGCGGCAGGATTCTGCTGTCACCCCAGCTGTAGGGGTGGGGGCACTGCGCCAGGGTACACAACACATGTTCCCAGTGCCTCCTTGGGGAGGGGTGTGGGGGGTGCTCAAACAGTGCTCTAACCATTTGGCTCTCTGCACAAATGCTGGAGATTAAATGCTTCAAGCAAGCAAAGTTAAACTTTCTGTTCAATGTGAAAAATAATAATTATAATTTTTCTTCATTTGGAAAAAAATGCACTTTGGTTCAGAGATTCCCCCTTTTTTTACTTCCCTTTTTCAGGCTTGTAGGAGTAGCAAAGCCAAAAACCAATAAGCTGTACACTTGCTTTGAAAATACCTTTGACAGGTAATTGGTGTGTAACTGTCAATGCAATGAGCAATAGCAGCACACCACAGCTTATCAGCATTCAAAAGGGGATTTCTGGAAGTACAACAGACTGTAACCCATCACTGGCACAATGATTCCCATTTAACTTGCTCCTGTACCTTCTTCTGAATCTTTAATATTCTGTAACTGAAATAACTGAGGTTGTCATTCTCCAAGATTCCTCAGTCCTAAGAACTCCAAGATAATCCCTTGCTTATTATTTAGTCAGAACAGTGTGTTCTCATTTAAGATTTGAAACAGACCCAGGATAAATGTTTTTACTATTATTACTTCATTTTTAAGCATCTTTGGTTGTTATCAGATAAGGCCTTTTTGATTAAGAATACACAAAAACTAAAATATTTGTGTATCTGAAAACCTTTCTTTTGCTGCTATCAGAAAAGAAAGAAATTGAAAGGAAGAAAGAAAACCACACACTGATTTTCAAAAAAGTCTTTGACCATAGGTCAACTAGGCAGTGTGTCTGCACCATGTTTACTTTTCACAGAAACCTCTATCTCATTAGTAGCCTTCAAAGATACAAAGATGGAAGTCTAGCTGTGAGCCTGAGCTGCAAAATCACACCAGTGCTAGTGCCTTCAACTTCAAAGTTTAGTTATTTTCAACAAACTTTTTGGCAAATCCACTAAACTTGCTAGCATGTGTGTGCTGCTGCTTTTCATCTGCCTCCAGAAATCAGGCTTGGTTGGAAAAGGTGCTAAGTAAAAGCCATACAACAAATCAGGTTTGAAACAGGGGGGGCTTTAGAGATAATACTTCTTTCTTTATCTTAACAAATTTCAGTATTAGATGAATGCAACTTTCTGTTTATCTTTGTCACATGGGTGTCTGTGTTTAGAATTTAAGAAAAGAAAACAAATATTGAAGAAGACACATGCTTTGACAGACTGGTGAATTTAAACTTAATTCTCTACCTCCAGATTTTTCTCACCCACACTCCACTTTTTATTCCTACTGCTGTCACCATGCATTTGTTTGTCATTCAGAAGTCTAATATGGGGTCCATCCAGATGTACCTCTCTTACTCTGTAATTAGTCAATATATTTAATCATTCCAGTTTCCTCAGTGTTATAGACTGTGTGTGTGTGTGTGCACTGCTGATGAAAGTCACACATACACCTTTGTAAATTTGCAAAAGGCACAGTCTAATGAAGAATCCAGAAAAAAAGAGTGTTTTCTGGCAGAGAACTCAAAGGCAGCAAAGCTGTATTTCACTCATCCCTAGGTTATCAAAAAGCCTAAGCAACTTCTACCTGGACCTCAAGCCCAGCAACAAACTCATAGGTAGAATGTCTTAAAAACAAGGAGCTTGAGAGTATTTAAAAAAAAATAAGGCTGATAATATGTATGTATTAGATTGCCTTGTTAGGAAAGATCTATCTGAAGGTAGCTAATTACCAGAATCAAATTTCTGTTTTAAAAGACTAGTAGATTTTTTCCTTCTGTCAGATTTTATAAATAGTGTGATTGTTTTATAAGATTGACTGATAAATAGAAATATATTTTAAAGTATAAATATATAAATAAACCTTAGAAATAAGTCTGATTTTATGATTAGTTTAAAATTCTATACTTTATATTCACTGGGCAGACGGGTGATTAAAATTATACTATACAGAAGATCCATCAGACAATAATCATTTGGACATGTTTGCAGAATAAATTAGTATATCAAAGGCACAGTTAATACTTTCAATGGGATCAGAATCACCCTCTAAGGAATGCAGTCGCAGGAGCATAGTTTGTTTTGTGTAGTTACGACATAACAAAGGCATTTAATCACCTACCTGGTATTTTCATTTGCACATGGGAATCCACCAGTGGTATTCAACATGACCCAATCAGTCAAGGAATCCCAATTGCCATGATTTTTTCTTTGCAGTTGTGCAACTTTGTTTTATCTTAATGGTTTAAGAGTTGAATCATGACTATCATATTCATGTGGAGTAATACTTCACTCTTCAAACAGACCCCTGGATAACAGTAGAACTGCTCTGAAAGCAAGTCACTCTACTGCATTTGATGTATGGTATTCCTATCACATCTGGAATTTCAAAGCTGATGCAATAATTTGGTAAATACTTTAAGAACATTATCCTGTGCAGGTATAAGTTGGCAGAGCCCTACTAATTCAGTTGACTTCAACAGAGCTATTTCAACTTACATCAGCTGAGAATCTGATCAAGAGTATTTAAGTGTGCAGAGCAATAGAAGGAAAAGCCTTTCCCAATGACTTACAGAGAGCATGTGGTTTACATTTAGCCCATCATCCTATAGTATTAGGCATGCAAGCAGACCACTGCACCACTCCAAGTCCAAAGAAATGTTATGATTTTCTAATGATGAATATCAACCTGTGACAGATAAAGATAAGCAGTGAAACTCTGAAGGTGACTTTGTAACGTTCTTGTCTTCCAGTAGCACAGCATTGTCAAAAGCATCCAAAAATTATTGCTTTTTGCATTCAGAATAAACAGAAAGATTAATGGAATTGCAAGAAGAGGACAAATGCACAGTATGCATCCCTCACGAGGTTATGTCACAGAAAGATTTGTCTGATAGAAAGGAACAAACAATTATTTAATATTTATAATTTCTTTAAAAGTTTCTTTCTTTTCTTGAGGTCCATTTTATCTCATTATCAAAAAAAAACCTGACCAGAAGTTCGTGGTTCAATATA
Source organism: Elanus axillaris (assembly GCA_026212715.1). NCBI lineage: Eukaryota > Metazoa > Chordata > Aves > Accipitriformes > Accipitridae > Elanus > Elanus axillaris. The sequence continues at coordinate 13,727,852 of JANZLQ010000056.1, forward strand.
GATGCTGAGAAACTGTTTTCTTTCACTCCACACACGCACACACATACAGAGAGAGATTACAAAGGAATTTTCAGTGCTCTGATGCATATTAGAATTGTGAAGTAGAAAAGGGTTTTTTTTTTCCCCAGTTAATAAGGCCTTATTTACAAGATCTGCAGCTTTCTCCCACACACTGACACTGTATAGACAATGCCATACGCAGTGGTGAACAGTAGTCTGTTATTTTAGGTTTTGCTTCATTATCATAACAGAGCATTATGCTTTTATATGTCATCTTGTAGGCAATTAATATTTATAGCAGCCATGCATGATGCTTTTTTCTTATTCTTAGTATTAAAATAGGAATTAATTAACTCATTTTTATTGAAATTTGACTTTACTGCACATTAGCCAATGTTATTGCTGTAAACATGTAAATCATTGTGAAAGCATTTTTTTTTGTTATGAAGTATATTACTCACTTTATATGCCAGAATGCCTGCTGATTTAGTCTTTAAGCTGACTATGAAAATTTAACTTAATAGTCCCAAATATAGCTTAAGGGATCTGAATCCATAATAAAAACATAACTGGAGAACTGTCATTTTTACCATGATCTGCTTTCTTGAGTAACCTGGTGTAAAACAAAAATGCTGGATCTGGCTTACAGGAAATTTTTCCAACCAAAGGATTGCAATCAATTAGTACAGCCCGTGCCACATGCCTCTGTACTGCCTGGCTGGCCCAGGGGAGCCCAGATGGGTACAGGAGCACATGATGCTTGGGAATAGTTTCTAACTTATTTAAAGTACAGTGGGACAAGAATTTTGGGGGCCATGTTACCACATAGCAAAATTTTCTGAAATCCTTTGCAAAACCCTTCTTCCAGAAATTTTACATCGTGTTCTACCCATATCCCTGCAAAACCTATTTTTAACTTCTTTACAAGGGAAAGTGAATTAAACTGACTATGGTGGGAACAGCATATCAGTAACTCCAGCACTGAGCTAAAAAGTGGTATAAATTTTCAGTTAGCAAAATCACATACTCACACCTGCCCTTAATAAAGGCCATGTCTATTATCACTATTAGTTGATGAACTGAAGCTGGTAACAATGCATATAGATTGGTTGAAATAAAGTTAAAGTATAGTTTCAATAACAAGAAAGGGTAACTTACTTCCTCATTTTCTAGGTGCTTTTTTTCATATTTCCTATAGGAATTTTTGTTTTGTCGCTCACATACAAAAGTCTGGAATTCGTTGGTAAAAGAAACTCTTTTCCCATTAACATTTTATTGAAAATTCACATTTTAATTTTCTGCAGCAAGTTCTACCTGTGTGTTCTCAATTTTGCTGGTTAGCCTTTTCTTTTTACTTGGCAGGCAAACTCTTTGCACATAGTTGTTCTACTGGGAATATAGCTTTTCAGTAGGTGTACTTACTTAATTACCTTGACTAACTTATTCCCTCCATTTCACCAGATGTCTACGCAATTTATGTGTGCTTTAAATTAATAATAAAAAGCTTATAATACAACATAAATAGTAATGCCCATAGATTTTCTTCCCTTTGGAAAATAAGTATCCTGTTCTAGCTATGTAGCCTATCCAAATCACAGACCCCTCTAGCTACCCAACAAAAAAGCTATAGACCAACCTATAATATTCCTCACAGGTCACATGTGTCCAAATGTTACATGTACATAGGTGCCAAAGCTCAAAATTTCACTACTTCTGTCTCATTTTATAGTCAAAGGAGAATGACAGCCACTTACAGACAGGTGAGGGGTAGGCTGCATCCCCTACTGGCTTTGACCATATGTCTCTAACTATACAGACACTGGGGGCATAGGTTAGACTACCACACGCTTGTAAAGGACTTCAGAGATTATTTAGCCCACCTAATGACACTTCTAGCTGAAACATTTTGGAGAAAAAGTAAATCTATGCATCACCTTGTATAATGTATTTTTTAATTCATAGGGGAACAAAATAAGGAGAACTTTTGACTGCTATTCATATTATGATTTTTTTTTCAAACTTTAATTATGTGCAATAGGATGGGTTTGTAAAGTTTTTGCTTTCATGTAACAACCATTTCACTTACCAGCTTTTAATATTTTGCAGAGTACGGGCTGACTGATCAACACAATTCTTGCCCTGATGCACAAAAAACTGTACCCATGTCAGTGCTGATAGATGTTTATCTAACCTTTCCTAAAAGTCCTGCAGGCATGGAGATCCCTTAGTGCCACCAGGGACTCTAATCCATTGGTCTATTCTTCTAAATGTTGAGATTTTTCTTCCAACATCTAACCTGAATCCTCCTTGCTGAAATACAAACCAATTAGCTTCTATTTATCTGTCAGTTTATTTATTTGTCACTTGGGGTCTGTCTTAACAGGTTTGTTATGCAAATTATCTAAGTACTTCTACTCCTCCCCTTCTCTATTCAAGTGAATGGCATTTCCCCTGTCCTCACTTTTTACTAATGTCACAAGCCATTTGGCTATAGTTGATCTTTTGGTAGAAAATTATGGAAATTTAAACCTTTAGCTTTTCAGCATCATCTCACAATAAGAACATGAGGGACAACATACCAGGCAGACCATAGGGGTTGTGTGACTGCAAGTGCCCAACAGCAGCTGCTTAGGAAAAAAGATGAGGAAATCATACTTCTCTTAATATCACTCCCTCTTCCTCCAGAAAACTAATCAGAAACATGCAGAGTCAAAAACTATATCCCCACCTTTTTGTTTAATGACATTCTCTGGATTATATTTCAAGCCATAATCCTAGGACAGTGAGTCGCAGGATTTATATATACAGTGTAAGAAAAACATTTCTTTTCCATCTAATCATATTTGCGCTCCAGTTGGCATGTTATCGAAAAAGTAATTTTATATTGACCGGCCTAGTACATTCATAGGTTCATATATTTCTACCACTCACTCCCTCACTCACCTTTCTGCTTGTCCCCCAGAGAAGTGCAGGGCCAGCAGGTGAGCCGGGGTGCGGGCTGTACCCCCGGAGGGGTGAGCAGAGCAGGGCCGCAGAGCCCCTGGGGTGAGGGGAGGTTGGGGTGCAGGGCTGTACCCCCGGAGGGGTGAGCAGAGCAGGGCCACAGAGCCCCTGGGGTGAGGGGAAGCCCCAGTGGGGTCTCCCACAGCCCTGCCTCAAGACGCAGCTGTTTTCACAAAGAGAAACACAGCAATTGCACTTGGCCTATTTAGTGGAGTAAGGATTTTACTGAGTGAGTAGAGCATTAAAAATCATCTGCTTCTTTTTTTTTTACAGTATCATAACACTTTTCCGTAAATGTAAACCTTCACTAGTTTCAAGGTTTCTGTAATTATAAAAAGTTGTGATTCTTATTTTTGATTTCTACCTTCTGCTTGCAGAAATACATATAGATTTCATGGAAGTGGCAATGTAATTGCTTAAATAAAATCAACTACTTTTTGAGATTCCCTTTGCAGCACAATGATCAAAATAACATGATTGCTTTTAAGAGCTAATAAGAAATAGCTAAATCTTCATCAGTGCCATATAGTTTCAGTTAGTCGTTCCTTAGCAACTAAAATAAAATTCCCTGCAAAGAAAGAGAAAAATCTGAAAACTCCATGTGTAGCTGGTATTCGCCCAAGGTGTAAACCATAAATCAAATTTTTCAGGACTTTGACATTTTTATGTATTTATGCTATTTTGAGCCAACAGCTTAACCCAGGCTCAGTTTTGTTTCACAATACATTTTATGCAAAATGCAGTTTGTGCAAACTTGTTTGAAGAGGCAATACTGCCCAGTGTTAGCACAGGTAATTGGCATCTCCTCGTAATTTACTGGGATAATGTACTGTTAGGTGCTACATTTTCAGTGACCAAATGTAGATATAATTACATATCAATGTTTTAAGATCATCATAATTAGAAAATGATGAAGAATACTCTTATAATCTGCAAAGTAAATGCTGTTTAGTACAGCTGTAGTTTGTTAGTATTTTTCAGCATTCAAAAATCATACCATATAAATACAGTGCCTGTTACAACATTACTTTCTTTTCCTTAATCAGCTCCTTACCTCTTCATGTGTAGCAGGACAGAGCTCTCAGCAAAATTTTCTGCCCAGTTTCTATTTCAAAAGTCTCTCTATCTCCACAGAAGAATAAGTTGGTGGAATTAAAAACACAAGTGGGGAAAAAAGTGTGATATGTTGCAGCATCAGTTCCTTAGGCCCCATACTGCCTGGTATTTCAAGGTACTCTCACTTGCACCAGGGCTTTATGGATCAGGCAACAAAATCAGAAAGCCATACTCTGCCTTCCTGATGGATCCAGATACAGCTGTCCCTCCTCAAGGAGAGACAGAAGGGATATTCAGAGGTACATCTCTGTGCATGCTGTGTGCAATATGATTTTCAAAATCTTGCTATATAATTTATACAAAAAAATCTACAACTTTTGTAGACATTCTAGAGGCCAAATATTTAATCAAAAATTACTATGACTAATAAAGAGTTTCCACCAGCAAGAACGATTTCAACAGCAAAAACAGTTTAAATTCCATTTCCATCAAGTTTTTTAGGCTGTTTCACCTTCATTTTTCTTTGAACTCTGCACACTGAAAATCACATTATATGGCCATTGTTCTTTCAAAGTATCTCTATGAGTCAGTGTCACTTCCTTCAAATTGAGTACATCTTTAGAGAGAGTTTCTCTTTAATCTTGAAACAGTCGTCATATCAGGTCTTCTGTCAACAGTAAAGAAAAACCCACCATTCAACTTTACTGTAAAGGTATATCGGACCTTCTGTTTGAACACTCTGGACTTGATCACTAATGGAAACTGAGATGGACTGAAATATTCCTTTACTTGCTCTTTTTGTACTACCAAAGTTGTTAGATGAACTGATACCAGTTTTCCCATCATTGTGAAGAGGTTCTAATCTGCTATGCTGTAATTTAATTGTTTAACAGTGTGACTCACTTGAAGTGGGATCTCTTCCTGTAGCCAATTTATTAACGTAAAGACATGCTTGGTGCTGAAAAGGCTGCTTACAGCTTGGCTGTTCCTAGGTGCTTCCAAATCGGTGTTGTAATTTTCTTTTCACTGTGCATATTTAAATTCCATTAAAATTAATGAAAATTGAAAGGATATACAGTGAGCAAAAATATAAAGATAAAAGCACATATCCAAAACAAGATGAAGCCAGTTAAATGAGAATATTAAGGAATAAGTCAGAATATCCCAAGAATTGGCAAGCAAATTCTGTAAAAATTCTGAGGTACTTCTCTGCCTTCCCCAAGTCTGGAACTAATGGATAAGGTATACAATATGTTGAGATACATCACCCTCAACTTTGGCACACTGAAGACTTCAATACAGCATTTCACAAAGATCCTGTCCCAGGATCTGAAAGCTGGTTGTCACCAAAAGAGACAGAAGGCAGACTCTTACTTCAGGCACACTAGGATTGTCTTAAATGAAAAGTTGCTCTTGATCTACTACTCTAAAATCAAAGACAATGCTAGTTTCCCACAGCAAATACTTTTCTATAGTGAGTAGATCTTGATCTATACCTATACTTAGATCAACATGGTATTTTTTTTAATATAAAGGATAAAAACAAGCACTTTATTATGATGAACTACATATGAACTGGGGGGCGGGAGGAGGGTAAATCCTGCAACTGCATATAACATACAGCTTTACAGATTTGTTAGGACATGAGATAAGTCCATTAAGGGTCTACATCGTGTTCATTAGAAGTCTGAAGCTCGAGGGAGTGAGGGAGGCAAAGGCACAGTATCCAAGTCCAGCGTGAGGCCAGCTGACAAGACCGCAGGTGAATCTATTCCAGTTCAGGTGCAGTGAAAGTGGTGCCAGCTTAATTACTTTTTGATCCATGATCTAATCACCTGCACCTGCTGTTTGGCTCATATCTTATGCTAGGAGAAGTTTCAAGACTGCACTCCTCTTCATGTTAGAAATCACACATTCATATAGAAAGACCTGAAGAGCATGCACAGACAAAAAAGCACAGTGCAAAATTCACCCCGGTTGTAATTCCATTTCTTTAATGATGGGATTTATTTAGCTCACAGGGTAAGGTTCTGATCTACCACACATGCATTTAGCCATCAACAGAACAATTATCTGGGTATACTTCATTCTGATGTTCAGTTTTAAAAGACTCTAATTTACACATAATGAGGAAAAAAGCACACACCTACTTTAACTGCTTTTATGTGTCTATATAGAGTGCAATAGGTATAAATTGAAGGGATTATTTCACATACATCTTGCAGATATGTATTGCAATGGAGACTAAGATTGAATTTGGGTTTGAAAACCCCACCACTTCTTTTCCAAGATATGCGGCTGTTGCTACCACTGCTGGTTTCATGTTACTTCTCAAAAATAGGTATGTCAGACTGTTCCATTTCCAGATAATATACAGGCTTGCCACAGATGGAGGTAGATATTAGCAGCCCTAACAGACCTTTCATTAAAAGGAAATACCTAAAAATTTTAAACACATTTACTATCTACAAGATGTTACCTCTGGTAGGTCCCTTCCACTTTGCAAAATATTCACTGATTCAGTTAGGAAAGGTATGACTGACTTCCTAGAACAGGGATGACAAAGTCTAGAGGACAAGTCCTGAAACATTTCCTTGGTCAGAAGGAAAAATGAAATAGAAGCTGTGAAAATATTAACTGAGAAAGTATTCATGGTACACAGCACTTACACCAGTAATGGGAGTGATCTTGAAAGGTCATTCCCCAAACTAGTGTGAGATTTCTTTCTGTGCCCAAGCAGGCAGGGAAGTGGTTATTCCAGGTCTCTTCCACTGAAAGGAGGAATCCAGCTTAGGGGTTATCACATCTTAGTTTTTTTCTATTTCTTACAGATTAAGGCAACTCACTAAGTTCAAACATTACAAGTCAGCCCTTAAAATCTACACCGAAGCAGTTTATTTTAAAGACTGTTATAGCTGGGCAAAGTTTGTAATAAGCTGTGTATATCTTCAGTAGTCTGGCACTGAGTTTATTCACCCACTGAGCCAATGGAATATAAATTTAGTGAACTCCTCTATTTTATATTTTACCTAATTATAAAATATTCCCTATGCATTTTTGCAGCAATACTTTGTATTACTTCTACAGTACAGTTTAAAAATGGTGGAAATAATATAATTTTCTAATTATCTACATTTACATTTTTCAGAATTATGCCATAATCAATTTTTCCATTACTTATCTGTCTATGCTTAACATATCAGAATTCTCTGGCTTTCTTACATGGTTTCATAATGCCTCAACGATATTGGATAATAAGGATAATCCAAAAATACATTTGCAGGCCAAATAATTGCACATCTTTTGTTTTGTCTCACATGTTAATTACTAATGGCCATATGCAATATTACCATTTGGATTATAATAATTACCCTAACTCCTGCAATTACTACTCATTAGGTATTAATGCGGTCATTTCTTTTCATTTGAACCCAAAATCAGGTTTTCATAAAAAGTCTAAGAACTAAAAAACTATCATAACTCTGTTTCACTAGTTTTTTCTCTATCTGACTTGACAGTAGTTACACATATACACCTAAGAAATCCTAAAAGTTGTTGACTGCTTCCTGAGAAGCAGATGGTTTTGTGGCTAGGGCTACAAGTGAGCTCCTAGTTATCCATTTACTTGTACCTTATCACAGATGGTTTTGAGGGCGAGGCTTTGGGAGCAAGAACTGTGCCAGACAGGAGAGATCAATTTCAGAAGCGGTGTGTAAGGTGGCAGTAATTATATCCTATAGCATGCTCCATGATTCTATATGAGACTGAAGAGCTCTTCTGTCCAATCTCATTTGCCAAAACCCCTTCTACAGATCTCAGGTAATACAGAATCAGGGAGGCTTGGCAGCACATCCTATCAGTTTCAACTATGACAGGAAAGAGGCAGAAAAAACTCTGCAGGAGTCTAATCCTTTGGAGAATATTAAGTAGGTAGGAGAAGCAGCTTAGACAAATGTTTATATACATACATCTTTTAAATAAGCAGGTCCCTGAAACTCCAACATAGCTGTTTGCTCCTACTTCAGTTCTGCAAGTGGGCTTCTGAAAAATTCCATACAATATTCCTATTGACAGCAAGAAGGCAAGGAGTAGATATATTTATTTATTTATATATATATGTATGTGTGTGTATATATACATTATATTCACTCGTATTTTTCCTACACTTATGTACCATGAAGCCAAAAAGGAGGTTAAACTAGCACTTCAGCAAATAAATTGCATGAGGATTAACTCTTTGCTAATTTAGACTTGTTCTATATGTAAAGGTTTTGTCAGCATAACTATTAGGAATGTGAAAAAACAAATTCAAACTGCCCTTACCAATGTATTTATGTCAGTGAAGACCTTAAAATAGTTGTATACTAGTACTTTATTTGATTAATATTAGAATAAGAATTATTTTGTCAGAATAACTTGGTTCTTCAGTCTTCCCTAAAGGCATTTATCTCAATGACATAGTTATACAAAAAACAATTCTTGAGGTGAAGGCAAGTGACTAGCATGAGTCAGTAAGATTGAGAACACCTACTTCATGTCCTCCCCAGCAGATGGCCTAGCAAAGAAGATTGTTCCTTCCTTTTTCATCTGTCTAAAACATTAAAGCCACCATGGATGCCTTAAATAGAATCTTCTCTGATTGCCCAAGCTATTAGATCACTGCCCTCAAAAATCATTTTATCATCAGTTTAAGGTCCCTTAAGCAGTGCATGTAAGTTAGAGCAATCAGTGCATGTGAGTTTGTCTAAATCTTCCATACAACATGATAGGACTCTTTTGTTGAAGGGTCTTTTCATATCTAGACTCATGAAGCTACATCATGCATAAACCAGAAGAGTATCATAACTACTGACATAGCCTGAAGGACAATGTGTTTCACTTAAAGCTAAACCATTTTGCAACCATCAACAGTTCAGGCATTTGTTAAACGGACAGAAGGCATCAGCCTAACGTTAAATACTTATCTGGGCAGACATGAAATACTAACACAAAATGTACATATATGCCAGAAAAACAGATCTGAAATCCCGTTTTTGTCCCCTGCCAATAGGTGGACTACAGTCAACCTCCTTCTACTCCAGACCTCAGCTACAGAGTCTAATGTCCACCTTTGCCTACACATTTGGCCATTCAGGTGTCTAGTTTATCTCATTTTACTAGTCACCTCTGCATTTTGCTCAGCCAGCTTTCTTACTCTGGCTACCCCCTTAATTATACCATGTTAATTCTGAATATTAATAGCATAGCAATTTCCTCTTCCCAGTCATTCACAGGTAATTAGATAGGAGTATCTAGGAGTTTTGAGGGGAGTCTGTCATCACCTGCTCATCCCTTCTATGAATTGTCATTCAGTACCATTTTTAAACAAGCTTAATTTTGAGAAATTGATTGATCATGCCATTTCCTGTTCCCACTCCTTATGTTAAAAGATAGTACATTCCTATTCCCTGAATTAAAATTTTGTGTTCTAAGGCCCAACCTTTTCAATGTGCTTCCTTCTGATTTGATAACCACTCCATTAATCCTCATTCAAGCTGTAATTAATGGGTAGATGACAGTAAAATATCTATCTAATAAAAAACCATGATAGAAGCTAAAATGGCATACCAGGTTGGCACACTGCACGTAACATATGGGGTAGTTAAAATCTGGTCATTCATTCCTATCACAATTTGTAGTAGGGACACAAACTGACATGGCATGAATCTGTTCTCTTGACAAATCTTTTTTTCATGGCAAAGAGCATAATGAAAATTGAAAAAGGTATTGCACTAGCTTAAATCAAGCCCATGGCAGAATAATGTACTTAAACCTCTGGCCTTCTGAAATGCAGTAGGAAATGTAATTTAAGCTGCAATCAATTCCCCAGTTAAGACTTTTATATATATGGGAAATATATACGTTTCTCATATACTAGATACATTATTATGCAACCACAGAACCACATAATCATGTCAAATTCAGCTGCGAAAAGTCTTCTGTCACATATTTTATCATGAAATTCCCTTCAGTTTAGTTCCTGGCATAAAACTGATGTTCTCCAAATGAATATACTGTTAGCACATTTTAAGAAACACCATATTTGCATAAACTGTACATAGGGATTCAATAACTGTGTTTAGGTTGAGACAATCATTGCATCGACTGATTAGGTTCCAGAATTAGAAAAGAACACTCAGAAGAAAGCAGATAGCTCTGTTGCATGGATTTCTTCTTCTTTTCAGTATTCCTTAGGAGGAGATCAGGACATACTTTCAGATGAGTATTTTACTGTTGGTACATCAGAACCTCCTATTCAGTAAATAAACTGGTCCATATCGGAAAGTTTTTACTCAATGTCCATGAAACCTTCGTACAGATGAGATTTTCCTTGTGTCCAATTCATATCAACCAATCTAAAGTCCCAAGAAAATAACCTGAAAATGCTTTGTGACTCCCTACACAACAAAAGAGCATTCAAGAGAGTCCCAAAATTCCAATGCTATTCCTGCTGTTCTAGGAATTCATAGCATGAAATACAATATAGTTAAAGCTGATGATGAGGTATAACTATTGTCTCATTATTGTATAGGATCCTCAAATAAAAACCTAATGAGGCATTTCTCAACACCAAATTCCTAAGGACAAAATTTATTCTTCAAAAGTGTAATCTAATGGGACTTTATAGGAGAAGTAAATGAGATAATTAGGTCAGAATTCACTCTTACAACTTATGGGCAGCTCAAAGCTGCAGTACAACTGTCACACACTTATGACAGAATGGCACCTGGTGACCCTTCTCATTTTGAGTTAAGGGCTTTGCCAGTGAACACTGAACATACTCCTTCAGCACATCCAAGTCCCCTCACACACAGTTGCCCTTGCATTTCTCTTCCTGCTGCACTGTAGTCTACTGCAGGCATTTTAGCAACTTCTGCAGTGCATAAAGTGTTATCTAACTAATATTACCAAAGATGGGTGAAAAAGTTTAGTGCTTTCTCCATCTGCTGCATAGCAATTAATGATCCTAAACCTTGTTCAAGCAAGTACCCCCATGCCATTGGTCTAAGGGACAGCTCATCAAGGACTGCAGAATAAACAGAAAATCACAAAGCCAAGGCAGATGCATGAAAGAGGAGTGCAGTTTAAGACATCATAGAATGTAAAGCTATTTGTATTCATGAACTGGCACATGCACTGCATTCTGCTATTAGTTTGAAACCTTTAATCATTGAAAAATGTATTCACAAAACACTTCTGGGAAGATTTGGAGAATCTCTTTCCCTCTTTGGAATTTCTGTTTGATTTTATGAGCACTCTGTTTCTTTCTGTCGTATATTCTTTTGTTATATTTGAGCTCTATTTGTACTTACCAAAATGGAAGAAGGCACCAGCATGGCTATCTGTAGGGACAAGTACGGCAATTGCTAAAACATCCCTACATCTGGAGAGACCTTGCTTTGTAAAACCTGGTCCTCTTTTTCTTCTTTCTCACCCTCTCACAGGGCATTAGAAGCCAACAGGATAACCTCTGCAAGAGCAGAACAAAGAAATAATTTAATAGGTTTGGTTTAAAGGCATCAAAGGAAAAGGAAAAAAGAGGAAAGACAAAGGAGAAGGAGAAGGAGGAGAAGGGGAAAATATCAAACAACTGTAACTACAGCTGAAGTGATAGGTAACTCGCTGCTGTGACTTGGTCAGCAGCTAGGTACAAGACTAATGAGCTGTCTGTAGTCTATAAAAGGACTAACTGTCTACAGATGAAAGCTGTGGTATTGTACAATGAAGAGAGACGTAGATCTAGAAATGTGCAAACACAGCCTAAAGTTGTATAGCGGGAAGTGAACACATGGTGCTGCTAATGACAAGAATTTGAGAACATGCTTAACATATGGATAAAGTAATTAACTGAAAATGAATGACAGACACAGGATAATCAATTAGAAGATGAAGATGAAATCCAAAGTATATTACAGACTAATAGCTTTGGACTCCGATTATTGAACAGTTGGACTCCACTAAGTGTTGCCAGATCATGAAGCGTCAGGTTTGTTACTTTCTACACTTAAAACATGTCTGATAAAGACAGCATTAGTTCAAGCTTTGTGGAAAGGTTGAGCAAGTCTGGACCCTGCAAGAGGCAAGACTCAGAACATGCAGTCAGCTATGAACAGTGAATATCTATATCTCAGTTTCAAATAAGGGTGAAAGTGTTAAAAGAGCCAATATTCCACAGATGGTGGCTAACACAATAGCTCATGCAAGAGGCAGGTTCCAGAAGGAACAGCCAGTAGTCAGAACGGTAAAAACTTCACTTCATAGTTTGGATCATCTGTAGCCAGACTGCAGGTTATTAGAAATTAATTCATTAGTATGAATGCAATCTTATTGCTTGATGTGATTAATAACATTTGGAGAACACAGCAGAAGACATTAAGGTGCATAATCAAGAAGGTAAAAGCCATCTGGGATATAGCAACTGGGAAGAAACAGTCTTGGTTGTGACTGAAAGGAAACCAAGAACATCACAGTTAGCACTGCTTAAATCATACATATGAAATCTTACAAAAAAGTGCCATAAAACATTCCTTTGAAATATGACAGCTATAAAAGCCTCTAAAAAAGACATTAACAGAAGCCACAGGCCAATGATCTATGTACCTTATGGTTCCTTCACTAATCCATAATGACTGACAATGCCCTCTATGAACTTTAACTGCTCAAACGATTTCAATGACCACTAGTACTCCAGTGATATATTCAAGCATAATGACAACAGTTTGTTTCAAACTCTGTAATCTAGGAGCCTTTGAATTTGGCTTGCAAATTGAAAACTCCAGGGTTTAATCATCTAAACTTATGGAGAGTAGAAAAAGCGCAAGATTTCACATTAACAGCTACTTGCAGGTCATAACATCACCACCTCTACAGCTATAAATCTATCATGAAAATTAAACATGCCAAGATTTAGGAACTAAAGTTCACACCTCCAAAACAACTCCTCACATGAAAAGACAGGATATTATGCAGACAGCCTAATGTTCATACTTCTTGGGTTCCAGAACCAAAAAGGCTGTGTAAATTCCAGACCCAGAAGTACAACTATACCTTGAGAGAAGAAATAGTAGAATAGTAGAAAATATTTCTTCCTCCACTAAAAGCGTCACAGGACAACAACAGCTACTCAACCGTTGGGCACATGCAAGGCTTTTATGAGGTGTAAAACATGCTGATTAATAAGTAATAATCCAGTGCTGTTAGCCTGAAGCGTATTAAACCAACAGGTGGTTTCATATAGAAAGAAGTATAATCAAATAGGATATAAGATTTTTAGAAAGACATCTAGGAACAAAATTAGAACCAAGAGAAAGTCATCAGCATACACTGGTGTGGCCCACTTGAACAAAGAATCTCCTGAAATAGAGCAGCTGGGGATTTACCCCAGGACACGAGCAGCTGATTGCACTCAAGTCAAGATAGCTCCCCTGAAAAGCTAACAAGTTACCCAGAACTATACTGGTGCAACAGAGATCAGAATCTAGCTCACAGTATTCATCCACATAGCTTCAGGGAAACCAGCTGAACTACTTTGATTCTGTTTCTGAAATGTCTTTAATGCAAGATTGGGCATTTTGCCCATAGCTGAGCCACTGATAAGAAACTCTGCCTTAACTGAAACTGTCTTATAACTTAGGAGAGCTTTTCCTTTAGGATTACACAGCAAGCAACCCGATTTGATTTTTTTTCCTGATATTACAGGCTTCATCACAAAGATGAAATTGTGCTTCCTACCTTGACACTTCACTGTGCAGTGACAGCTAGGCACCAGTGTGAGGAGAAAGCTGGTCTGCATCTACTATCTACATTTCTTTTCTAAACTTTTGAGTACAAAGTATTTCTTGTATTACTAAGAATGAAAGAACTAGCAACATGGATAACTACCTTTTATATTTGATATAATTGTTAGTCAAGTAAGAATGATCAGTAAACACAGGACGTTAAAATAATACAGTTTGGGATTTATTTTTTTTTTCCCTGGATAATATACTTTACTTAAGAAAGCCTGACCACATTTAGCGACTGAAAAACTATCTTTAGAAGACTAGATTCATAAAGGTCTAAAACTTTATGCTGATGGCACTCTCAACTGCATAAACTGGAAACAATTCTACTGAAATCAGTATAGGTACAAGGACATTGAAAATCCTAATTCACATTTACTGCCTGGCTATATGAACAAATCCTAGGCTCCTGTAAATGGACCGGAGATATAGATATAGCCTCAGTGTCCTTCGTCACAAACAAGACAGCAAAACAGCAGTGATCACAGTCCAAAATGAAGGGTATATTGTGAGGTAGATCCCTAACTCAGGACGGGCTTGATCAACAGCACAGCATTTGCAGTCTGACACCAATATATAGCCAGTGCGTTACAGTCTGCTTCCCTCAGCTGAAGGTACACATACTGTGAGATTGCATCTGCACAGTCTGAGCAAGGCTTTCAGCAGTGCTGAAGTACTAAGTATGTCATTTTCGGTGACAAATGTACAACAGTTCAACAGGTTTTGGATGTACAGGTCTTGGTCAAATGTTAAAGAAGTTGTGAGAGCACCACCTCACTCAGACACGCAGGGTGTCTTTTTTTCTGCACAGCACTTGAAAGCTCACGTGTTCCTATGCATTTTGGCCCAGAGGTATTTACAACTTGGGGCACTAGCCCCGGCAGAGGGAGACATGACAACTCTGCTGAAATTATACTGATCTTGATCTTTAGGCCATTTATCTAGCTGGGATCAGAAGTTACACAATTAGACTTTTCTTGTCAGTCATATTTACCTAGCAAGTGCTACTGTAAAAGTAGATATTCAACAGCACTGGTGAGGTATTGACAAAGACGGGAATAGTCCAAGGCAGCAAACAAAACATGGGAGCAAATGGAACAACCAGCCAACTTCATTTCCTCATATGAGTTATGTATTATTTTTTGGACTTCTGCATTATTTTCCAGATCACTTCTTTTTAGCAATACTTTCATCCATCAGAGACATAATGAAGAATGAAACTGATTAATCAAGAAAAATGTGTATCCAAATGAAAGCTTGGCTGTACAAATTCCATGTTATATCAAAGGTAATTAGTCCACTTCTTAAAAAATGTTTACTAAGTTGTAATTTTTTCCACACCAAAATTGAATCAAATTTGCACAAGTAAGGTTTGCTGAACATACAATAAATTTTAGCAACTTTCTGAGAAAGGCAATCTTTCTGACACAAAATGAACTGCCATATATATACCTGACTCATAAAAAGGATTGTCAAAGTCCTTGTTGCCCTGTTTATTCTCCTCCTTATTTTTGTACGTAGTGGAGATGTACTGTAGTGAAAAACTTTGAAAAGTATATACTCTTTTAGAATGGAAATTGGTTTGGGTTTTTTTTAAGGATCAAGTCCTGAGGGATTGTTTCTGGAGGTTTTCCATGTGGATAAAGTGATAAGGTAATAACTGTCTTTATTAATAAAAAGTTCATATTTGCTATATTTGCAGAAAAATATTTTAAAACATTGTTCTGAAAAGCTTCTGCTTCCAGAAGAAAAGCAAAGAAGATTTATCTGGTTTGCTTATATTTAATGTTCTTAAGCCAATTATTAGTTGGTGCCTGGCTTCTACTAATGGATCCAATTTTTTACATGCTCTGGAATCCCATGCAAAGCAAAAATATTCTAATAGAAAGAATCATAGTTCTTGAAATCTGCAGCAATAAGGCTAGCATTGCAAAGAGAGATTGGTTACCTCAAGTGAAATGCTTTTTTATGTTATATTTGGGGAGAAAATGACATAATATAAAATGGCATTTTTCTCCATTGAAAAAATAAGCTTTCTACATAGCATTTTAGATAATATTTAGGTAGGATGCATTTTATTGGAAACAACATGAAAGGACATGTTTCTTTTTTTTCCAATTTTGTTTGCACATATTAAATTTCTCAGCATATTGTGTATGCTGACATATTGTAAAATATTGAAAATAAGGGCAAAACCAAAAACAGTTAAGCAAACCATAAGTGACATAGAATTGCAGATCAATCAAAAGAGAATCAAAATAAATCTAATTTATAGATGTGATGGCATTATTTATCTATTTATTTGGCATACAAAGTCAGTAACTGAATTAAAATCTGAGTTTTCATTTATTGCTCATTAAAATAATCAGAAAAAAAAAAACAGAAAATGAGTGAGAAAAGAGAAAGATAATTTATTAGGACAATCATTAAACAGCAGAATGAATACCAAGTCTACCCGAAAGCAGTGAAATCAAACTAGACAACCACATGTGAAATACAATCAGAGAAAACAATAATTTTGTAAATTATCCACAAAATATCTAATGAGAGAAGGATTGTACTGGAGCAAGCCCAGGTTCAAGTGCTTTTTTAGAAGATGTAATGGAAACCTGTTTGCTAAAGTCTGGTCCCTTGCACAGACAATTTTAGAGGAACTACATGCAAATCTTATAATCATTCTTGAAATGTTTGGTCAGAGCACACATACGAAGCATACATAGTCAAGCCCTAAACAGAAACTAATTATTTTTTCAGCTATGATTTGCACTTCTGTGAGGAAATCTCCTGAAATAATAAAGCAGGAATTATCAGTGATTAATATGTTCTGGAGAATATATATTTCTCTGTACTGCAGAGTTCATTTTGCCTGTGATAAGTGTTTTTTCAAGCATCTGCAAACTAGCTCTGAATTTTTCCATTTCAAAGCCCACTATCTTTTTCAGATTTGTTTGAAAGGTGTTTTGACAAGGAACACTATTACTCTTTATGACCCATTGAAATGCCATACATGATTTAAAGTGAAGTCTAAAATGGCCTCAAGTAAAGTCAAATCTTGAAGTTTGACATGCGACTTCTGGAATTAAATCAATGCGAAGCGAAGACTAAATACCTACATTTTCATCATTTCACTTTGTCCATTCATCACTAAACTTTGAGACCTATCAAAATATAGCAGTTTGTGAACTAAGTAGGAAAAAACAACTGCTGTTTCTGACACTGATGATAACCTGTTCAAACAGGTGCAGAAATTGAGGCTTATGATGTGCTCCAATTTTTCAGTAAGATTTATTATTTGCATTAGATTAACTGTGTAAGAAGATAAGGTTTTAAGGTCCCTTAAGACTTCATCAGGAAAAGTAGTAACTACTTTTATGTACCCTCTTTGCAAAGTGAATCTGTAAAAATAATCTTCATATCCAGCAAAATAGGTTTCTCTTATCAATAGTCCCACCACACAACAGAAAGACAAGGAAATCTCATCTTCTGTATAAATACTTTTAGAAGACAACACTAATTAATGAGACCTAGAGGAAGAAATTAAAAATTTTCTTCCTTGTTGAGACATGCTGAAAGATAGGGATATAATGAGATAAGAATTTCTTATACTAAGAAAAGAAGAGGTGGAAGTAACTCAGATAATCTCAGTCCTGTTTTAAATATAGTAGAAGAACCTGGGGTAAACAGAGATTCAGCACTGAATAAAGAAATGTTAGAGATAGACAACAAGGGATAAAAAATAGGCTAACACTAGGCAAGAGAGCTGAAGCAAGTATTGTAACTAATCTGGCTCAGAAATATGTCATAGCTTTGGGAGAAAAACCAAGTTTTTCTATATGATGCAAGGAGAATAACAAAATGGAAATGTTTTTGATGCACAACAGAAACCTAACTACTCAGAGACAACAAAAAGCAACAGGGCTGGAATGGCAGTATATTGTCTAGGAAGGAAAGGTCATACAGGAAACACTGAATGGAGTGTTTCCACTGAAAAGAAGTAGTAGAGGTAGAAGATGAATTGATTTGGGTTAAATTAACCTTGAGAGTTATACTAAATGAGAGTCCAACACAGCACAGCTAGGCATCTAGTCATCCAGCAGCAGACGTTGTTGTAACACTATTAGAGAAGGAAATACTGCTAGGAACTGTATTGCTACAGAAGAGACTAGCCATACAGATATATATTGGAGAAACATCTATGTCCTTAGTTTATGCTTTCAGCTTGGGTCCAAAGCAGTATAGTGAATTAATACGACACTGATCCCAGATCTGAGCTGTAAAACAAATCTGAGCCCCCGTGAGCTTACCAGTTCAGCTAACCCCCAGGCTGAGGACCTTTTCACACATTTCACAACAAAAGCCTGAGGAGGCGTATGAATTGTCTCTTTAACTCTAACTAGGTAAGCACTGGGCAGGAGAAAGAATTATTTCACCTGAGGACACAAACAGGTATACGCTGTTATTTAATAAATGTGGGCTGGGAATCAACCATCAGAGAAGGTGGAGACAGGAGAGGCTCTAGAGCAGTTTTCTGACAGTGGCTAATTTTCTTTTGCCCAATTACATACTTTTCATAGGGGAACTGATCAGTTTATGATTGTCAGTTACACAGTCATGTGGGACTAGACCTGGCAAGTCAGAAGGTCTCTCTCTGTACTCTGTGGGAACCTTTCTCAGCTTTGAAATAATCCTTGGACATATGAAGAGCAGAACCTGAAGTAACAGAACGTTACCTGCTGGCACTTAGCCAGTTTTCACCAGACAAGAGTCCCAGATGCTTTGATAACTCTCACTGAGGCTCTGGAGAACTTTCCTGTGCCTTATGTGGTTTGGCAGTTGTTTCTCAATCAAGAAAAAAATGAGACACCACAGAATGGATGGAAGCCTGTTCAAACTCTTAGATATCTCTGGCTAGTAACAGCCCTCAGAGGAGACTAATTTTAGTACCTAAAGGTATCAAGTAAGTATCCAAAATATATCCAAATCCAGACCAGTAGAAAAAATTATTTTTTCTGTCTTTTAACATAATACAAACCTATCAGTGACATTGTTCCCTAGCTCATCTAGAAAAAAGATCTGCATACATTTCACAAAGCTCTCAGCAGTTTGTACAGCCTCTCTTTACACACTCTGGACATAACAGGCTTCTTGGACAGTAACTGTACCTGAAATAAGCATGTCTCCTTCTGATCAGACAGCTCACTCTATTTAATTTTTTCACTAAGCTAGACAGCAATACATTTTAAGAGCTCTTTTACACCCAACCATGTCTCTCTTTTTCTGTGCAGCTGCTTACTTTGAATTCAATAGCTGCTAGTCTTTTATTGTCAACATATTAGATATCATTATAACTTAGCACATGAATAGTTTTATTAGCCTGTCACATCATGACAGATAGAAAAGTTTTGTCAAGGGGAGTCAAAATTTTCTACCGCAAAGTCAATCTCAGGCATCTTACATGCACCAAATACCTTCCAAGGGGAGTGTTAACAACACAACACAAACCTAAAGTAGACAAACAACCCAGCTTACTGCAGTGAAACGTTTGATACAGAGCAAAACACTAACTGAAGATTAACAGCCTATTAAAAATGAAACCAAGCTATTAGAAGCCAACAAACATGGGAAAGGTTCTTTTTATCATTCAGCTACTATCACATTTGATGTCGCATTAAATTGCCCATTGGGCAAAGCTAATATGGGAATGCCTTGTTTATAATGTTCACTTTCATCTATGAATTACAAAAGCAATTCATCAATAACAAAACCAGTTTAAATGATATATGAAGTGAACACAGCATTCTGCAACAACTGCTTCTTCCAGATAAGACCCAAGGATAAACTGCATTCACAGGGGGATGAAAACAAGACACCACTGGGTTCCACAGGCAAAAAAGCATTTTACTGAGCATGAAGGACTCTTTATCAAGTGCAGTCATTTAGATAAATTATAATCAGGCCAAAAGAAGTCCTGATCTGTACTTTACAATTTTCCCATTAGCACTAAGTAAGACTTTAAAGTGCTGTAATTTGATAACACGTTCCTTAAATGCCACGCAATGTGTACAATTTTCTCCATGAACAATGACATGATTCCCCTAAGATAGGTTTAATAAAGCCAAATGAATCAGTGGTTTCTGTTAGTTATTTATGAAACATTCAGAACAGCTGCAAGAAATGTGCGACTTCCTAAATGGGTTCCGCCTCCAGCAGTTGTGTAGACCAGATGGGAGAGTGACAAGCTCCACTTAATGTGTCACAGCATCAGCTCAATCATAAAATGGTACCAAACAAATCTCCTTGGAACAGGAGCCACCTGTTTACTATCAATACACCTTCTATTTCTCGAAAGGCAACTCTAATTTGTGATGTGCAACCTGAAAGGAGCACCCTTTTAACCCCATGAAGCAGCCCTCAGCAAATTGGTTTCCTTTGAAAAAAAAGCAATGCCTCACTTTATAGTCAGCCTCAGGCACTTCTAAAGCCTTTCATTTATAAAGCTTGCTCACAGATTAGTCAGTGTACCATCTTCCCACTGAGAATTTCCCGGGTTAATTATTCCAGTTCAGGTTTGGTTTGTCTTCAACTTTTACTCAGTAGTTATTAGAAACAGAAATCTGCAATGCCTTCTGTTTTACTTCAGTGCCAGAGCACTGGTCTGAAAGCCTCAGATCTGCTTTCTGCCCATAGCCATTATTTTCCCTACGCTGAACAAGAGTATATGATGTGGGGTCTGTTGCAGCTCACTCAAGAAGAGGTGTGAGGGGTCTCCAGATGTATATAATGGCTTAGAAATAATTATGTTGGTCTGGGGATAGAGACAGAATAATTTAATTAGGAAACACAGCCTACATACAAACTTTACAAATATTTCTTTCCACAACATAATGTTTGCTTCACAACAAATATTTCTGTTCACCAGGAAGGCTTATTGCAGTCTCCTGTACAGAGGGGCACTTCCACTTTCCTCTGTTTTAACAAGAACATGGTGGTATAAACATGGACACCTGAACCTATTCAAACTACCTCTGGGCAATTAGAGGTGCCGAAGTTGAGATTTCCACAACATGTGTTTCAGTCCTGGATTTATGCCTAGATCTGTTGTGTTACGCTAAACTTCAGGGAGCTCTACCTTGCCAAAAATGTTTGGGAGCGCATCCCTGATGCTAACACACAATCCCAAGGATGTCTAGACCCAGAGTCATCATGTGTATGCCAAGGATCTCTGACAACTAACAAGCTTTTATTCTTAATGATTTGCAAACAAATCACCTCTGCAGATGTTTAACTACCTAAACATATCCAATCCTGCTGATGTTTTGCTTGGATGGCATTCATTTATTAAGTGTCAGATGCTCCCCATGTCAGCATTTGCTCATTCATGTGATACCTATTCTATTAGGGGACCAGGATTTCAGCCATTTGAAATTATAACTGGCATGACATTGACAACAGGACCTGTTGTGATGAATGTCAGCCCACTCCGAAGGGTAATGTTGTTCTTAAAGGGAAATAGTGAGAAAACAGACCAGAACCTAAAAAAACATAAGCCTTGGCAATATTAAAGGACAGGATTAATACTGGGTTTTCTCCAGAAATATAATACAGATAGGCATTCTTTATCAGAAAATGATGAGGCCTGTGTCTCCATCTAGTCACTACAACTAGAGACTGGTTTCATTTTGATCTCCAAGTACATGGTATCTATTCTGCTGCAGTGGTATCTCAGTCAAATGTTAAACTAAGAAACTCCTGAGGCTACCACATCATACTTCTAGAGAGATAAGTTTGTTTGCTCTCACCTACACTGGCTCTTTCTCCAGGAATGCCTGCGACTGATACGCACTGTTCCTCTCCAGATAAGCACAGATTTTACCATGTTTAGGGTTTTTTGTTAAAATAGCACTGAAAACAGCCTTTATGTCAGGGTTATTCTTTTTGCAGTATTTCTGCTTTTCCACAATATTTTATTCACAATATTTCATACTTTTTTCTGAAATTATCATTTGTTATAGTCATATTAGTATGTAGGAAATTCAGCTGTTTAAAAGAAAGCATTTATTTTGTTAGGAATTGGTAAAAACATAAAACCAAACATTTTTCAGTAAAAAATAAGGTGGCATTGATATTTTAAATGAGATAAAGACAGTGTCGAAAACTGAACAAAATCTGTCACATAAGCCAGAAATATCAACCAATCTTAAATCTAAATGTTTCACTTTGGAATATACCTCATGTTCTCCTAAGGAAACAGTGACTCCCTGTGATTCTTTCCCAACTCTCACTTGGATTTAGCTCTTTAGTTCACTTTCCCATGATGCACAGACCTCCCTGGGGCTGAGCAACATCGTGTGTATGAAACCAGGCCTGACAGCTACAATTCCTGTGAGGCACTGCTGTGGATCTGCTGCAGGGGGTGAACTGAGTATCTCCTAAGAGATGTAGTACAAGGCACTGTGGCTATGCAGTATGTCAGGCAAACATCCCCAAACACTAAATTCTAGGGGTTTTAGTCTAAAAAATATTCTCATCTTACTCAAGACTTGTGAAAATATTCATTCGCCTTTTTTTTTTTTTAAAAAAAAGTGGAAATAAGTACAGGTATAACAAAATTTCTTCTATTGGCAACAGTTTATAATCCTTATGACAACCAACATGAAAATACAATTAAATAATATCTATAAAGCATGTAAAAATAATCCCCTAGAAAAAAAAAATCTGTATCATATGATTGCAAACTTGGGATCATGCTATATGCAACACAGCAAATGCAAACTATACTTCTGAACATGTATATATGAATCAAGGGATGGAATTTTTTCACTTAAAGCACTTAAAGCCCCTGCTGTGTCACAGGCAGGCCTGTGCCTGGTCTGTGACCGGCCTCTCCACAGCAGCCTCATCTTGCCATGGCAGCTGCGGCTGCCCTGGATGCCCCCTCCACTCCCCAGCTGCCCTGCTCCTGTGCTGGGGACACTGCGATGGGCACCAGCCCCCAGGGAGTCAGCAGCACTCACAGTACCCTGGTGATACCCACTGAAAAGCCTTGTGACAAGAACAGGATCTGTCCCATAACACAAAAAGAGGGAAAGTGCTAACGGTGGAAGCTAGGAGGCAGGAAACATTACCAGAGGCTTTTTGTTTAACATTCATATCAAGGCTGACTTATAGCAATAATACAGTTGAGCATCTTTGCTCAATGAATTTAAAAGAAAGTTCAGATGTGAAATAGCCAGCAGTTCCCCAAGTGGTTTGCTTAAAACAGAAGCTAGCATCTATTGTCTAAATATTTAAATTTGATCTGGGCAAGTTCTTTGTCAGAAGCTTTGGTTGGCCTGGATTCAATCAAGTTCATGATCCTGCCACAGTGTTCACTTCCATAAGAAGCTGGTAAGACTGGTAACGCTATCAGGTTGTCTGAGCACAGAGTAAAACTAATTCCTACTTTTCACTGCTTGCTGAGTGTTGTTAGCCCTGAGCCTGCACGCTATGAAGGCCATTGGCATCATAATCATCTGGGGAAACAGTCCCACAAGTGCCTACAAATGCTTAAAAATTTTCTGTTCAGCACAGCAGTGAGATAGCTACAGCACTAGTTTTCCTGTGTCTCAAATACTGAAGTCTGTCACACAGCCTGGAAATAATGAACCAGTCCTGCAGGGCACCAACTGCAGCTTCCCCTGATTTTCAAAAGTTGTCCCTTTCTTTTACCCCTTCTCAGTACTTCAACAAGCCTAATGTATAACTACCCCCGTAGCTCCACAAGAGCACAAATTACAAGCATGCTTTAGAAAACTATTATGTTCTCCGATGAACTTACTGTACAAGAAAACTCAAAAAATTTATCAGCTAGATCTAGCTCCCTGGCAGCAAACCCTTCCGCTCTCTGTTACCAAATTTATTTTAAACAGCATTGCAACTGAGAGGCATGATGCTAGCTTAAAAATTTCTGTCTGTGCCAAACTTGGCGGTGGTGCCAATCATTTGTTGTGACTGATCTCATATAAATGACAGAATATGGACAAGTAGGCTTTTAAAGACAGGAATAAAAGAACTGAAAAAAGGCACATGGGAAATTCATTCAAGGACAAGGGATAGTGTAAAGGCAGCAATGGAGTTGAGTGGAAAAATAGAGAAAGGAAAAGTTAGGGGATACATACCAGGAATTCAAACTGCTGACAGGCACTTCGATCCATTACACTGAAAAAGATTGATTTGCTGTGAAATTGGTAACCATTACATTGGCAAATGTGAAAACATTTAAAATATTAAAAGCAAATATCATTAAAGATTTCCAGTTATCTAATATTTGTGTAACACCTGTGACAATCTCAATTCAGAATCTTGAACACAAACAGGTGTCTGACATGATCCTTCTAACTGCTAGCACTTTATTAAGTGTTAATTTACTGGTTTGTACTGTATTGTATTAATTATGCTATTATTAGTAATATGCAGCATCTTTGACAAGCAGTCTGCCAATACTGTAGATAAAACAAGTTGGTTTGTATATGGCGCCCTCATAACCTTTGTCATTAAAAACTGTACATTAATCAAATTGACCTGTTGTTTTAATAGAATAGAATTAACACTATTTGTTATAAATAATTTTCTTTTTTCACACTGCTGACATCAGTTACCTAAGAATGAGAAAAGATTCTTCTCTTGATGCTTTTTAACTAAATAGCACTGTAAGTCTCTGCAGCTTCACAGAGAAGCTCATTTTTAATAACACACAGCTAGAGCTCCTTGAAGGTTTCCCTTGTGAAAGAGATATCTATGTTCCTATGTTTTATCTTTCACATAAATTATTAAGCAAACCCAAACCCAATATTTGTTTGTGTCTCATAAGAGAAATTTATTTTAAAATTCTCTTTTGCTCTCTAAAATCACTGTCACTGTCTTTACCTGGACTGATTCAGTACCTTACAGAAGTTGTAGTCTAGATACCTCAAATTTCCATTCTCCACTAGACCAACTAAGTTTCCAAAGATAACTTGGAAGGATTCAAAGCCACTGCTGGATCATGCATACAGAGATGTCTACCAGTAGTATGAGCAGGTTTATGTTAAGTCGTAACTTCTTGTTAATTTTTATTAGTATCTATTTAATGTGCATACTAAATTTCACCAGGAAGATCCCAAAGCATCCTAAAGTACATTCTTAACTCACCAGCTGCTGGGAAATACCTTTGAATTATTTCCAGACAGAAGTATAATTGCAACAGTTACTACTAAATTTAGAGAAAATAGAGAGCTACTATAAATATTATTATTGACTAGTGTTCTGGGACAGTTAACAAGGAATATCACACCTAAGAGGTTACCATTTTTTTCATCTATAATAGTGTATTGGGTTTGCATTGCAAGGTTTTGGTAGCGGGCAGGCTACAGGGGTGGCTTTTGTGAGAAGATGCTAGAAGCTTCCCCTGTGTCCAATGGAGCCAATGCCAGCTGGCTTGAAGACAGACCCACTGCCGGCCAAAGCCAAACCCTCAGTGATGGTGGTAGCACCTCTGAGATAACAGATTTAAGAAGGGGAAAAAATGCCTGCACAATAGAAGACTGCAGCTGGTGAGAGGAGTGAGAACATGTGAGAGAACCAACCCTGCAGACCCCCAGGTCAGTGCAGAAGGAGGGGGAGGAGATGCTCCAGGCACCGGAGCAGAGATTCCCCTGCAGCCCGTGGGGAAGACCATGGTGAGGCAGGTTGTCCCCCTGCAGTCCATGGAGGTCCATGGTGGAGCAGATCTCCACCTGCAGCCCGTGGAGGACCCCACACCGAAGCAGGTGGGTGCCCAAAGGAGGCTGCGACCCCCTGGGAAACCCGTGCTGGAGCAGGCTCCTGGCAGGACTTGTGACCCCGTGGGGGACCCACACTGCAGCAGTCTGTGTCTGAAGGACTGCAGCCTATGGGAGGGATACCATGTTGGGGAGCAGGGGAGGAGTGAGGAGTCCTCCCCCTGATGAGGAAGGAGTGGCAGAGACAAGGTGTGGCAAACTGACCCCAACCCCCATTCCCCGTCCCTCTGTGCCACTGTGGGTCGGAGGTAGAGAATTTGTGAATGACGTTGTGCCCAGGAAGAAGGGAGGGGTAGGGCTAAGGTGTTTTGAGATTTGGGTTTATTTCTTATTACCCTGCTTTAATTGGATTGGTAACAAATTAAATTGATTTTCCCCAAGGTGAGTCTGTTTTGCCTGTGATGGTAAGTGGTTGAGTGATCTCCCTGTCCTTATCTTGACCCACAAGCCTTTTATTATATTTTTCTTTCCCC
>JANZLQ010000056.1:13754071-13767962 GCA_026212715.1 Elanus axillaris
CAGCCAGGGTCAACCCACCACAGAGAGAAACTGCATAAAAGCAAAAAGGGCATCTAAGCTTGTCCCACATGTCCTTGATAAACTATTTAAAATTCAGTCTTTGTTAGCAGAACAAAATATTTCTTTCACTTTGTTTGCTACAGAGTATCTCCATACAGAAGCTAAGTATATTTCTGTATTAGCTTTGGAAACCTTATTTATCAGTCAGACTTGTATTTTGTTAGGCATCATCTGGCAAGATTTGGGCACCATTGTACTGTGCAGTGGAAGAAAATTTAAGAAGATACAGTCCATGCTGTGAATTTCCCTCTAATGCTTTTCCAACTGATGATGAATAATTCATCTACCATTTTATGAGCCAAATGTTTGCATCAGTTCATCTCAATAACCTCAATAATTACCCATTTGTTGATTAGGTTGTTATTGGCCCTGTCAGTGTACAGAGGCTTGTTCATATCTCATGTTTCTGATTCTCTAACAAGACTTTCTAAACTACTGACACGTATTCAATCCACCCCTGGAGTCCTACCCTTCCAAATCAAAGATACTGCACAAACACTATTTTGCTCTACTAATTCTTATTCTCCATTCTACTAAGTCTTATTCTCCATTCTGCTAAGACTTGTCAGTCTTGGCTATATAAAGTGGCCTATAGCATCCTATGTTTGTAATGTACTGTTAGGTGTTCTTACAGTTTCCATAGAGATGTCAAAGCCATAAAGGTTTACTTTTGCCACAGCTCTGAAAGGTGTCTATTGGGACAGCTCATTCAAAAGACTGCATTTGTCCACTATATAAAATAGATTTTTTCTTCACTGGGTTCAATCCCCAAGCTCCACCTACTGCAATAATCAGGCATCCATAATTGCTCCCTGAGAGAACAACCGTGCTCCTGCTCCCCATGCACAGAAGTGGAAGAGGTCCCGTTCTTGCCTGTAAATGTCTCAGTCCAGACAAATGAGCAGTGGGTGCTCAGGGGAGCACATGTACATCTTGAGCCAGAATAGCTTCATTTACAATACTGGCCTGAAATTGGTATGATTTGTTGTTTGCTGTATGTTTTGATATCATGGTTTGGCTTCCCATCTGATTAATATCAGTGTAGAACTGGACCCAGACAGTGGAAGTCCCACCAGACTCTCAGTAGAATGACTGGCATATATAAGACCTAAAACTTGAACTACGTTCACTTTTAAAATGGTTAGTCTGCTTAAATCTGTAAGGTATTTTCTCTACTTTCTCATAGAAAATAGTCAAATGATACCGTTTTAATAGCTGCAAAGACTTGGGCCTTTGTCATCTTGTGTCACAGTCCTCACACACAGCAGGCATGAAAAGAGTAAGCATGAGCTTCCTGACAGAGCACAGAGATTAATTTATCTATGCCACCTCCTTAATTTGAGAGAACAATGCTGAAAATCTACTTTATTTACGCCTACACTATGTCAGGCGCACGAACAGAACTTTAGTCTTTTTAAAACTAGAATAACAGATCATTTCATTACTCCTTCAGACACTTAGACACCACTCATAAAGCACATTGTACTATTGAAAGTTTCTGCATATGCTTACAGTATGAATATAAATGCATCTTAATGCATGGCTTTTTTTCTTTTTGGAAATACTTTCTTTTCTGCAAATAGGACACTGCCAATGAATTCAACACAGAATTAACTAAAAATGCTTTCTGAAAGTCCAAGTATGGGAGTCCTGCCAGGTTACGCTCAATCCCATCAAGCAACTCTTCTGAATGACTGGCTTGTGTTAACCCAGAGGGGGGAGTAGTGCTAGCAAGACGAAGGGTTTATAAGTATTCATAAAAGATTATGCAAGTGATAGCTTTGCCTTTAGGTCAACATTAGGCAGGAATATGAAATGCATCCAAAAGCAGACACCTGCATTTCTTTTGTCTATTACAGTATTATTTTAGGAGTATAATCCTGAGAAAGACATTAGAATCCACATACTGCAAATGATCAGTTCTCTCTTCCCTTTCAACAAATCAGAAAACTGGCCCTTGGACAGCTTCTCATATATCCTCAGAACTTCCTTTCTTTCAGCTTTTTACTGGGTCTCCAATCTTGTTGATCCTAAACTAATAGCAGCATTTCATATACCTGTTACTGCACTGGAAACAAATGTGGAATAGCCTAAAGCTCTTTGTCATTACATGGTCATTTCCTTTTGTTCAGCAGTACGACCTCTTGCAATGCCATCATGTGTGGATGTATTCATGTCCTCAGATGAGGACATATTCACATTCATGTCAGTCACCTCTGCTCTTGAACAAGAATCTCTAAGTCAGTTATTAAGACTAGAAAACAGTATCTGAAATTTTCTTTCCATATTAATGCCAGGCTTCACACATTAACATTCTAACCATAGCTATTTGGAAGGACTGATCCAGCTCCATCCCAGATTTCTTGGCTGCCCTACTACCTCTGCTCTGCTAGAACTGCTGCCTGGGATCTACCTGTACCCCATGCTGTCCTCCCTTTAAATGGTCCTAACCCAGTGATCCCCATTTCATAGCTCACCAATAACACATGGTTTGCAAGATATATATTGCAATACGAATTTAAAATGTTAAAAATGAGGCTGACAGGAAGAGCAAAGTATGAAGTTATCTGAAATACATTAGTTGCAGAGACTCATTGTTTATGGACTGCAATAATTAGAGATCAGTGCCTTAGATGTCTTGCATTTTTTTACATGTGACTCAGGCTTGTGTATTATTTTCTACCACACTTCTCTAGCTGTCAGACTGAACTGTCTAATATTACCCTGGAGACAAACTACCAAGTTCATTAGCAGGGAGAACAGTGGCCAGCTGCTCTGTTAGAACACCAAGGCTGTGTGCACTCCTGACTTTGCAGCTGCTTCTGTGGATGCATCTCTTGAAAGCTGCTGAATGTTCCTCCTCATTCTGCAGAGTTGGTATAGATTATCTTTTTTATCTCTCTCTGTATTAAAGTCACCAGAGGTCAACTCTCATTTACTGCTCATTACTCAAGTTCTCTCTCAAAAGGTTGCAAGTCGGGGGGGTTATTGGATTTAAAGTACATCAGCTGAAGCACACTGCTCAGCAGTGGTATCTTCCAGTAACTCAGAAAAAGATAGGTCCTACTGCAAATGAGTTGTTTAGAGACGTCATTGTTATACTTGCTTTATCTCTTCTGCATACATACATCTCCATCCAGTGCTCAACAGCACATTTCTTGTTCAGTCTGTTTTTTCCTCCTGACATTTTAGCACACATTTTGAGATACACGATGGATCACTATTATTTAGACTCCTGCTTCTTCAATGCTTTAAACATGCTAAATTTTTTTTCACATATTACTGTTACCTAAGCTTCTTTTGCCACTTTTCAAGTCCATTCAGTCAATGGCTTTCTCAAAGTAGAAGCCAGCACAAACATTTAAATTGCTCTTCACAGTATACGCTATGGATGAACTGGGACAACTGCAGAGCATATAAGAAAGGTACCCATCTGAGTGTAACATGGCCAACATGTTCTCTGTGTCCTCCTTTTCTCTATATTCTGGTATCTTCTGATACAGATTTCTTCCTCTGTTTATGAAGGAGAGGTGACTGGGAGACAAATACACAGCTAGCATAAAAACACAGTGTGCATATAAAAATTAAAGTCATATCATAGACCACAGTGCAGCTTTTCACTATAGATACATATTGGTGATTTACAAATGAAATATGTAGTATCTCCAAACAAACTAGAAAAAACTGTTTAATGCTGGCAAATACTGTTTCTTTGTTTTACCACACTTAAGAATATTTTGACCTTTAAAATCTGCAGAATGAACAGAAATTCCCCCAATACGCTCCATTTATTAGGAAACAGAGAAGAATGCAGAAAAGATGTGAAGAAATTGATAGTCCAGTTCCAACTCACACTGGCCTGCAACAATTATAGCTGCAGTGCAAAAAGCAACAGGCAACTCGGGCCCACAAAATTTTTCATGAATCAGACCAGGATACAGCATCAACTATATTACATATGTCTAAACATCAATACTTCAGTAGCTTAGAATCTACTTTGTTCACTGTCTCTGCTTATACAGTCACGTCATAACAGTTACAGTACCTGCAACATCACATACTTCATGTCACAATAGCAATTTTAACCTTATATGCATAAATAATGCAAATGTTATTTTTGCCCTTTACTTGCCAAAATTCTTATTAAAGTTGCAGAAGTACATAACCAGAAAAATCAACATATTGTGTGAATTTCTGCACTCAGTTGTATGGGCTTGGTAACCGGCAGTGTTATCCCATAAGTTATCAGAGTAGTACTGTTATCTTACTCATGCCTAAACAAAGTTCCTTTGTAGTATAACACTCAATATTTCAGAGCACTAGTAACTACCTAAAGGCTCCACTTAAATACTGACAGGTTACTTTTAAAAAGCCTAGCAATTAATTCTGTAGCCAGAGAACTAAAAGCTCAATGATACATTAGACAACATATTCACTGTGCATTGTTTTGTTGACAGGACTGTACATTATCTGAAAACAATGAACATATCAGTACCATAAACTTGAATAAAAGAGCTGAAGGAGGAAAAATGCCAAAATGTGGGTTTGACCTCTCCTAGGATCACATGGTTATAGTTGTAATAGATGGAACCAGAAATAATTGCATTTTGAGGCCAGGAAATAAAAATGCTATGCACAAAATGTATGGTAAGTCACAAGACTATAACCAAATGATTTACATTGTTCTCAAAGTTCATCTACAAATGCAAATAGCAAAGGACAAAGAAATATCAATAAATCCAACCTTCAAAATGTATGAAAGAAAACTTCAGTGCTTTTTCTGTAGCTCTGGATACAGCATCCATTTGTAGTATATTCCTAGTATTTAGGAGTATGATTAAGATTTGCATTTATAGGTTCAATCCAAGGCTCACTTAAGTCAATAAGAATTTTTTCTTCAGTTATAGTACTCTAGGGATTTTGCCCTGGGTTAAGGAAGATATTTTCTGGATAGCTAAATGTCTTCTACAACAGCAAGGCATGATAAAGACTTATTACTGTGCAGAGAGTGTGAAAGTGTGTATTTCTGTGTTATACAAGATGAGGTGCTATTTTCCCTGCCCTGCAAGCCATGAAGCAGCACAGGATCTTTATATTCAGGTACTGTCAACAAATGCAAATAAAATCTGCCAATCTGTATTGCAGTTCATCTCATCTGTATGGAAAACCTTCTCTTTAGTAAAAATATTACCTTGTCATAAAGTAGACTGAAATCATACTATCCTTCTCTGTATATTTGTACAGCTACATACAGAAATAAGAAGGAGCAAAGCAAGAAATGATTACTACTTCACAGAGGCATCACTTAAAAATATTGGGCAACAATACTCTTAAAAGCATCATGATTCAGGAAACCTGTAAGTCAATACAAAAAAATCCAATTGGCATGGAAAGGTCAAAAGCCATAGGACTTGCTCTGAACTGTCAGAAAATAGCATATTGAATTGAAGCCACAGGAGAGCACTGACAGCCAAAACTTAGTGCTCTCCAATCTAATTTGGCCAGGACATCAAGATTATCATTCCGTCACTTAAAAACTGGTCCTATGCAGTTAAAAGCTAAAAGTGTACTGCACTCAGTTGTTTATTTGTATGGGAATTACAGCCTCACCAGAATGTTACAATATGCAGAATCTGTGTCCTTTCACTTCTGAAAATTTGTAGATTTTTTCTAAACAAAGATAATGGTAACAAAATATAACACTACAAGCTTGGCAATTTCAATGAGCTTAAATTCAAACCTAGGTTTATTCATAAAAATCTGAAGGCTCTTTCCCATGACATAATTAGCACAGATGAAAAAATCCCTAAACAAACCTACCACACCTGTGAAAGACAACAGTGAGAAAAAGGTGATAAAAACAGAAATAAAATCTGCAACTTTTCCAATCTGTATATCAATCAGCCAGCCTCCATTTCACTACAATCTGCTCTGAATCACAGTTTCGCAAAATTCTGTTTTGAATAAAAAATTCTTCTCTTTATAATATCTGTGTGAGTTTTGGAAGGAAAGTCAGAAAATAGACCCGATTGCCTCCTGGGGAATAAAGAACATAGAAGAAGGAAAGTGCTTTGTAATTATATCAAAGCAAGGATGTGTAAACAGCAGTCCCTTGCCTGGTTAGCCACACAAATTTCCACTGAGAGGAGCAACCAGTGGCAGGAGCGGCAGTGCAGGTGACTTCCAGAGTAGCAACGTGGGCTGCAAAGCACCCTTATGACCAGCTTCTAGCTGGAGGACAAAATGCTAGAAAAGCATCCTCATCTGCTGTTTCTGGCCACCCAGAGGGGCAGACTGCCTGTAGTAGTCACAACTGCCTGATATGTGAAAAATTTACTTTATGCATAGGATAGGGGAGAGGCAGCAGAGAAAGAAATATGACAAACATGAGGAGTGTGGAAGATGACTTGATACTAGAAACACAATCCTCAAAGAGTATAATATGACAATTGCAGTAAATCAGGGAGTTTTGAAAAAAAATTATCATCTAACTTGAATATTAACATACCTATATATGTGAATATACATATAAATATATGTACAGCTACTTTCATGTAGATGAGTGCTATACTCTATCACAAAATATAGCTTTATGATAACATGTCTTATGTTTAATAGACCTGTACTTAGAATATTAACATAGACATTTAAGTGTTTCCAGTCTTGGGAAAAAGCTACAATAACTTTAACAAGGATCAGAGCAAGAAGACACATGATTTATTTGAATATAAGGCTTTCAGCTAGCAATTATTCTAGGCAAAATTACATAGAAAAGAACTGCAAACTGTATACATTCCAAAATAAAAAAGTTTGCATATGCACATCCCAGCAAGGTGACATGAATGTGGAATTCATAAAATAAATAGTTGACATATTACACTTGTTACCTCTCCATTTCAGACATGTACAGAGTATACCCCAATAGGTGACATCACTCAACAGAACTGATCACCTCTCTTACCTTCAGTCTATATTCACACTGCTTCCATCAAAGAGGATGGGTTATGTTTCAGAGGAGGAGCTCTTTCTGCCACCCAACTGGGATGAGAGCTAAGAAACTTGGGGTATGATCAAATTCTGTATGCTGCAGTCCCTTGAAGCCTCTTCTACACCCTCATCTGAAAGTTGCATTTGAGACAAAATTTCCCAGTGAACATCCTTTCATGGTGAACTCCCTGAACTGCCTTTCTAGCTTATGTTTACAAAGTCCTGAAAAAGTGAAGATTTCAAGACTAGTCTCTTTACGTTTTCTGTAAAGTGGGGAGCATACGCTTTTAATTTTACTAACCTTCAAATGTGTTTCCTTATTTTGAAATAAAGATTGTAGTGCATGTGAAAAGAACAGAAACTTCTTAACTCAGAAAATCTGTCTCTTCATTGTATATGCAGCTTCCTAAAAAGAGAAACATCACTTTAATCCAATGAGACATTTAAGAAGGCTTTTACAATTTATATTAGTTGCTTCTCCTGCTAGGTATTCTTTAGCTACTGTAATTATTTTGTCAATTAATGTTAATGCTATCATGAAAAAACACACTCAAGTCCATCTCAAAGGTAATGTTGGGATTTTTCCCCTAACATCTGCCAATGTTTGTGTAGATAAGTTTGAGTTAAAGTCACAGTGCAAAGGATATTACTATTATCATTACTATTTTAAAATTCTCCACATAACAAAATCATCTACAAAATAGATTGGGAAATAAAATCCAAACAAGAAAATAAGAATGACTGAGAATTCTTCAGACATTCCCTACAAAGGAGCAAGATACACTTTTTCAGAGTGCTGCACTGGCCATGTGGACGTCTTTTACAGTGTTATGAAGGGCTCTGCTTCTCAGAATTTTATCTCTATTTTATGGAATGGGTAGAGAAACTCATTTCATTCAGCTCATCACTTCTTTTTCAAGCCATTTCCAAAATGTGTTCAATATATCTTAGATTACAAGATTGGGGAAAAGGCTAAAATGCTTCAGGAAAAGGCTCCTAGATATCTAGAACCTGAGTTCCCAGCTAAGGAAAATACTACTCAGTGTGGATAACTTCTGTACCATGGTCTAGGAGTCCTATTTGTAAATTTTTTTTCTGAGTGGAGAGTAGCAGTGGAGCATAGCCACAAGTAGATGTAGAAATGCTTGCCTGAGGATGATTTAGTGCAACACAGAGTCATTTAACAGCATCTTTCTCCCGCCAATCTTTAACATAGCTGAGCAGGGAACTCCCTTCCATACAGGACTATGCCTGCTGCAATTTTAATTTATTTTGCAATCCCTTTTCTGTTGGAATCCTTTGGCTGCTTAAACTTCTCCTTACAACCAGAGGACACTCAAAATCACCTTCCCACATCCTCATTAGCTCCTGAATCTCACTTTTGTCCCACTGTCCACCTCCATTCCCTTACTCAACTTAAAATGATGTCTTTATTTAAAATAATAATAAAAAAAACAACCCTCCAACATTGTTTTGAATCCTGTTTTTATACCAGGAACATCACCATAATTTATTTACTCCACTTAAACAGGATATACAACTTTATCTTTCCATTATCTTACATTTTGCTTTCAAATTTCCATTTTTTTTCTTTATTTTCTCCCTGGATTTCATTTCTACCACATACCCAAGTGTAATAAGGCATAGTCAGGACTGAAGAACCACTCAGACCTGCAAAGAAGAAAATGGATTTAGTAAACAACACCAACTCCATACGCCAGAGAACCAGCAGTCTACAGCCTAGCCACTGACTTACTGTGTGAGCTTAGTCGAGTCACTCAGTCTCTCAATTTCCCAGCTGTCTTTTAGAAAGCACTATTAAACCCTAAAATAAAAACTGCTGCAGATGCACATTAATTTACATGCTTTATTTTAATACATTGCTCTTTTAAAAACTTACACAAATGTATGACAGCATAGACTCCAGTCATCATGGAGAATAAAGAGCTCTCTCCTGTGGAAATGTTGAGTTTGCTTTCTCATCATCCTACTTGCATGTTAGAAACATCATCACTTAACATTCGAAAAAAAGGAAAATGGAAAAAAGCCCTAAGGTAAGAATCTCTGCTGGTTTAGGAGGTTTTACTTAAGTTATGCATCCTCCACCCCCTTCCCCTCAAACCTAATCAGCATGTCCTATATTTAAGACAGAAAATGTAATTTTAGGCAAACAATTTAAATTGGTCATATAGAACCTAGAGCTATCAGTTTTGTTGAAGCCCCAGGTGAATGGCACTTCAGCTCTATCAAGTTCAACTCCGGCAGTGAACACCAATTCTCTCAAGGTTATTTTGTATCTGTAATGCAACCCAAATCCATCAATTATATAAACTCCTTTGGGTTAAAAAGATGTAATAAATTCTCTTAGCTCTAAGAAGATGACTTTGATTAACCTGTCAGTATTACTAGCACTTATAAGCTGTGAATATTCTGACACATCCTGATAGAACATGCTGCTAAAGGCTCAAGCTTTAGCAGTAAATGCATTGTAACTATGGGACCTTCCACTTGGTACTCCCAGCCAAGGCAAACGTTTAATTCCCTCATTATCTTTGCCCAAGCAATAGCCCAGTTCTCAGACTATGAGATTTGGGAAATAATGCATACATGTGCTGAGAAGTCTGTATTTTCATATAGCTCATTGCTGCAGGACACAGATTAGTTTAAATCCAGCATTTTTAGAATCTTGCAATGTATTCAAAGTGTTATGGTGCACTGTTTTTTTTTTTAAAGCAGTCCAGCCGATAGCCAAGGTCTTCAATATCATCTGCCATATGGCCTATTTAATAGCAAGGCAGAATTCAGATAGGAGCGGTATTCTGGAGGATGAGGGATCTCTAACAAGGGAATCTGCGTATTAAAGCAGCTTGGCCAGAATTCTAAAAGGCTATTCAGGAGGGTGGTATGAAAAATGAAGTTCCTTTTTTGTGTTACTTTCTCCTAAGGGGAAAAAGAAATAAGGTCTCATCCTGCCCTACTGGCTCATGGAGATAGCAGATAAAGAGCAGAGGGAAATCAGTCAATACAGCAGAAATCTTCCCCAGAAGATCCTGTTTGCATATTTTTATTTAAACACTAATTCAGTCCAGTTTTGTAAGCTTCCTCACCCTTTATTCCCCAACAATTTCTGTAGCCTTTCACCAATTCAAATTATGTTGATATGAGGATTTCAAATACATTAAAATCCCTGTAAATTTGGTAAAATGCAATAGCATAGAAGAGAGAAAGAAACTCTGAGGTGCCTCTAATGGCAAACAGGCTACAAAATTAGTTCATCCTTTTTAGATACAAAAGGATGCACACAACAGACTCACTTTTGGATATAAAACCATAGGAAGCCAAGCTTCAGACTTTCCACTCCTTACAAAGCAATTGGGCTCTTTTGCAAATTGCTAAACTTACAATGCTTCTTTCAAGCCGTCCCAAATCTCTGCAGCAATACTGCTTGCAGAGACTGCTCAAGAAAGCACAGACCCTTCTCACACCAGTGCTGCCTCCACGCTAGCCTATGCTTGGGGCAGCATTCCAGTTTCAGAGTAAGTTCATGTACACCCTGCCCATTTCCCCAGGTAGTCTGGTGTTTTGCTAAGTCAGGGAATCAAGTTCTCTCCTACCACAGAATCAAGGTTATTTCACTAAGAGCAATACTCCCTCATAATACTGATCATCTTTATTTTAATTTCTTGCCCAAGTTGATGCAGCTCCCAGCCTCCACCTGAAACATTTTCTTGTCCATATGCATTAACACTTTGACTGTTTGCTCTTTATTAATTTCTCCTCATAAAACACAATATTTTTGTCAGCTGAAATAATGATCTCCTGAGGTACTTGGCCCCAGACCTGTAAACTGCTAACACAAATTTGATTAAGGGATAGTCATTCTTGGGGGCTCAGTGGAGCCTTTGACATGGGTAAAGGCTTTCAAGGGGCAGGTTTTCAGGGGCAGGTTTTGATTTGCAATTTATAGAGACACTGGAGGATTCCTATGCATGTTCAATTGTTTCATAATATATGACTAATTTCCCAGTGAGGTTCTTTGTCTCTTTGTCTCTGTTTCCTTTCTTTTAAATTCTTTACACTGACTTCATCACTTGAATTCCCTTTCCTCACACAATTAATTCCCTTCATTTGGATATTTCACTCCTTCCTAACATGGACTCTGCCTCCAAAGCTAAGGGTAGTTAAATAAAGATTATATGAACAGATTTGTCCAGGACACATTGCTCTTTAGAGGACAGGTGGAGGAGACATTTGTGCTTTAATATAATAGTAAATACACACAAGGCAGTGCTCCTGGCAGCACAGCTACACGTAACAGCAGATTGCTGGCAAATGACAGATATGCTTTACCCTGAATCCTCAGTGGGGAGCTCAAACCTGTATTTTTTTAAACCCATCTGGAGTATTCAGTACCCCTGGTACAATGAAGCCAACACAGGAAAAATGTGAAAAATGTGGGGTTTCTTTCTCTCTCTTTCTCTCTCTTTCCTTTCTCCCTCAAAGTTCCAGCTCCCAATTAATTATAGATATCTGCTCCTCACAATGACATATGACTTCTTTTTTTTCATTAGAAACTTTTTGGCTTAATTACTTCTGACATTTCAGTCAGCACACTGTGGGCTTGCTCACGATTTTGCAGCATTTAAATAAATAAATGAGCAAACAAATAAATAAATAAACAGCCTATGTCCCTAGCAGCTAACATAGTTTATTCAGCTACATGGTAACACAGACCACAATGGGCAAAACATCATGACTAACCAGTTCAACCAGCAGTGGAAAAGCAGGCAGACAGAATCTCTACCTTATTTACCACAAGACATCTCTCACCCCAATCCACGCAAACAGATTTTAAAGGAAGTACCTTCATACTTTCATGTTCCTGTTCAGTAAGAAAAACCATAAATTTAGAGGAAGGAAAGGAGACTGAGGTAGGGAACCAAATTAATGGCCCAACTTTTTTTTTTTTTTTTTTAAGAGAGGGAGAGAGATGTTCCCCTGACCACTATCAGCACAGGAGGGCTGCTGAAGCCAGTGTGATGAAAAGTCTAAGGTAAGTAAAAGGGACAGTGGTGAATTTGTGGTGGTTTGTGCAGCCACGGGATTGTGGAAATCAGCAGTAAAAAATGTGGATAATGGCACAAGCAGCTGCCAGAGGGAGGCTCAGGGAAAAAGGATTAATGACCATTGAGACCTGCTCCCCTTCCACTCCTTCCCTGAAATGCCAAACCGCTGAGCCAGTTATCAATCAAGAATGTGAAATACATTGGTGGATTGATTGGGTTTGATACAGTGGCAGCCAGCTACACTTTTGAATACTCTTTGAAAACAATTTTTACTGTGCAATGCTGGAGAAAGCCAACAAATAATAAACCTGTCAGAGTACTCACCAAGTGCTCGTAAATACTAAAGCTGCTGTAGTGCCTTGCAGCTGCAAATGGGAACCATTCCAAAGCTTGAAAAATTGTCAATACTTAATCATTGCATCTGATATCAATTCTAATTTAAACTTCTACTCTCTCTTCCCCCATGTCTTATCTTCCCTCAGCAGAAAACACAGGAGTCTTAATAAAGAGCATGCTGATAGCATGCCTTTCCTTTTAGTGGGAAAGGCATAGGGTTTTTTTTCAGCCACACTCTTTTGCTCCTGTAATTTATTTTGTTCTTCTAAGCCCTTTATTCCGAATGCCCATTTCAGGTTCAAAGTTGCATGTTTTTAAATGGGAGAATGAGGCTGTATAATAACCAAAGACAACTTGGCCCACTCTCTAGCCTTTAGTCAGGCAAAACTCAGTCAGTGGGATTTTGCTTGATCAAAGGCAGATTAGAAGCTTAGAATCACAGTATTTTATGTCACCTTTGCCACAGAGAAAGCAGTAAGAAGTTTTCACTTCATATAAATGGGTTGCCCTCCCACTTCTGCAATGGACAAAGCACTACAAAAAATAGACCTTGATATCTTTAGAGACCTGAGCCTGTAGAGCAGATGTCTGGTTTTGCAGTACTTTTGGGTTTACACTTTGCATACTAGGCCTAATGAAGCCCTGATCATTCAGTTTTAAAAACACCCTTTAAAGACGTCCTCATCAAACACAAAAGCTGTGGAAAATATGCAGCTTTTTGCCATCGCTCATAGAAGTGTGTTCCATGGTTTGCAGACAGAGCTGTGCCCTTTTGTTTTCCCCTTCACCACATCAGTGGATCCCAACAAAATATTCATTGAGCCCAACAGAAAGAGGCATTGCTACTATGGCATGTGAAATCTCTCTCAAATAATTTTTCTTTTTTTTACCATGGATGGGTACATCACAGTAGATTAATCCCCCTCTATAGAGATCAAAAGGACACATTCTGGACTTGAATAAATATCATAGAATTTCAGATAGTATCTTTGTATTTTTATAATACTTCCTTTTACAAATGATTCTTCATATTTTTTTAAAATGACAGTTTATGATTCTGGAAAAAAAAAGCCAGGTTTTGTGAAAACCCAGGGAATATATTGCTCTATAACATAAGAAGAGCCACACTGTCTCATATGA
Source organism: Elanus axillaris (assembly GCA_026212715.1). NCBI lineage: Eukaryota > Metazoa > Chordata > Aves > Accipitriformes > Accipitridae > Elanus > Elanus axillaris. Next base: position 13,767,661 of record JANZLQ010000056.1, read on the forward strand.
AAGATCCATCCAACCCAGTCTTCTGTGTCTATCAGTGCCAACAGTACACATGCAATGGAGGAGCCTGATGTAAATGCAGCATGATCCTCCTCCTCTACATGCTCTTGTCAATCAGCAGTGTGTTCCTTAAGAAAATCTGATCCTATATGCTTTCTTGAAAATTCTGTGTCTCTATACAAGGCAGTGAGCAACTTCTCTAAACTTTGTGGATTTATGATATAATTTCCACACAAATAGGAAATGTCACATGCCAAAAAAAAAAAAAAAAGGGGGGGGGGTGAAAAAAAAGAAAAAAGAAATTA
>JANZLQ010000056.1:13767972-13801665 GCA_026212715.1 Elanus axillaris
CCCCCCCCCCCCCCCCCCCCCCCCCCCCCCCCCCCCCCCCCCCCCCCCCCCCCCCCCCCCCCCCAAAAAAAAGAAAAAAGAAATTAAGCTACACACTGAGCAAGCATCAAGCATAACTTGTAATTCCTAGACAATATTTTCTTAAGTTTATTCCCCCTTTAATGTTCTTGGTTCTCTTGTTTCCACGATAGATACAGGGTTCTCATGCTTTTACTCTTTCTTCCTTATTTTTCTTCCTTATTTTTAAATATCATCACTCTGGAATGTCTTGATGACTTTGGTTTGTGTGATGCATGGCCAGGAGAAAGTCAGTTCCCTGTGTATATAGATTTGGTTGGAAATGTCAAATATTTCTGCTCCAAAGGCATCACAAGCTCCCACAGTACCACAGTCTGAGTACACAGAAATGCAAAAATGGCAGTGGTGTGTAAGTGCATCAGAGCAGAATATCTTAGCTTGGGACACTGCTACATGTCTTTCATTGACCTTGATGTAACTGCCAAACTTCTTGATTGGCAAAGTCTCTCTAATGTCCCCCAGGGTTGTCATATTCCATCTGTCTGCTGTCTACAACTTCCTAAAGATGACCCTCCTTCCTCTTGTCTTAGTTTCCATGATTCCTTAAAGATATGTTCAAAGCACAGCTGAGAATGTCAAGAAAACTGGCAAGAAAATGGAAAAACATCATTGGGAACCATTTTCCAAAATCTGACTTAATTTTTTCCTTTGAAAATTTAAAGGTCAGGTAGATCTCAGCACTGCCAAAGGCATATCAGTGTGTTCAAAACTGTAAATCTAAATAGAAGCAGCAACATTTGTAATGTGTAATTTTAGAAGTTAAGAAATAATCTTTATCTGGGACAGTCCTTGGCTACATGCACTGAATCTGGAATTTGTAGGATGGTTTTGCCATTCTTGTTTCTCTTTTAGGTTTAGGGAAACAAAAAGGGGAGATCATTAAATGAAGACAACAGTTGTGTACATTTTCTTTATATAAAGATAACAGACAAAATTAATTTCATTTAAAGATGGTGATATCACATTGAGACACAATTATTTCAAACAGACAATTATAGGCATGATTATAAAGCATAATTTGCAGTAAATGTAACTAGAGTGGTGACGAATAGTGCCTGTGTGAATGCATGCAGGCTCACACACAAAGTCATAAATGGAATTTCTATCAAAGACAGAACTTGTTTTCAGAAGAAAATCCTGATGTTACTGTCTTCCCCAATTCCATCTGCAAAGCTAAAAGTGAAGATTCTCCAGTTCTTCTCCAATACTCCAGACTTACTGGAGGACATTTTTTGAATGTGCTTCCTTATTATCTTGCACCTGTGTTTTATGTTTCCTTGTGAAAAGTTCATAGAAAACCTTCTGCTTGTCTAAGCAGTTCATGTATATATGGTTTCCTAGTTTTGTAACCAGGAGACATGAATTAAGCAGTAAAAATGCTATTGTCTTATTGTCCTTCAGAAGCAACTGTGAAGATGGAATAATCCGCAAAATTAGTCCATATACTGTTTGGAATTAGGCTTGATACTATGAACCAATGATAGCATTTCCTGGAAGAGGCTTCCTAGAGAGGTGGGTGGCTGATGCCTCTTGTCTGTCAGTGTTTAAGGTGCATTTGGGCAATGCCCTTAATAATATGCTTTAACTTTTGGTCAGCCCTGAAGTGGTCAGGCAGTTGGACTAGATGGTTGTTGTATGTCCCTTCCGACAGGAACTATTCTATGTTATGCTAGTCTAGATATTCTACTTGACACCTTACAAATTCCTTGTTGGCTATAAAGCTAGTCAAACTTCTCTGTTGCCTTTTTATTTCCACCTTGGCTAGAAATTCCAAGTGTTGAAACAGGGCTAACCGCATGGGACCATAAATCTGGATGATCCTCTCTTGAAATGGAGACACTTCTGGTCATTGAGGAACTACTGATTTAAGTAAAGAGCATACCAAGCAATACTAGCACCCAGAAGCTTAACAGGGAAAATAGGAGGTCTTGAGGCTGACCAGGAGTTATTCAGTTAAAAGGTACTGGAAATATCTCCAATGAATGAAATGTGTTTGAAATCTTGAAATCTGCTTGTCCAAATATCAGAAGGTAAATGATAAATCTCTGAAACTTGTTGTTATTTTAAACATACAATTTGCAGTGGGCATCTGGAGAGACGCCTTATATATTTGAATTTTTAGGCTTGTCAATATTGCTCAGTTGCAATTAATGCAAAACTAGCTTGCTAAGATATCTTCCTTTCCAATCATACCACATGATATTGGTTTTGTTAAACCCTTCTGTCTTCTGCCATGTGAAATTTAAACTTCTAAAGTTAAATATAAATTTCTTTGCTTTGCCATCATGCCCAAGAAAATCTGCAGATCTTTCATCTCCAAATCTTTTATAAAAAAAAAATAAAATCCCATCTTGTCTGCTAAACACAGAGTACCTAAGTGTTGGAGCAAGACACAGTCAGTCTTTCAACCCTTTCCCCATTCAGCTCTTTCTGTAAGACTTATTTCTTCAATGGTCTCAAGAAAACCCTTAATCATTACAAAAAGACTGGAGGAAAGAGAGACAGTGTTCTCAGTTAACATCATTTCTGGGAAATCATTGTATAGATTCTTATTTGAATCTCTATGAAGACTTTCACCTAGCGCACATTCTCTGTGCTTAATGATTAAACCATAAATAAATAATAGCTAATTTACCATCAGGGGAGTACAGCTCAAACCAGGTACAGTACACCAAAGAGCTTTATCCAATATAGACAAGTACACAGAGACAACCACAAAACTTAAACTCATAACAATGCATACTTTGAAAATGTAATTAAGTTTATATGACTAGCTGATATAAATTTGATAGTATGCATTTATTATAAATCACCAATTAATAATATATTACCATGCAGCAAATTAAAGTGTGTAGCTCATTAACTGGAGTATACTGCTGTGCCTCAAAAGAGTGCTGATGTTCTGCCATTTCAGTTAATATTTTCAACATACTAGTGAATTACAACTTGATAATCATTCTACTTCACTGTGTGCAGTGGTATGTACATGTATTTGGTTTTCCATATAAGCTTCCGAGGGAAAAAAAAATGAGGTTACTAATGGATAGACATGTCATCATATAATATCAAAATATATTTGTATAAAATATTTTTTTCACCTTTGCCTGGACAACTAGTTATAGTATACAGTGAAAAACTGCTTAGTTACAATACATCACAACTACTGCTCAGTATTTGTGCTGGGAAATTGCAAGGCACTAAATGCAAACAAGTCCATTTTTGTAGACTGCAGCATAATTTACCTCACAGGATGAAGTTTGCATGACCATGAACTTCGTGAATCCCTTGAACAACCTTATCTAAAAGAGAAAGAGGAAGGGAGCACTATGAAAAGGTCAGGTACTTCTGTGCAGGTGACACTGCCCAAGCTATAAATCTCAAGATTTATTATTCTGCCTCCTTATCTCACAGAAAGTTTCTTTGTGCCATTTTCTGCTCTTTCTTCTACATCTTTTTGCCTTGGAGACCTGGGAACTCACACAGAGTCTGGCATCACTGACACAAGTAATCACAGTCATACATCTTGGATGACCACATTAGGATCTCCCAGAGTCTCACACAACCTAACAAGCTTAAGAAACCCTCACAAGTCAGCTGCCTCATTCTAGCCTGTGGCAAATCTGAAATAATTCAACTTTGTTTAGCCTATATGAAAGTATCTTACTGATAGATTAACTCTGGATATGTAGCACAGATCAAATACTAGGTATTTCCTGTTGTCCACCAATCCCACACATAGTGTCACAACCATAAGCTAAATTGTGCCACAATAAAAGAATCATACAGAAAAAATGATTTGCGACACTTTACTCTTAAATATGTACCTTAATGAGACACATTTTTTACATAATTACAAAATTATAGACATACTATGATGAAACTTCGTTTTACACAGAAAAAAACATTTCTGTGGAACTACTTATAAGCCCCCAATACTTTAACATTGTCTGACAATAACAACAAGAGTACTTTGTGGGAGGTATTAAAAATAAATATGTAAACAATGTCATCAGAACATTTTGGAAGCTTCAAAAGTTTTTGCATATCCAAATCATTCATAACTCGGGGTGTAGCACATATTACACTGATCCAAAAATCTTTCTATTCTTTTTTTTCAATTGCTTAAAAAGAGGAGAAATTTGAATTCCTACTACTGTACCATAACTTTAATGCATCAAAAAAGATGAAAACAAAGCAAGTTTTCTTTATGTCATAGAGGAAATGCTAAAACTCTGGTTTAGCCAAGAGAGATGTTCATTGCTTTGCCATTTTCATAATGTCTTTCATTTGCTTCACATAACTATGAACTATAATACTGCAGAGGATCCATTATAGAAAAAGCAATAGCCAATTGAACAGATGGGAAGAAGAAATGTAACCACAAAGGGAGAGAGTCTAAGCTGTTTGTTCTGTTGCAGTTACGAGCTAATAAACTAGACCTTTATCAGAAATAAGATCATCAGATTACCAATAACCTGTAAGATAGGAAACTGGCACTACAGATTCACCCTGCGTGTTCCCTCTGCCACTGCTTATTTCTCCCATTTTTATCCATCTTTGTCATGTGCTTAGACTGTAGGCCTCCAGGATGTCCTTCCTGGTTTTGGCTGGGACAGCTGACCCCAACTGGCCAAAGGCATATTCCATACATGCCCAATATATAAACTGGGGGAAGTTGGCCAGGAGGAGTGGATCACTGCTGGGGAACTAACTGGGCAGTGGTCAGCAAGGGGTGAGCAATTGCATTGTGCATCACTTGTTTTGTATATTCCAATTCTTTTATTATTATTTTTGATTTTTTATTATTGCTATTACTATCATTATTATTTTCTTCCTTTCTGTTCTATTACACTATTCTTATCTCAACCCATAGGTTTTACCTTTTTCTCTTCCAATCCTCTCCCTCATCCCGCTGGGTGGGAGGGAAGCAAGAAAGCAGCTGCGTGGTGCTTAGTTGCTGGTTGGGGTTAAACTATGACACAAGAATATTTTTTAACAAGAGAACTGTAGGCCCTCTTAAGCACCTCCACACTTGAACAGCACCGTTCCCACTGGAGCCCTTGCTCTTAGACTGTTGCATACACAGAAGAAGGGACAGCCAGCTGGATGGTGCAGCCAAACCTGTCTTTTTTTACAAATACAGAGCAGCCATAGGTTTATTGTTGGACAAAAAAAGCATTCCAAGCCTGTGCTATCCTGAGACTACAAAAAAAGGGAAACTTTGTGAGGCCCCGCATGGAACTGAAGTGATCACTTGATTTTCTGCAGTGAAAAAACAAACTGTGCTGCACCAGAAGGAACTGTGCCAGGAAGTGTGAGAAGCTCTAACCTGGATTACCCTGGAGGTTTTGCCAAGAAGTCTCACATTTTCAGGTTGCCACTTCTATCCACAAGCAATTCCTGAGCATGGGATAGTCTGATCCAGAGTAATAGTTCAATTTCAAACTCCTTTTATTTGTTTTATCACAATCTGAGCATTATATAGTACAGAATCATGGTTCCCCATACACTTCTGTAACAGCAAGTCTTCTACAATACTACAGATCACTCTTACATTGCTATTGGGGAAAACAGATTTTTAAATGGGAGAAATAAGAAAATGTTTGTCCTTAAAGTTGTTCTTTAATGATCATCTTCTTGTCATATTAAAATAAGTTACCTCTTTGCTGAACTTGGCATTCAAATGTAAAATAGCTGATGTAATGATTTGCGAATACTGCACTCACAGAAAGTATATAAAAGTTTGCACATTTTAATGAGAATGGATAATGCTTCTGTAATTTCTCATCCCTCTTACAATGGTTGTCAAGAGGAAAGGGTAAATGTGTGCCATGTTACCTTGTTACAATCAGAGTTTAAATGTTATGTCCTTCCATTTAAAGAGCTACCCTATTCTGATCTTCCCAGTGTTCTGTAATTAGGCAAGCTAGCCATTTTTCTTTCACCCTATTTGCAGTTTCACTGATTTATAGGAATGGAGTAGAGCTGTTTATGACATACAAAATACAGGGCAGGTCACAACTGTGGATTATATAGTAGTGTTCCATATAGAACATGTAGATTACTAAAATCTTATTTCATAAAGTATAAGAAATGGAAGTATTGCTTGTAAATAAGAGTGAGGCACAACTGAAATTTCAGTCTCAGACAGATTCTAATTTCATTTTTAGATTACTATTTGTCCTGTAGTGGTGTAAGGACCTGCTTCCATTCACTGAAGTCATCTTCTCTGAGACTCCATAGCAACTCTGTCAAAAACGATAATGCTAACGTGACGGCAATGGGGAGTCTGATCGCCAAAACATTTTGAGACATGTAGGAAACCTTGAAGGGAATAAAAGGTAGGCAAATAAATACTGCATGGGTTATAACAAACAAACAAACAAAAAAACAGAAGGTAGGAAAGTCACAGAAAGGTATAAAGGAAATATTGGCAGAGTATGATCTTCCCACCACCTCTGCTTAAATCAGAAATATGTGTCTGGCAGAAAATGTCAACAATTAGGATACTATAATAGACACTGCCAGATTAAAAATGTTGTTTTTCTAGTCATGGGCACCATTTGCCATTGACAAAAATAAGATGAGGATTCCTTCAGGAACTCTAATGTGATTAAAATGCCAGGAAACAGCAATAGACCTTGCTGAAATCAGACAGGACAGTAAAGAAATGCTATGCATCATTTTTTGTAGTTTTATAACAAGATTTTTTTGTAAATAAGGACTGATTCCACAGTGACTGGTGCATAAGTGTTTTGTCTGTAAAGTAGAAGAGACTTATTCACAGATAAGAAGAGCTGATGATATGGCATTGTTATGCTATGTGAATAAAATGGCAAACTTACATATTGAAAATACTACATTGTTTCCATTATTACATGGATACTCTATATAAACATTAAAGTTACCTTTATTTGTTTTCTTAAGCAAGTATTTATTCTTTATGCAATGCACCTCTGCACTTCTTCCTCATTTAACTCCCACCTGAAACATTAGATTTTCTCAATCTCATCATAGTTTTCTGGGGTTTAAGCTATCTTTTTAAGGCTAGAAAGAAAAGGAATAATTTTTCATATTTTTATAAGATTGAAACATAGTTTACAGCATGGGGCAAATACTGTTTCTGTTCAAATAAACTTCAGAAAGGTTCAGAACTATATTTCAGTCCATCTAGGCACTCAAAATTCCAACTGTTCATCCAAACATATGAAAACAGTGTAGTTACAAAATTAAGCTGGAAATTTCACAAGCCTTTTGAGAATTATTTCATATTCCTCCTCCTATATGATCCAAAATACCAGTACTCTCAACATTTTTCAGCGCCTATGAACATTGTCTTGATTAGAGACATAGAATACAAGCTCCATGAAACTGAAAAATAATAGGATATGACTAAGGGGCAATTAGTTGAAGTTTTTCAAATTCTTTTTTTTAAAAGGATAATAGTTCATGTTACTACTTTTTTTGTCCAAATACATTCACACAAATCACTAACATTTTACTTTATTTGTCTTGGTACTATTACATAACGTGCTCAAGGGTTTTTATAAAATACTCGCTACTGATTTACTCTGAAACATTCAATTCACATGAACAAACTAATAATAACAAAGTAGCAAAAGGTACCTAGTTTCTTGTCAGTGGAAACTGATACTGCTCTTTTAAATGAGTGAGAGACACCAGGAAACTGCATATGCTCTCTGATCCAGCATGGACAAGCATGTGGTTTCAGCAGTTTCCCAAGAGTTCTTCGAGTTTTAATGTGATATGCACTAACAGAATATGCTGAAACTCTCTTCTGTTGCACTGTCTGCTCCTCCAGTACATCAAAGGCAAGGATATGTCAAATGGGTAGACTGCTTTGCCAGAGATGGACAGGTTAAGTCAAAGCAAAAGAAAATTAAGTACAGGTCTTGTAAAAAAAAAAACTTAAGTTCACAAGGCATGACTGGTGTATAGGTCATACAGCCTAGCTGTTTTCTTCCTGGATTTTTTTTTTTTTTTTTTTTTTCAAGTTTTAATGCCAGATACAAGTGAAATACTTCAGCCTTCATTTCAGCTGACACAGTTGGCTAGCTTGAGCAGTTCATAGTTGTCAACTCCAAACACTAACTTTCCACCAAAAATTGTTTGACAGTGATCAGAATGTGCTCATTTTGAGTTTGACCATTTCTAAGCTTACCCATTTCTTCTTCGAGTACCAGACAGCAACAGCTATAGTCTCCCCTATATTCTACTGGGGTTTATGCAAATTTATCTCTGACTAAGCACGATGGTTTTCAGGCCTAAAGAAAAAGGAAGGACATGTCAAAACCACACAACAGAATGCAGTGCTGAGACACCCACGCAAACAGCAGTTATGTTCATGCCAGAACAGCAAGATGTGCCTGCTTATTAGAAAAGTGTTACCTTGATATACCTATTCATGTTTGGGATCTGAGCTGGCACCTTCTCCACGCAGTGCACAGAGTCATGCAGATGTACCAGTTTAAAATAGTACAGACCACCAGTGGCTCTGGAATATCTCGTGTGATTTGCATAGGCCCACAGATTTCACAAATCTTACAGCCTGAGGAAATAATACAATGTCAAAGGATGAATGCCTACTTATTGGTTTATTGTTCAAACTAGTTTTCAAGAAAATAAAGTTTTGTGCCATTCTTTGATGAGTCTGGTATGCCAGCTATCTTAGATCCAATCTATCCAAAGATGACAACTAAGGTTAACTATTAAGTACAAATAGCTACAGATCCAGTTTGGTCTGAATAAACATAGTGTAAGGGACAACACTACTCTAAACAGACACTACTACAAGTTATCATCACCTACAGTTTGTTGTTTTTTTTCCTGGCAATCACAAACACATATGTCTTACTATTTACATGAGAACCATTCTTACTTGGATCACAGGAAGATGGGAATTATAAATCACCTCTTTCAACTCTCAAATTAGTTCTCTTCTGCTACAAGTCTATGAACTGAATGTTCAGTTTTCTCCTCAAGTTTTCAAAAGACACTGCTGGGTGAGCTACACTTCTATGTGTCTGAGAGTTTTAAAAACTGCTTTGTCCTCTTTGCCTGCAGAACTCCTCACACACCTCTGCTCAGATGATCTCATTCATGGATTTTTTTTTTTTCCTTCCTGAGACAGGAGACACAGTGACTAACTTTCCCTCAGATTCCTCTGTGAAGAGGTGCCTAAGCAGTCTTTATCTTTCCTCAATCCCTGCTCACTAAACCAACAGCTCCCCCATTTTTATTTGCCTATTTTATGCTTAGCCTACTAATTTCATTATCAGACATTGTCCTGGGTTCAGCTGGGATAGAGTTAATTTTCACAGGAAACTGGGAAGGGGCACAGCCGGGACAGCTGACCTGAACTAGCCAAGGAGCTATTCCATACCATGGGACACCATGCCCAGTATATAAATGGGGAGCAGGTTGGGGAGGACTCTCGGCTTTCGGTGGGGAAGTGGTGCAGCGCAGGGTTCCGGGTGGTGAGCGGTTGCACTGGGTATCACTTGTTTTGTGTATTCTCTTATTTGTATTGTTATTGTTCTAAATTCTCGTTTTGTGTTGCCCCAGTAAATTGTCCTTATCTCAACCCTCGAGGTTTCAGGTTTCTTTCCTTTTCCCTTTCTAGTTCTCCTCCCCATCCCACCGGAGGGGGGCGGGGGGGAGTGAGGGAGCGGCTGCGTGGTCCTTTGTTACCGGCTGGGCTGAAACCACGACAGATATATACCTGTAGAGTGTAATCACTGCTCAGGTTTCTTTGTCAAGGACAATAGCCTTCAATGACAAGGTTGAACTGAAGTGTCAGTAAGCACCCTGCACAACTAGACATCTGCATATTTCACCAGAGCTCTTGAAACTGGACTCACATTAATAGAACCCTTTCTTTACATCAGGCTTTTACTGCTTCTCACCAGAGGCTAACCAAAGTCACGAGACTAGCCTTACACGTGTTATTTCAGGATTCCTGAAATCCATACAAATGAAGAATTACAGAACAGCAATAACAATGTCTCAGTTTATAAGAAAAAACAATATTTTTTTTTTCACAAACCGCAAAAAGCTTTTAATCGATGTGTGGCAAGCAACACTGAAAATTTGGTTCAGTTCCTGATTTAGCCTAACCAGGCATTTATCTTTAGTCTTGGTAAAACAAAAATTATTACTGCTAGTGCTAACAGATACTTTTGTTACTCAGCTCAGCAAGAAAGCTACAAATTCAGTGAACAGAATGAAGTCTGATTTACTAGAAACCTATAACCCCCAACATCTGTGTTTTGTAACATGTTCATCATTGCGGCATGCAAGGTTCCAACACAATCCAATTAAAGTGGACACAAAAAGAAGCCCATATATTTCTCACATCTTTCCCCAAACAGCTTTTTATTTACTTTATGTTACTCTGTTTTGACAATGCTGCTTTGGGAATTCCAAGGTGAAGAAAAAGGTTTGATTTTTCACTGTAAAGGCAATGAGGTTTGTACTCACTGACCTCACTGGAAGTGGACTAAACATGAAAAAAATTGTAAGAAGGCCCTATATCCTGAATTTACTAATATGATTTTAAGCTTTATTTTATTCATTGATAATACTACATGTTGTACATGGTCTTCAAGTGTGAAGAACTTGGAGCATAAAGATAAGAATTAGAGAACTTGAAACATAGGGATCAAAAGGACCTTGATGCTCTTCCAGAAGAGTAGAAAAACAGGGTACTAGCACTCAGTATCCTCCATAGCAGAGCACTTAGATATCTAACTGTTTTGTAAACACAGAAATTTTTACACAGCATAATACATCAAAGATTATTTGCCAAAGCCTTGTTGGAATTATGAGAATATTGTGGAAAAACTGCTGCTGCTGTCTCTGCTGTACTTCTTCAGTAACTGCAGAATATCCCAAGCAAGTAGCCTGCTACTTGATCCAACATTGCATTTCTAACAGGAAGAATTAAAGCAGAAACAAATCTAAAACTAACATCAGCTTGTATCTTTTTCCTTCTCTGTAACCTAAATAAATAATCTACCCCTGTTTTTTCAGATTCTAAGATAGGAACAACAACACTAATCCTGGGTTTCTCAAAAAGTCTGGAAACAATTTTGTACTGTGTGGTGAAATAGTTTTGTTCACAATTCAGAGATTGACAGAGGCCAAATAACATCCCTGTTTAATTGAATGTCCTTTAGTTAAACCATTGGCTTTGCTTTCTGCTCTGCTTCACACAAGTATAAAGTAGAAGCAACTATGAAAGAATAGCTATACCAGTATGAAGTCTGTGTTTGCAGTAAGTTTTATAGCATAATTTTGTGTATACTTAGAGTAAAAAAAGAAGTTATGACATATGCCTTCCTATCTGCTCTATCCACTCTATCTGTTGGTGTATGCATCAGGAAAGATGAGTCCTGGAACAACCATGACATTACTAGCACTTAGAGGAAAGAGAGAGATGGAGTCAAGTAGGCAAAATACATATACAGTATTCATGGGAGTTGCTGGTGTAAGACAACTACACACACTGATTTGTGTTTTCTTAACTGCCAAAATAGAGGGAATGTGAACACATCTCACAAACAATACTGATTTCTGCTCTTAAACAACTGATATTCAGTCATGCAAACCTTGAAAAGTATTTTAAGTAGTTTTAAATTGTTTGTCCTCTTGCCTACAAAGTCTTCAGGTAAAAGGCTTTCATACAGGACTACACAAATTAATATGATTTTCTTTTTCAACCCTTCATCCTCTTCTCCTCAGTACTGCAGACTACACACATGGCAATGAAAACCTTAACACTCATCATATCTGAAACCCTTTGCGGCACTTCTTTTAGAAGCACTTCCAAATTCACTTGTCATAAATCCTCATAGCTCTGCACTATACATATATTGGAGGCTGCATTTTTTAATACACTGCCAGCTGGGAAAAAGCATGTTGTAACTGTCTTCAAATGTAGGGCTTCCATTTCTTGAGGAGACCTTCAAGGCTGGGGAAAATGGTGTTCAAAACAGAACATCCATAGTTGAGGCTAATGGGATCTATAGCTGTTCAGCATATGAAACAAAGTCATTTTAGTGTGGAAAAACTCAGAAGAGAGGGACTTATTCTTGAAAATAAACTATAAACCAGCAACCTTGAATGGGACTATCATGTTTTAGACACTATCATCTGTGTCTACTTAAGTGTGCTCAGGGTATACTGAGGCTTTGGTTTCATGAAAATTCAAAGATTAATTAAGTTATTCTTCTGTTTTATCCAGAAAGCAAGTTAAATAAGCTGGTTTAAGAAGTCAGCCATCCCATGTGTATGTTTAAAAGCCTCCTTGCAAACATGAAAATTTTGTCTCTCTACAGTAGGACAGAAGGAAACATAGTACTACATACACCGTCAGCCTTTTAAAGTTATCGCAGTTCCATAAATCCTGCCAAGAGATAACTGGCAGTAGCTGGAGACAATTTCCATGGAGAAAGCTGAAATAAGCTGTGTCTTGCAGGAATATCTGGGGAAGTTTGGATAACCCTATATTCACAGAAGCAACATGTGTTTTCTTCAGAAATACTCTTCCCTTACACAAGGCATGTTTGGCATTCAGATTCTTGTGTTCTGAAGATAATAAACTTTTTATATTGCAATAGCAAGTTCCTGGTTGTAAACTCAGTCTTCTGAGAAGACTAAAGAATGTGGCACTGTTCAGTTTGTTGTACTTGACTCATTTCTGTTCTTGGAGGGAAAAACTGAAGTAGAAATAAGATATGGAGATACGATATGAATTCTCACCTAGTTTTGATGGATTATGTATACTCATATGGTGCTTAAAGTGCTGGTTTGATGCTGGCACTTGCCGTTAAAAGTTAGAGGGTCTTTCTCCAATACTTTATTTATTTATTTTAGTTAGGATATTTTACAGGAATTACATAAAATCTTAGCTCCATTTAAATTATTAAGTTGAACAAAAGCAAACAGCTCTGAAGTGAACACGAAAAAAACAGTTGACTTTCTCAGAAGCTTTTGATTTCATATACTACTGTGTATCCCATTCTGTTTCACTCCCTCACTAATAGGACATTTTAATACTATCTTATTAAATCACAATGCTTCTGATTCTACAAAAGCATTAATAACTGCTTAAGTTAATCTATCATGTGCAAGCCTTGTGAGCCTACAGCTGCTAGAGCACTGAAATCAATGGTTCTTAACTCATAGAACCTCCTTATGAGAGTGTAAAAAAGAAAATCTACCAAAAGTGAATGCAAACTGCTTACATTCAACAAATTGTTACAGAATTATTTGCAGACAAAAAAAGAAGCAGGCTCCCTACTTTGAGATACTATTCTGCTTCTTTGTCCCACAAGGCATTCAGGAGTGTTAAAATATGTTCACTGTAGGTATGCAGTTAGGGAGTACAAACTAAAGCACATTACATCCTTTGCTCAGTGCTCTGAAAAGTGCATAAAGAAATAAAGTGGCCTTGATTCTCTGCAGTTCAATCCTTCTTAGTTTAAACCTTGGCAATTTCAGGCTACTTTACTTCTCAAAGAAAGAATCCACACTGGGGTTTAATGTACTTGGGTTCTGACATAACCATGACTTTGAAATCTCTGGCTGAAATACCTTACATAAGAGGTAATTAATTATTATGCCATTACTCACTTATTCAGACCATTAAAATGTCTAAGGCAACAGGAGCATTCAAGAGAAATTTTAAAGGACAGCAGCTTTTTGCAATGTGTTACAATGTTCAATAGAACTGACTTTTGACCTATACCAAAGTCTAAGACTTTTTCTGCCAAATTTTTTTGGCAGCCTGTCCAGACTCACTCATACAACAAGTACAGTGTGTTTTCACATCTATTCATTAAGTCCTACTGTGAGACTGCAGTGTGTGAGGAAGCAAGAACAGACATTTTAAACCATTTTACTCACTGTAGCCAATTGTTGAAATATCCTGAAAATGTTTTTTTCCAGTATTACAAGTTTCATCTTGAGCAAAGCTCATTGGTGAAGACTGAGTTCATCAGCTGACAAAGCAGTTGAGTCAGTTAACTGATTATTAGCATATAGGTATGTCGGTGATAAAAGGAAGACTTGTGAAAATGTGGACCCTCTCCAGAAGGAAACAGGAGAGCTGGTTACCTGGGTCATGGAGAAGGCTGAGGTACTCAATTAGTTTTTTGCCTCAGCCTTCACCAGCAAGTGCTCCAGCCACACCACCCAAGACAAAGAAGGCAAAGGCAGGGATCAGGAGAATGAAGAATCGCCCACCATAGGAGAAGATCAGGTTCAAGACCGTCTAAGGAACCTGAAGGTGCACAGGTCGACAAGGCCTGATGAGATGCAGCTGAAGGTCCTGAGGGAATGGGAGGATGAAGTGATTAAGCCACTATGCACCATATTTGAGAAGTTATGGCAGTCCTCGGAAGTTGCCACTGACTAGAAAAGGGGAAACATAACCCCCATTTTTAAAAAGGGAAAAAAGAAAGATCTGGGGAACTACGGGCCAGTCAGTCTCACCTCTGTGCCCAGTAAGATCACGGAGTGGATCCTCCTGGAAACTCTGCCAAGGCACATGGAAAATAAGAAGTTGATTAGGGCCAGCCAGCATGGCTTCACTAAGGGCAACTCGTGCCTGACAATTTTGGTGGCCTTTTATGATGCGGTTACAGCATTGGTGGATAAGGGAAGAGCAACTGATGTCATCTACCTGGACTTGTGCAAAGTGTTTGACACTGTCCCACACAACATCCTTATCTCTACATTGGAGAGACAAGACTGAAAGTTACCATCTTCCATTAGCCTCATTTAGATCAGTCTCTTTTAGATTAGGTAACTCCCGCCTAGTATTTTTTTAATTATTTTTATCTGCAACATATCCACTGTGGACAAGAAATAACCTTATTGTGTAAAACTGCTTTCAAAGGTGTCCTTAAAACTAACTGTTGTTCTAAAGAATTATGATACTTCGCATTGTAGGTAAACTGAGGCAAAGAAGGTTGAAATATTTACCTGACATCTCTCCACTTAGTTGTTGATTCGGAAATAGAATAGCTTTGTTCAATATGAGTACAATTCCTTCCTAATCTAATTCATTTTAAAAAAAATGTGCCTTCATGTTTACCCTTTCAATTTTTTTCTTTCAAGCACAGAGCTAAGTAAACCAAAAAAAGTTTTGGACTGAGTTATAAAGGTAGACTGCAGTTGGACAAGATACTAATCATAGTTTGAACAGACACAGGCACAAAAGCCCAGCATGCTTAGTTCCACAGCTTTCACTGACCAGAGCTCACCTGCAAGTGTTTCCCAACATCTGTGATCACATCAGGGTTTATCTATACTGCTGCCCTACCTTGGCCTGATGCATGGCCCATGCTTTTGTGAGCTCATAGATGTCTTTGTAAATCCATTACTTCTGCTTCTTTTGATAGAACTGTATGATGAGATGTAATCGTGGTCTTTCCTGTCCTTAATTCATAAACTTTAAAGTTGACAAAGCAACAGACTATAAAAACTAGAACATGAAATTTTCAAGAAAGAATCTAAGAAAATAACAGATTAATTTGGAGAAATTTGTGTAATACCAGGATTGATTTGTTTCTTAAACAGTTAAATCTTACATGTAATTCAGCCCAGAGAACATGACACAAACAGGTTAGATATCGTTACAAGTGTCAGATTTATTACCACACCTAACCCAATTAAGAATGAAGCAAGGAGAAAGAAGCGAACTATTCCATCAGAAATACTAGATGTCCAAGCCTGGTTACTATTTGGAAAAAAAAAAAAATAACATACTACAAGTTTAGGCCTGTATGTTGTACAGTACATACAGCTGTACAGCATACTGTAAGAGTTACAGTTGCTATTCACAAGCAAGGGTATCAGCATCCTGCATTGGCACAATCTGGGATCCAAGGCAGAGCTAATATAGCTGTGATGTATCAACGAGTGGCAATCTGGAACTCAAACTAGTAGGATCTGCCCACTGAGGAATGTTTACTTCATGAAAATAATGTCACTGTAGGAGATGAGAGAGCATGTCTCCTGTGTGTCTTGCCAGGCAATAGCAGCTCTCTATACAGTACAGTGGATGAAATCAGATGAAATATGTCTTTTGTAAAAATGAAATAGAAAACCTCAACTCCAACAACCCTCGAATGCTGAAAATGAAACACTGTTGTGGCATCGGTGGTGGCATCGCTGATAAGTGTAATCCTGGATGAGTCAGAGTCTTATGAAAATTCAGAAATATTGAACAGAGAGAGAAAAGTACCTATAAACCAAAAAACAGCTTCAGCCAGCACATGTAAGTATTGATTGCTCTGTCGATTTTATGGCATGCAAACTCTAATTTTTTTACTGAAATTACCTTCCTGGAAGTGTTACTTGAAAACTACTAATACCAAATGCCCCCTGCTTATCTGATATGCAATACTATATCATCAACATCAATATGGTGAGAGATACTCATTAAAAACAGCAGGGAATAGCAGGGTTTCTTCTGGTTTCACCAGAGGGTAAACCAGGTTCATTTAATGGGTGTAAATGAGATTAGAAGTAGACCAGCTGCACATACTTCAGAGAGGCTTATCCTAACATAAACAGAGGTGTTTACTCCTAAAAGTGTAAATGTTATAATTTCTCCTTTCGTTGCCCCACTTTCTAAGTAGTTTCACACATATATAGATGCTGATGTCAGAATAACCCATTAGCTCATCTGCTGTGACATTCTTTATGTACTAGGCCTTTAAATTTTACCCAATTAGCTTATTTTTACTGAAGAAGCTTGTTTGTAACTCACACTTGACTAAAACATATCTTCTGTTGAGCTAAAATATATCTCCCAGGAAAACACACAGTTTTGATTTGAAGACATGGAAACTGAAAATCTATCAATTCTCACAGAATTTTGTTCCAGTCATTAGTTACACCCTTCCTTTAAAATCATATACCTAATTGGAATTGTTTTGCTTCAGCTTTCTACTATGAGCTTTTTATCTGCTATTTTAAAGAAGTTTTTCCTATTACACATTTTGTACCCCAAGAGATACTTATACAATATTAGTCAGATTTTTTATACAGAAAGTCAGAAAACTTTTTCATCATAAACTAAGCAAATTCACTTCTTTAAATGTACGTGTACACTAAACCAAACCAAAATTTTCTCACTCTTAACCCAACTAGTTTACAGTCTCTGATTAACCCAAGTAAACTAGCAATTGCTAAAAAAGCAATGAAAACTAGGTTAACTTGGCTTTAATTTCAGCTGGCAGCCTATTTTTTTCCCCAGACACTCCTATAAATTTTACCACTTCTACCTTTATTATCTACTCTGCTGTTCTTACTTGATTTAGCTAACTCAGATTTGCCAACCCAAATTAAGAATACTCCTTTTTCTTTACTATTGCAAATGTACTTTAAAGGACTCTGGCAGAGTCCTTAGCTGTTCTTGCTTCCAACTACAGTACTCTGAACTCTCTCTGACAGAGGCAGAAGATGTGATGGCACCTTGGCATCCCCAGGGCACATTCCAGCCCAACAGCGCCCATCAGCAATGTGAAGTGTTGAACTGTAGTGTAGTCTGGACTGGTTGAAGCGCGGGCAAATGGCCCATTCTCCCACTTCTGTCACGAAGGCAGTGATGTCTGGCAGATGGGCAGAGCAGACAACCGGGAACAGTAAAGTTTCAAATCACTGCAGTTAAATCCACCACTCTAAACTGCTGACTATCCAGGGTGCCACACAGTCCTCACACAAGCTCAGAAGTATGCTATGTATTCATTTACACTGATTAAATTGTCCTATTCGCTCTAATTCATACTTGTTTCATCAGGGTGAAAATGAATTAATTAAAAGACAGTTGAAATACATGCATCTGCAGAAATCAGGCATTCAAAGAGAAAGCTGTTGGGTTTGCTCAAGGTTTCAGCTGAGGGAAAGGATCAAAATTAATGATGACCTCAACTAAATTTCTATAGCATCTCTGGGGAAACCTCAAGCCATATGTTGAAATCCCTTTAATGTTAACGGGTATTACTTTTTCTTCCATCAAGGCTAAAGGAGACGCTTATGCCTCATGTTTCTTTGTTGGAGGACAGAATGTACCAAAATGATTGTGTGAGGAAGGGAACAAAAGGACAAAGAAGAGGTCAGGTTAGATGCAATGATATGTGCTTTTTTTGCTTTAGATATTTAAAGATATTGCCATGCAAGAAAGAGAAAAAGAGAAAGACGGAGTTTAGCAATACATGGTCAATGTTCACATATGTTACTGATCAGCAGAAAAGCTATCTGAAGTGAAAGAGAATCTATGCTTAAAATTCAAAGTCAGTTAATTAAGTCCTTATCATCTAGTGAAGTAATTATATGGGCTATACACAATAGGAAAGCTCACCCGACAGTTAATTGTATTAGTTTCAGTAGAGTTACTACAGGGATGGAGCTGGTCCATGTTGTTAGGTGACTCACAGACATAGCTTGCAGCAATGGATGACATGTCCAGTTACTCCATGTGGAGAACAAACAGAAATGTTATGCCAGGGGATTCACATGGTCCAAGCTGTATATTCTACAACAATCAAAGGAACAAAACAGCTAAATACATCATTATTTTAGATCATATACCTATCAAGATTGCTATAGATAATAGAATGGTCTTCCTATTATTATTCTTCTTTACACTTGGAAACCAAAAAGAGCAGACCTGTTGCATTTTTGTAAATAAAACATCCCAGAAGCTCTCTCAGGACACTAAGGAAGATTTATTCAATGTGCTTCTAAAAAGCTTGTTTCTTTTCCCATGACAGAAACACAATTTCTCTTTCAGGCTTTTCCACATACATTTTTGTTGTGGCCTTCATTCTTGGCCAGCTACTGCATCCTTTACAAATCCTTATGACTGCCTTCACTGACAAGGATTAGATAGTACCATTAACCCACAGTCAAAGGCACTGTGTCACTTACTAGATTTTTTTTAATCAGACACCGTCGATCTCAAGGAATGCTTATCAGCTGACATGTCACCCAGAATGTAATGCATATTAAAGGTCCACAGTGGATAGTCTCCCCCAGTAAATGCTGCCCAGAAAACTATCTTACCCTGAGTAGTATAGGGTATGCAATCAAAAGGGGAGAAATAGAGACAGAAAAGGAGGAAGGCAAAAGGACAATGATACAGTGCCAAGTTTAAAGATTAAAATTAAACAGTTTGCAAAAGGAGATGTACAAACAAAATGCCCAAAATGTATCAATTTAGGTGAGATCAAAACAAACTGAGGTTTTTACTCCCTCTAGGGGATTTGAATACTTAATTCTTTTTCCAGGAAGTGGAAATGGTGTAGGTTCCTTTTGTGGCTTTGAAAATCTTTCTCATCAATTACAAGTCATATTCCATTATCATTCTTAAATGCAAACTGACCTAAAAGTTGTTATTCAGTGGCACATAGTATATTTTTTAAAAAATTTTTGTGATTAGAAATGGAACTGGTAGTACATTTCCAAAATATATGTTGCCTGCTACTCTTCTACTTCTCGTACACTTTTTCAAAGTCCATCTGCATTTATTGTCTGGGATGAAGAAACCTCCTAGGTTTTAGAAAACGCCTTTTCTTTTCTCCAGTGATATTCCTGATATGCATGTCTCTGATCATTTCCTCTTCCCTTACTTGCAAGACCAGAAAAAATCTTGGCAGTCTACAACACGACTATTTTAAAGAGGTGCTTGGTGCCCTCACTACTTCCCCAGTTTTGCCACATAGAACTACCTCTTCTGAAGGCAAGATGCAAGTGGGAGTGGTGAAATCTGAGCTATGCCAAGCTCCCCAAACACCTCCCAGACTAAGAAGCTGGTCCCCATCTCTGCTCTTAGCATGATGATTGTCTGTCTTCTTTCATTATCTCACAGTTGGGGATGAAGTTCAAGCACATGGGACAAGTAGCTATTGCTCTGTAAAAGAAATTTTTTTTTTTTAAATAGCAATGTAAAATAAGACAATCTACTGCCTTTTCGCCTCATTTTTTCTCAGGCATTCTGTGTATGCTAAGGACACACAAGGGGTCTGAATTACGCTTTCCCTGGTAAGATAAATGTTCCTTTTCTACCCTTCACATTCTTGACTTTATAACTTCCAATTGTAAGGATGCAAAAGAGCAAATAGTCCAGCCCCTCAACTTTACTTACAATCATGTCATATGAATATGGTAAGTCTGTTTTGAAGTTCTGTCTTATGAAACGTGAGTTTGATCTACCACTCTGACTGGAATACCTGACACTTCCAGAAATAATGTGTATTAATATCCAGGAATAATGTAGTTGTTCAAGTGCCAACACTGCCATTTATATTAAGTTTTTATTCATCTTTCCTGTATATTATATGTGTATATGTGGATAGACAAATTATTTCTAATCTCCCTTCATTTTACGTTAACACGACTCTTCAGCCTCCTTGCTTATTGTGTGCTCTCCATTTTTTCCTAGTAGTCTTTTTCTTAGCTGTCCCTGTCTTAATCCATCTTTCTTGAACACAAATATGTTCCTCTGATTCTCCTTCCTGAAAGTAGTATATATATATATATATACACAAAGAGATAGTCAAGAGACAGCTAAAGGATTAGAAAGTTGTATCAATACTATATTGTCCTCCCCTCTAACACTAAGCACTGCTTTCTGAGCAGCTAATGAGCTTTCTTCAACACCCAACAAGAAACTGAATGAATTATTAATCATAAATGGAAATTAAAAACTCTTGACAAGTTTAGAAAGGGGGAAAGTAGCAGTCAATGTATGTATTTTCAAAAAGCTTTGTATGGGTTTGTTATCATGGATAGCTGCAAAATGGCAGTCAGTTGAGCAACGGTTCTCAAAATACGATAGTTTAATAACAGTTCTTGTTTTGTTCATGCAATATGTGATCATCATAGTGTGCTCATAAAAGATTATGCAAAGAATGCATAGATTGCCTGCCTCTCAATTACATAACTTACATCAACAAGTGGGACTAACCATTAAAAAGGTAAATATGGTACACAAGCCCGGGTTTCAAATCTAATTGCTGTTATCAAGCCATTCATCTCAAGAAGGAGCAGATGGATCTCTTTCTTAACAGACTCTCCAACAATCATTAAAAGTGAGAATGGAGCCATTGCTGCAGTA
The DNA here is from genome assembly GCA_026212715.1 of Elanus axillaris. NCBI lineage: Eukaryota > Metazoa > Chordata > Aves > Accipitriformes > Accipitridae > Elanus > Elanus axillaris. The sequence goes on from JANZLQ010000056.1 coordinate 13,789,202, forward strand.
AGTGAAAAATAACATGCATGCTGAAATAAAAAGTATTCTTGATTTTTCACAGAATGTTTTGTAATAACAATTGGAATTCAGACTTCCGAAATATATGAACTCTAAAACAGAAGTCCTAAAGGCAAGCAAAAATTGAAAACAGCATAATGTATGCCAATGACTAAATGATGCAACCATTTCTCTGAAACATCCTTCAGCTACAAACACACACTATTTCTAAAGCAGGATGAAATCTAGTTTTCTACATTCCACCTTGAGATAAGCAGCAAAAATTAAAAACATTATGAAGCAATGACTTTCACGAGAGACTACTCAATGTGACCAGTCATTATTCAGAATCAAGTCCCATTCAAGCAGAACAGCTTCATGATAGGTCTACATAGTTGTGTAATTCTGATCACCTCCACCTGTCATGGAGAAAGCACAATGGATTAACATTTTTCTATTCACTTAAACTTTTGGAACTGAACTGGAAAATATCTCCCAGAAACCCTGCAATTACACAAAAAGTTAGTTCCCTCTGCACAGAGATTTTGTAGTACCTTGGGGATGATAGTACTCATAGGGCAGTGATTAATGGGTCATACTCTAACTGGAGGACAGTGACAAGTGGATATCTCCTGGGACATGTCATATTCATTGTCTTTATCAATGAGCTGGAGGAGATGATGGAGTATACTCTCACCAAGTTTACAAATGACACTGACTTGGGGGGCAGTCAACACATTTACGGTCAGGGCTGCCATTCAGTGATACCCACATAGACTGGAGAAATGGGACTCAAGGCCTCTTCAACAGAGACAGGTGCAAAAACCTCCACCTGGAAAGAAGCAACCCTCTTCAAGGTTTCTGACTGGGGAGCAGTCCTGCAGAAAAGGCCCTGGGGGTCCTGGCACACAGTGAACTTATCATGAGCACACAGTGCACCCTTACAGCAAAATAGGGCAACAGCATCCTGGGCTGTATTACCAGGAACACAGCAAGTAGATCAAGAGTAATATTTATTCCACTCTCCTCAGCACTCATTAGATGGCTTCATGTATTGTGTTGGTTTGGATTCTCCTGTGCAACAAAGACATCGATAAACCAGAGTGAGTTCAGCACAAGGCCCCTCAGCTGGGCAGTGGCTGGAGTGCTCATCCTGGGAGCAGAGGCTGCAGGACTGGGGCTTTTCCAGCCTGGAGAAATGATAGCTTTGGGGTAGCAGTCCCCCAAGTACTCACAGGGAGGTTATCAAGAAGATGGAGCCAAGTTCTTCACAGTGATTCATGGTGGGAAGATGAAAGACAATAATTATAAATTGAAACAAGAGAGGTTCAGACTGGATATAAGAAGAATCTTTTTCACCATGAGGACAGTCCAGCAATGGAGCAGGTTACCCAGAGAGGCTATGAATTCTCCTGGAGATTTTCAAGACCTGGTTGGATAAAGCACTAAACAACCTGGTCTGATCTCACACGTGGCCCTGCTTGGATGGAACCTGAGTTCTCTTACAATCTAGAGTATTGTATGACCCTATCATTCTTTATAAACCACATGTTATTTCATATCTTCTACCTGGAACTTTCACAAAGATAGATGAGAGAAGAAGTGTACATCACTTGCCTCTTCTTCTGTAAACCTGGTCTCCTCTCTCTTCTCCTACCACTAACTTTAAAAGACAAGATCTCCATCTACAGATTAGAGCAATTAAGAAGAGAAGAAAGAGACACTGCAAAAATAACCATATCTCTATCTGATTTGGACTTGGAATTAGGGTCTGCATATTTACAAATAACTAAAATCAGCTAACGAACAATGTCTTTGAGACTAAGCACTGTGGTCTGGCTGATATACACATGCTTCTCTTCCAAGACAGCTGCATCCAAACTGCCTACTGAAAAAACTCTACTGGCCCACACTATATTCACACATTATCTAGGAGAATGCTAAATGGCACGGCCAAAAACCATGTCAAGAATTGTGTTAACAACTAAGCAGGGCCTTGGGCCAGTGCTTAAGCTGGTGCCATGGCCCCATTCTATTTACTCATACAGCCCTCTCCAATGGCATCATTCACATATTTATCCACAGACTACAATGGATTCAGCAATGAAGAAGGGCAAGTAAAGCTCAGGTTGAGAAAAAAATAGAAATGAAAAAAAGAAAGAGAAGTGGTAAATACTGTCTTAAAGTCTTAAAGGAACATCATGGCAGCATCACATTTTCTATCCACTGACAGCTTTTAATAGTTTCATAACACTATGGGAAGCATTACTTTTAAAAAATGATTCATTCAGTTTATTTCACTATTATGAGATATAAACTTCTTCTTAAATTTGCACCTCTGGAATACTGCCATGGCCTACTTGCCTCCCCTGTTAAACTCTACATCATGCCCAGTGAAATAATCTCAGAAATTTTTCCACAACATGTCCATCAGTACTCAGCTGCCACTACACCAGTAATCCCATTTCCTGTATATCCTGCATTATGTGAGTCTTTCTTTATATAAGTCAACATACCCTTGCAGCAGTCAGACAGTTTTACAGAGTCTTTAACACCATGTGCAAAATGTGCAAAAATATCAACTATGTCCCTTCATTTCACCTTAATGAGGTGTCAATGAAAACACAACATGCAACTGGAATCAAAGAACTTTGTCCAGCTCCTAAGGACCTCCTAAAGAAAATGTATTTGGCAGCAGTTTTCAACAGTATAATTCTTAACAAATACTTTAACCTCAGCCACTAACCTTTCAAGCTCCACATGACAGGTGTTTTTCAGGCAAACCTAGTGTGCTGGTATAGCAGAAACCAAGGTGGTGAGGTGCTGTTAGGGAACATGTGACTTCAAGCTGCTCATTCTGAGTGGTCGGACTGGAATGCATTAGAAATGGAGGCAGAAGAAGCAACAACTAAATATTATTGCCTGTGTTATGCACAGAATCTAAATAAGCATAAGGAAAATAACAAAATGCACTGGATGCTGAAAAAATCAGGAAGGGTTCAGTTGTGACACACCCACACAGCAGGTGCTCAGGTGGCTCAGAAGAGTGAGGTACCTTGCTGGTGGGGGATCACTGTCCATTACATGTATCAGGATCATCTGCTGAAAGCCTCTACCATCCATTTCATGACAGTGTGTCATTCTTAGAGGAGTTTGGCTCACTAGAAAGCATTAAGGGGAAATAAACTGAGCTCAGAAAAGAGCTGTCCGAGCCCACTGCCACACTGGTAAAGAGAATTGCCTGAAGGTTTGGAAAGGTCTAACTAATTCCTCAGCAGCTGAGCTACATACCCTCACTTTGCTAGAGAATACATGAAAGTGTCATTATCATTCCCAAAAGATTATTATTCACCCAATTAATTTACCCGAGATTTCTCTTTAACAGTTGCTCATCACTAAGGTGTGGTGAAGCTCAACACTGAACAGGGACCTTTGCAAAACCACAGCCACACCATAGACCTAGGAGCTTTCATGCCTGTATCTTCTGGTACTAATTAATGGGCTGGACACAGCCCGTGTTGGTAAATCACTGTGGTCTCTTACTCCAGTATCAACAATTTTATGGCATCTACTTAGGATTCCTGCTAGGCCATGGAGTAAAATTTTTGCTAAGACTCCACACTCTAAAAGAGTGGTGCATTTCACAGGCCCAGGTCTGTATGACTCACTGGACCTTTTGTTTTGACTGAAGGAATAATTACTGACAGACTACGGAGACAGCCTATTTGATTTGGGCAGAAACCATCAGAGCGATGACTGCACTGCATTTTATATGTGAGGAATTATAACAATACCCTATACCAACAGAGCACATCCAGCACGCCTGTAGCTATGCCAAGAAAGCTATGCTTTGTATCACAGGACAAGCCCCACATATCTGTGAAATTAAGTCACTTCTGTTGTTGTAACAACATTTACACTAGCAGTTCCAGCTGGCCTCAGAGATTACACAATTTCAGAGTCTTAGCTGACACGGTTATGTCAGTAGAAGTATTTTCAGGAGACATATTCTGAGATACACAGACTCTTACTTAGAATAAAAAAAAGACTGAGAGTGCAATGTGGGGTAATCCAGACAAGAAGACAATGAAGAAAACAAAAAGTTAGAGAATAAATTGCCTAACAGAAAATCAAATACTGCTCACTGAGGTTCCAGTTCTGCAAGGTTCTGGGCTCTTTTTTAAAGAGCTGAGTCTTAAATCTCTCTTAAGTTATGGGAGTCAAAAGAGCCAACACCTTAAAGTATTAAACTTACATATTCAGAAAACTTACCTCAGAAGAAATTATGCCATTATCATTACATTTATTTTCTTGGCTAATTTACCATAAATTTCCCTTCAATAAGCACTTGAGTAAGTGTTCTGGAGAGGGAAATCATGAATACTGACTTGAGCTGTCAGACTGTAAAAGCTGTCCTAAAAGCATGAATGCAAAGCTGTTCATTTACTGATTTTGACATAAATAATAATCAGGTTAAGCATTGAGGTACGTGAGGGATCAAAACAATATAATGACAGGCTATCAAAATATTCACAGCCTTCCAAAGCTGCCTCCTAGATTGGAATATAGAAGCGAAAAGAATGAATAAATATAAGTGGGTTTAATCATTGTTCAGTGCTTTAATCCAAACAGAAGCTCCATACTTATAAGGGACTTAGTCTTGGTGATGAAGATTTACAGTAGCCAGGAAGTTTTTTCATGTATGAGGAGGGATCAGTACAGCTGAAACCAATTATTTTATGTGAGGATAACGGTGCAGAAGTCAAAAATAGGCCAGATGGAAAAGGAAAGGGCAAAACTAAGGAACGTCATCTTTTTTAAAAGGTTAGTGAGAAAATGTCCTCTGCCTTTGATGCCTTCAGGACTGGCATGCTTCACAGCTACTTGGGCAGATGTCTTAAAATGAAAGAAACCATAGAGGAGAAAAACACGCTGACTGTACCACCTTGAGCAAAATATATGAAGATTTCTATTTGAATGGACTCTACTCTTTAAGACCAAAACAATAGCTCTCTAAAAGTCCATGAAATAACTATTTTTTAAAAAGAGAGAGAAAAGACATGTTTGCAATTCCTAAATAATAAACAAAACAGGGGAATCCAGTTTTATGTCTCTCCAGTTTTGTAAGTCTTTTCACCTCTCCATTTCCCCTTGCTTGTGTGTAACCTGGAAACCCTGGATTGAAGTGATCTGAAGGAGCTGTCTTCAATTGCATTAGATGCACAGAAGGTAGCAAATCTGTTGAAATTGGATCATACCATCCTCATCTGAAAGCTTTGTTTGATAAACTGACTTTCTTTGATAAGTTAACTCATATCCCATCAGTGATTGTGTAGATCTATCAATTAATTAATAATTAAGCAGGAAGTCAAATGGCTGCCAAGTCCAGGGAGATGAGATTATTAATTAGATTAGATAATTATTAATTTAGCAGGAAAACAGAGTGATTAATACAATAATTGAGGAAGACAGGGGACAGAAATTATCAAAATTGAGGTAAGAAGTAGTGGTGAAATAAGACATATAGGGCTAGAAGATTATCAACAGAATTCTCAGAGTATCACACCTATTTTCATATTTTCACTAATGAACTTGGTACAACAAAGAATAAGAGAGAAATGTGCCAATGAAATTTGATGACAGCATGTTAGGAAAACTTTGCCTATGCAAAAAGATACCAGAATGGCATAAAGGAAGAACTGAATGATATTGAGCACTGAAGCAGTAAATATGGGATAAAATGTAATAGGAAAATGTGCAAAGTTATACAGTTCAGGGCTAATAAGAATTATTATTCATTAGAGGCTGATACATCTTATATTTGAAACTACATAAGAAGGAAAAAGGTCTGAGTATATTATATAATCATTGGAGGACTGTGAGACAGCAGCGTTATTTGTATATGACAACAGACAAATGTGGAATGTGTAAAAGAGAGATTTCCAAGACAGAACTGGGGGAAAACATTAAGAGTTGCACTACTGTGGCAGGATCAGTGACACTCTGCCATCCATGGTCAAACACTTATCAGTCTCAGGGCAGGTGTAGCAGAAAGATCAGGGGAAGACAGAGGCTTTGTACATCTAAGGAGTGAGCTGACAGCACAACTTCCTAATCCAGGAAGTAGGTCTAAACAAAATCTCTTCAATTCAGATAAAACTGGATTATATTACTGTTGAAGCAGCAGAGGACTGGATTCAGTGACTTGGAGATGCATACCATTCCTGTGTTCCTAACCACTTTGGTGATGGCATTACCTATGGTTAAAGTCCAAGTATAAAAATCTACCAAAATAGCTGTGTGGACCTGTAGTAAAATACTCCAGAGTTTGCCACCATATGGGCTTGTGTGGTTGGAGTCTGGACTGAAAGGGGGAGCTGTTGAGCTAAGGAAAGGGAACAGGCAGTATCAGAATAGTGTTTTATACTTCTGTATAACTGCAGAGATAAATGGAATTGCATTTTACTAATTATCTGACTATATGTTGTCAAATGTATCTCCCGAGAAGCCCATCTGCTATGCTATTCTTATGTTCTTCTGCATGAGAATTCAAAACACAAAGTCGCTATTGCACTGACACCGATTCATACAACAAAATAAAACAGGAACTCTCTAGTAAGTATTGATCGTTCTGGTGATTTCAACACACAGCCAGTGTTGAACCCTCTAGGTTAGCTGGTGGAACAACAGTGAATGTCTGACAGAATTAGGAAGCTGGGGACCCTTTTTCAGTCTTCCTGGCAAGAATTTTGGAGGCAAATACACTGGAAAATCACATTTCTCTCTTCTTTGCACTTGATTTTATGTATATCAGCTCTATAGTGGTAATGAATCCTTTGCAAGTGCCAGCCTTGCAAATAAATTGAAATATATTACTTGTTTCAAAATTATTTGAGGGAAAATATTGTTTATCAGATTTTGAAAAGCTGTTGTTTGATTACAAATGTTAATATCCCTCTAACTTCCTTAAAGTTTCCCAGCACATGGAACTCCCGTTTGAATCTCCAGAGGACTCTAGATGAAGAACTAATGGCAGAAGAACACAGGGCATGCTATGTCTAAGTGAAAAACTTAAGCCACCTTTATTGATTTGTCTTCATAAATAACGGTCTCTATCTCACCTGAAGTTTTAATTTCAAAGTTTAAACTCTGTCACTATTGGAATATCAGACCAGTGACCTAGACTACAGTTCTGGCTCTCCAGGTTGACACAGAAGACTTAAGATTCAGATTCTAAGCCACACATCTTCATAGAGCATGTTGTAATATGAAAAGCAAGCCTGAAAGTCTGTGTACCTGTGCAGAGAGTTTTGTGTTGACCATCAGGAAGAGACTGGTGGTTCAGAAATTCTGCTGGATTCTTAACATATTTCTTAACAGGACACTAGCACAAGCTCAACTTAGGTCACCAGCTTAAGATTTTGAAGTTTAGTACGAGAAAAGATACTCCTTTCTCTCACATGCATCTCCTGGGTGAAGAGAAAAGGCCATAAATGAATTGTGGGACAAAACGGTGCTTTAAGTTTGAATGCTAAATTTTAAAGTTTTATGACTGAGGAATTCTTTTTCCTTTATCTTAGTTTTGTAAAACTTCCATCAGGAAATTATTTTAGGCAATGAACAAACTTGTTATAAATATTGTCCTTATCTGAATAACACGTTTCACTATGCTTAATTTTCCAACCTTTCCAGGTTTGTTAGTTCAGAACTGGGCAAGACTGATTGACTGGTTTTGGTGATAAGTCCCTGCAGGACTGAGAAATGAATGTTTTTGAGTTTGGTCTTTTTTACCTACTGACCTTCTCGGGGCAATTATGGAATTTTTTTATCTGACCTAGGATTTTTCTCTGGTGAAATCTAGTAGACTACCTAACTACTGGAGATTTTAAGTGCCTTCACTCTAAACAGGCAGCCTCAGCACTAATAAACTTTGTCTCACATGAGACAATTTTTCAATTTTGTATTTACTAGTCTCTCAAACCTTTTCTGTGTGATTAAAAGTATTAAGAAAACTATGTTAATACAATTATGGTATAGCTGCAGTCAGATTTCATGTTGGAAGGGACATTTTCTTCACTAGACCCAACACAAATAGATTTTAGGGTCAATTGGTGGGGGGTGATACTGCCGGCCACAAAACTCTATAATTTGCGGTTTTTTTCCAAACACACAACACTCCAGTGCACATTCTGAGTCTTCTCATTTTCTTCTCCCATTCTGATTAATGCTCTTATATTTATTAGGCAGGAAATGAATGAAGATTGAATATGAAGGAAGTTTACATATGCATTAATACTGTAGAGAAAGTGAACAGGGAACAACCTTTCACTCTTCGCATAAGACAAGCTACAGAACACTCAAGGACAAAAAAATAAATGGAAATGTGTTTTTATCACCCAATACCCACACTTCATAATGAACCTCATTGCCACAGAACTTTGTGGAAGATTAATATTGACATTCATTCTAAAAAAGGTAGAACAACTTCATGAATATTAGGTCTACTGATGGCTATTCAGAAGAACAGTGTCACTGCCATCTCTCTCTGCTTGCTAGAAATTGTCAGGCCAGAGGAAGAGCCAGCCCACACTTGTCCTGCTCCTCATATTTTCCCCTAAGCATCCACTACTCACCGCATCCAGGGACAAGATACTAGGCTTTTATAATTTTTAGAGATGTGCATGCACAAATTGCTGCTTTTCTTTTTACAAAATAGATGTTAAGGTAAATGTTAAAAATGGAAATGTCAGAACTGATTTTTGTACCTCAGAACAACTAGTTTGCAGGAACTGGAAACCAATTCAATAAAAATTTAGAAAACATTTTTTACTGGCAGGAAATCACCTGTCCAAGAACTACTTTAGAGAGACAATCTTCATGTCCAACTACTCTTATATTAAAAACAAATGTTCTGTGGTATTGAAAGCATTTCATGACATAGCTCATACACCTTATATAGAGGTAATTTCTAACAGATTTCCACTTGGTCTGCAAACATAAGTTTCTAAGCACTCACTTGCTTACCCCAAGAGGAATTTTATAAGTGAACTAAAATCAGTTCAAACAAAATTCATTTTTCCATCACTTGACACCCCAGCAAACTAATACAGACTAACTTTGATGAAGTTTAATGCAGACTGTTTACAATATGTTGCACCTCTTTTCACATATATGTATAATGTATCAATATCTCTTTTTAAAGGGAAAAAATTTAGTTTAAGATCCAAAGTTTATGAACTATGTCTTTCCTCAATAACATAAACACAAGAAAAAAATCTAAGAACTGGCATAATGTGGCATTTAGTACTCATCTCTGTTATTGCTAAAATCAAACAGGCTGCTTCAGCAGCCAAGTCCATATTATTTCCACAAATCCGTACATATAATCTAGTGTTAATAACTGAAAAATGCTGAAGAAAGAATTGTGGCTGCCCTGTTGCAGTTTTGCTGTGATTTGAAAGGCCAGTACAAAGCTCCAGAAGTTTCTTGTGAAACTGAGTACCACAATATGCTTCCTGCATTTCTTTGGCTTTGGCCAAACATACTAAAAGGAAAACAAACCTCACCTAATCTCTTTTCACACAAAAGTAGTAGTTGAGAGATAGAGAGCTGCAAAAGCACAAACTAATGCTTTTCAAAAGTTATTTTAACACTTCAAAATGAATCCCTTGCAGGAAACAGTATCTTTTTTTACATTAAAAAAAAATCATTTCCTATCTATTGATAACTCAAAAACGAGAGCCACTGGGCTTAAACAGCTCATGAGGTCAAAACAAACTGGTTTTAGAACAACCTCAGAAACTGTGAGTTACTCCCAGGTAGAAAGCATTTTGTGTTCCTGCCCCAAATATTGACAGAAATGTTTCTATCAGTAATCATCTGGTAATATTTTATGCCTGCACTTATGTTGTTCAAACAGTATACATGCTTTGTAACTTCACAGTCAAAAAAGGCAAGAATATAGGCCATTTTTTCTAAAGGGATATCTGACCTATCATCAGAAATCTATATTGCAGAGTGTGTCTGGAAATGCTCAGTACCCAGCCATTCCCATTAGAGCTGATGTTTTTAGAAGATATTTGAAAATCAGGGCCAATGATTCAAGTACATAAACATGGATAAAGACGCATGGCTTCAGCCCCTAGTGGGAGGTTATCTGCACCGTTAGAAAACTGAAAACATTTTTTATTTGTTTCTCTTTTTTCTTTCCACAGCTAAACTTAGATACTGCCTGAAACTTGCAGCAAATTACTTCAGGGTTCATCTTGCAGTCGATACATTCACAGCGGGAGCCATTCATTCAGACTATGCTGAACATTCAGTTGATGCTAAAAAGGGTCTAAAACAAAAAAGGTTAGCTCTAGATGTGGACTCAATATTTTAAAGAAACACCTTGGACTGGATTTATGCAGACAGACAATCCTGGCAGCATTTCTACATCATGAAATGGAGTGCAGCACAGTGCTCCCTAAACTAGCAGAGATCCAAGACATAAGTTCATGAAGAAGGGGAGAGCACAGCACAGAAGTAGCTCAAGCAGCAGTTACTTGCATTATGAGCTTTGCATGCTGTCATGAGCAGAGTCACCACACCAGGTCACTCAGCACTTTCCCATCCAGAATTAACAAGAGCCAATTTTGCACCCACAGATGTAAACATGCTTGAATTAAAACTGAAAATTGCAGTTCAGATGTCTCCTGCCAGTGTTATACCCCCAGATTTCTAAACTACTCTGTTTCTACTGTCTTGTGTTTTTGAACCTTCCCTTCCACCCCTAACAACCTGTGCAGAGCCAACAGTCTAGAGGTCCCTCTACAATGTTTAACTAGACTGGGAATAGCTATCTCATCAGAAAAAGTCTGAACTTGTCAGCATACCCCAACCACACTTAGGACTTGATATCTATCAGCCTCATCCAAAGAAGTGTGGAACTGTGACAATGTTCAGGAAGAGAAGGATATACCACCTGCACAAACCACCACCAGAAGCTATAGAAAAGAGTGGTGAACTAAAAGACATGCTGCTCACAAGGAAGAAACAGAAAGTTTGGCATCTCTAGGCCATGGACTACTGAAAAAAAGCAGATATGCTTTAGAAGGTTAACTCCAAGAGGGACAACCCTGTCTGAGGGCTCCCACATGCAAGAAGGATACCCAACTCTGATTCATTAGTCAGAGAATCAGATGGATAACACAATTTGGGTTACCAGTTTTTGCAACTACCCCCTTCTATTAAGGGCTCCTGTTGGTGTCACTCTGTGGTATTGAGCTCTTCCCATGTACTATATGACGACTCTGCATGTTTAATTCACAGCCACGGATTTGATGGCTTATGGGCATACCTGTTCCACACAAAGATGATCCACTGATCCCAGAGCTGTTTACAAAGAGACTGGAATGTCTCAGAGGGCAAGGAAGCACAGTACAATCTTTTCCCAGATCCCAGAAATAGCAGTCATAATAGCACTGAGTTAATACCATCCAAGCTAACAAACCGTGCCTCTCAGTATGTCTCATAAGCTCAAAGGCAGCATGAGGCTGATACAGCTGAACAGTGTCCAGTTACCCTACTGCTGGTCACAGCTACGTCACGTACTTCAGCACTTCACACTACTCCAAGTTGCCCAACCCAACTGTCATGTTTGGAAAGCAGAGAAGTTTGCTTGGTTTCCCTTCTCCTTTCCAGCAGCTTAACAAAAGACAGTTAACTACACAGATGCAGCTGGAAAAAGAAGCTGGAGAGCAAAAACAAGGAAGTGGAGCGAAGAAAGAGAGAGGAATATCTTCAACAGGTGTATTGGGTTTCTGTGGCAAGGTTTTGGTAGCTGGGGGGTTACAGGGGCAGCTTCTCTGAGGAGCTGCTGGAAGCTTCCACCATGTCCGACAGAGCCAATACTAGCCGGCTCTAAGACGGACCCGCCACCAGCCAAGGCCAAGCCAATCAGTGATAGTGGTAATGCCTGTGGGACAACATTTTTAAGAAGGAAAAACAGTTGTGGGATAAAGAGAAATGACAGCTGGAGCTGGTGAGAACATGTAAGAGAAACAGCCCTGCAGATCCCCAGGTCAGTGCAGAAGGAGGGGGAGGAGAAGCTCTAGGTGCGGGAGCAGAGATTCCCCTGCAGCCCGTAGTGATGAAGACCATGGTGAGGCAGGCTGTCCCCCTGCAGTCCATAAAGGTCCACGGTGGAGCAGATCTCCACCTGCAGCCCATGGAGGACCCCACGCCAGAGCAGGTGGGTGCCCGAAGTAGGCTGTGACCCCGTGGGAAGCCCACGCCAGAGCAGGTTCCTGGCAGTACCCACAGATCTGTGGAGAGAGGAGCCCACGCTGGAGCAGGTTTTCTGGCAGGACTTGTGACCCCGTGGAAGGGACCCACGCTGGAGTAGTCTGAGCTCCTTGAAGGACTGCACGCCGTGGAAGGGACCCATGCTGGAGCAGTTCGTGAAGAACTGCAGCCCGTGGGAAGGACCCACG
>JANZLQ010000056.1:13810571-13850805 GCA_026212715.1 Elanus axillaris
AGTGGGGGTGGGAGGGAACGCCACTCAGGGACTAACTGGGTGTCAGTCAGCGGGTGGTGGTGAGCGATAACTCTGTGCATCATTTGTATATTCCAATCCTTTTATTATTACTGCTGTAATTTTATTACTGTTACCATTATTATTATTATTAGTTTCTTCTTTTCTGTTCTATTAAACCGTTCTTATCTCAACGAACAAGTTTTACCTCTTTTGCTGATTTTCTCCCCCATCCCTCTGGGTAGGGGTTGAAGTGAGTGAGTGGCTGCGTGGTGCTTAGTTGCTGGCTGGGCTTAAAGCACAAATGTGTAAGTTGTAAACCTGGACCTTATTTCCTCCTTAAGCCATTCTTATGAAAGGCCCAGTTTGAACAATGTCTTCCACATATATTTCTTGATCTTAGGCCAAATGACTGAGCAGGGAGGCCAAAGAAAAAAATGATGGTGAGAAGAAACAAACATGAAAATTAACTGTTTCTTCCTCTGAAAAAGCAACTGTCAATTTGTTACTTGTAGTAGGACAGGATCCAATAAAGTATAAATAGAGCAACAAATCAAGTACTTCACTTCTAACTATATCTCGTTAAAACAAGCTTAGTAAAAACTTTATGATGCCCTTGATTTAGACCACTGTCCTACAAGACTTAACACCATGAAGCAACAGCAGACCTTTACCAGGCAGTTATGGGAGTGCATTCATTTTAATGGCTTAACTGGCCAGTCTTTTCTGACTGAACAAATTTCCCTTCTGCAGCAGCAGGATACTTGTTCATGTGTTTTCCTATCTTGACTAGGCTTCTCAAAACACTTATCAAAGACCTCAGTGTTGAGTGAGTAATAAATGTACTCTACAGAAAGAATTTTACCCACAGTTTAGTGTAAACTGTGAAATCAGACTTCTCCACAAAATTATTACAGGCTTGCCACAAAGCTGAATCTTCCAGAATACCTGGTTATATAGAGTTTACTACACCGTTTGCTGATGGAAGCACTTTTTGACAAAGTATATAAAATTATACTTGGCACAAACTAGTCATAGTACCCTGTCTGGCTCAGCTCAGAATAAATCTGGGACTGTGGATCAAGCTTTTAGCCTTTTTTCCCATCTTCTACTTCATGTTATTTTCCATCAAAATGACTACTTGTGAGATTTAGGACTATCAGTGTCAAACCAGAAAGGCTGCTGAGGTCAAATCCAACTGTAAATTATAACATCAGCAAATTGTACTTCACCTGGAGTGTGGCTGGAAGCCTGTGTAACACAAGTGGAAGAAAGGTGCAGTCAATAGAAATATGTTTTTGAAGGAGCTGCAATAAAATCTGCCAGATCAAACATTGCAATAAATTAGGGTTGGCCAACATGATCTAACAAGTTATTGATTCAGAACATTACAGAAATCTGCCTTGCTTTCATCTGACTGAGCACTGATTTTATAGAAAAGCTTTATCTGACAATTCTTCTTCACTGCCAGTTGGCTAGGGGTTGATATCTGAACAGGAAAACAGAAGGAGCACTCTAGAATTTATACCATATGTGTGTCAGTTATCCGCAGGACTAGTCCTTTAGAAGAATTCAAGTCTCACTATGGCTTGGATTTGGGAACATTATCCTCGTTCAATGGGTTTAATGTGAGGATTAAAATACTCAGAAGATTCACATGGATACCACTGCTTTTCTTCCTATTTTCCTGGCAGTCAGGTTTTATTTTGAAAGGTTCTGAAATTCTAGATTCTGTACTGCAGCAGAGTATATGAATAATTGTTCAAGAACAGTCTATTCACTTATCTACAATTAACCAAGATGTAGCCATAGCCTCTGCTCCTCTAGACTCCCAAGGAAATATGTCCCCCAGAGGATGGGTAAAAATGATTCCTCTAGAAGGATTCAAATTCTGAGGAACAAAGTGAAAAGGAAGTCAGAAATGGTCACTGAACTATCACTTCTAGATCTATTGCTATTAACCATTATTAGCACCCTAGGTAAGAGAATGTCATTGATGTCTAAAACAATTAATAAACCATATGAATTGAAAATTAATCCGAGTTTTAAAAATGTTTGCATAACAGTGGCATAGTTCTATTTCACAAAAATCTTTGCAAGATAAAAATGATGAAATGTGTAAATACCAAATGCAAACAGTAGAATGGTACAGACTTGTGTTCTATAAATTTGAGATGTTGACTTTTTTCAAATCTATCTTTATACTGTGATTTCTCATCTTATTTAAATGTATGGTTATTAAATCTCACTAGTAATTATTTGAGCTGCTTTGATCAGATTAAAATCATACAAAGAATAATAAAGGATACTCAAATCAATTTTTTAAAACTCTGTTCACAGTCCCTGTTTTTTCTCTTTTTTTTTTTCTTGATAGTCTATTTATTTTTATAATTTCTAGAAAGATAGATCACAGATTTACCATTTCAGTCTGGATGTTTCCAGCTGAAAATTCAGCCTCTCTGTGGATTCTCATTACAGATATCCTACTACCGCTTTATATTAAGATGGCCAGTATCTTAGCAGTTCTACCAAAATTCTCCTCTTTTACTCCTTTTCAGTAACTATGCACACTACAGTTTTTTTCAAACAAGTGCACATGAATGGAGCATATGCAAATGCTGTATCAAAGTAAATTATTAGTAATAATAAACAATTGCACTTACAGTATCAGCCTAAGTTTCGAAAGTATAGTTTAAATGACAGCTACAAGTCTTCTGCATTCTAGAAAATCAAGTTACATATTTAAGAGTGACCAGAGTCCAAAATCTGGATTTAGGTATCTAATTGTAGGTAATGAAGTCTTAACCTGTTAGTCCAAATGTAAATCATTGCCTAATCTTGATTGACTTACTTTCAATCCCGTAAATTCTACTACTTCTTTGCCAAAAGTTCTATTATAAGTTCTAATGCAGATAACATTAATATACTGGTCTTCACTGTCATCCATGTGTTCGTTATCTAAGGAAAGGCTTCTAGTCACTGGTCTTTTGATCTTGCCAGCTATGTCATAGACATTTTTTTATACTTTTCTTCATTTCCTCTGTAAAGTGAGGCCAAAAACTAAATTAAGGTAAATCAAAAATATTCCTTACACAGAAACTTTGTTTTCCTTACACAGTAACTTTGTTTCCAATAAAAGCAGCTACTGTTGTCCAGGAACATTTGCAGTGAGTCTAAAGGACTTTGGTACGCATTCCTTGAGCTATGTGAATAACTATTTTGGGGAGGTTTCTGGTTGATCCTATAAAATAAAACAAAATACTTTGAAACATTTGTTAAAATTAAAGAGGACATATTGGGTTACATTATCTATTCTGGTTTAAAAAATAAATTTAGATGATTTTAAATGAAGCTGAATTCTGAAACCAAAGTAGGTATGTCTCATTTTGACAAAACTGAACTGAAACATAGGCTTTCCCTACTCTTTTATTGGAAAAAAAAAAAAAAGAATGAAGAGGCTGAAGTCAGTCTGGGCAGCTTTCATAAAGAATATTTTGTTTTCTGAAAAAAAATCACTTGGATTCCCAAAACTCCTATTACAAATTAGTGGGGCTTGAGCAGTTCATTTCTTTTATCACCACTGAAAATGTCATCTGAAGTTGTCACAGGTGTGTTAAAAGACAACAAATATCACTAAAGCAATCCTGAGTGGTAAGGAATTTCAGACTAGTAAGATCTAAAGAAAAATTAATTTTGGCTATTGCTCAGCTGCTTCCCAGCATGTTGGCTCCAGGAAAAATTTGATCCCTTGAGATTGTGGTCTTCTCTTTATTTCTTTTTAACAAGACAGATTCCCATTTAGCAGTGTTGCTAAAAGTACATCCAAGAAAAATTATTAATTATTAATAGGTAAGCTTCATACAATCAGATGATGAATCTAAGGTTTATTCAAATTGCAAGGATTAGCACACGCCAGTTGATAATACTTCAAGACTAGCCTTTACTGAAGCAAGATTTTTGCACTTTTATTAAAAAAAAGAAAAATGCATTTTTTTAATACTTCAGGAAAGATTTGTATGTGCAGTAGTCTGGCCACGCATAACAGTTTAGAAGCAGCACTCCAGAAAGCAGGGAACAGAATGGGACCTGAGAAGATACAGAAGCCTGACAGCCATGCCTACCACAAGACATGACTTGTTATTTCTAGAAATGTAAAGGATAAAACTAAAATACAGAGGACACAAGTATGGATGAGGTTTGAGAGCAGCTGAAAGGATGAACCTGAATTGTGAGTATAAGACTCCAGGAAGAAAAGTCCTGTTTTAACATAGTGATTTATTTCTTTCCTTAGAAGGAAATTCTAAGGGGAAGCCACAAAGATCTTTTGGATTAGCACAGAATATCTGCATTTTAATGTGGATTTCTGTAGTACAATACTCAACAATTGAGATAGCCTTGCCCAAAAGTCTTACACAATAAAATACCCGAAGACTGAGCAATAAACTAGACATGGCATCACATTCATCATGAAAGACTGCACACAGTATGAAGACTGAGGATATGTTTTTAATTTTGCAGCAAAAGCTGCAAAATTTCAAATTGAAAAAGGTAAGTTTAAGAAGAATTGGGATATGAATGAAGCTTTTTTGAAATTTATCAAATAGAGGTGCCACTTGGCCATTTTTATCTCCCACAAAAAGTAGATAAGATTAGGAATGTAGATGTTTTAATATGGAAGTCACATAAGGCCAAGGAGAGCCCTGGGATTTTTTTCAACTTTCAGACATGAAAAAGAAGCCAAAGTGAAAGATACTCCCCAGCTGTTTTTTAAAAGCTTCCAGAAATAAACCTCAGACTCAGCCAGTGTTAACAGGGTCAGAATTTCCATGCCAAGCAGCAATATCAAGGGGACTGAAGAAGAGAGATGAAGTTCTAATGTACTAATAATGACTTTTCTCCTTAGATTTTTATAAAATGTCAGGCATCCAGTTCTTCAGCCTTTGTGCCTGCATACTCACAGGAATCCTCTGCTTTGAGCAGGACAACTTGTAGAGCAGAACCATGAGTAACAGTAGCACAAATGAACTCTATGAGAATACATTATTTGCCAGCCATCAAGCCTTTCCTCATACATATTTTCAACTGCACAGTACCTGAAGCTGTGGATCTGACAGCCTTGTGCTGCAAGGCTTTGGAAAACAGCATACTTACAAAGTTTAGGAAAAAATCTGAAATAGCCTTCCAATTTAATTGTAAGGAAGTTATTTGCATTGTTTCATAAATCAGGTGCACAGCCTGGTCTTTCTGTAAATCTGACAGACATCATGGCTTCATACTCCATGTCTGCTTTTTTCCCTTCCATATTCTGGTGTAGCAAGTCCCGAAGTCTGTCAGTAGTTTCCCGAACATGCCATGGTAATTTTAAGGTGCTTTTGTTCAAATAAAAGAACAAAGATGAAAGACATATACAAAAATTATTTATCTTCAAGATGAAAATACTCTTCAAATAATTCCTTAACTATTCTTACGCTTCATTTATTCTGTAAAGCAATTTCCTTCAGTTTGTTACATAAGCATGCAATACAGGAATAGGGTCTCCATTTACACTTCTAATGGTTTCCAAGGAGATCTGACCCACCGTTCTTACAGCTCAAGGTCAGACAGTTTTGGTCTCAAAGTTTTTTGGCATTAATTTGTTACTATGTTGAAGTCAAATTCATTATGGGATACAGGTAGAGATGCTTCTTCTGTCGTGCCTTTCAGCTCTCCCTTTGCTTGTTTCGCTAAGAGGAGAAGCCACTTTTGAATGAGCAATCTGTGTCAATAAGAATCCCAGTCACTCAAAATAAGATTTGAGCTTTTTCAAATGCAGCTACCCCTATGTTTATTGAGCGCATTAACACTGACATATCTTTACAATAATTATAAGAGAAAAAGAACCTCAGAATATAAACAGGTTGATTACATCCCTCTCTGCAGTAGAGGTGACCTTAATCTTGTTACACATTTGTCCTGAAGGGAGTGAGAGAGAATTTGTTGTTAAATCTGAGCCTCTTCATACACACGTGTGACATGGCACACCCACCTGCAAACAATCATCATCACTTTGTTCATGTACTAAAAGTCACCTTCTGCTTCACTTTCGCAAACAGAATAACATACCACCACCAAGACAGTCAAAGTCAGTAGGTTCCCAAAGGTTACAATGGCAAAGTAACATTCTCCCTGCCACCGAGCGTTACCTTAATGAGATTAACATTGTCTCTTGCTTCACCTGCACTGGTCCCACCCCTGCACACAGATTCTGAAGCAGAGGACAGTTAAGCAACCGAAGGTCACTCTGCTAGTTTCCATTCCCTTTGAATGAACCCTTTGAGGTTCAGACACAGTAGGAAATGTGTGCATTCTTGAAAATCCTGAAAACATTAAATCCTTCCCCAGACACTGTAACTGAACTCTTGCAAATTTCCAAAAGCCGCTCTATGTTTTAATATGATTAGAGCAATCTTGGTATCCTGGCTTCCTACAGCTGTTCCTTACCCCTGCAAGTAACCTGTCTGAAAATTCTGCTCCTTGGTAGAAAGAGAAGACTGACAGATGGTGAATAAATTCAAGGCTAGTTTATTTTTATAACTGGAAAATAACTTTCAGGCATCCTGGTGGTCTACAGATTGTTTCCAGGTCTTTTCTATTTTAATGAAAGATAAAATATGACTTGGATTCATGATCGGGCAATTTAATTTTAGCCAAATTGCAGAGAAAAGTAAATGCCAGCTCTTATTCTAAACTTTAACCTTCTGAGCCACTGAGACATTTATCTTATGCACAAATTACTGCAACAATAATAATACTTTCTGGTTTACAACTGATTTACCAGGAAATTAATATTTGGGTTTATGAACACATTAAGCAGATGGTACCTATTGTTGAAATTATCCCATAAAAGTACATGTATTTGGACTTGGTTACAGTGTAATGCATTAGACTCTTTTAAGAGATTGGTGTAGTTGTTTTTTCTTTTTTTCTAACAAGTCATTTTAAGTCTATAGCATGCAACCTTGGAGTTAACTGTGGTGACTCCATAGGTACGGTAATTTAAAAATGATTGACTTAATCTTTTTCCCTCATAAGGAGGAAAGAAAAGAGCAATATTAATGTAAATAGCTTACAGACTTGTTAGAATTCTGGTCTGTCATTAGTTTAATCAAAATCATGGATAAACTGAATAGCTGTTATAAAAGTTAAAGAATGGAGTAGAAACTTCTGACCCCACTGAGGTTAACGCTAAACTTCCCTTTAGTTTCTGCAAAGCTTCAGTCTCCTTCAAATAGCAATCTTGAAACTATGCAACCACGTTGTCTGGTAGCAACTTGCAGAGAACTGCCGCCATCCTTCTACAATTTAAACATCTCATTCCACAAGAAGTCCTGCTGATACGAAAAAAAGTTACTCACTGCAAACTGCCCATGACGAATGGGAATGGAATAACGACTGCACATGTAGTTCAGATTGGTTTTAAGACAGACTTGTTCATAGTCTTTCATTGCTGCAGACTCACTACCATTCAGTCACTGAAACTGCATGCAGTTAAGTCAACAGAAAAACTCCCATTGGCTTCAGGAGTTTTAAATCAATCCTCTATTCCCTAAAACTTTACATATTATTTAAGAACATTGCAGGAACATATACAGCATTAAATACCATCTTTGCCTGCAGTTCCAACAGCAGTCCTGTTGTTGACTTTGTTCCATTTCCAAATTAACAGGAGTACAGAAACTGGACCAGGTACTTGTAAGGTAACTGGCAAGCCTGTCACCTTTGCAAGTGAACAAAAACCAGAGAAAACATTCATGTATTAGAAATGTCTACAAGCCATCTTTTTAATTCCATCATGTAAAGTCAAGCAAAAGGTAGAAATAATTTTTAAGAACAACTTCACACTTCATTTAATGAAATCCTGCCACTGAAAGAAATGGTTAAAGATACTATTGCTCAACTCAATGTCATTGTATACACACCTGTATGTAATCTGATCCTCTAAACATACTAAGTGCAACTTTATCAGAGATTTTCCAAGCAACATGACTAAAGCTAAGGTTCTAAAACCATTTCAAAAGAGGTCAGTGACCTGATTTTCAAAAGTGGCGATTCTGCCATCTATTCTTCACAGCTTTCCTGCAGAAATGTCAAAGCAACTAGATGAAAAAGTTTGTCTGACTTAGTCAGAACAGAAAAATAAGACCTCTATGAACCACTGAGTTCTCAGCAGAGTGGAAAATTAAACTAACAAATCAGGTATCTAAATCTAAACACAAGAACTTGATTTTTAGGCACAGACTCATGCCTCCTAACTTCAGCCACTTAGTCTCATTCTTCTCTGCTATAAGGAAAGGGGTCCAGATATAGAAGGCAATTCAGATATTATTTGGACTCTGTCTATACTAACCA
The DNA here is from genome assembly GCA_026212715.1 of Elanus axillaris. Lineage (NCBI taxonomy): Eukaryota > Metazoa > Chordata > Aves > Accipitriformes > Accipitridae > Elanus > Elanus axillaris. Next base: position 13,818,957 of record JANZLQ010000056.1, read on the forward strand.
GAATGGTAATTTGATAAGATAGGTAGGCATTCCTAAATTAGATGTCTCAATTAACTACCTAAAGTTAAGTTGGATAAATTCAAACTAAGTTTGGAAAGTCATGGACACACTTTCTAAATTAGAAAAATAAATGCACTTAAAGGTGTTGCACTTATGCAACTGTAGAGAGATCACCAACAGACTTCTAAGCCAATCTTAATTATAATTAGATGCAACAAAAAATTATGTATAAAGCAGAAAATCCCAATTAAGTCAGTCTATAAATCTGTGGCAATTTATTACAACCTCTCAATATAAAAGTGATGGATAAACCACTGAGAACCATTGACCTGGAAACCTGGAATCCTCTGCTCTGAAGTGGTGACAGGCAGCCTGCTGAGGAGGTTGGGCAGGAGAAGTGGCAGGAGCCCCAGCAGGTTTCTGATTAAAAAGTTCAGCTGGAACAGCGTCAAAAACTGAGCTACCAACACACAAACAACCGCTGGGAAGTTCTTTGGTGTGTTCTTATTTTTATATTTACATGACCCAATATTGCTTCTGGCTTACTGAAAATGGCATGCTACTTTAATTAAGAGAAGATGCATCACAAACCACAAGTAGTAATCCATCAGTGGAGTTTTTAAATCAACCTGGCCTTTCCTTAGGATAATTATTTGCAGACACACTCAGCTGGAAACAGTATTCCAGCCTGGTGCATACAGGCTGACTTCACTGGATGCTGTGGTATCTCCAAGTTTCCTGACAGTTTTTGACAGTTTCTTACCAGTTACTGACAAATACTCCTGACCAGTGGGCACCCCAGAGAAAACATCTTGTGACCAGGTGCCCACCTGACTCTGAACTGATTCTTCTGTAGCACACAGTGGTCCCTTGTCTGAGCACAAATCTAACAAAGTGCATGTTCAGTTTCTGGTTTATGGTCCTTGCCTGTGTATCCTCTGCAGCAGTTGAGGACTTGCAATATCTAGGTCCTCTCCCTAAAAAGCAACTCCATTTTTTATCCCAGGACCAGATTGGTTTTCTGTGAGGCGGTAGAATATGTTTCTACTATTAACTGCTGTACGATGTGCAATTCTCACCTTCCCAGGATGTTTATGTCTAAACACTTATCCTTTTTTTAACTTTTCCAGGTGACTTGCAGAACAAAATTACAAAGGAACCTAGGTACAGCCAGATTGCACTAAAGCGTGTCCTTCCTTAGCAGTCCCAAAAATACATGCTTAAATACAAACTCCATCTACTCTGAGATCAGGATTCTAGGCACTTCACAGCACACAAGACTTGCATTCAGTTGTCATTAAAGCCAGGGTGTACACATTCTGCCTTCCTGTTTGTCCTCAAGGAAGAGCAGCTATTGTTTGTCTCCTAAAATGAGAAATACCCAGAGTGATTGTTGCGCTACAGCACAGAAGAGGGCTGAATCATCCTTAGTGTATCAGGGAAACGTTTGTCACTGGCTTCAATACCTCACGAATTTTTCATCTGATCACTTTATTTCTTCACTTACTTTATACATGGTAATAAATAGCACAAACCACTGAGTGAATGAAGACCCACTAAAATCAGCTGTGAAATTCCCAGTGATTAGACTGTGGCCTGATTTTGACACTTTAAACAACAATATGAGGCAAAGATTCAATATTTCCTAGCCTCTGGTGACCTAAGCCTAGATTTGAACAAGAAATAATACACCATGAAGTTGTATTCCTTATCAACTCCTGGAGGTAAGGCCCTTCAGCAAGTGTAATTTAGCACCAAAATTACGTTGTCTTTTCTTGGAAATCTCCATGATCTTCACCATCTGTTTCATGCAATAAAATAAAGTTGTTGATTTGATGCTGTATCTTCTAAGTCAGAATAAAGGCTAGTTCCAATTTGCATCAAGCAGCAAAAAAAGGGAAGTGATTATAAATTATAATGAAAACAAGCACGTGCTTTTCCACATTTTAATGAAGCAAAGGTAGCTGTACTGGTTTACAGCTCCAATCAAATTCAGATCACGTTAGTTGGATTTTTCAGTTTCAGACAAGCAAGACTGTAGCAAGCAGGTATAGTAAGAGCTCTAATGAATTTCCTCACCACATAAAAATTATTCAGCAAGCAGTACAAAGATCACTCAAATGAAAACAAATACCCAATAAAGCAGATAATTGACTGCAATCTTAGTTAACAAGATGGCCCCAAACTGCCCTGCAAAAATGCCAAAGCAACTAAATATAAATGTTTATCTTTGTTAGCAAAGGAAGAAAAACTTCTATATTGTTCCCAAGAACTTCTATACAGTTTATGGGAGTCTAAAGTACTTTAAAAATAATTAACTATTGTATGTTGCAGTTTCTGGTTTGAAGTTTTATTTCAGCTTTGAATATGATGGTTTATGATCTACAGTCCTTTTTATCCTCTGAACCTGTTAGCATCATCTTTTATTTTCTGTGCCAAAAAAGGACACTAAAATGGGAGACTCTGATCACTAACATTTTTTAAAAGGTCTGCTAATTGTTAGCTGAGGATATCCTCAGCTAAACTCACAAACATGCACATGTACACACAGATATATATGCACACTCACAGTCTAATGTCAATACAACAGATTTAATATATTTTTTCATTATTATCAATCTCCCCCAGATCCTGGGATTAATGATCATGGAAACAATAATTCAAACAAGATCCACAGAGTCTCACTGCAGCCTAAGAATTTGTTGTTGTTGTTTGAATAAATAAATAGAATATGTAAAAGTTCTTTCTACAGTGCTGTTTTAATGTCACTCACCATGGAAAAGTCTAGAATACCACACAGATGACAGAAATCCTCTGGCCAGCAAGGTACTGCAGATCCTGGTGTGAATCCAGCCAATTCAGTATTACTTTCTCCATAAAATTAAACATTGAGCTTAAGTGCTTTGCTTGACAAAGACAGAAATGGTTGACTATTTAACCCTGTTGTCTTAGGAAGCACAACAGAGGGAGTATCCAATGTGTTTTTCAAAGCAGGTTGTGGGAATTGGTTACAAGGGACAGAATATTTAGTAGGTAACTTTCATTATGTCCAACTTAAGCTTCACCTTCCTGTTGAGTCCACCAATACTTATGACTTAATGACAACAACTGTTTTTTGTAATAAAAGCTGTATTCAAACTATGCCAGCTCCATTCACAAACCCATATATAGTTAGTTTATAATAGATAGTTTTCTAAATGACATAAAGTAAGATGTCAGTGTAAAGAATGAAGAAACAAATGCTCATTATCTCCTTAGTAACATTTGATCGCATAAGGGTCTCACTTTCTGCAATTGCTAATTCCACATCCTCCCTGCTCTTTCAGGGAGGATGCTATTATACAGAGCTATTTTTAAACAGCACTGCTATTTTAAAAAAAAATACTTCTAATGTCAGATTTTTGCGAGTGGGATACTAATAATGTAGCAATTCCTCCTGGGAGTCTCAAAGCAACTGAGTGAAGTGAAACAACCTGTTCCCCTTCACTCTCCAACAAAGCCAAGTACCCCACAGCTTCCCACAGCTTCTTCCCAGAGTGAATTTTCTTTCTTACAAATACTCATAGGGTTAAGCATTGTCATGTTTGTTAACATAACTTCTATCTATACCAATGAAAGCTCCTAGAAAGGGATTTAGGCAGATGCTGACAGATGAACTGCTGGTGAACTCTCAGTAGATTCAGAGATTTGGATAAGTATATTAACTTTGATCCTTATCTAGACTTTGTGCTTCTTTCTTCCTTACCCCATCAACAAACTTTCAGTCTTCCTTTCTTCCCAGTTACAATTCCCTGTTACCTTACCACACACTGACCTGTCTAACTCCCTCCTGGATCTACCACCTTAAAAGGAGAAGGCTGACAAGGAAGCTGCTATGGGGCAGCCAGACTTCCCGACTTCAGCAGGTTTTCCATCCTCAAGGAAAGTGTTTTGGTGGCTTATTCTTCTGTTTCATCCCCCCTTCATCCGATTTTGACAGGACAGCATAAATCCACTGCTACATCTCCCTAGCCTCTCACCTCTAGTTTTTAGAACTAAACTTATAACACTTTGAGCACTAAATGATCCTTAAAATTGAAAAAGCAAACACATGCCAGGCCTTCCAATCAGAACAGAAGCAAAGCAGGAAGAAAAGAAAAACAAACCACCAAGGGTCCCCAAGAGCTTCCTCTGCAGTCTCCCCTCTGCCACAGGCAAAGGATGCACTATTTGAATCATGATTCAAGCCTATTTCTCTCACAAAGATAAAATCCACAAATTCATCCTGATGATGATGATGATGATGAATACTTATTTTGTTATATATGGTATGCCTAGCACTGTTAAACATCTAGAAAAAAACTACTCTCTTTCTGAAATAACCTTTTCACACATTCGGAGAAGAAGGTAATCCATCAGTGTAATAGCAATGAAAAATACGTAAGTGTAACTTCCCCATTGCTGGCAATTTGAACCAAAACAACTCACGAGCATGTCCCTCATGCATATCCTGGCTTTTGCTGGAGGAGCTACAAAGGGGGAAAAGAACATGACATAACATACAAACAAACTGCCAAATGGACAGTCATGTCAGAAAACTGCAATTTCTCCATTAATACATAGGAAACTTCCAAGTAAAAAGAATCTTCTTGTACTGGCTCAAGATGCATATTCCAGTTCCTTTCTTCTTCTCTCTCTCACAGAGGCACTAAGCCCATGATTACCTGCAAGCATCACAAAATTACAAGATTTCATTCTCATTCTGTGGCAGATTTCCACTCTCAGAAATCCCAGTAACATAGAGCCAGACCTTTGTGTTGGATGACACCTGCATTCAATTCCTATCATAGATTTATTCTGTCATGTTGAAGAAACTAGTTAAATGCTCTCTGCTTAGTTCCTCCTTCTGCAAAATGGAGACACTAATCCTTAATTCCAGGTAAGGTCTTTCACCAACTGTTGCAGAAAAGTACTATCTACTATCTAATTATTATGTAAAAATAGGATTTTACTACTAGGTCTTACTAATTCTTTTATATTTTGTGTCTTTTTATAATCTTAGATGGATTGTGGCAACTGTGCACAAAAAAAAGGTCTATTTCTTTGACCTAGTTCAGCCTTAGAGTGACTGATTTATGCCCCACATCTACCTCTGAACTTTAATTTCAACATAAAGTATCTCCGATACAACTGTACTTCCTTCATTAATAAAGGATATCAGCAAGTACACGGAAAAAAAAATGTTCATTTTAGAGATAAGACTATCAAGTTTCTAGCAAGCTTTCCTATGATCAGGAACAAAGAAGTTATAAAAAGTAGACAAATACTAACAACTGTGAACTCACTTCCCAAATCTGAACTCTATGCCAGTGCACAGTGGGGGCAAATTCTGAAGCCAAGGATCATTGTGGTCTGCCCAGCTGCCCCTTCTCTCAGGGTGGAATGAGAACCCAGCAGACTATAAAAGCAGTACTGCCCAAGTTTCCCCAGGTATTTCTGCTAACACATAGTCTAAATCTGTGTCATTTGTAATATTTCAGCTGGGGCACAGATGGGATCTATTGGCATCTACAAAAGTGCACCTATTGAGAAGAGAATTAAAATAGCAAGAGATCTAGAAACCTTTGGCATGCTGCTGGTCTATACTGCAATATCGTAAAAGAAAGAAAACTGGAAAATATTCCTTTGTAAAGGAATTAAATGAATATGATACAGAGGCATAAAAAAAAAAGGCAAGAGCACGTGATATTCCAAAGGAAGTAACATGAAATTATATCCCCAGCTGTGATAATATTAGTATAGTGACCCATGACTACACACCCAGCAAACTGGAAGTTGTGATCCTAATGATTATATAGAAAAAGGTGCTGAACCAGGAAAAAAAAAAAGCGAGGAGTAGGGGAGATAAAGTACTTTAAAGCAAATCCAAACACAATATCTATCAACCCACCTGCTATTTGTTTCTGTCAGACCTGTCAGTCAGTGATTTTAGATGAGAGATTGGAAGCAATAGCCTATGTGTCTGCTGGTGGAAGCCAAAAAATTATTATTCCAGAAAGCGGTATCTTGTGGGCAGGAGAGAATCAAGGGAAATATTGTTGCTGAGACCTAAAAATGGAAATAAATGGGATGATTTTCAGTTACTCTGCATGCAATCTTCCATGACAAGAATGTTTGAAGCTGTTGAATGCTTAAAATGAGAAACATTAAAAGGGGCAAAAATTGGCCCAAAGTTGGCCCAAACCTCACATGTCTTTTGGAAACCATAATTTACACACATCTCTCTCACTTCAATCAGTTATTGGAGGCACGTAGGGGATGGGGTTCAGTGCAAGGGAAATTTAACTTCAAATAGCTGTGCACTCCCTGTATACCATCTCCTCTGTCCCCAGTGTAATTTATAGCAGCTTCAAGAAATGATCTCATTTTTGCTTCCTGCAATTCCCTATTAAGCAGAACATTTCCATGCCATAACATATTCAAACAGGCACCACTTACATCAGAGCCTGGAAACAAGACCAGTGTGCAATCCTTTTGCCAGCTTTCTCAGTGCCATATTACATAGGAAAATTTCTCAGGGACCTAGTACACCTCACCAGTAAACCAATTAAAGGAGCATTATTTAAACTTCTATATTCAGTATGCAAGAAGAAAAGTAGACTAGGCATCTTCTAACTTCACCATGTAGAAAGATAAAACAGGAATACCTGACTTACATTTCTTTAAACAAAGATACTACAGATGTATTCCCACAACTCAGTCAAGGCACTGTAGATAGCGGATATTTGGGTACCACCTTTCTTTGTCTAAACTGGTGAAAAAATTGTGCATAGCAGAAACCTGGCCTGGGTACCAGCTTTCTTTGTCTAAATCACTGGGAAGAACTTGTGCACAGCAGAAACCTGGCCTGGTGGACCTCAGAACACTTCTACGATACAAATACTAAGTAAAGAATATTGGAAGAATAGGTTTATGCTTATTCCCCCTTGCCCTTCACCTACTTCCCAGGATTAAGGAAAGTATCTTTCTTTCTGTCCCCTTGTATATATGGAAAGAAATCCCGGTTCCTTAAAATCTTTGCCAGAACTGTTCAATTCTGCAAACCTAGCTTTTACACTAGGAGTATCAGTCTACTCTAGTCTAGTCCCACTGGGAGGTTTCATTGAAGTCCACAGACTTCAGGGGTACTATGATTTTTAAATTTAAAGTCAGAAGTTTCATTTCCATATATTTGTTTTGCTAAACACTAATCAAATATTGAAACTAAGCATGGCAAAACAAACTCGATACTTGTGGATACTATGTCCAACCTTTACGTAGTATATTTTGTCCTGAGCAGGAATTAATTTCTGCTCTGGGACAAGTCCTGACAAAAGCCATATTAACAACTACAATCTAAAATATTATGCAATAGGTGGTCATTTTATATTCTTAAATCTCTCCTGAGAGCAGGATTTCCTTAAACGAAAGAAGAGAGAGTGCAGATCAGTTACTGCCAAGGTGGCATGGAAATCACACATGACTCCAAGACATGAATGAGGGCAGAAGCAGGAGGGAGGGCCAGGGAGGACGCCTGAGCAACCAGCCAAGTGAGGAGAACCACATAAGGTAGACCCTGCAGGAAAAAGGAGCAAGGGCTTTTTTCCAGTAACTCACATCCTTGAAGAAAAATGTTTATGGAAGAGGCCACCAGAGCAGCAGTGGACAGCTCAGCCATATGCAGAAAGGGAGGTCCATGAAGAAATGGTCTAGGGTGCGTTGAAAGACTCAGACTTCAGGAGAGCCTGAAGGGTTTTTCTAATGTTTATGTCCAAGAGATAGGATCTAAGTTCCATGGACCATTTGCCATCTCACTGAGAACTACTGACTTCACATGTAAACTCACAGATTTCAGTAAGTTCAAAATAACAACCTTTATACTTAAAATTCGTCAGTTACACAGACATACAGTTTAGGGGATCAGACAGGACCTCTGTGATGGTCTGCTCTGAGCTCCTGTATTATACAGTCATACGGATAACCTGAATTCCTCCATGAAGCACAGTATAACTTTTAGGGGAAAAAAGAAACCTTCAGCCTAAACTGCTACATTTCCATCAAAAGAGAACATCCTTATTGCCATACGTATGGCACTACTGTTGCTGTAAAAAATGTTTCACTGTGAGCAAAACATACACAATGCAGCCTTGGAAAAAAAAGGCTATTTAACTTCATTGTCCCATACTTCTTTGTTCATTAATTCCTGGGTCAAGTGTATTTATTTTTAATATATGCACACAAGGTGGAAGTCATTTGAATGCATTTGAAATTAGTCATATTCTTAAGAAGGGCTAGAGGGATCTTGTGGAGGTAATTAACATTATAAGAAGCAAGTGATAATGCTTGAGGGCGTAATAGGAAACAGTGTAAAAGAACAGCCACAATGCATAGCCAAAACAAAACTACTCTATGGAATATGGTTTCTTTGAAATTGTGCAAGCAAACTATTTTTATGTGCAGTCCACACCAGGGAATGAATGAACAGAAAAGAAAACACAACTTCACTACCCTTAAAACATATATTTTCAATAAGCCTATGTCCACTACCTTCTAACAAATACTTTTATTATTTTACAATTATTTCTACCCAACTGCTTTAGGAATTAAAAAGGCCACTTGCCTGCCTGCAGCAAATTGAAGCTTGGAGCCTCTAAAGCTGTTTAAGTGGCAACTGCATAAAATAAATCAAATTAGTCAACATTATTACCAGTTAAAGTATGTGTAAGTAAAAACAAAGACACTTTTTGCCTGGAGAAGTCATTTTGATCTCCTTTTGATACTGCACTACTTTTAGTCAGGCTCTGTATCAGTTCAAGTTAAGGGAAAACTGTAGAGAAATGACCAGTGATAATTTTATTAATAAATGTATAATCCTTTCCCCTGGTTATAGTTCTTTATATAGCCTTGCAATTAAATGATTTTCCTGAGGTTGCTCGCAAATATGAAAAGGTATTGATAGAAATTTTTGGGGGTCCCATCATCCAGGCAAACAAGAACAGAATCAGAAATGCTGGAAAATATGGTATTCATGCAACAGACTATGCATTAAAATGTCTGAAATGAAATGCAAAATATTACTTTCAGAAGAAATAGTTACGTACTATTTCAGGATTCTTAGAGAAACTTTGACTTTTTGTTGCCACCACTAAGAAGTCCTTCTCTGAAAGCTGAAGACGAAAGAAGGATGGACAGATTCTGGTAAGTCTGGCCGAAAAACAAGCAAGGAAACAGAAGGCAAATGCTTCAATCTTGTTCATAAAAGACTCACAAGAAGCAATAATCAATGTAAACTCATTCATATATGTTCCCTCATTGCCCAAGGTATGCATCTCACCTTCAGAGAAAGCATCTTTCTCCTGTTTCCCAGTCTGCTGCCACAGATTTTAAACAGCCAGTCTGGTCCAGTGCTGTAACAGAGAGAGAGAGAGCAAGGCTAGAGATTTCCAGAGACACTGACAAGGGAACTGCAGAAGCTGGAACAGCATCACTGCAGAATGAAGTGCAAAAAAAAAGCATGTTCTGTCAACATGGAACAGGACAATGACTCAGAAAATCCAGATTCCCTTTCCAGTTGTGTAACAGATCTCCAGTGAAACCATGAACAATCATCCCTACACCTTCAGGTTTTCATCAGTGAGATGGGGATAATACTCACCTACATCTTGCTCTCTGTAGACAAAAAATGTCTATTAGCATGTTTGCTATGCAGATGGCAGCCAGGCCAGATCTTAGCTTGGAATGTCTTTGTACTACAGTAATATAATAACCAAGTGCAAAAGATGTGTGAAGTTTCAAAATTAAATAGGCTCTCACAGAGGATAACTGAAATAACACAGCAGCTATAAGGCAGAACAGTCTCCTTTATTAATTCGATTTTCTGCATAACAGCTTAAGTTGTCTGATAGCATGCCGTCATTTTTAAAGTAGAACTGCAATGCCACACGGGTTGCAAATATATAGCAATATTCATGTTCTATGAACTCCTGCTGTCCGCATGAAGACAGTAATCCGGTTGCTTCTGCAAATTCAGTAATCAGACCAAATGCATATGTAAGACGCAAGGTCTGTTGAATTGGTGCTCTGCCGGAATTAATTTTCCAATACACTGATTAGCTAGCTGAGTACATAGTCAATAGTGTGGTGATGAGTGTACTGTAAAAATGATGAAGAACAGACTTCACTATTTTACTGCCTTTGTCATGGATATTGGGGGAAAAAAAGAGATTTTACATGAAGTTATTTGGTAAAACTTTACCTCCTGAATATTATGTGCATATAAGATAAGTTCATTTTCCTACTCCCATGTAGGTTTGCAGTGGCTATTTGGTAGGACAACCAGCTAAAGAATTGCTTATTTCCAAAAGTAAAACAAAACCACAGATTGTTAAGAGTACTTGTGTAGATCTCACAGCCAAGCAGTAAAACCGATGCTACCAGGGCCTATAGACTTTTTGTTTTAGCAAAATATGTGCTGTTTCAGTCAAAAGTCTTTCCAGGTCACTCTTTGAATCAGGATTCTGCCTAACTGAGAAGTAAATCCACCAGGGAGTAAATACGTTTCTACCACTCTGGGCACTGTTTTACCTACACATGGAGCTGATATTAGTCTGTGGGCTATTCTCCTGAAGGAAGAAATTCTCTTCACCTCCGTATTTGGCTCCTTATAAAACAGAGCAAACATCCCTGGCAATATACAAGTAGGAAAAACATTCACGTCTGCACCTCACCCTGGAATTCTTGATTGCCCATTTCTTATCACTATGATGACATGACAGTCTAAAGGATGGCAGATACTATGAATACTTACAGGTATATAGTTTTAGATGAGTCTTCTTTTAAAAAAAAAATCTGTTTTTAAATAGTTGAAATAACAATAAGTGGAATATTGCTGGCTGAGATTAGACACCCAACAAATCAAGCCCTGCTACCAGCAACCTTTCAGCAAATGGAAGGGTTGGTTGGTTGGTGGGTTTTTTTACCCTGGTTTCTCATAAATAACCTAAAACAAGGAACGGAGCTCCTGATACATTAGACTTTGCTTACTTACCACATGCCATTTTATGTGGACACATTGGTGCCACATCAAGTCTACAGGCTTGTGAAAGGAAGGGAGCCAGGTGTTTTTTGCTTGCAGCTATCTCCCATAGGTAAAGAATAAGGAGAGGTTGGCTGAGGGAGGCCTTGGCAACAACGTTTCAAGTCTAAGTTAAAGGGACTGAACTAGTCCCTCCTGATTTCCCTTTGCCGTGTGAAATTATGCAGTGGCAAGCAGATTCCAAATTTTATAATGCCCAGGATGTTAGTTAGCATTATACTCTTGCTACATTATATGCTGGGGTTGAAAAAAGTGCCTTAATATATATTTAAAAAAAAAACCTTAATCTATTTTCCAGGAACTGTATAGTAAATTGTACCTGTTTCACAAAATCTTTACTGTTCCCTCCTCTTCTGTTGCAGGATTATTTCCTAAATTTAACAGTTGAGACTTTAATGCAATTATTTTTTCTTTATGATAACCTAAGATTCACTAATGTAAAAATGATAGAGATCTTTCTTTTTATTGGGCAGTTAGTGGAAATTTTTACCACTTGCTCACTATTTCCAGTCCTAGCTTTTTTAACTGAATCATAGCACTATGAATAAATGGGTCTAACTTTACCTATAAAGTTCCAGAACCCTTTAATTAAAACCTATGATTCTGGTGTTTTCTAGATACACAGGGCATGTTTCAACCCTGGAAAACACGAAGGAGCAGGAAGGATCTCCCCACTGGTTGATTAGTAAGTGACTGGGACAAGCTGCCTTCACAAATGCAGAGGGGTTTTTTCTGTCTTTCTGCTTTAGAAGAAAGGTTAGAAGGACAAAAGCAAAGATTTCACCATTTCTTTGAATTTCAACATTCTCGTGTCACAGGTTTTCTTGGTTTCTTGGTCTTTTTACTTCTGAGCTTTAACAACTGCAGCAAAGATGGGGAAGGAGCAGGCTCCATGGCTGATCACTTATTAGGGTGGTATTCACCACCCCATGAACTTCCCTGAGTATTCAGGAGGCCTGGAAGCCTTCTGGGAGCTTTCTGAGACCTCAGAGATTTTTCCATTCTCTTTTTGCATGAAACTCAGACTATCTGATTTCCACTACATATCAGTGACCACATCATAGATGTGAACATGACAGTCAAGACATTCACCCAAAACACAGAGAACAAGGGTCATCACTGATCTAGCATAGACAAGGTGAGGACTCAAAGTTGCTTTTCTCACATTTTATGTAAGCATCCTGCCCACTGGAATACTCAATGGAGCAATAGTTAGTGCTCTTTTTTTCTTTAATAGAAAATCTGCAATAAACCTCAGAACTGCTTCTAAGAAAAGTTTATTCAAAAATTGTATGATCTTGCAAAATAGCAAGAAATTTTCAACCAGAAGCTATTTCATCAATCACAACAGAATTCCCACCTGTGTGCCAGCAAAAGCTTACACCTGCTTGCTAAGGGAAGCCACTGCTTGCATGCAAAAATGCATAATGCTTCTGCATCAGTTCCTTCTCTCTTTGTGGTACTTACCTAAGGATGCAGGGTTAGGGGAGGAACAAGAACACTATGCATTTTATATGAGCTGATATACTCAAGCAAAATATAGGAAAACCAGTGTTCATTAACATATCCAAAGATTGTTTAAATGAACTCTTATTAAAGATGCATTAAATCCTGGACATCTACCTAGCCCATTTGGTCATACTTTTTTATTGTTGGAGTATCATATGCATGGCAAGACTCTTCCATTCATGCCAATATCAGCTTTATCTTTGACCAGCTCTCCAGTCCTGAATGGAAACCACTACCAACTTAAACATCTGGTTAGAATTGGGTTCACTTTAAGTCACAAAACTACAGGTAGATATTAAAAAATAAATTTGGAAAACTGTGATTTTTATACTTCCATCAGAACGTTGCAATTATGCCAGGTCTGATCTAATTGATTTAATATTCTATTACATGTGCAAAGGTAATTATCTGATGTAATGCAACACTCAGAATATAGTACATTTGGAATATTTTTCCAGTTCTCCCAACTCATATTGGAACCTCAAGTAATATATCCATGCTCTTGTGTTTTTCATACTGGTAATTAGCACTTGTAAACATTTTTTAAAAGAAAAAATTAAATTCTTAAATAAATACATAGCAGCAGGGATTATAGCTATCTTCTATCTTACTTTCAACTAAAATTAATTTAAAAATATAACGCCTGTATGATTGTGGACTTTATTTACTCCAATACAAATTTCAAAGACAAAAATTAAAGAATCTCTAATGTCTTTTTTTTGAAAGTTGGCAGTAGAGGAGATGCTGTGATTACCATCTATATTTTAATAGGAACAGATTTGTTTAAACAGTACTATTTGATGACATCAGAAAACTATTAAGCAAAATTCACTGACAAAAACATGCTTGTCTATCATTTATACTTGCAGGTAAAAAAAACAAACTCATGCCTGAATCCATATCAAGAGATTTCAAATCACAGATGTCTGTCTATCAAATTTTAACTATTTTAAATCTTATCTCTATCTATCATTCTCCTTCTTCAGCTACTGAATAACTCATTGTTTCACCTAGGATTTTAGAGTATAGCATTTGAATTTTCATCACTCATACTTTGCTGACTGGAAGTTTCTATTCACCCAAACAAAATGAACAACCTCTGTGGACTTAGAAAAACATATTTAAATTAAATAAAACTTACAATCAAAATAGTCTTGCTCGTTTAAACCCTTGATTCCAACTAAATAAAATAATTGGCCAACTGTTGAGCACTCTGAGACTTTGTTAGTGTAGAACATGTTTTACAGTGAAAAAAAGTCTTGTTTGATTGCTCAAAATCTGAATACGATGGTTCCAAATCTTGGAGAATAATCAATAGGTGTAAGGGCAGCAGCATCTAGCACTAGAACACAGTATTTACTGCATATACTATGTACCATTTTCTAGCTCTAAAAAAATCTTTATTTCATAGATGTAGGGTGAAATAAGGCACAGAAAGGTCTGAGACACTGAATCAACATCAAATCTGGGAATATCTATCCCATAGACATGTGTCTTGACCAAAGGCCCACCACTGCCAGCATATTCCAACCCATGAGATGGAACAAAACATGAAGTGAACATAATTATCTTTACATAGGCACTACCGGGATTTTTAAAACTGGAAGAAGAAAATACTTTATATTTCTCAGCTAACAAGTGTCCTATAGATTAAAGATAAACAGACGTCTATCAAGTCTATCAAGTTTTAACTATTCTAAATCTATTTTCTTCCTATCTTTCCCCCTCATCAACTAAAGAATAACTCAGCTGTTTCAGTGAAGATTTTACAGAATGTAGCACTTGGGTAAATATGAGTGTCCAAAATCCAAGTACAACATTTAGCACTCTACCCCATGAGTGTCACTGGAGAGTAAAAATGAGTCAGCTTGCGTAGTTCATCCTTCTGTTGCTGTGGTATCCTATATATAAACCATAAGTGTCTGCTGTTTGCTAGGGAGGCACCATTCCATCCAGTGCAGGTATCATCCTACCACCCAAGGCAGAATTTTGGAAAGCGTCCTGCTTTAATCTTCTTTATGGCATCCTGTACAATCCAGCCCTTATGTTTTTTCCTATGTAGGGATGGGTTTGATGTTTGCAAACAGTGGACAATGCTTAAAGAATATTTAACTTTTAAACATACTGAGCCTATGAATGATAAAGTTTAGCAACATCTCTTATTACTTAATCAAGAAGGGACTTCTCTTAAAGAAGAGACTTCTCTGCTCTTTGGAAAATTGTAATATCTGTCTCAGTTTTCTCCTCTAAAATGAAGATGATGATTCTTGCCTGCAGCTACTGAGAGTATAATGGGATACTTCTGAAGTCCTTAATAAATGGCACCACTAGCTTCTGTAGAACTACTTGAATACATAAAACCTTGAAAACTGGTAGCAACAGGATAAATTGTGTTCACCATGACTTTCATAAGACTAAGTCAGCTGAGCTGCATGTCCTTGCATGCACACACACTGTACAAGAAAGAATTTCTAATGTCCACAAAGTATCTGAAATTTTACACTGCATTCCATGTTAACCAAATTGAACTCCAGGCTAAGCATAATTTCTCTGCTAGAACCAATGAAACTGATTTCTTCCATTTTGGTAAGAAATTTACTCTATAATACAGAATAGTACTATGCATGTAGCATTCTGATAAAACGTGGCAGAACTGGTTATGACTAATTTCATTTTAATTTAACTAAATTAAGATAATCCACAGAAGCCCTAAATCTGATATCATAATGGTATAAATCAGAAGTTATTCTACTCAAGTCAGGGAGCTGGTGCAAAACCAGAATAAGTTAGATCAGGACCACCAGAAGTTTATTATCATTGAGAGGTTTATGACACACAGTCCAAACTAGTCTAAACTAATACCAATTCTAACTATTGGGCAGTGCTATAACTTTTTCATATTTATAGATCTATTCAGATCTGGGTATAATTTTCAGGTGAGTACCCAAGTGAGGAACCATATTTTAGTGAAATAAAGCAAATAAAGCAAACTGTAATATAAAGTGTTAGCCACCAGCTCATTGAGAAATTATAAATCACAATACTTACAAGAAAAATTAATTCCTTTATAGATGGTACCTTCTTCCAATAAATGAGTCCAAAAGTTGAGATTTTGAGAGTCTATGCCTAAAAGCGAACTGAGATAAATCTCCTTCATCGGCTCCTGTACTGTGACAGGAAATACACAGGTATGTATTTGGGAAGACAGCCTTGCATTGCTACAAATATATGATTTTCCCAACTGAGCAGACACATTTAATGCTATCTTGTAAGAACATATTTTATTACAGAAGATGCTCTTTGCAGCTTTCTAAGTTGACATTACAAAGCATTTAATAAATCAAGTTGTAAATGCAATGTCACTCCAGCCAGAAGTCATTCTTATGATTATTTCCATACTAAAATTTTTTGGTGAATAAGTGTTTTCATTAGTTACGGAAAGCAGCCAGCAATTGTTAGGGAATTGAAATAAGGATGCCTGAATAAGACATTTCCCAATGAAATCAACATAGGAAAGTGTTCTGGTGGCTGAAGATCCTCGTGTTGAAGTAGAACATAAACCTCTTCAAACTGCAGGAGTTCTGGAAGGCAGGCACTATCCAATAACTTGTGCAAATGTAAATATTTAACCTGCTGTTCCTAAAACTGACTTCGAGATTCATGCAGAGCAGAGTTGTCAAGTGACCACTGGTGACATTAAACACTTCTTTTCAAAAGAACATTGCTGCTATGGGCAGATAAAAGAAACAGCAAGCCTGCAATAGCATCATCCAGCATCTCTCAGCAATAGTAAATTTCAGTTACAGCGTCACTGCAGTTCCTAATTACTGGTAGTGTGCTTTACACATGGCTTCAGTAACTAAGTTGTCTTTCTCTTGTGTATTTGCTTCAGTGAACCACATAAACAAATAGGCTAGAAATTACAGAACAGTGAAATGCAACAATCTTGCTTTCATTTAAATCAATGAGAACAGATAGCCTAGTGGTACTTGGTAATACAAAGCCTCAATTCCGACTTCTTAGTTTTAGTTCTTCGCAGTAAAAGATGACAACAAAAACCTTAATGAAAATTAAATTTTCATGTTTAACAAAACAATTGATGAGCATTTTGTTATGTTTGCTTGGACTTCCCTGTGCCTAATAAGGCACTAGGTCAAAACAGCTCCTGTTGTCCTCTGGTGTGGATCCTCTGTTGTTTAATAAGGGCTCAGCTGCAGCCTTTCCCCAGCTCAGACAGCATCTCTTTCTTCTACCCAAGATCACATTTTCACAGAACTTGTAGGGAGTTAGTATCTTTGAAACACTTCCACTACTGTCAGATTAGATTGAAGCTGAGAAATGGGATCATAATTTTTTAGGTCAGGAAGACAGACAAATAAATAGTATGACCGACATTTCCATATGAGAGCTTTGTACTGAACATTTCTTAGTCCACTTGTTCATGTTACAAACACACCAAATTTTTCCCAAGTACTTCTCAATATCCAGATAAACTCAGTTGCTTTGTTATCAGATTTCATTGCTCACATGCCTTAAAGAACGTTCCCACCTGGCATCATCCTCACATTTCTCATTTAAATGGGAATACGTACACCTACAATACATCTTGCCAGGACCTGTAGTAAGATAATACTCTCCACTAACTGAGACAATCTGAAACTATTACAGAAATAATTTTCTGAGAATTCTGAGTAAAATTTCATAATCTGTAAATCAAATTGCTATTTTTTTATCTGCCATTTTTTATCAATTATTTTGATCTTGAGGCTTGACTTGTTCAGTCAAGTAACAATTCAAATCAAGCCAACACTGAAGAAGCATTTCAGTATCAGGAATGTGCTTTTCATTTGTATCTCCCACTTTCCCTATGTATCATACCTCAGTTTGTACAATGGAGTGGTCTCAGAGAGCACTTGGATCCTTTCTGGTTGAACTAAAGGAGGAGACAAATCTAGGGGCACACCTAGTTCACTCTCACCCATGGAGCAGGCATGAGTTAATTCAATCTAAGACTGCTGAAATGTGTATAGCATAAATGTCAGATCCTCAACAACAATCCTTCTGCTCTATAAAGCTAGTCCTGTTGCATCGCTCTACTTGTTGCTGTAGACCATCCCAATCACATAGAGTAATACCCTGAACAGAACTATGGGCAAACAACTTCAGACAGTTGACCTTAATTTGTGTATAGAAAACTTTCTGTCTGGGCAGGAAACAAATCTTTTCAGTGATCCATTGTTATAGGCACCTCTGCCAGGAACAGAGCTTATCAGAAACACATTAAGCGTTCTCTTCAACTGCTCACAGAAAGCTGCAAGGGCTCTTTCCTTGAATACGATGGATTTTGGATCAAGGCTTTACAAGCTAAGAGCACACAAGCATCCTCTTGTGCATACAAAGTTCTCTGCAGACCTGACAATTTAGCCATACAATCACGCTGATGACTTCTCTGACAGATTTGATGCTTCTACCATAAGCCGTTTTTGATTAGTGGGACTAGACATTACAGCCCACAGACAAAGGGATCTATTACAATTAGGCAGGGGTAAATTATTAGCATTTCATACTCTGAAAGCTATCTTCATACAGTGCTGTTCTAGCTCTCAGTACAATCTTTTCCACAGGCATGAGATATTGGAATTTTAATGCCTAATAAATTCTGTGAAATATAGCAGTGCTCTGCAATATGCAAGCTTTAGATAGATGACGTATTTAGACTGCCTGGCCACTTCTACAGGTTTCCCACCCATCCAGCTGATCGCACAGAAAGGGGAGAGGAATATCTGCTCAGAATACCTTCGCAGTTTGATCAGTCTGCCTTACATAGTGCATGACAACAGAACACAGTGGCCCCCTCAGGCAGCCAGTACAGTATGAACCCACTATCAAAGCAAGGATTATTATGTGAGCTTCTCAAGCACAAAGCCATGTCCACTGCAGGATGCTGCTGTGTTCTGTGTATACTGCCAGAATTCTGCACTATAGTGGATGTCCGCAGAGCTATCTGTGGTGTAAATAAATTTAGGGTCTGGCCTTATGCACCTTATTTCCTTTCAAATAATTGATCTTACATCTGTGCACTTACTTCTACTTAGAGAGACGGGATGAATTTTTAAATCTACATTTAATCCATGCAAAATCATCCCCTAAGGTCCATGAATCTTGGAGAATCTTTTACAGTTCTCTACAACTTTGGCTTTACTGTTAAAACAAGATTGATGCTGCATGCTTTCTTGCAAAACAGCAGCATCGGCCAAATATGCAAAAATGCTCACTTATGGAAAATGCAATAATTTTTAATGCAATTTCTAGCCGTCACCATTTTCTTCTGATGTCCCCAGTAATATGGAATATGAAGCCTTTTCTTGATGTTACTGCAGATCTTTCCTCACATAAACTCTTATCATCTGTCACTGGTGAAAAATGCACAAGCAGGAAAAGATAATGCAAATACTAAAATGCTGTCAGTTAAAATGTTTGAGAGTGAATGCTTTGGGATGATGAAAAAGCCCCTTTTGTATTGAAACTTAAGTGGTAATGTTCTAACTGGAACAAGAACAATATTTTTAATCCATGCTTGAAAGGTCAAATTAAATCTGCTGCAGTCAACCTTAGTAGGGCTGTATCTATCAGAGATGACTTTTTTTTTTAACAAAAAAGCTACAGGTCCAAAGCTACTGGATACTCATTTGTCTGGTTTTCTGTAGACATCCAGGGAGCTAGGGCAATCATTTCTAGCTCAAAAGAACATCCCAAAATACTAGGAGATCAAGAGAAAAAAAGATCCCTTGATATACAGTCCATGATTTTCTCGAATAGAGTCAGATTTTGACAACAGAATTTCAAACATAAGCTAGTCCCAAGTTCACAGTACTTTTACGATAATGTATCAGTGCATTATCTAATATATTCCAGTTAGTTACAGTCCTACCAGCAACATCACTGCAGTATTTCTGGTGCCATGGTTTTTCCACTACAAATTCCCTATTTTACAGGCATTAAAACTCAAGTATTTGGAATCCCATAGGCTTGAAATTTATTCTATAAGCTGTCAACTCAAATGCAATATATATTTTTCCTCCCCCCAAAAATTTAATTTAAATTGGTTCCACCACTTTCCTTTATAGAATCTAAAGAAGGGCATGAAATGAACATTTGACAGCTACTACAAAAATACGTGTTCTCAGAGAAGCCAAAGAAATCACAGCACTTAATTCATCAGCTGCTAGTTGTTTACTGCAATTTGATTTTAAATACACTAGCAAACACATGAAATATGTATTATTTTTGCTTTACACAACAGTTACTGAACACTTACATTAAACATCATTCAAATTTCCTGAGGTAGTAAAAAGAGGTATTTGAATTCTAATGTTTTTATGCATCTTCAATATATGTAAAGTGTCTGCTGAATACAAGGGCAAATATACTAATAATTGCAATGAGTTAACAGAATTGTGAAAAAATGGAGAACTACAGTATACAATACGAACTGAGATGTTCACGGTGGCCTGGTGTGCAAAACTGTCTGAATTTAACACCCGACTGCCTTAAAATTCTCAGCTAACAATGCTGGGGAAGGTCATGTGAAAAGACATGGGTCATAAAGAAAAGGACACAAAGACAAAAAAGAATGAACCATATAAGAATAATCAGAAAGCATGACCTGCTTCAAAAAGAGTGAGCTAGCCCCAAAGAGGATACAGAGAACCCAGTAGAGGCCAAGGCCATCAATCTCTCAGTGACTGTAGAAGTTTCTCTCCATTCTTGTTATTCCTGAAATTGTTAGATCAATATTTTCCTCATTGGTTCCAAGAAACAAAGATTATTCAAGCTGTGGAGAGACATTTTTTTTTTTCCTGCTGGTATTTAATGAAACTGGGGAATATCTACAAAATGCCTGATCCGTTGACCACTTAAGTCAATAGGAAGTCTTCCATTTAGGTCTCCAAATTGGCTTGCTACTTCGGAGGTGCAAGGTGAATTTTGTCATGTCTAGACAGATAATTGGCTATTTAGATGACAACTATCATGTGTTTTCATGTCAACTTTACTAGCTGGAACAGGGAAAATCTGAACAGTTGCATGATAGACATATACTATTTCTTTACCTCTTTTTATTCTTCTTGTTCCTCAAATACAGAAATCCAAATGTCCTTAGCATGCCCGGTACTTGATGATAGGGATTTTAAAGCAACAAAAGAAAGTTTATTAGAGGTACCTTACCTCTTGATATAGACAAGTTATACTCATGCCTTTGAAAAGAAATGCTATGACTAAGACATCGTTTGCAACACCGAAATCGAAACCCATCACTTTGATCTTCACCCTCTGTGACACATGCAGAGTGTCAAACAGTAGAACACACTGAATTTGCAAGCAGTATTAGTCATCCTTACCTCTGATTCTGCTTTTTATCAAAACCTTTTTAACACAGGTGTCCCTCAGTTCTGTCAGAAGATAATTAAATAATTAAAATTCTCTTTCAAAATTCCAGGCTCCTTACATCCATATGTGATATTTTTCTCTTTGGACCATTTCTAAATCAAACATCATTAACACTGCAAACTGATTACTAGAATGTCTAAAAGCATATGAATAGGGTTTTTTTAAGCTTGAAGAATAGGGCTACATTTGAGGAAAAACTGCAAGCATTTTGCTGAAATACTATTTGTCATCATCAAAACATGAAACTTCAGAGAGTGCACTATGTATAAAGAGCAGAGCAAGAACACTGCACTGAAAAATTAATGAAAGTGAAACTTTGTTTTATTTCTAACTAGGAACCATGGTTGACTAGGACAAGAAGGTTTCACCAAAGATTCACTACAGGGAATTCTGCTACATTGCTTTTCTTGGAAATATTTCTAAGATCAAGGATGCAATACCCTGGAAATTAATAGAACAGGAAAAGAGGAAATAAAGGGGAGGTTCCATTGGCTCTTCACACAAAAGGCTGACATTAAAAAATAAATAAATAAAAAAGTAACAAAAAAAACAGGCCTGCTTGTGTTATTAAATCATTGCTTGGTGAAAGTGCAGTATTCTAAATGCTATAAAGTACAGGGAATACAGTGAATCGGTTCAGATTTAACTAATTTTCTATTTTCATTTTGTGGGAAACAATGCTGATATAGACTGTTAATATGTTTTATTGAAGGTTTTGCCCTGGGACTTCAGCTAAGGTAAATTCACTAAAAGGAGGGAAAAGGGATTCTAATTCCCTCTGGCCAAGGCCTATAGATAAAACAGTTTTCCAAAAGTAAGCTACCCCATCCAGGAGTGGAGCTGGCTGGAGTAATCTAACTTCGGAGGCATGCAGTGTAGATGACCACATCTGAGCAAGTTGTTCCAAGTCTTCCTTTCTATGACATGAAGAGGCACAATTCCTCAGACCTAAAACCTAGACATCCTAGGACAAGGATGAGATGTGTGCTGTGCCAAGGCCTGTAGTAGCTAGCTAAAATGTGAAAGTATTCATCAATGTATGCAGATTAGCACCATTCCTGGTGTCCACAAAAAAAAAAAAAAAAAAAAAAAAAATTAGATCACTATGCATGTTCCAGAAAGACTTCCTGTAATATTTTTTACACAGCCCTGTATGGTATATATATAGCTGTTTCTTATCTCATTGTACCCAGAGGCTCTGAAAAAAAGCCAACAAAAGTTGCTGAAAAACTCCCATTGGTTTCTGAAATAACAGCATGCAGCTTGCAGCTCTTAATCATCAGTTCTGGAGCATGATACAGGAGAAG
This sequence comes from Elanus axillaris, assembly GCA_026212715.1. Lineage (NCBI taxonomy): Eukaryota > Metazoa > Chordata > Aves > Accipitriformes > Accipitridae > Elanus > Elanus axillaris. Next base: position 13,841,334 of record JANZLQ010000056.1, read on the forward strand.
AACCTGCATGCAGAGATGTGACAGCTATCAGCTAGAATCTTCATTAGAGAAAGAAACCTTTTTTCATTTATCCAGTTCTTCCAAAGATATCAGTGCATGAGTTTACAAAGGACAAATAAACTACAGAGCTATGTTAAGACACAGGTACCTAGCAAATCAATAGCAGAATCAGAAATCTAACTCAGGAGAAATATCTCATTTCCTTTCCCGTGACCACCGATTTATAACAGCACAGGTAGTTGGAGAACAATTTCTGAATCTACATGAAAATAGGTGTTGTCAGGGATAACTGTCAAGCTCATAGAATTTAGAAACATGAACCAAAAAATTGTGCTTGTCTTCCTACTTCTGCCTGTAACTATGGGTTACATTATATTCCACCCTCCGTTATTTTGGTTTCTCTGTCTACAAGATGGCGACTTCCTTCCCCCACCATCTATAACACTGCTTAATTTACAGCTGCGAAGTGCTTTGAGACCCCTGCATGAAAGTATAGGGAAACATACAATACTCTTGTTTCTAAGGTTGTCATTACTACGAAACAAAATAGCTATTTCAAAGCCATACTGGGAACATATTATTTTAATTTTGACTGTTTTGACATTGTGTTGTGTTTCCATTTTAGAGTCTTGATGGGATTTACCATATTCTCTATTTGTAAGGCTATGCTTTCAAGTTAGTAGCAACATGAGATAACAGATTTCTTACAATTATTGTGGAGAAGAGAAAGAATTAAATCTTGTTTTATATCTCAGCAAGGATGGAGAAAGCAAAGAAAAAGAAATTGCAAGGCTCTTATATTCTTACCGTGGAGAGATGCTTCTTATGGAAAAGCAGAGTTTCTGAGTGCTCATGTCTATTAAATTGAAGCCATATCATTGCAGCCTCCATTTTAATTCCTAAGAAGGGCAAAATAAGAGAGAGGTTAGCAAAATGAGAATTTAAACTTAGTCAAATATTTCCTTTGGTTTTGAGGCCAAGAAGTTTCTGAAGTTTATTTCTCTTTCTTTCACAGAAGAGAATTTAGAGCTCAGACACACTGACTGGAATGGAAGAGTAATCAGTCAGAAAGTACAAATAAATTTTGTGTCTGCCTCTGTTAGTGGGGAAAATAATTGAAAGCATGACTGCTTATGCGGTTCCTCTACAACTTCAGAAGTGTACAAAATCACAGAAAAGGGAATGCCATCTGTTTGTTGTTAAGGTCATGTCTTTTATTTTCCTACTTATACTCCCACTGAAAGCAATGAGAAGTTTTCAATCCTCCATAATGAAAATGACATAACTTTATTTTCTCTCCTATATTCAGGTTACAGTAGGCTTTATTATGCATCTTCCTCTCCCTCTGAGTAAGTTTAAGTCTTTGTTAACTAACACCTTTGAACATTATCTATGAAATAGAACAAAAGTGGCAAAAAATGGTCACCACCTTGTAAGGGAAGGAATGTGACCATAAGGAGAAATAGTGGACCTCCCTCAGGTCTGAATGTTTGCATCGAGAAGATTATTAAAAACAAAGCCACTGCAATAACACAGAATGCGACCTTGGCATAATGAAAGCAAGATGTAAAAATGTGTTGGTGAGAAGGGCAGCTTTGAAGCAGCTGCAGCCCAAGCTCTATAATAATATCTGAAGGAGGATATGCTGGTAATGGAAGCGTGCCTTGTCTAACTTCAACTATTCATCTCAAGGGGCGATTTACAAGGTGATAAAAGGTTCCAAGCTGCAAAAGGTACTTTAGGCAGTTAAAAAGCAGCTTTTTATGATCATTTCTTCTGTACAGTACACGTTGTTTCATTAATCAAATGCTTATTCTATTAAAACACCAACTCTTCTAGCTGGTGGGACAACAAGTTTTACTACTTGAAATGGCATTAAAAGCCACAGACTTCCCAGCTAAGCCTTTGTAATGATTCTAACACAGCCCAAGTGTGGCTGTCTCCAGCGGAATACCTGAATGGCATGTCTGCCTTGCTTTGCTCCTTGGCAAGTTTCTTGGTGTGCTTCAGTTCTCAAGGCCATGTTGCCCTTTCCAAGCAAGAAAGCGCGCAGGGCACATGTGCAGTCCCTAAACCAGAGCATAACAGGCAGCTCACATCAAATCTGGCTCTGTCAGCATTAAATTGCTCATTAAATGAGCATTAAAAGCCAAGCATGGCTGCGGCAAAAGGAAAGCTTCCACTCACAAAGAGCATTGCAATGCTTTAAAAATATCAGCTTTTTCGTCTCCTAGAGGCCCAAAATCCATCACTCACAAGGAGAGTTATAGATCTGGGGACCTGGTATGTGAACTAAAATAAATAAATAAACATTTATAAAAAATTCTGTCATCTCTCATTTTAGTCCTTAAAAAAGCCTTCCCACATCAAGGGTGCCACAGACTGCCAGCTAGGACACTCCTTTGGTTTCCTACTCCCTAAATCATCAGATTACTAAAGAAAGCAAAACAACTTTTTATTTTGTAAATCTAGCCCCAAAATTAAAAACATTTACATTCCTACACCCTTGTCCACCAAAGAAATCATTAAATGCAACTCAAATAGGAAGACAAAACTGCTGTACAGCTTCCCAGTCATACCCATAAACTTTTCAGTTGATTTAGGCATGGAAAATATCCTCTATGTTAAGCAGGAAAGTAGAATGAAACAACAGATACTTGAGTCCACATAGTTGGACTTAGAGAGCAGGAGGGATGGAGGGAGTGGATGGGGAAAAGACCTGGTTGTTTATTTGCACAGCAACCACAGTAACCAACAGGCAATTTAAATTCACCTTTTAATGAACTTAAAATGTTAAAATAGTAACTATAGTAATAAAGAAGAAAAAAATAATCATGGTAATAGAGCAGCTGCCATGGGCTTGTAAGTCTAAATCCACATGGAACTAACTTTAAACAAAATCAGTGTAGATACATTATAAAATACACACTGGTAAAGTAATTTAAATTTACCGATTATCCACTGCCTGTTTCAGAGGTACTACTGAAGTTCAGGGGGGTTTGCTAAAATGTGTAACCAAAATCCTCTAAATGCTTGTGTAGGTTAAAAATAAATCAAAATAAATGTTTCAGAAAGCATATCATAATGGCATTAATAAAATGTAAAGGAATGAACAGCCGATATTTAAATATTCCATTACATTAAATACCAAATCATCATCCTAACACAAGACAAACAGATTTTTCTATTTAGATAAACAAAAATAGTGACAAAAATTTTCTTGTTATTCTGTGAAGTGGTAGTTTCAATATCAGTATGGAACCATCACATGTTATTACAAGTTCAAATCCACCCGCGGCAGGTGGATTATCAACAACATTTCAACCAAAGCTGTTGTGGGAAAGCTACACTTGCTATTACATTACTTAGATTTGGAGAATCTTTTTGAAGTTTGTAAATTACTGTTTTGCACTGTTGTCTGACAACATGGCAGAAGACTCACATTAAAACATGCCATTCATCACTGTGTAATTTGCTTAATTTGTGTGTCAAAGCAATCTGTGTCACAGTAAGAGGCAAGATGTCATAACGGCTGCTTGGGATTCAAAAGGATTAACTTATACCACAGGGAGGTGGTTATGAGGGAATTCTTTCAAAAGAACAACTACTAGCTGAAAACAAGGCTTTTGTATTTTAATACAAACTGATACAACTCTAAAGGTACTTGACCAGATATAGGGTGCAGAGCCTGACCTAGATGAGCCTTGATGAAACTAAGTGGGTACTGCATTATAGTACCAATCAAAATGACCATCCAGCAGGTCAGTCTTCCTGCCTGCCCAGTGCACCCAACCTCCCCACCCTCATCGGAGCAGTGGTCAAGCCATTATGGGAGGAAGGTCTCTTCTCTCAGCCCAGTCACCACATGCAGTTATCCTTACGGCTGCAGTCTGTCACTGCCAGCTACGCTTCCTCCCAATTTCTCTACAGCATAGTACAGTGGAGATTCTCACCAGCTCTCCCCATAGCCAGGTACACAACCTTGGACATATGAGATACAGCATAGACCTTTCTGCACAATTTCCTTGAGACCCAAAAAATGGCAGATGCACTCAGGAGCACAAGGAAGAAGTTGGCCATTTCTGGCTGTGTTTCAAACTACAAGTCACTCTCAATTTTCTGGAAAACAGAATAGAAAACACCAGTAGATCACTTTCGCCTCATTGAACACTGTTACCTTAGGCACTCTTTCCTCTTACTACTCACATATTTGCAAGGAACTCCAGAAGATTACCAGACTCCACACACCATAAATATTCAGTTGACTGTCAAATGTTCTAGCTAGACTTCTCCTGGACAAGGTTCATTACACATTAGGAAACATGGAGAGGCTTTGAAGTATATCCTCACCTCTCAGATCACTAGCCACAGGTGTCTCCACTTTCCAAATCACTTTTGCAGAGGTACAGCTGAAGCAGTAAGCATAGCACTAGGACCTCCAGAAGAAGTCCGATCAAATAAAATCCTAGAACCGCAGCGAAGCTACCATCTCATCTCTCATGGCTTTGGGGAATCATTGAGTAGCTTTGATAAATACTATCGCTGAAATTCTACAGAGAATAATGGAAGAACATTTAGTAAAATACTGGCAGTATCTGCTTTGCAAGGGCAGGAGAGGCAATTTAAGTTCATATGTCTGGACTCTTTAAGCATATTAGTCATATAGTGCTTTCAGAAAGTTTGAACACTATAGCTGCTCCTTGAACCTTGGGTTTCAAAAGGTAGATGCCCATTTTGGAAGTGTCACCCAAAATATTCCACTTACCCCATATGTTTTATTCTTGGGAAGAGTCTATAAGGTTGGGTTGCTATCTGAAAGCAGCTGTTCTATATTATTTGTAAAAATAAAGACATAAATATACCCTTTATTTGGTATTTTCTTCCTGTGCTGTCCTGAGAAATATGTCATAATAACAACTTAAAATTAGAATTTTTCACGCATTTCTTTTTAATCAATTATTAGGAAAAAAGACAGAATCAAAAAATTGGTATCTAGCCCAGTTTCTTCTAGCCCTTGCTGTATATGCCCTTGCCTACACAAGGTACCAGTTTCAGTGATCTGGAAGAAGCTGACTGCTTATATTCATGTTTAAAATCAATTTTAGCATGAAATACATGAGATCAGCCAAAGAAGATGTTTAGCAGTTTTAAAACAATCATTTACATTTTGCCAATCTCTTAACAGCTTTACTAACTAAATGTTAAAAAAAAAGCGCCTCTTATTTCTGCAGAGTCAACAACTCTCTGCTTTCTCAGGAATACCTGAGCCATAAATTGTGTCTTGTTTTTGCCCAGGTACCCAAATGGCAAAAGGCTACAAATTACAGACTCATCATTGCTTTCAATTTCTCTTCTACTCTTATACTGCCAGTAACTCAGGCTGCAGTCGACACAAGAGTACCTTAGAGCCTCAAATATGGTTGTAAGTTCTAATTAGATGTAAGCTAAATTAATCCAGCTGAATCACTCTTTGACTTAAACATAATAAAAGGGAAAATTATAAGCTCGGACTGGTTTATGATGGTTCCTGATTGGTTCATGTAAAGTGAATAAACTTTAAAGTGAATAAAAGAAAGCAGAAGTGTCCCCTTTTCTTAACAAACTTACAAAATACCATAGATAGAATGAGTGACTAGATCCTTCATACCCAGTCTCAGCAGAAGCTGACAAGAATATTTGAGATACAATTCAAAACCCATTCACAGTTTCATATGTTCATGACCTTGTTCTCAAACTGGAAAGTTCAGTAAACCAAAAGTGAAGTTGCACAGCTGGCAATCCGGCAGGGTCGGCTTTTGTTTTTTCATTAATCAGCAGGCTGGCCCCCTTCTGACTCACCTCACTAACCCCTTGAAACTTTTTTATTTGTAAAGGGATAATTCTTAAAATATTTCTCAATGGGGGTAATTATCTCTACTTTCTGCATGTAATTAAACCAAGGAACAGAAGAGCTAAGTGACTGCCAGAGGTCATACAGAAAGCCAAGAAGAAAATATGGTGGCTTTCCTCTGAAGGAGCTGCTTAAATGTTAAAAAATATATAAGCTGAGAGAGAGAACAAAAAAAATCCAGAAAAAAAAATGAGCAGAGTCATGAATTATGATTTGGCAGTAGTCAGTCCATGACAGAAACCTTGTCTCTTTTACCCTCGTGGTATTTTGGATAAAATACAAAATAATTCAGTGCCAGTCTCCTTGATAAATCGAGCACTAGAAAAGCCCTGAATGCAATATTATCTAGCAGATGATAAATTTGCTGTGAGAAGTACAATGGCATTAAAAATCAGAAGTCCTATGAGCAAAATGTTCAACTTCTGTCCACACTTCCTACACCTAAACTTCTATGATTTTTACTCAGAATTTCTTAATGTGACATTAGTATGCAATTAAATTCTGCTTTTCATTGTATGAGATTCTCAAAAGCACAACAACATTCTTCACTGGGAGCTGAAAGTCAGTTGCTTAGATCTGCTTGTAAAATTGTGTTTCTTCTGAAAAATATCTTGAATAAATTTTCAGACTGAATGTGGTTTTGCATTACATGCCCTTGCATTTATCAGATATTATAACAGATAATAGGCTAGCTGCTATTTATGCTACAGTATCTACAGATATTTCATCATATAAATTTATAAATTCCTAGGAAGTAAAAAGCTAACCAGACATTATGCCTAAAAAAACTTTTCCTATTTTAGGAGACAATTCATACCTAGCCTTAATTTTTATCTTACGCCAGAAAACACCAGAAACATATCAGAAACAACACCATCATGACTAGCTATATTGCTACTGCTAAATTAGTAACTTCACAAAATTCACTAAAAGGACAAGGCAATGGAAGATGGTAGGCATTCCCTACCTGCACCTTTTGGAAGTAAAAAATGAACTGGTTTACTCATGAAGAAGGCAGCCTTAAGGTATCACAGGACAGTATCACAAGAAAATAATAAAGAGCAAAGTACTATCTCTATAGAGATAGTACCTACCATGAGAAGAAAATGGCAGTTTGGGAATACAGTTTCACTTTGCAGAAACAAAAATGCATCCATGTAGTACTACCTGCATGCAAGATGACTGCTATTAATCTGATGCTATCTTAAAGGTGTGGGGCCAGTACATGCTGTAGCTAACCCCAGGCCTCTGGCTTCATCTCCCATTGTGACTGGGAATCTTGTATCGCGACTCCTTTTCGGCTGAGACATCTGGGTACTCTCCCCATGGGACTGAGGGGAGTGGAGGAGGAGGAGGGGACAAAGAATGTCCTCAGTCACCTTTGCTCCAACCCTCATACACCGAGCACCCACCATCCTTCTAAAATAATGAGAAATGCCAAAAATGTGCTTCCCTCCCTGTGGCAGACTGCTGCAAGAGGGTCCCTTCTGGTGCTCTTCAGTGCCTGCCTTCTCCATTGCCCACCCAGTTCCTCAGCTCCCCAACACTCCGGGGCCACCGCCTCCCTACAATTTGAGCCTTGTGAGCTATTCCAAGCCACAGACAGCAGTTTCATTTTTCACAAAGAATTTCAGAAGCTGGAGCTTTAACTCTGTATCAGAATGAAAAAAGATTTGAAGTAGCCCAATTCTCCACAAAACTGAATGCCCTTTCTCTCCCTTAATGCACTTGAGATGAAGAAAAGACTCTCTTCAGAGAAGGAACAAGAACAAGGGATCAGTCCTATGCTCTACAGCCACACACTGTAGAGGACACTCAGACTGGCACTGGTATTTTCAGTTGTTCCAGAAGTGAGGACCCTGGAGTGAGCTGGAAGTTCAGAGATTAAAAGACCATCCATTCCTACAAGATGAATCAGACCAGCAGATAACAAGAATTTGGCAAAGTGGAGTCCCAGCTTTAAACTGCCTAAAAAGTTCCTTTCAGTGGAAAATATCATGGCTTAACAACCCTTACAATTAAACAATACAATCACTATGTTTATTTTTACACATCCATACATCATTCCCAATGGTCATCAATGTTGTGCCTAAGTGGAACAGAATTTCTTGTCACCATCTCTACCTGCATCGCTGTGACATACTCAAAAAGAAAAAGCATGCTAATTACATTAAATAACTCAAAAGAACTTACTCAATTGTGCTTAATGATTTTTTTATTCATACCTTGGGAAGAATTAATTGAGCTTTGTGAATTTAAGAAAGCTAAAACACCAAGCAGAGTAAATTACCTCTGCATATACAGTAATCATATCAGCATCACTTCCACTGCTAAGTACACTCGTATACTTATCATGCACACCCTGGTTACATAGTAAGTCTCACAATAATGGACACTTTCATTCTGCCTATACAGATATCGACTAAATTCATGAAGAAAGCTCAATAACCAAATATATCTCCTCCTGCCCCCAGTGAGACAAGTTGTGGGGTTTCATAATGAACATGTTGCTTAAATGATTAGACTGTCACTTCTCCCAAAAGATTTGAGGCACTCTTATTGACTTTATTTCTCCAAGTTTGAAAAAGCATTGTAAAATTACTTTCTGGCTCATCAAGCTGTTTTGATAATGGCCAAGGTATTGACCCAACTTAAAGAAAATAGCTTGTGTCTACACAATGACAAAGAGAATGGTAGAATGCAGGAGAGCTATAGGACTGTGGGTATTGTCAGAAGGGATATAACTCTAGCCTCAGGTACCATCTCTGACAGTGGCTAGCCTTGGGTATGTCCTTTATTTTTCTCTAAAGCTTCAGTAGAGACAGACACATGGCGAGCTGTCACACACAGAAATCTCACCCTACTGATTGAAACTGACTTAAAACAACTGTTTTTCTAAGGCTTACCTATCATTTGGAGTATTCTTAACACTCAATCTCCTGCAAATTTATGAGAACTATTTTTGGTTTAGGAGGTTTTGGTTTTTTTTTTTTCATGGAAGCAATAATTTTCTCCCACTACCACTACTATATCACTTTGTCCCCCAAGAAAATGGAAACATTTCACCTAAACTATATTTTAATTCCTTTTCTGGGAGAACCTTCATTATTTCACTGTGTCAACTGACACAAATGTGAAACTATCACAAGTTCATTTACACATTTGTTATATTATTCCACTTTTATTTAGGCTACATAGACTCTGCCTACTGGTTTTCATGAGAAGTCTGCTTTTTAACAAGTCCACGACTGTAACATGCTTTCTTGACTGTCAAAGGAAATTGCAGCAACACAATGTGTGTATGATTCAGGACTTAGTCTGTGTGAAAACAAGTTATGAACATATCTCTCAACTGCAGCATATGGTGTTATGTGAAAAGAAAAATCAACACAAATCAGCAATTACAGCAACACTTCAGAAAGCCTGTGAAAAGAGTGCGTACCTACACAGGGAAACCAAACAACTCATAATCTGATGAGGTTCAAGTTACTTCCCAGAGTCAAACTGAAGGGTAATCATATAGCACTGGCTCATTTCACAGTCAGAATGAGCAACAGACTATTCCCCCCCCCACCCCCCCCT
>JANZLQ010000056.1:13850905-13871790 GCA_026212715.1 Elanus axillaris
CACCCCCCCCTGCATGACGAGAGTGTAGCATAGTACTTGCAGAAAGCTTTAAGATTCAATTTCAGGAGTGGATCAGTTGATAGTGAGAAATGCTCTCATGTAGGAAACCTGAAACAGGAGCTGTCAAACATCAGGGCATTCACAGCCTGTTGCAAGTGTTCACTCAAGTCTGATTTAGCAGAAAGCTGCCTCTGTGTCATGCAAGAAGAGCTCAGGCTAACCAGAAGGACTATTTTTTTCCTAATTCTACCTATCAAACTCTTTCTCATGCCATCTTCTTATATGGCTCATTTCACTAGCCAAATACAAGGGGGAAAAATGGGCTAAATTGTGTTCCAAACACTGCAAAAAGGAAGCAGCAAGAACAATGCCCTATAAGAACAATGTCCTATAGTGCCTACTAAAGACAGTGAGGCAGTCAGTGTCGTGGCTTAACCCCAGCCAGCAACTAAGCACCACGCAGCCACTCACTCACTCTGCCCCCACCCAGTGGGATGGGGGAGAGAATCTGAAAAAGAGTAAAACTCGAGGCAAGAACAGTTTAATAAAACAGAAAGGAAGAAACTAATAAAGATCGTAATAACAATAGTAAAATGACAATAATAATAATAAAAGGATTGGAATATAGAAAGCAAGTGATGCATAATGCAATTGCTTGCCACCCGCTGACCGATGCCCAGTCCGCTCCCGAGCAGAAATCCCCCCCCAGCCCCACTCACCCCAGTTTATATACTGGGCATGACGTCCCATGGTATGGAATACCCTGCTGGCCAGTTTGGGTCAGCTGCCCTGGCTGTGTTCCCTCCCAACTTCTTGTGCCTCTCCAGCCTTCTCCCTGGCTGGGCATGAGAAGCTGAAAAATCCTTGACTTTAGTCTGAACACTACTGAGCAACAACTGAAAACTTCAGCATGTTGTCAATATTCTTCTCATACTGAACCCAAAACATAACACTATACCAGCTACTAGGAAGAAAATTAACTCTATCCCAGCTGAAACCAGGACAGGAAGGTTTCAATAAAGCCAGAGAGAGATAAGCAAGAGGAAAAGCAAACACCAGCTGGGGCTTGTGTAATACAGCGAAACATTACCAAACCAGAAATCCAGACACATTCCTGGTATGTTAACAAGGGCCAATTACAAATGCTAATGCCAACTAGAGTCCTCATATTTAGCTGTATTTCATTGTTCTCTGAGTTTTGTTTGGAGGACTACAAAAGGTTGAAGGGTTAATGGACAATCTTCCTTTCTAAAATTCTGTCTTACCATTTCTCTATGGGTCTTACCTGTCTATGTACATGGTCTGCAAGCAAAGTAGATGAAATCTGAGTTGAGAAATTAAGATCATAAGAGCACAGTTTTCTTATCAATGTAAGGCTGAGAAATAAAAAAATTAAGATTCAAGAAAGAAAAAGATGTAACAGATCACTGCTGCAGTCTTAGTAACATCTTATTAGGACACTAATGTGTTTAGCACATCCACAGACTTATTAAACATACTATCATGACAACCTCTCTATGAAACCGGGAGTTAGCCCCCTATTATTATTGGTATTTTACATTTCAGGAATTGATGCAAAAGAAGCTCAGACCCTTATCTACACAACCTCCTTTAATCACCTTAGTGTTACTCAATACCTAACACTAGCTGTAGGTGTACCAAAATGATTCAAAGTTGGAGCCAACTTCTCTCATTTGCTACTTATGCATGGCATGTCACAGCATAGACATGTCTCCACTTTGGTTGATACAGCAATCTGAACTCAACACACAGGTGTTTACTGATTTGGAGAGTTAACACAGTGCTTGGGAGTGGGAATTATGAACCCTCCTTGAGGTCTGTGCACCAGCTCCATATCAGGCAATGAAAATACCTTAAACATCACTCCAAATTAGTGACCTCCACAGCTTGCCATCCTCCTCTCTGACGTAAGTTTGTCAACAGTAATTTTTCTATCAGTGCACTAATAAAACAGCCGTTCCAAAAGTGAACATGGAGAGCTAGCATTCACACTAAATTAATCGTCTCTCATAAAGACAGAGAATGTTCCTTTCTCTTTCCCAATCTATTTCCCATTTCCAGAAATTGAATTACATAGCAAGTATTTAGGTAGAGACATCTGATTCCTTGCCTATGCCTATGTTGCATTAAACTTCTAGAGAAATATATTGTTTCTGAGCAGTTATATACCTGAACATGAAATTCTGCTTAAGGCATTTGGCTCTGTTCAAAAAGGACCATAAAAATGCCACTTTACGTATGTTGCTAAAGGAACAAAGCTGTACTAACCACAGAAATTTTACATATAGAAAACTGAACTTTTCTGTAAAAAAAAAATAAGTACTACTAACATTCAGACAGTGGCATTCTATCCAGTTTAGATAAGAAAGAAGTTTATTCCTCATTTCTTCTCTTTGAACAGCTCTTTTGTCTAATGATCAGAGGGGTGTGGGCAATTTAATCATGTGAGTTATCTGAATACTCACTGGTATGTCCCACACTTTCCAAGTGAGATGCAGATTACTGTTGTGAAAATATGGTTATTGTCAGTTGCATTACAATGGAGTTATATTTAGAGTGATGTTTGAGGATAGATTGCAAAATAGAATAATTTCCACTTTAGACTTTTTTATTACTTAACTTTGAAAACTGAGGCTCAAAATCATGATTAAAACACTCTGCTGCCTTAAGATGGTCTTACTGTGGATGTTTCATACCATACTACAAAGAAATAAACCTGGGAGCTAATGTTTATTGCTATATTTTCATAGATAAAGGGAAGGGAAACCTTCTTCAGGCCTTTTGAAGTATCATAGCATGGTATTAATGTGACTCCTGGTCGGAACAGGTACATTTGTAATTTCCCTTTCACAAGAAGCAAATTCATTTACAAAATGTAACAGAGACATTTGCAGCACTTTGCAATATTGTATAACAATCACTGTTCACGAGAAAACACCAAAATCAAGAGTTATCTAGCAAGTGTAATTTGAGGTCTTTAGCAACTGTGTAAAGTTTTAAGGCTGAATGAATATATTAAAAAAACACTGTGATATTTCTAATTTTAAACTGAGAATCCAAAAATATCAAGTTTTACCAAAGCTTTGCATTTCCTGACCAGTACACACCCTGCCACAGTTGACAGCAAACAGCAGGCAGCAAAGTCCTTTCTAGACTCAGTATAGAACCGCCTCTTTGAATCTATATGAAATTTCCACCTCACTCCTCATGGTCCCATAAAGTCCATGTGGTCAATGCATAAACCCTGGAAGGAAATTATCAAATTTAGATGATACAAGAGAACTTCAAGATTATTCCTGATCCAAAATGTCTTGTAGTAATGAAGTTAAATGTACAAAACCACATTTCAAGCAGCTTGCTTGAAAGCAAAAATGCACTGTATTGCGCATCCCTCAACATCATCCAACAAAATTAAACTAACATCTTCTATTCCCAACTGGAAAAAGAATGAATTCTTCACCAAGAATCAACATGAAACTGGAAACTGATTAGGCCTTTAAACAGCTATGTAAGTAAAGAAATCTAGTCAGCCCTGTCTCACTCATTGCAACAATCGAAGAGGCTGATAACCACTGATGTTATCAATGGCTGAGAAGCTTACAGCATCAGATCTACAAAACATCAGAAGTTTTCAATACTTTTACTTCATTTTAGAGTTTGAATTTCAGCAGAATAAGTAAAGTAAGTTATTTAGTCTTTCCACAATCTATAGGTTCACAACTAAGTATCCACTAATGTGACCAAGAATTTACATATAGCTGGAAGGTTCTGGGACTTTGTCTAAAATAATTTTGTACAAAAGAAATTAATGAGTTGTTTGAGTTCTTCTAACCAAGAAAGTCATAATAAATTAATATATCTAATTAAAACCAACCTCAGTGAGATTACATTAAAATCTCATTTTGTTCTATTAAAAAATTCAATAAAACTGTGCCAATTAAATTAGGCAATCAGTAAGAACAAGGAGATTTTCTTGATGTTTCATCTACTTTGTTCAGCTATTAGAAGTCATTCTTAACAGCTTGTTGACAATGCTCCTCTCTTGACAGTGCTGCAGGTAGTATCAGATGTCAGCTTTCAAATCTGCTTCGACTAATCATTCTTGCATTGCCATTTAGCACATCTGCCTTTGCAGGTAATTGAGTTCTCCTAGGAAGCCCAGTACTTCAGTAGCGTGGGAGATAACAGTTTATAGGATGGAAAAGGGAAAACAAAGGGAATACTGAATTTCAAGCTAAACTGATACAGAATGTGAGACTATAAAAATGTAATTAGAAAGACACTTACAACCTGTTGTACAAGCTACACAGTCTCAGCTTGTAGATGAGCTCAGGAGAACTACATGGCTTATATCAGTATGCATTATTTCATTGTCTGCAAGCCTGAAGGGTGGCTCACTCTTGCCATATATTACACTTCAATGCCTGCTGGCATTGCTTTCCCATATTGATCTTCAGCAAAAATAGATTTGGTCATACTGAGCAAGAAAAGTCTACTAGCCAATTTCCAGCACCTCTTGCTCAGCACAAAGTGCCATTCAATATGGACTGTAAGGAACTATCATAAAACACTATCACTTTCTATAGTTCTTATGTACAAATGACAAACTGCTGTTACAGGCGTGTCTTTGTTCTACATGTCTAGCTTCTGTACATCTTAGCTTGTTACCTGTGCCATCAGAAACATCTTTTCTGAAGGCTGGTCTCAAACGCACAATCAAGATATTCATTAGTGGACTGATACCAAATAACAGAACTGATCAAGCTGCCACATTACCAGAAAGCTCTGTCCCTTGGGAAAAAAAAATACCATGTTCTCCAGGAAAGAAAAATTATTCTTTCAATTCATTCACCTTTCTGCAGAGAAACCCAGCAAATGGCTACTGTGACTCAGCCCCTGTATTGTTTGAATCCAGGAAGATTCACTCAGCTGCTCTGGATGGTTTTTAGAATGTGACTTTACAAGCCTGTTTGAGCAGAGGGAGGTTTATGCCTTCATGTCCCGTTCTACCGTGCCAAAAGCCTTCTGCTCCCTGTGTTTTCAGGTTTCCACCTATATGACAGCTTAACTGAGAGACTGAGTCCTCATGTCTTAGAATAGCTCAACTTCTCCAAAATAGGCTACAAAACCCTAGTAGCTGATTAATAATGCAACTTCTTTTCAAACACAAGTCCATCCTGTTGAACCATTTCTGCCACACATGAAGGTTTTGATGAAACAGCACGTTGAGAATCCCTATTCAAATTAAGTCAGAGACTGAAGACTGATTTTGGAATTACCTTCAAGATACTGAATAGTCAGGTAGTTTAGTCTATCATACTTTCCTGGTAAAGACACCCTTCAGGTTGCCTGGTTCCCCAAGTGATCTGTATTTATTGTCCTTAGTGCACAGTGAGATTTAAGTAGCATTTAGTAATAAATAAATGCTATTGTAACAATGTTAAAATATCCCATCTTGATGTTCTAGGAATAAACATTACAACTGTCCCATTTCATAGTGCCTCTCCATTTGAAGTGACTTTGTAGAATATATACAATTACAATTTTGAAGAGCTGAAATTGAAATTAAGTCAACCTGAAGTTATTTGTTCTGTACTCATTTCACTATTGAAAATTTTGCAATTTTTTATCTTACCTGCAATAAAGAGGAATGTAAAAAACTTGAAGTCCTTCCCAAAATTGCTTCTCCCCATTTACAGGACTCTCTCTGTGAGCTGAATAGGCAAAGGAGACTGCTCCTGTGTTGTCTATATAATCTTCGCTTTTAAATGCAAAACAGCCTTTGTGACAAGGCAGCTGCCACTTTTCTGTTAAGCCACGGAATATTACAGAGTGACTCACTATGATCCCTATCTCCCACTCACACTCCTGGGTGCTTTGCACTTGTTTTGTTCTTTGGTTTTTTGTTTTCCTTAATCTGAAATACATTCATATAAGAAAACATAACGCTTCTGAACTGTATTTTAAAATTTAATGGTGCTTTAGTACTTCCCTTCAAAGTATGCAGTACGCTGCAGGGTTCTAAAATCCAAAGCCTCAGAAGCTACCACCTTCTTTATCTGCCCAAGAGACTAGCAATCTTCAGGAAAGCAAAAGAAATAGGATCTGTCTCACAAACATATATTGGTACAACTTTTACAACGCAGTATTTAACAAAGACATAAGCCATTCCTGTTCCATCTATCATTCTTGTGCACATGCTACATTTATTAATTCAGGACCTCTGGGACAGTCCCATAAATCTGTATGGAGCTGGGGACTTGGGGTGGGGAGGGGTGTTTCGTTTTTGTGGGGTTTGGCAGGGGGGTAAAACGTACTCTGTGATCCAACATGCCATTGTTGCTCCTTTGGATCTTAACACACATAATATCATTTAAACATATTGTAACAACCTGCATGATAAAGCCACTGCTGCAGCAGTTGTCATTTAGAACATTAATACTGCAGCTGGTTTAAATTTTAAAAATTTAATACAAGGGCTTTGTTTACATAAAGGACCAGAGGGGAAAAAAATTCTTTTTTTTTCCCCAATAAAAAGACTCATAGAAGTACAAAAATGAATTTGAAACAAACAGAGATGAGCTCTGGAATTCTTAAAACATAAATCAAAACAGGTTCTTGATTTGGGGCCATCTCTGAGAAAACAGAATAAAATCAATCCTGTTTGTAAATGTAAAATAAGCAGATCTTGAGAGCTTTTTGCATTTGTTTTGTCTCTAAATGAAAGGCATTGAAAGGTATGATTCACCTGCTAGGGTTCAACCCTCAACATATTTCTGCAATTCTTTCACATAGGAGTCTGAAACTCCAACTTTGGCTAACCCTTTAACCTTTGCAGTAAAAACTACATGTAAACTATCACTGAAAATGTTTCCAGAAGGAATAAATCAGTGTATGGGGTACATGGCTTCCTTCTAGTCTCCCCTTCCTAGACTTCTTTTGCTACAAATTCTAATTTGTCCTTGTCCAATTATACAAAATTTTCACACAAACCTGGAAAAAAAACCAAACACTGCTGGCTAATTTACAGCTCCACCACTAAAGGAGGCCCCATGTAGACTGGGCATCATTAGAAAGTTGTCCAGTGTTCGTGGAACAGATTTTGTGTACTAAAGAAATGCTGTTTGTGGTTCTTGAATTAGGTATATTTGTTACAAAAACAGCAGAAGTAATGATGCCACATCTCCAGTAGATTTATGCTTAATTGTTCCATGATATTTTAATTGATTTATGCTAAGTATGCAGAATGAGCTCATCCTCCTCTAGACATCAGAAAATCACATCAAAGGTACTGTTAGGAATGTCATAACTACAAGGGAATTTCCCATCTGATTTCATGTCAGAAAAACTGCAAGGAGAAGACTCAACCAAGGAGTGAATTTCTGGTGCCTGCTAAGGGGTGAATTCTAATGATAATTTTTCCAATAGCTGAGTTATTCAGAAGTCACCATCATGTGTGAAGTTTCTGTCATCTAATAAGGACTGAGCTAAGACAGCAGTTTTTTTCTCTGTAGGGATGCTACTAGTACCTCTTTCATCCTTCTGGTTCTTGTTTTAATATATTAATTATCCTTCAGCCAGAAGGGGAACCAATGACCAGACAGGCAGGAACATGGAAAATTCTATTCATTTCCATGCCTAAATTATTTTCAGTTTTACTGTTCTTTGCTAAACTGAAATGCCACTCAAGCAGCCCAGGTTTCACACCCCACTGAAAGCTATAAAAAAGATGGAGATTCTTCTCCTTTCAGAAGGTCATTACTAAATTCCCTTTAAAGCTATTAAAGCAACTTTTAATTATCTGATGTATTATAATGATTCACTAATGGTATAGAAAAGGTTATCTCATTTTTTCAAGTCTGCAGCCCCTGGGACGTAAATTCATCTAGGCCAAATACACATTCATTTTTGATTTTTTTAAAAAGCATATATGCAAATCAATTATGTTGTACTGTTAGTCCATTACTTTGATTATTTCAACTGGATTAGCTTTTGATACTGGATGATAACCAAGTTATATTTTCACACCTGACAGATAACCCAGAAAAAATTATATCTTGATGGCATTTTTAAGATTTGTAATATTGCCTGGAAATACTATATTAAGTAGCTGTGGGACATGTGAAAAGATTGAGGAGTCTAGAATTAATACAAAATCTGAGTGAGCAATTTAGAACCACTTTCTGACCTGAAAAGAGAAAAAGAAGAAACTAAACAAAATGGAGATGAACAAAGTCTGGGATTTTCAGATTTAAGACCCTGGAAACAATTGGGCAAATCCAAAGTTCTCAGAATAAAGTGCTGCTGACAGTAGACTTGAGCTTGTGCTGTTTCACACAAGGAAAGGCAGGGAAAAAATCTATTAATGCATTTAAACATTTTTAGGTAACAGGCTTTTCAGCAAAGGGAGAGAGATTGCTCAGATAGCTAAGGTTTTCCATTTGAAAAGTTTTCATTTAGTCTATTCTTCCACCTGGCCACACTCAAAAGAAAAGGTCATTTCAATAGATTAATTTATTCACCTGCACTTTCTGCTCTCCACTTTGCCTTTTATTTTCTCTCTTCCCAGGAAATACCTCCTCTGATGAAGATATGCCAGCATAAAAACCTGAGGCAGATTGAAGAATCAACTCCAAATCACACATTCTAAGGCACGAAGGAACTCATGCAATCATTCATTTTAACCTGCATAAAGCAAACCACAACCTTCCCTAAATTAATATCCATTTCAAGTCCAGCAACTGTGTTTGAATTAAATCTCAGAAAAAAAACCAATGACCTAAACCCCCCACTTGATTTTGGAATTTTCATTGCCAGAGAATGCACAGTGGCTCATGGTAAGTATTTCTAATGAAAACTCTGTATTTAGTTTATTCTCAATTTTTCTCATTTCAAATTCTAGCCATATGATTTACTATAACTTTCCTTGCTAAACTGAAGAGTCTTCCACTACATTGTGTCTTTTGTGAAAAACTGATAACACTGCATTTGTGATTTCTTTATATCCAACACAACAAAACATTTGTTTACAATTCCTTAATCCATTTCTTAACTCTTCTCCATGATCATTTTTTTAAATAAGGTTTAAACATCATAATGGAATATATTACACTAATAGATGCTGCATCAAGCACAAAAGCAATCTAACACTCCAAATCTTACTCAGTACCGCTCTGGTTTTAACTTTAGAAACAATTATTTCTGATGAGCTCCTCATTTTATTAAGGATTTCTCATGCCTGAAATGATGTCTTATATTTCATATTTACTAATTTCAAAGATTCCACCAAAAGAAAACATGTTTTGATAGGAACAAATATGGGTACAGTTAGGAATGAAACTTAGGCTGCATCTAACTTTGATCTTTTAATCAAAAGAAGAATACTTTTTTTGTGTGTTGTATATATGCATTGTAAGATATTTTTGTGGACTTGCCAAATTCAGAAGTCATTCTCCAATTCTTCAGATGCCAAAGCCTCTCTTAAGAACCTATTTTCTCCTCCTTTCTCTCATTTATCTTCTCCTTTTCTTCAAGCACTTTTTAAGAGAGCTTGTCAAATCTGCTTTATAGCTTAGACAGGAGGAACAAAGGGCAAGAAACGTCATTAAGTATCAATCTTGTAGTTTTAACAGCCTGGGTGCAGGGATCTTAGAGTCCACAATTCAAAAACATGATCTAATCTAACAGTTATTACTTCCCCTTTTAATTTTTTTAATGGGGTCTAAAATACATACATGTTTGAAGGGGGAGGGGTGAAAGCTAATCCTGGCTGCCATGTCACTCTACAAATCAAAAGCAAGCAATCCATTACAGATAGTTTTGAGGGCAACAGTACTACAGTGGTATTCCTGATGGATTTAGAAATTATGGTCTGTGGAACTTCACAGGCATTAAGCATGAAAATAAAACCATTAGATCTTCTCAACAAATGCATTCACTATTGAAGGATATATTTTTTTCCTGCTCACAGTTGGGTTTTTATTTTTCCAAATTGGAAACACACCATGTAGAGGAAGTAATAACATTGCAGTAAAGTATTCAAAGCCCAATTTTTATTCACATTGATTATCTTTTACATTTTGAAGTATTGCCTTTGTACATCCATCTGTAAATGCTTATAAGATAGGAATTCAGACTCTTTTGTTCATTAAGCCATTTTGTGAGAACACTACTTTATTTTTGTTATATCTTTGGGCAAAGTGGGAAAGAAATATGACATGCATGGTTTTCAATTTACCTTCCAAATTAAACATCTGCATTCCTTTTTCTGATCCTCATGATTCAGAAAAATAGACACATTTTTAGTCTTACCACTATAATATAAAGTGCACACACAAAAAAAATGTTTCTTCCAATCAGAATTTGAATGGTTTCACGAGTACCTGACCCTGATTCTCCCCATTTTAATCATATCAAAATTAGTTGCATGTCCACAGAAAGATGGTGAGTAGATGACAGGCTGCAGTCAAGGAGGAGGGATTTTTCCAATAGCAAAGTTTATTTGTTTATGATTCAAACCAGTGTCCATCAACACACCTGATCCTATCATACCAAACAAATAAACTGTGATGAAGAGGAGAGTAGGATGACATACCTGATTAACTACTTGTTAAAGGAGAAAGGTCTTAGAGCATTCATTCCAAATCTAAATTGTACATCATGGTCGTTTGACCGTTAATAGTTTTTCACATTATGTGGAGTGTGATTCAGGCAAACTTTTGTCCTTAGTAAAGTACTAAACTACGTATTGTATCATTGCTACAAAAGATATTTCTGAGTACACATTGGTTTGGGCTTGGGTTCGTTTTTTTTCTTTTTCGGAACAGCTAAGTGAAAGATGGCTACTTACAGATCTTGGGATGTAGGAAGATATACCTGACTTCTTTCATCACATAATGTAAACCCCAGAAAGAAAAGACTTCCCAAAGATAGAGGAAGCTGTGCCTTTTTTTGTCAGGTAATTTGTTCTGAGTTTGCATTTGCAGAGACTCTAAACAGACATTTCTGCAAAGAATCATTAAGTAAAATGTACAATGAAATAAATGTATATTTTACTATAACAGCTGAAAAGCTAGAGGTAATACTTCAAGCTACCAGTCTATCTCTCGCACATTTGCTGCAGAAGTTCATATATTCCCTCACTTATTTTCAGGAGACTAAAACAAATGCTCTCACGCAGATATTGTTGAACTATCTTTTTAACTGTTCCCTGCTATATCTTTGAGACTTCATGATTCACGGTGCAAAGTGCTTGCAGCTGCCATGAATTTAATAGTTACTGCAGACAGGGCTATTGAGGCCAACCGATTTTATCTAGCTGGTGAAGATGCTGTAACAAATACCTGTTGTTCTTCTTTGATATGGGTTGTAAGCAAAAATAAATAAATAAACAAAATTAAAAGCCTTATCAAAACAGGATGTTTTGCAGAATGGAGAGAAGAGGATGATAGAAGAAGAAAATATACATCTCAACAAATTACTAAAACGTACTAATGGGAGAATGAGGGCAAAGAAGAGTCTATATAAAATGCAATAAAGCAATGCAACTGATCAATTAAATAAAATATTAATAGTCACTGTAGTCTCTTAGGGACAAATTCATTCCAATTAGCAGAGTTATACATAAATTACTTGACACATTGACTATCTTATGAGTAATAACTGCAGAATCAGATATTATATTATTTGTATTTATTTCAATCACTGAGTTGTTACATAGTGAATCATATCTAAACAAGAAAAGAAAGAACCTAAATGTACTTCTTAATCTGCTAGATCTCTTTCATAGAAAAACATCATACTATGACAATTATTTATTTATAAAAACAGTATCTGTAGAAGCTGTTGATAATACAATAATAATTCTTGATAATATTGCTCCAAAACAAAAAGAAAGATGAGATGACAAAGCAAAAGAAAAAGGAGATTTCTTAAATAAAATTTGCTTAATAGTTCAATCATTGCAGTATAAATGTAAGATAATGTCCACAAAGGACTCTACTCTGGAAAAATGAACAAAAAATTAGCATAGCCACTTTTGCAACTTGCAGAATCTTACAATGAATACTTGATAAATCAGAGATGGAAAATTTCTAAAGGCTTGAAAGAAATTACATGTGTACATTATCATACACAATGAAACTGCTGTTGCCATGCTGATACATGAAGTGTCTCTCTAGAAATACTATTTTAACTCCATTTTTTTCCAGTACTTTCTTACATATTTTAAGATATAAGATTTATTTCCTAATAACCATGTTGAAATAAATTATTAAAAGAGTTACTTTATATATACATATAAGTATGAAACTGGGGTTTCTCTTATGAATTAGATTAAAATAGACTGTAAGGGTTGCCATAAGCAATGAATGCTTTCATAAATTGATTAAATTTCCCTATACAAAATATACGATCTTGCAATCACCTACAGCCCCCAGTTGTTGGACACATGCATCAGCATAAATAAAACTGAAGCTGTATAGGTTACATGTTGGAATTTTTAAAAATAAGATTCATGAAGCATTCGCTCTGATTTTTGAAATGTGTAGCAGCACTGTAGGGTTGTCAAAACAGTGATCATTGAAGAAATATTGAGTAAAGAGCATTGTCTTTGTATTTTTGGTTAGCACCACTTTCTGTTCTATGTTTATTCTTGGCCATTTCTTATTCTCTACTACTTACATGATAAAATTATTACTTTCTGCCAGCACCAGAAGTTCATAATTATTGAGAACCTGTTCTTCTATGCAATGGTGTTAAGTAAACAGCTCTGCCAAACTACTTAAATAAGAGATAAGATTATATGTTACCTGAACAGCATGTACTGTCTAAGGGTTTCTTTTGATAATCTAAGGTACATCAAGATCGATGTTTACTCAAGTAAGAGACAGGTTTCCACTTCAGAACAGGACTGCCTATCAACACTGTTCATGTGAAAATAAAAGTAAATATTTACTGAATATTTTGTAAGTATCATGTATTATCTCATGATGTAATCTGGCAGAGTGGAAGACTTTTACAATGAGAAAACGTTAAGGACAGCTACATACTCATTATAAACTACAATCATCACGCACAGTTAACTACACTGAAGGTACATGGCCACAACTTACACAGGCAGATCCAAAGTGGCGAAGATCTGCAGACAGATCCAAATGAGGTAGCTCAGGCAGTCCTGTCACAGCAGTCAGCAGTAATAGTGGTCAGGTGCCAAATACTTAGTACCTATCCTCTTGATGGCTTTTGTTACATATTTCAAGTTCTACTGAGGCCATAACTACACTAAAACTACTACCATCCAGGCTAGTCCATTTCCTTCAGATCTGATTATGATTTCAAGCAATGTGTTACTTGTAGACACAGCCATATTACTTACAACATAGGAACCACTCTCAGCACATATTGGGAGTAAAAACTTTCAACCCACTCTTTAGTATTTGAATAGCTGTCATTGTTCTAGGCTCCAGACATGTTAGGTTTCTCTACAGGCACTTTCTAAACAATAGGATGCCTGAAACAGACAATTGTTAGCAGTAAAAAGTCTTCCTAGATCAGCTGCTTCAGCTACAGGTAGATGTAATGAAAAGTAAGTTACGGGAAAATATGGGAGAAGGGAGTAATTGAGACATTTCCCATATTTGTTGCTGAATTATTTTGACAAAACCACACAAAACCTAAGAAATTCACTTTTCAAAACTCATTTTTACCTAGGGCAGTTTTTTTCCCGAAGCTGGTCAGATTTGCATGCTATAAGTTTAATCAAGCACAATTGCACTGAACTCTAGAAACACTCCATTTTCTCTCAGTCATTTTTTTCAAACAAAATAAAAAATTTTACAAAATTATCATTTTCTTGATGGAAAGTAAGTTTTCATTAAAGCAAAAATGTTTACCACCATATACATATATAGGTATGTATATATGTGGGTCTTACCTTAAAGACAAATGTTAGTCACCCTGGGTATAATTCACCCACTGTTGTGGTTTAACCCCAGCTGGCAACTAAGCACCACATAGCGGCTCACTCACTCCCCCCCCTCCCAGTAGGATGGGAGGAGAATCAGAAGAAAAAGTAAAACTTGTATGTTAAGATAAGAACAGTTTAATATCTAAATTAAAATTAATAATAATAATAATAATTAAAAGGAATATAACCAAAAGAGAGAGACAGAGAGAGAGAGAGAGAAATAAAACCCAAGCAAAGACAAGTGATGCCTGATGCAATTGCTCACCACCCACTGACCAATGCCCAAGCAGCAATCCGTCCCTCCCGGCTAATTCCCCCCCAGTTTATATCCAGAGCATGACGTTCTATGGTATGGAATATCCCTTTGGCTAGTTTAGGTCGGCTGTGCTGGCTGTAATCCCTCCCAGCGTCTTGTACACCTGCTTGCTGGCAGAGCATGGGAAACTGAAAAATCCTTAACTCAGGGTAAGAGCCACTTAGCAACAGCTAAGCCATTAGTGTGTTACCAACATTATTCTCACACTAAATCCAAAACACACTGTACCAGCTACTAAGAATAAAACTAACTCTGTCCCAGCCAAAATCAGGACACCGACTCATTTAACTCCTTTACAATACCGTAGGAGCTGACATAAGAGCATACAGAACAATCTAGTGGAAAAGTGCTAAGGTAGTAGCAAGGCAGTGGAACTAACGGGCAAAATTCTCTCTACCATGGGAACTGGTACAGAGCCACAGATGTCCAGGAAAGCAATGTACCAACATTTAACATTACACATTAATTATTTCTACATGTGTTTTATGTAGCTACCAAGTTGTGTTTGTAACATTCAGTAGCCACTCTTAAAACATAATAGACTTGTTCATGGTAATACTAATTCTGTGTTTGTGTGGCTGTATGAGGAATGCACAAGTAACTGAGAACAGAAACAGGGCAAAAGGGGGAAAAATCTATTTCACTTACACATGTATAATTGCATTTAGTGAACTTAACTCTGCCAAGTCAATGGAACAGCATGTGACATAAACCAGTTTAAAATTAGGCCATGAGAATCTATCCAAGTTACAATGTTTCCAAAATGTCAACACATATTAAGAGTCTCTATTGCTCATAACATCATATTAGCTCCATAACGCTTTGGTCCTGCTTCATGAACAAAGAATGCTTTAAAACTCAACCAAGTAGCAACACTAAATAGGAACAGCAACACAAGAGACAACCCACTGAACAGATTAAATACACTTTTCAATATCTGTAAAGCTGCACATTGAAAAAGAAATCCTACAAATAAAATAACTGCAAAAGTGCACACTTTGTGTGCCTAGTGGCTTTTCAAAGGCTTACACTGTGGTGGTGAGCAGAGCTTTAATAACTCTGGTGATACTATCATGTTACAGCACCAATAAGATATGGAACATTTGAAGAAGTGGAATTCAAAAGGACTCACTGGTTGGCAGACAGCTATAACCAGAGTTGTTTGGAAATACTATCTCCAAATGAAATGAGCTCTATGAACAAGGCTGAACTTCATTTTGTTATTGTTTTCCTTTCTCATCTTAATATATTTAGTTACTGGAAACTACTAAGAATTAGGTATTTGGCTGACTGCATTTACAGTAGTTTGGACTCTCTCCACATCTGGTTGGACAGATGTGCATATCCTAAAAACTTACTACCACAAGAGAAGATGTTTGTTAATACGCACTCAAGGTAGAAGGTGTATTATGGACGTAGCTGAAATGTACTGGAGCAATACAATGCACCCTCAAATATGAAAGGTAGGGACAGACCTGTACACGATAGCAGTACATCATATAACATATATGGGGACATAAGACACATATATTGAATACAGGCTTCAACACAAACAGCTTTCTTGCTAGGAATTCTAAATGTACATATAGGGACTATGAGCCGTTGGGTTAGTACATACACTACAACAGGGTTTTTTCTGAAACTATGTAAAGCCTGGATTTTTACTTTTGAAAGTACTTGTACTTGCAAGATGACATCTGTCAGGATATGTCTGCTCCAAACATACTGGAATGTAGAATTGAGCTACCCCAGTTTGCTTGAAATGGCGTAGCTTTGGCAACGGAAGCATCCAGTCAGAGCAACACATATTTAATCAAGGGCTAATAGATAGCTGGAAAAGTGAATATCCAGGGTGAGTCATTATAAAATATGATACAAAACTAGAGAAGAAGAAAGTGTGAGAAAAAATATATTAAGAGATACTGAAAATGTATGTAACAAATTTATGCAGATCAAGGCATTCTTTCTTTACTACATCAGCGATGCCTGGCATATGATGTGAGCAGCATAATAATAATTTTATATATGTGGTAAATATCTACCATCTGTGTTCTAGGCACGAACTGTAAAATGCAGCATAAAACAATTAAAATCAACAGAGACAAAGTTCAAGGTACAGAAAGCTTTTGATCCACAAAAATGGCAGATGTTATACTTGAGTGACTGAAGACCAAAAATATGAGTGAGAGCAAGTACAAGTCAGCTTTTAAAAGTACAGCTCAAGCCATATGCCAAAGGGTTATTTGGTACCTTTTTCATATTCCTAGTGAGACAGAGAAAGAAAAAGAAAAATTTATTTTAAAAGTTTAATTAGGTCACAAGCTAACAAAAAGTCAATAACTCTTTCTAATGGATTTCAATAGGTCCTTCCAAGTTCAAGTTCAGAAATTCATAAAAATTTACATTGTATTGTTACTAAGGCACAGCTTTTTCCGGAGTTTTAGGCTAGTGGACAGAAGCTTTCCTATTTCACTTTCTCAGAGAAGCATCCCTGAAGTATGCTTGTTCTTCAAAAAGTCTCAGGCCTATCATTCTTCAGGCAGCACATGCAATATACTTGTATGGACAAAACAATAAACCATTTCTATGTTATTTTCTGTCTTTTTTTTTTTAGTGTTTGAGGTAGTCTTCTTCCAGAACACTGTGTCCCTTCAACTAGACTTCCTAGCTGCGGACTTCTTCAGTGAATCATGAGCTCTACAGCCTCTTTCAACTACGGCTAGTCTTGACCTCATTCTCCATTTGAAGTCTTCCTGTTGTACCTTCTGTTGCTACCAGCTATTTCTTTTCCACTTATTAAACCTGTCTCACTGCTACTCCAGCTCTACTCTACACTCCACCTCCAGCAAATCAGATATAACAGTATTTCCTTCATCTTAGGCCTACTCCTTAGCATGCTCTTTACCAGACGTTAAGATTAATTTTGTTCACTAGTGTATTGGGTTTACTAGTGTAGACTGCTACTGCAGTTTTATTCTTCCAGTGTATTGGGTTTATGTGGCAAGGTATTGTCAGCAGGGTTGCTGCAGGTGTGGTGTCTGTGAGAAAAGATCATGGATTGTCCCCATGTCAGACAGAGACAGTTCCATACAGCTCCAAAATGGACCTGCTGCTGGTCCAAGCTGAGTCAGTCAGTGAATCTGGTGATGTTTCTGTGATAACATATTTAAGAAAGGGTAAAAAAAAGTTGGGCAGCAGCTGTGAGAGACAGGAGTGAGAAAAAAAGGTGAGAGAAATAACCCTGCAGACACCAAGGTCACTGAAGAAGGAGGGGGAGGAAGTGGTCCAGGCACCAGAGCCAAGATTACCCAGCAGCCTGCGGAGAAGACCATGGTGAAGCAGATTGACCCTGGAGCCTGTGGAGAGCACCACATTGGAGCAGATATCTACACTGCAGCCTGTGAAGGTCCACATGCTGGAGCAAACAGATATGCCCTGAAGGAAGCTGCAGCTCATGGAAAGCACATGCTGGAGCTCTTTTTCCTTGAAGGACTATAGCCCATGAAGAGCACCCATGCTGGAGCAGGGGAAAAGCATGAGGAGGAAGAAGCAGCAGAGAAACTATTACAGACTGACCCCAACCCCCATTCCCCATCCTCCTGTGCTGCTGAGGGAGGGGTTGTAGGAGGTAGATGAATGAGGAATGAAGGAGTGAAGTTGAGCCTAGGAATGAGGGCATGGGGGGGGGGGTAGTTTTAGTTTTGTGTTTGTTTCTCACCATCCTATTCTATTTTAATTTGCATTAAATTAACTTTCCCCAAGTCAAGCCTGTTTTGCCTGTGATGGTAACTGGTAAGTGATCTCCCTGTCTTTATCTCAGCCCATGAGTTTTTCCACCTTATTTTCTCCTCCTGCCCTGTTGAGGAAGGGGAGGTATAGAGCAGCAGAGTGGGTGTCTGGCAGCCAGCCAAGGTCAACCCACCACATGCAGATAATGTTCAGATCCTAGTAACCTCATGAATGCTCAGCTGACTCGCTCTACTTCTAGGTATTCATTAATGAAGTAATCTCTTACCATTAACCAGAACTTAGATGCCAAGCAAAGGTTCTTCAAATGAACCTAACAACCCTAACAGAAAAATAACACTCCTGGAGACATAAAGTATACAAAGTATTCATAACTATACCCATCCTGAATAAGGACTGTTGACAACTGGTATTATTTATAATTTCCAAACCTATAAAGAATTGTATAGAATTATTAAGTACCGTTGCATAATAATAACCAAATTAATATTTTAGATACATCTAGGAACAAGGCAGAAATAAAGAATATCCCAGGCAAAGCAAATCCTTGGAGACCATTCAAAAAATCTCACTGTAGCAAGGAAGAAAGTTCATCCAACTTAACCAAGGGAAATGCCTTTGTCATGCCTGTCCAAAATCAGTTACCTGTCCTAGCAGACATATCTAACCTGGTTTTAGTCATCATTGCAGGGTGTGATGAAGGCTTTGGTGAAAGTATGTAATGAGATGCCAGTTACTAACCCAGCTATCTTCAGAAAGGTTACTAATCACACATTCAGTATGAAGAATGACTCAGTTGAATGGAAGTTATACATTCAGCAAGTAAATACTGTGTTTTATGTGAAAATAAGAATTAAACTAAGTCCCAATATGGTAGGCTAATTGAAAATCATTTTCTGTTTAACAAAGGTACTTTGCTACGTTTTGTGTATCCAACAATTCGTGTGAATTTGTCAATAAATTTCTCTTCAGATTAGTTGCAAGAGACAGCATACATGTATTGTCTCTAAAATACAACTGATACAATACTGATTTTTTATCCTTAAAAGATCAGATCTCTACTTCATTAGTGTAGAATTCCTGTAATTAAGCAGTCATCATCTCTATGAAATTTACAGATACAAAAATGCATGTTCTATATTTTCAGAACATGAATGTTAACAGAGTTTTTATCTTCACAGTCATTTTGCCAGTTTTCATTTCCAGTTTGACTGCATCTTCTTTCAGGAAAGAGCCACACTTTACATATGTTGTACCTCCTTGACTAACTCACAACACATTGAAGTAACTTTCACATCAAGTGAGTCCTCTCTGAGCTACGTATCATTATCTACAGTTAACTATGAGAAAATTAAGACCAGAACTTGTAAACACAATTATATATCAAATTCAATGATTTATGGAACCACAAAATCTGTGTTAAAATATCATTGCTTCATAGTCATCATAGTCTCATTTACTACAACTGAACTAGCAAAGCAGCTGTTTGTACATCTGAAGATTTTCTGTTCAAGGACAGATTCCCCAAATAACCACAGACTTACCCTTAAAGAGTTAGCAGGTATGATCTGGCATTTAATCTGGTATTTTACTGGATAACATTATCTCTTAAACTTTCATTTTTTGCAAAGTCGTTCCATAGTCTTGGATCCTTATCACTTGATCATAATGACATGACTATAAGCAAGGACTATAAAGTGATACTTAATCAATATGTACTGCCAAAAATGTTGCCATTCAATAATGTCCATTATCTTAGTACTATAAAGAATTATTTCAATGACAAGTTCCCATGATATTGTAATGATTTTTTTTCCAGATTCTAGATGTTTTTAACAAGCACTTGGTAACTCTTTTTGAGCCAACGCACTGGAAACATTAAGACTCTGTTTGCTGTAACATTTCTCTCTTCTGCACACTGTCATGGAAAGGAATTTTCTAACATAATTTATAGGTTATTTATTTCAGTTGTTTAATTTTTGGCAGTCTGTATTAATTATTAAAATGGAACCTCCTATGTACAAGAACAGTCTTCCACTTTGTTCTGAATATAACAGATCCTCACATCTGAAAATAAAACCACTAGTACATAGATACTTCATAGATGATATAACATGTGGACTTTGAATATTTAAACTGTGGTCTGGTGTCTACAGTGAGGACTTGAAACTCAGGCTAATATTAATCAAGGAATTTTATAAAATGTGATTAATTTTTTAAAATAGGTGTATCTGGAGCTCACATTCTAGCCCGGGGCACCCTATCTGACTTCTTTAATGTGTAGCCTTAGCAAAATGCTAGCAACTGAATGTCATGATTGCACTAAAGCAACCTGACTAGGCAAGCCTTTCCTCTCAAGACACAGTCATGGCTTTCTGTAGGACTATATTATCTACTGTCAGCATTAGCCAAACAGCTCTCAGCTATCAATGAATTAATTTTAGTCCTTGATTAACTGATAGAAAATTCAAACAGGAAGGTAGTTTTCTTCCTTTGAGGTCTTTCCATCCATAAACAATTCCACATCACTCAGATGACAAACTACTCAAATGGCACAAAAAATAACTAATAGACATGAGCATTGACATCCTATAAGCAATAAGTGAACACATTATATATGTGTTAGCTGCATACAGCTGTTAACACAAATATAATTAGAAATAAAACCAATTATGCTAGTGCAGCACCAACAAACAAAGCAGGGCTGAATTTAAAATTATTACTATTCATTAAAAACAAAGTTATGCTAAATGTAATTGTTAAGTAAAATTATGTTGGTGGACTTTACTTAAGAGTTCAACTGGTTGAAGCAATTAGCCACCCCCACCTCCCCCC
>JANZLQ010000056.1:13871890-13904855 GCA_026212715.1 Elanus axillaris
CCCAAAAAAAAAAAATGTATGAAAAAAGAATTCCAAAAAGCTTTGCAAAAAAACTATAAACAACTTTAATGTATGACTAGCATACATTAAAGAAAAAAGTTGTCATTACCTACAGACTGAGCAGTTCACGAGTTCCATTTTGCAGGAGTGATCCGGCAGAACAACTGGGGAATATCTGTTAGAAAATGGCCTGGATACTACTTCCAAACTATTTGGTTCAGTCATTATATCTCTGAATATAAGGTAAATGAAGAGTCTTCAGATACATTTTTATGTTTTGTAGCAAACATTGTTGTGGAACTTGGAAAAAGAAGTATTGCCTGTGAAATTCTGCACTCCTGTGAGAGTATTCATGACAAAAAGTAGCCAAGAACTGTCTTGTGGCTATTACCAAACTAGTTAGTAGTACATCATTAGTTACAATGCAAGTTCAGATGTATGAAGGTTGGGACATGGTTCACTCTCATCTATGAATAAAACTTCAACTGAGAAGGTCAAAAGAAAGGCTCATCTTTCAGTGGCTCAAGTGAAGTGAGTTAGTGGTTTCTATCTACTTCTTATTTAAATCTCTATTTCTTGATGTCACTTAATGTCATTAAATGAGATAACCCTATCATGCTGGGATTTTATAGCCAGAGGAACTGAATGGTTGCCATCTACCTTTAGGTTATGTATTAACTAATAAATTTGGGGGGTATGAGATCTGTGGTTATGCTTATTCCTAAAACAGAGATTAAAAGGTGAGAGAATTTTTTTTTCCTTTTTTCCCTTTAGTTTTTCTTTTGAGATCTCGGGCATATCAAATCCAATCTTCCTTTTGGAGAATCAGTAGTATGGCATAAGTTCTTTGGCATAATCAAGCCAAAGGATAAAACCAAAAAGACAGTAATCCAAAATTTACAACCACATAGTTGAATGTATATTCATCACTTCACTGACCACTGATCATTGATTCCTCAGTCAATTAATTCACTGATCATTTAAAAATTCTACTGAGAACATTGTAGTCCTGTAAATTCTCTCACCATTCAAAATCCACAAGGAGAAACAAAGTATTTTGTATTGGAATTTTTAACTACTTAAATAGTTAAAATCAAAATACAGAAAAAGTTGGAGAAAGCAGGCAACACTTTCTGACTTTTGCATGCATTACGAAACATATTACAGTGCAAAATATTTTACCTTTCAAAACATCACCTTTAATTCCTAATCAGCTTTCTATCATTTGGGATTCTTGCCAATTTGAGGGCTCCTTAAAAATTACTATTCAAAGCAAAAATAGTTTTTGCCACAGATTGAAAAATGGAGAGATGAGATCCCTCATGTGCAGTTATCAGGAAATTCTTTTCACTATAACTAGATGCCTTGCCATAAGACCTAAGACTCAGTCTTGTCATGGCCCCTGCTCCCCAGTGGAGCAGGCACTTAGGACTTCAGATGAGTTAATATGAGTGTCTCATTTAGCTGTCATAGTAGCCAAAGGGCCTAAGTTCAAGAAAGAATCAGATCTCTTACTGCTCGAGGCAGGCAGACCACAGCTCCCCCTATCATCAAGATAGTCATGAGGTACAAACACAGCCCTCCAAAGTGTTTAAGCTTTTATTAATGGTTTGTGTAAGCTGTTGGAAAGCATAGTAACAATAAAATAGTGTTCATGGTCATATACAGTAAAGGAGGTGTTCTTATGATTTCACTAACACCCTCTTAATCTAACAACTACTTATCTCAGCAGGAGGAACATAATACTGTACTTTACTGACTACTTTTTCCAAAACCCTTGCTCCTTCCTTTTCTCCTCTTCCTTTGGCCTTATACATATAAATCTTCCATATGGTGAAGGGATCATTTAAACTGTTCTCATAAATACCAAATTAAATATTTTCACAGACAATAAAAAGCTAGTTGTCTAATCCTTAGTTCTTCAAGTGTTTTCCATTCTCATTCAGCTGTTTCTTAGCTTTTGATGTTGCTAGCTTTTCACCCACTCCTCTGTGCTACATTAATGTAAAGATTTTACTTTAATTAGTGCTTCTAAAACATTTTCAAAAACAAACCCATCACCAAGTTTCCTTATCACAGTTCTTCTTTTCATATTGTTTTTAAATTGTGAGCACCAAAGATAGGGCCTAAGCTTCCCAGAGAAACAAAACAACAACCGTGGTTAGAAATTAGCTGCACAGGGCTATTTTCATGGTTTAGGTGGGAGGCAAAATGCCTGTTTTGTTTCAGGAACAGTCATGGAAGTAAGATCTAGAAATGTGATATTTTGGGACTCCTCCCCTACCAGTTCTTGCTATGACTACCTCTGCACACTACTGCCGCTTGTCACCTGGGACCAAGTGGTACGGTTCCACTGAACACTGCGCAGAATCTGAGCTACTGGCTGACCATCTGATAACAGCGTACAACATGTGCAGTCCTACACACCCTATCAATTTGGACAGCACGCTGACATCGTAGCAGTAACCTGTTTCCCAAACACTATAGGAGAAGATCTACCTGTTTTATGAACAAATTTGGAGTGTATGTGCATATATGCTTTAAGTACAACGAATATGGAATGAACTAGTCTCCATATTTACAGTAAGGTCACATGTAAATGCAAACAGCTTTTATCTATACCTATGTTTGAAAATCTGCCTATCCAAAACATTACATACTCTCTCAGTAAGTTCAAACGACAACATGAATTTCAAGATAATGAAAGTCATGTCATTTTTTTCTCAAGTGTACACCAGGCAAGGGGCACCATCATGCTTATCTCTCCAACTAGATAAGAATGTCAAAAAATCCCATAAAATCCAGGAGATACTGGACATGATCCATATCAGGACTAGCAATTTTTGTTACCGTGCAGGAAAAACTCAGACAATGGCTGATTTAGTTCATGTCATTTGAGAAATCCTTCAGAAAAAATAACAACTTAGCCTACAAGGGATTTTAAAAAATGAACACAAATACATTAAAGAATAATCATTCCCTATGAAAAGACTCACTTGCCATCAGGTATTAATTTTGCTATCAGGTACTCCTCCTGGCTGTAGAAAAATGTGTTTATAGAACTTATGGAGGGAGGAATTCAGATACTAAAAACTGCAACCTGCAATGAGAGGTGAAAACAAACGTTGTGTTTCTGTGCCTGACTTCACAGCATGCATCTCCAGTCATTATGGAGTTTAGCATCAAAAACTTCACTATCCAGATGGGAACGTGGCACAGAGAGATTAAAGCAGTTCCTCAAGACTATGTCATAAAGCTGTGAAGAACCAGGAATCAGAAAGGTTCCTTTCAACAGTTCACATGGCCATGCTACACTGACAGTCTTCCTTGAATCATGCAACTCCTTTATGCAGGAATTTAAGCCAACCACACATAAACTTTATACTCTAAAAAAAAAAAAAAAAGAATTATAGTTTTGAATGATCTCTTCTTCCTACAAGTACACAGATTTGTGCATCTCAAAGACCAAAAAATGAAACCTCAGCAGCTATCAAAGCAAGGGGCTTTAGTCAGACTGCTTAAAAATCATGCATTTGATTTTATTGCAACTCATATTACTCAACTGTTTGACAAGTTCTGAGAAAAATATTATCATGAAGGACCATAACCCTTTTTTATGAAGATTCAGCAGTTTTCACATGAATAGCGTTCCTGCCATAACAGGACCTAATATTCCTGATTTTCCTATAAAAAATCAGATAACAAAACCAAGGCATGTCTTTTTTTAAAGGGAGAGAGAGAAGGTAAAAGCCTATGAGATCTGAAGAAAAAAAAGAATGGCACAATATAATAGGGCTATGACACCTAAAACAATACTGATTCTTTACAAAAGTATAAAGATAACACTTCACAATGATGCTGGAGAACTGTGCTTAGCACAGAACATTTTTAATGAAAGCAAGAAGGACACAGATAGTTCAATCTGTATGTACCCAAAGAAAGCCTGCAGCTTGCTGAAATACCCAAACCTAAAGATATCCTGTCTAAGGAAGATCCATTATCCTCATTCAGGGAAAAGCTTAAATCTTTAAGGACCAATGAGAAGGTGTTTGTCTTCGTTCAGTGGTCTGTTATTTCCAGAGGGCAAGGGAGCTGGGGAAGAAGCTGGTTGTTTTAATTTGGTCTGAAAGAACTCAGCAAGACTTTTTCTTGAAATTTATGCTTCCTTCTTGTTTCAGCTATTGATGGAAATGATATTAAGAAATCCTTGGTGGATAATCTAGTGCTTGTGGTTTGACTCTTGTCTGGAAGGAGGGATCTGAAAGAAATACAAAACAGAAATATAACAGTCAAAACCTGATTTTCTCTGAGGATGCAAGAACATCATGCCAAGTCCATCTAGCCCAGCATCCTGTCTCTGACAGTGGCAGTAGCAGATGTAGACAGGAATTTAAGGACAGAAGAAGCACACAAAAATAGTTCTCTAGAATACTTTTCTCTGACTCATACGATGTGTGGCTTCCACACTTTCTGTGCCACAGGCAACAGCATCCACAGATTTTCTTTTCATAAACATATCTAATCAATTTTTGAACCCTTTAGTATCCCCAAAATCCTGGGACAATAAGCTCTTACAGCTTTACAATGTACAGTGTGAAGTATCACTTTTTGCTTGCTTTTAACCTGCGGCTTGCAGTTACAATTTCACCCCCTCTGGGTCCTGTACAAAAAAGAAAATGAACTCTGTTCCCTGTTCAAATATCTATGCCACCTGTGATTTTATACACTTCTACCATCTTCTCCAGAATCTTGGAAAATGGGAGCTTTGTAGAGTATTCAGTAAAAATCAAGCAAGCAAACTGAAGGGAGGGAGGCAGAACACTACAACTGCTGATTTTATCTGAACATTTCATCCACAGATCTACAGTAGCTTGCAGTTATTCATCCTGAAAAAGAAGCTGCATTCATTTCTTACACCACATACTGTTAATCTTCTGTAACTATGTACAAACTCTGAACTACATTTGCATAATCAAATTTTCTACTGCAGCTGGCATTCTTGCACTCTCCTCTGCCAGAAACTCTTTGAGGGGAGAGAAAGCAAACAGAATCAGAAAAAAAAGGGGAATGTAGGAAGAAAGGTATTCTTTGTGTAGGTGATCAAATGGAAAAGTCCTACTACAGGGTTAATCACATCATCATTCTTTGCCAGAAGAGCAGTCTGTTATCTCTACATAAAATGATGGTTGCAAGCATACATCTCATAAGAAAGTACTATAAATGTAAGTTAAATGTGACTCAGGTCCAGTTAGCACTCTTGACAACCTTTCTGAGTAGTTTTTAAACTGTTAATGTGTTAAGTTGATGTACTTTCTTTATGCAGATATGTGTATTATAGAAGATTATAGTAAAATTATCTTTTTTTTTTTTGCATCAGTTCCTTGTCCAGTCCACTGTACCTGTACAAGAGAGATGATAGCAGAGCAATAAAAACACTGAACATGGACAATGAGAAGGTGAGACTTTTTCTTTCAGCAGAGGTGCCAGTTTATTGCTGGCTGTGAAAAATCATTAAACTGTGGCTGCTGACTGCTGATGGCCTGAAAGAGCTGACCAACATTTGTCTTACAACTAGACTCCAAGATCTTTGGCATAGAGGGTTTTTGTTGGTTTTATACTTAGGGAACATCAGACCAAGGTTCAGATTCATGACCTTAATAACAGTAATAAAAATAAAGTAAAATTTGTAGAAGAATGTATGGGCATAGTGCATAGAAAATATTAATAATGTTCTTTTTCAATAATAAAAATAATCAGAGGACACAATGAAGTCTGAACAACTACATGTTGCTGGGTGTGACCAACTACTTTTAGAATAGGTAAACCAGGTGATACATTTCAATCTTGCAGTTTTCAGAACCTGCAACTCCAGGAATACCACTAGAGGGCCCATGACCATTTAAAGGGTTTTTTCTCAATTTTACACTGCACATAGACAGTGAACAGAAACTTTCAAAGGATATGCAGCAGGTTCCTAAAGATACTGTTAAATTATTTTCACGAAAGTCAGTCTTCAGGAAAGGTAGTGCTTAAATGCTAGGGCTCAGATCAGATTAAAACCTGATCAGAAAATGTTTCCATGTTGAGCCCAAACCATTCAGCTCAAATGTTTCAGGTTCATCATCATTCTGAGTCATTTTCCATGGAACTCATGATAAAGTAATCACAGGCCATCAGAGATGAGAAGAGAGACTAAGTTTTGGTGCTTCAGGAGCTCAAAAGCCACGGGCAATAGCCCAGCTGGACTGCCATAGGGCCAAGGAAGATGGAATCCTGCTGTCCGTGGTTACCTGTGCCCAGAGCCAGCTTTCAGGCTGTTTGTCACAAAATCTGAAAAGTACTGGAGAAATCTGGCTCTTAGTGGACCCACTTGGGAGCTGCAGGGTCTAACACAAGTTTTCTCCTTATTTATTATTTGGAGGAAATTTTGACTTTATGTATAGATGCATATATATGCATATCCCCCACTCACATTTGGACATAACAAAAATATGGGGGGGGGAAGTATTTGGAAACCAGAAATACTGATTCTCAGCAACCTCTGCTAGCATTGTCATTATCATGCTAAAATAAATTTGAACAAGCTAGAAACATTCAAACCCCCTCTTCTGTAAAGACAGAACTCCCTTTTATCTGTCCAAGTTTCTGCACTTAGGCAGAGTGCAGTTATGTTTCACTATTTCCTCTTACGAAAAAAAATAAGTGTCAAAACCCCACTAATGACCAGGCAAGAGAAGTGACAAGAAAGAGATTGTCCATAATGTACCATCTGAACATGAGGAAAATGTTTTATTTCAAAACTGTCACCATGCTGTATAGAGAAGCATAGCTGCCTCTTTTCAAAGCTCAGGGGTTTGTCACCATCATTACCATCATTATTATTGCAGGAGACAGTAAGAATCACAAAAGCTAGTAACAAAAAGAAGTAATCCATCTCTTCCTCTTCTTCCCTGTGAGAATCATACTGTTTCTGTGAGATAGCTCATAGATGCTGTTGTGAGGGGAAAATTACAATTGATACGGATTTTTTTTAATCTGAATTAGACAGTCTTGTATAATATTAAGTTTTCCCTATGGGTTTTAGTTGGAGTGTGATAAAATATTCTCTCCACCATTCTTGATTCTCAACTTTCCTTTCATGGGAATCAAATTATCTCAGTCACAGCAGCAAAGCCAATGCTGACATGTATAGTAAATTGTTGTGTGGAAGTAAGGTGTACTGCTGTGGCCACGCACCTGGAGTGAACAATATGAACATAAAGGATTTCTCTAGGGAAATCACAGAGGTTTGTCTGAACCAGTTTCAGGAAAATAAAAGTGAATCCCTGGTTACAGACTGATTCTTCAGTAGCTGAACAGCCAGCTACTTACAATAGCGGCTTTAGAAAGCGATTTAACATCAGCCAGGCTGGCTCTGATGCTGCTTTTTCAAAGTGCAATACAAATCAGTTTCAGCTGGCTGAGCATCTTTCCCACCAGGGCTATGAGTACCTCAGATTCACACTTCTGTAAAACATCATCCAGTAATTAAAAGAACATCAGTAAACTGGCTTTTCAAAGGTCTGAAAGGCATACAATGTATACAAGTGTTTTCTCTTTATTCCAGAATCCAGTTTTGCATTCCCTAAAGTCAGAAGGAACAACAATCCCTATACAGTCTTCTGGCAAAGTCAGTAGAAATTCCTGTCATCTATTTCAATGCAACCAGGATTCTGTATTTTATGTTAACCATTTAAATACTACCACCTTGCATCGGTCAGTAAGAATGAAAGACTGTCAGGCCTCACTTGAAAACTGCTCTAAAGCTAACTATAACATGTGTCGCAGAAGGAAAAGGGAAGCTTCTGCTAGCTGGAGGCCAGACAGAGAGAGGTTTTCTCACAAATTGAAGCCATGAGTTCATATTCTCTACCATCTACCAAAACCAAACCTTGAACTTTGGCATCACTGCCTTTCGGTTTACTTCCACATTGCTCACTGCTGATGTAAAGTTATCTCAAAGTAAGCTGTATGGAAAAGGTTCTGTGTATACTTGACCAAAGATAAAAACTATGCCCTTGGGAGAAAATGCCAAGAGTAAGTGGACTAGCCAGAGGTAAAAAAAGAAAGAAAGAAAAAAATCTTACCAACTGAAAAGAAACTGAGGTGGTCTAATCAAAAGAGTAACAAACACTAGGAGTCAAGTGAGGAAAAGAAATTAGCTGGTAGGAATGAAGACATGAAAGAGATAAAGTAGTTACTGGGATAGAAGGAAATTGAGGTTTTGGGGAGAATGGGAAGGGAAAAATGGATGAGAACTAATATAAAAAGAGGCAGATGTTGCATTTCATTTTAATCAAAAAGCTGAGAGCTTCTCAGTGGAGTTCACAGGACATGAATATCTGATTGCTGTAATATTCCTACTGATATATATTCCTAGCAGGTGCTCCCTGATTATTCAAGGGTAGAGAGTACTCTTCCACTTCTTGCCTGTCTTCTGCAAATAACCAGCTGAAACCAGGAGACCAGCCTAACTAAACTATTTTTTTAATGGAGAAAGTAAGCTTTTAATAAATTTTCTGAATATCACAATGGAATAAGGCAGTTGATTTTATACTTAAAGCTTTAAGAAGAGCAAAACTGTGTTTATGATCAGCAAGTGACGATGTAAGTACAATTTGGAAGAGTTTTTTAAAGGCCCTGCAGGTGAAAAATAGCTAAAACCAATAATTATTTTTTTTAAATTAAAATCAATCTACACTAAGTTAGGCAATCATTACTAATTAAGAAGAACTAATGCACTGATGTATTGCATGATTCAAAAAAAACCAAGAAAGACAATTAGGGAAAATTTTGCAGCCAGAACACTCAAGGTTCTGGGAAGACTACAAATTAAGAATTCCAGTAATCTAAACTGAAATATATGTTAGGGATGAAAAGTGCCTCTGTCTCATAATAGAGACAAATACATACAATCTAGCAATATTTCGATGATAAAAGACAGTTCCTTATACATACAAAACCAGAAGAAACAATCTTCAGTCAAAGGTAACCACTAGACACCTGTTTGAAGTAGAACTGGAGGTCATCAAAGGTTAGAAAAATAAAACTGATATTTCTTAGCAAATTTAAGAAACCAGTCAGCTAGCAGCTCCATTTTGCCAGTGTTCAGAGGTATCTGATCTTGAAACATTAATGATTTAATGCCTGCCAGACAAAAAAAGACCCAGAGATGTCACATTTCAAAGACACTCATAACTGTACCGTCAGCACAAAAATGAAAGTTGACAACATGATGATGAAAAATTGTTCTTGGGACATAATAATTGGCAAAATGGCATATCAGGGGAAAATAGTACAACTCACCATATCACAGGGACATTCCTGGAGAAATGAAAAATACATGCAAGCATTGCTTGTTCTCCAAGAGCCTCCAAACACATGTAGAAGACTGTGCCCTGCATGAGCTTTAACTTGGTGCATCATTTGGGGTCACGAAAGGTTTCACAAGACTGTAGTGGAAAATTCCTAATTTATCCACAAAATAAGTTCAGGAGGAAAGCTGCACAAGCAGTCCTGCCCAGCAGATTGAGAAGGAAAATCACTTCAAAGTAACTGCACAGTGAAACTGAAGTGAAAACATAGTATTCTACATGCCCAGCCCTGGGTCTAGGCAATTGGCTTTGTACCCAGCTGGGGGGACTATCAGTAACACGTATCATACAGTTTCTGTGCGCTGAAACACTGGAACATGCCACCGCTGGAGCATGTACTGGAGGATTAGATTCAGTAAAGCACTTGGCTGCTCATGGAAATAGTATCAAAACCCCAATCAGGAGGTTCTCAATAAATAAGCATTGTGGAAGATGACCCAAAAACTCCACCTAGTGCTGTCAGACCTTGCTACAGGTCAAAACACTAAGAAATGAGGCAGAAGTGGGGGAGTTCAAAATCCCATATCTCTCTGAAACTCGCTTAGTGATCTACACCAACTGTGTATACAGAGGCCTGAATTCTGGCCATGATATCTACATGTATTTTATCAAAAAGTGTCACAAGGATTCCGCTTTTCTTCTGGTTTTGCTCTTTTTGGTCCCAGATGTGAAAGGGTGTCTTCCATCCCATGGTCAGCTATCAGCTGAAGCAACCTGGTCACCTACTTAGTTCTAATTGTTTGGTTGTTTTCCTAAAGTGTGCAGATGTTGTCCAAATATATAAAAAGTCAGCTTTACAAATCAATACCAGAATGGTTAGTAGGTATAGACTTTTAGCAGTTTTGTAGAAACTGCTCAATCAGCCTCTTTCAGGCCTTAGAACAATTTTAGGCCTATTTTCTTTTTCCTTCTGAATATATGACCATTACTTTTTGTAGTTTAATGGTGTCTAGCAACTCCATTATGCTTGATAGGGAACAGAGATGTGACAAGGAGGAGAACTTGCTAATGAAAAATTATAGCCCTCATGACATACTGTTGTAACAGAAACAACGGGTGAGCACAGATTAAGAGGAGAAGGCAACTAACCTGAGTTTTAAAAGAGTCATAGCTTGTCACTGTCCTAACCAATGCAAAACAGAGTTCATTTGTCAGCATCACTGCAAAACTCTCTAATAAGTAATTTCATAGTAGTAATCCAGTTTTAGCAAAAAGCCAGACAAGTTAAGCGGAGAAACTGTGAAAGAAATGTGGCTTTTCATTCAATTACTAAGTTCTTTGATGTCATGTAGCCACTCATTGTGAATGCACTAAAATGGAAACATTTATTTTAAGTAGTATTTTCTCCCCCTTCTCTTTTTAGATCACATCAACTGACTTCTTTGCTTGCCTCTAGGGAAGGCAATCTGCTGCTACTTTTCTGTTAAAAAGTTCACAATATGGAGAAGCATCATGAACAATTAGCAAAAAATGCTGATGTGAACTCAGCAGAAAGTCTACATAGACTCTCCAAGGAAATCTTTGGAAGCGTGAGAAAAAAAACAGCCAAAAATACTCTGTCATTTCATGTACTTCAGGAAGTATGCAATAATTTATGGGAAAACTCTGCAAAGAGTCTGTTAAGAGAGCTTCAATGTGGGTGTTTATTTTTCCACTCAGTATTTCCATTATGTGCACAAGCTTCTGCCACCTTGCAGCAAAATCTCCTGTGATGGGCTACATCTGTTGCAGCATGTTGCATGCTGCCCTCCTCCTTCCCCTTCCCCCTGCCTACTCAGGAATCACAAGCCAATATTCCCTATTCTATCCCCAGCCTTCTGCTTATCTGACAGCTCTGAACAGAATTGTTCCCATGTAAACCAGGCAAGGTATAGATCTTGCACACCAAGTAGTAGGCACAGTATAATATTTTCACTGCAGCCCCTGCTAAAGCAACTGAAACTTCATTAAAAAGTCTTTATTCAGCTGAAGGTATTTCCAGGGAGAAGACATTCTTTTTAACAGTTTGTAGCAATGCCAATTCCTGCAGGTCTTCCTGTTCAATAACATTCATTTGACAGTGAAGGGGACTAGATACATTTATATTTAGACAGCCAAATAATATTCATTTCCCAGTTTGCAATGTTTAATAAATAATACATTTTTTAATTACTATAGGTCATGAAGTAGCTAAAAATAGTTAATGAAACAGCTGAATTTCCTAGAACTTGAATACATTTTCTGCCAGAGTTCATCACTTTCACTAATCTCAAGAGTTTGCTTACTCTACCTCTAAAAATGACAATTTCTGAGTAAGGTAATACTCATTGTGAAATAAAAGTATTGGAATATGGCCATTTGTGACCCCAAAAGCAGCTGAAGAGCACCAAATTTCCTGTTTTGTTTGTGTATGAAATCTATACACTCAGACCCCTTCTCTCATGCTTATTTCCTTTGATTTGGAAATTTTTCTAAGAACTTTCAAATAAGGTCAGGATAACCTACTTGTTAAGTAAATTGCTAAGCAGTGCAAATAAAGCAATTAAGATCTAACTGGCTCTGATGAAGCCCTAAAAGGAACAGCCCAGATCTGCTGGATTACCTCTTCTCCTTCAGAAAGCTTACTGTCTCTTCCATTTGGAAAAAAAACATAGATGCCTTAAAAATGGAATTGCCACCAACAAGCATGTCTCATCAAAACTGCATATATCTGTATATTAACCAGAAATATATTATGGTTATGGTTACCAGAAAGAAAATGAGGATGCCACCAGCTAAAACTTTGAAACCTCATTTTGCTATGGTAATTAGAGTCATTCCTACAAACACACGCAGTCCATGGTCAGTCTTATAGTAAACCTGCCAATAAAATGGATGAGGAGCTGCAGGATTCAAAAATCACTTTCTAACTACAGTGTAGTTGCAGTACAACTGCAGTGCAATCTACGACCTATTTCATGAAGTGCAACTCTTTTTAAAGTTTAAAACTTAATCAAGACATATTTGCAGGAAAATCAGACTATTTTCAAAAGCTGAAGAATGGGACTAGCCCAAAATTTGGATTAAAAATCATTCTAAAGGCATCTTAAAAGAAAGAGACCAGTAATCTGTGAAAAAAGTCACTGGGTAATCTGTACTACACTTTTCTAACTGGCTACAGGCATCGTCATTTGCAGATCATTTCAGAAAAAGTGCCCATTAAAACATATGTACTCTTTGTGCTAAGATCCAAAAGCAGAGAAGGACATAAAGTCATGTACAAATACTTTATCTGGACTACCTATAATTATTCGTTGTTGTGCCATCTCCTCTTTTGATAGGTGCAAAACAACTATGTATCAGTTGTGGAGGAGCCTGTAGCCAGATTTATCAGGAAAGGACAGAGGACCTAAAATGGTTATAATTTCCTCCACTTTCCTCTGTTAGGGCAATACGGCAGCTGCACAGTCCTCTTGTCTAGCTATACTACAGCTACACCCAACCCTGAGCTGCTAGAGTCAAGACTAAGAGAAACTTTCAGCTCAGGTGTTAGAAACTTATTCCTTCAAACACAGAGATGCCTAGCCTTGCTGCAGATGCTTAGCACATAGGCAAAATGATCCTCAAATATTTTGGATTCACAGTCAACAGTTTATGATGCTGTTCCTCCTCTCACCAAAACCACACACATATGCACAGGGCTTTTTTATTATTATTCCTGATTTCAGTTCATTCTTCAGTGATTGAAACTGTGAAAAAGCAGTCACATCCCCTGAACAATTTTTTTCCTTTCTCATGTCCTTTCTAAACACTCAGAGGTGTGTGTGAATAGTGCTGTCAAAGTTATAGCAAGATCCTATCACACTGGAGATTACCAGAAATGACAGTAATAAAATCATGCTGAACTGTTTTTCCTTCTTTTTTTACATCTGTAAGTACTGCCTTGTATTTTATATTTGCAATATTAGAAAACACTACCCCCATCTACAAAGAATATGGTTGTGAAGATGATAGCATTTCAGTATCCAGGATACAAAAGTAATTTCAAAATCATAATTAAGCCTTTGAAGAGTATCCAATTAGTGTGAAAAAGTACTTTGAACATATGTGGAGCTCTCTGTCTAAACTGAGTTGATATAAAACCATTGAAAATCTCAAGTTTTTAAGCTTTTCTACCTGTGTGAACACCATTCTTTTTCTAAGTATTTTATCCTGTCAGCAGCATCTTCACCAATTACTAAGAGCTGGTTTATGGCTACCTTAAGCTACTTGAGGGGTAGGAGAAAAACACACCTAATTAGTTGACTGAAAGTGGCATATCATCAGCTCATGACATATGTCACATGGCAAGTAGGAAGGACTTCTTAATATTAAATACACTCCAAGTAAGGGGGGTTCTTTAAAATGGACATTAGAACATTTGTTCCAATATCCTTAGATTCTTCCCACCTACAACCGTAACAATCTCATTTCAGCCAAAGAGGCAGACTCCAAAGGTAGTTAAAGCTGGGAAGATAAAATGAAGTCTAGACATAGCAGATAATGTTCCTTAGGGGATACAAGGATCAGGTAAAATGAGAGGTTTATAATGGGCATGTTCTTGCCCTGATCAAGCCTTTTCAAACTTGACAAGATTGTGACTGTCTTAGTCCTGCTGGTGAACCATTACTCAAAGGTGTAATGTTGACATAGTCAATAGGACAATTCATTGAGTTACTGCCCACCACTACAAACTAAAT
The DNA here is from genome assembly GCA_026212715.1 of Elanus axillaris. Classification (NCBI taxonomy): domain Eukaryota; kingdom Metazoa; phylum Chordata; class Aves; order Accipitriformes; family Accipitridae; genus Elanus; species Elanus axillaris. Next base: position 13,886,001 of record JANZLQ010000056.1, read on the forward strand.
GCCCTTTAGTAAGCAAAGGACATCAACAGAGCAGCAGTATCCTGCTCTAGAAACACAGTGATCATATCAGGTACAAAAATTCCCATCAAAGCAGATTCAGCAGTATATATATTTATGATTTCATCTTTCCTATAATCCATACCACTCCAACAGCACATTAAGGATGTTTTCAAGCTGTATAGATGGAAAATAAATAAAAATAGGCCAAAGTTTCTTTGCATTTAAAATGTATTTAAAAATTTAAAACTGGTCTGATTTTCAGGGTTGTATGTTCACACACAACAGATTTTGAATTTTCCAGAACAGTTATTTTCAACTCACATTAGGATACTGCAAGGTATTTTACACAGGAAATGTTTCTTCCATTCTTCATTCAGTCAGAATTGAATAGTTCACAACAATCTATAACTGCACTCTCTCTGCTTCATAAAAAGTATTGGACATAGATAAAAACACAATGATAGCCTTTTAAGGTAACAGATCACCTGTGAACAAACACAAAAAGTACACATATAGGTTTACATTTATGAATTTATAACTAATACAAATTACAGCACCACTGCAACCAGCATAACAAATGTAACACCAACAACAACAGGTTCCAAAACAATGATCACCAGTATAGGTAAGGACTTTCATCAAAAATGTAATGACTCATAATTTTCCCTCTAGACTATAACCACCTAATCAGATGGTAAGTGCTGCTAATAAGTGAGCTGTCAGGTTTTATCATGTTAAAAATAGTATTCCCACTTTAACTATGATGGTAACACACTAAAATATTTAAGAAATCAGCATAAAGGCATTAGTATAAATGATTTCTAATTATTTTCAATGCAGTCTGAGATGGTTTCAAATACTTCAAATCATTTCCAGCTCTTCTTAGCTTTTCCTGTCAGATATCACATAGTTTATTCTCTCCGACATTTCTTTACGCATAACCACAGTGGCCCACCTTCAAGCACACCTAGTCATAGGGCTGTAATGCTGCTCCTCAGAGTAACGTTGTTGTAGCTGAAGTTGTAGCTCCACTCCACCTACTTTTTAATAGTGCCTACTGTTTCATGACTTTTACGACTACAGTCATTCTGGAAAGAGATGCCTCTAAATGGAAATATCATTTCAAGGTAAGGTGCTGGCAGTCATTCAATTCTCTGACTGTCCACTACGTTTATTCCCATTTGTCCAGTTTCTTGTATAATTAACCTCTGGTTTTGAGTTTGAAAATTAACAGGAGTTCTTTCCAGTTGCATTTAATAGGACTGGAGAAAAGAAGGTACTGATGCGGAAAGTTTCATGGCTTTCCAAGAAGGTATCCTGTGAGCACAGGATGAGCAGAAGTGAATTGGAAACTTTCAGATAATTCTGGGAAGCAAACCAGCCCTAACTGAACCAAGGTCAGGACAACATAATAATTGTATCCTGAAAGTCACCTTCCACCTCTCCAACTCTGTTCCTAACTCCTGCACTAAGTGCTACTTTGCTAGTCAAGCTGAGCTGAACAAAATAAACCCTAGGACTGTAGCTTCCACATCTGGCAGTGCTTCACAACACTTAAGTTAACCCTATTAGCAGCCATCAACAACAAATTAGAGTTTATTTTCAGAGCTAGATTTACTAGAATGATGCATTTTACCAGGGAAATCATAAGACTACTGCACAGCATGGAAAAAAGGAAGATAGCATAGATAAGAGTAGTAGTTTAAATGGCTTAAAAATAAAACTCAGATACAGTAGTAATATCTCATAAAACCAGAGTTGTATGGGCAGACATTGCGCTCATGCTCTTGCGCTACTATTGTTAGTAGGGCCTGTTGTGCTGGTTTTGGCTGGGATAGAATTAATTTTCTTCATTGTACATGGCTCTGTTTCGGATTTGTGCTGAAAACCGTGTTGGTAACACAGGTCTGGTTTCGTTCCTGCGGAGCCGTGCTCACACAGAGCCCAGGGCTTTCCTGCTTCTCCCCCCACCCCACCAGCGAGGAGGCTGGGGGGGCACAAGGGGCTGGGAGGGGACACAGCTGGGACAGCTGAGCCCCAGGGATATCCCAGACCATATCACGTCATGCTCAGCCTATAAAGCTGGGGGAAGGAGAAGGAATTGGGGGACGTTCGGAGTGATGGCGTCTGTCTTCCCACATAGCATTTACACATGATGGGGCCCTTCTGGCCTGGAGATGGCTGAACACCTGCCTGCCCATGGGAAGTGGGGAATGAGTTCCTTGGTTTGCTTTGCTTGTGTGTGTGGCTTTTGCTTTTTCTGTTAAACTGTTTTTATCTCAGCCCATGAGTTTTCTCACTTTTACCCTTCCCGTTCTCTCCCTCATCCAACTGGAGAGAGTGAGCAAGCAGTTGGGTGGTGCTTAGCTGCTGGCTGGAGTTAAACCATGACATCTACATAAACAAAACCACATATATTTATTGGCTAACTATAGTAACAAACTGCTTTTAACAAAGGATACTTATCACAGACGGGGGGGGGGTGGCATCCTCTTCTATTGGTATCTTCTTTAAGTTTAGTATCTCAAACCAGCAAAAGCCCTCCTGACAATGAGAAAGAGTTGCACATGCTCATGCTATTTGTGTAGTCATAAGAAGCAGAAATCAATCTTTTCTATAAGAACTTGGTGTGTATCCACCATTTGTGCCTTTGAAAATCTCTCCTATTTTCATGTAGACAGGAGCTGAAGGATTTGAAAGTCATAATAACCATAAATATTTACAACAGGCATGATGGGGAATAAGAAAGGACAAGAGATAACAATAGAGGGAATATTTTTCTTCAGAGGTGATTGCTTGTCAAGTGAGTATATCATAGCATTTGTTTTGTGTCCTTTTTTTATGTGGTCTGTTTTTTCCTTTTTCTTTTAATTGCCAAGAGCAAGAAGAGAGGGCTGGATTATAGATTACTTGTAATAATGTTGACAAAGACAACAAGTTTTAATAAGAATGAGGGCAAGCTAGGCATAAAAGGAAAGAGTATATTCAAGAACATGGAGAAGTGTGAAAAAGCACAGGGGAACAGATATACACAACAGCTTAAGAGACAAATACATCAGAAACACACAGTTAAAATGACTGATTATGCAGTAACAAGAATCTCGAACAAGTTAAAAAAACACCACAACACTGGAATTATACCCTTGGGAACAGAATACATCCCTCAATAAGAACTTCACATCTTCAACAGTAAAAAGGACAAAGCAGTGATATGCCTTCCTGATCATAAACACCATATATTCTCTGCATCCAGTGATCCAGTGCAATTTAAAGGCTTAAATTCTATTCCCACTGACGTTAACAGGAATCTGTAGCATTTAACACCTTGTTAGAGGCTAGCACTGCCAATCAGGATTACCCGTTAAAGAAAAAAAAATTCTCTAATATAATGTGTTTAGCCACTGTAGGTACTGCAGTTATTCTCACAAAAGGAAAAGTGGCCGCTGTTCCCCCCATTAGCTTTTCTCACATAATCCCAATCACAAAGTTAGCCATAATAGGCAATGCCTAAAAGATTAAAAAAAAAAAAAAAGTAAAAACTGAACTTCAGTTACCAAAAAAACCTATAAAATATTAATCAGAATTTCTGAGGCAGGAAATACAGCACATCACAGTTAACACAGTGTGGTGCAGATGAATGATATTCAGGGTTTAGATGCACATAGTAACTCATCTGATGGAAAAGCGGTATTTCCAAGGCTCCCATACATCACATGCATCATCTAACAATATTCCTGCTTCACACTTGTTCAAACATTATTCAGAGTCTGACAACCTTACAGGCCACTCTCTGCTGATTTTGCTCTTTCCTCACACTGTCAGGTTGCTGCTTCTGTATTTTCACACAGCAAGTCAATGATCCAGTGTTTTCTCTCATGTTCTAGTTAATACATAAGCGATGTATTTTAAAGCATTCGTGTTAGCCAATGGCACTCTAATAACAACTCATTTGGGTCCTTTGCTATAAAACACGTCATACTGTGATTTGAATAATGATCAAACTCAATTCCTCTGTGGTAAATTAGATGCTATAAATATTGTTGTACAAGCTAAAGTGACATGAATGCCTTATTTTGCTGACAGTTGAAAAAAAATACTTGCCTATTAATATAAAAATGTAAATATGCAAATAAGAGATCCAGTTTAATATTGTCAAGTAATACGAGAACAGAAATTAAATCTTCTATGTCTTTCAGTCCACAGTTATATACACCAGTTATACTGGTATCCTGTCTGCAAAATGATGAATGATAAATAACGTAAGAACAAATACACCATAAACACAATTGTCTAAAAAAAGATTACTGTCCATGAAATATGTAACACAGCAATTAGTAAACTGGATAGATATTCAGGACGAGTTGTCTTACCTGAACATCATTTGTGTGCAAAGCTTATTAAATTGCTCTGTAATATTTTATTTTTCATGCATTAATTTTCATACCAGTATCCTAGGTGGTAAGATATAGGTGACAATTTAAATGAAAAACTTAATTTGGAGGCACCTCAGCAAAAGTCTCTATTAAATAAATAAGTACCTTCAGAAAGACAAACAAGAAAACTACCATATTACGCTTCCATTACAGAGATCAGTGGCATGTTCCTATCCAGAAAACTGTCTAGTTCTCTATTATTTAACCCATATAATATGTGTCTACTCAGAAGACCAGGAAATGCAAAATTAGAGATTTATGACTTTCAAAGCCCCTGCCCCAATTTCTTTAATTTTACAACCTGAAGAAGGAAGGCAATATGAAACAAATTGGAGAGGACACTAACAAATTAGCGTAGTGCTAATCTATATCTTTTTATCCTCAGTATAAAGTAGCTGAAAAATCTATCCCTATCAACTCAGTTGTCACAAAGGGATGATTTCTTTAAGTATTGTGGCAAAGATGATTTCTTGCTTATAGGGTTGAATATCCATTGTACCTTGAACTATTCCCTTAACTACAAGTTCTGCTCATAAATCCTGCAGAGTGTCTGAAGAGACAATGCAGTACTTTATAAGAGGCCAACCCTGTTCTCTGTCTGTCAAGGAATCCGTAAGTTTTGGAGAGGTCAGTGAGAACTAAATAATGTTCGCATTTTTAACATAATGTGGCTAATTATTAAACACTGGCATGGTTGCACCAATGAAACATTTGCAGTATAGTTTTTGTTTATAAAGTTTCCCATTTCTGTGCCTTTCCCCCAACAAAAAGTAATCAGCAGCATTCACTCCTCAAAGAATAAAGAAGGAAACAGAAAACTCTACTCAGAGAAAAGCATCGAAGACCAAAAAAAAAGAAATTAGGAATAGGTAATAGGAAACAAAGAACCAAGACTGCAGAAATCCTAGCAGAGTGTTAACATCCCAACAAACTGAGCCTAATGCTCCACTCACAACTTTAACAACTCTTTGATACATAACAAAAATATATTTCATGGAAATGGGGTGTAAAAGAGGAGATGCATAATGTATGAGACAAAAGCAAATTATCTCCATTCCCTAAGGGAATAGCTTTTGTCTCACATGTAGGTCATGCCAGTATTCATATTTTCAGTATTATTTATAAACCCATTCAAGCATTATAGATTATTATGTCAAACTGGTACACTGGGATTTTTTTATTGCAATTAATATCCCTTGTAAGAAGCTTTGTAGAATGAACTTAAATATCACCAAAAGCAATTAAAATCTATCAGAGATGTGAAATGGAAGGTTAGGTTAGCAAAGGGGAAAAGTGGTGCAACATACTTTTCTGGGATATGAGAAGCAGGGCAGAAAATTAACAGAAAATCATACCAGCAAAGGATGCACTTGGAAGAGTATGAAAACAACAGACAGGATAATAAAAATTGTTCACTGGTAAGAACAAATACGTATGAAGCAACCAGAGACAAACCCCAAGCTTCTATTTTAGCAATGTTTATTTTAGGATTATTAATAAAATGAAATGAAAGGGAAGAAAATAAATAATCAAGATGTCAGTAAATAGAATTAAAACTTCTTGTTGTCCAGTTTGAGACACCATGGAGAAGTATACTTTGATACATATAATGCACAAGCCTGCAATATTTTTTTTAATGTAGGTCCAATGTAACTCTTCACTGGATATTATTCTGCAGTATGTCTTAGGCTAAATAACATTAACTGTTATAGAAATCATGTAATAAGCAAAGATGCAATTCGTTTCAGTCACACGGCTTCATGCTGGTTTACTTATGTTTTAAACTCAGAAAAAGTACTTAACCTGAAATGTACACAGCTATATAATCAGCATAGATTTTTAAACTCCAATTTCAAAGTAGATACGCATGACAGACAGTTTTTGGGGAACTGTTTAAATTGTAGTCCAAGTCGTAAACCATCCGTCTCATCATCCCAAACAAATACTGATTTCCCAGCCTTTTTATGTCATACTGTACCACAATATTTCTTCTGCCTTTTTCATTGCAAAGTTACCTTCTAGAATTACCACATTTCTGTGACACACATATGTGCACCTGCAGTCTTTACTTTGGCATTTCCTAGCTTTTCAGTTGTGGACTTTACAGCCTTAATATAATCCCATTAATGCAGTTGTTTTGTAACCCACATGGAGAAAAGTTTATTTATCTTTGCTACTTGTATCAATGTAAATTTCTGCTCTACAGTAGGCATGAGATTGAATCTCTGATTAAAAGCACAAAATTCATCTAACCCTAAATTACCAAGTGCCATAGATAGAAACCACAAAGATATCAAAACAGCAGTGCTTTTTTGTCTCAATTCAGGAAGATACCCTGAAACAGTAACATTTGCTAATGCCACTCCTGGGTCACTATTCCGCTCATGAAGACAGATTTCACAGCAGCATTTGGTTATCATCAATGACCTTTCACCCTGTCTCTAAGTCTCCATCTAAAAAAAGTACTTTGATGCCTCTTGCTCATTTCCTTATTTCAACAGACTACAATCTATTTCTGCCTATAAGATTACCAGCAAGTGAGATGTCTTCCACAGAAAATTATGGAATTCTTTTCATAAAAAAAGGCATGTACAGCTACTCTCCATAAAGTACTGGAAGTATTCTATACCACATTTAGCAGATTGATGAAATAGCTGTAAATGTCTCGCCTCTACCTCCTGTAACATCTGCATTCTATGACACTTCTTATTTTAAACTGCTAGAGCCCACACTGTCCACCCTTTCTTTACAAATCAGCAGAACTTCTTACAGAAAAAAAGTGATATTCGTGTGAGGAAGGCTGTCACAGATCAGCTTTATAAGCAAGCCAATTACAACAAAGTACAAAAACATGCAGCAGGCCATGTCACAAATAACAGAATTGTGAAACACCTTTCATTTTTAATTTATTCAAGTACAACGCTTCCATCTAATATGTTTGTTTCTGATTGTGTGACAGTACAAGCAAAAGGATAGTCCTGTGGCTGAAGAATTGAATTAAGTTAGGAAATGAAGTTAGTTTTGCGCTCATCTTTATCAATTTCTGTATGCCAAGACCATCCTGCAGTTTCCCATGACTTCAAAGCAAATTAGGCCTGCTCAGAAGCTCTGAAAATTCAAGCATTTATTTAGGCACTTAGATAGGGCTCTAAAACAAATGATGTGCCCCAAAACCTGCTCCGAGGCTTGCATTCTCCTAACTGTTGTGCACTGCAATTTATTACATATATCTGGGGTTTGATACCATGTGCAAATTCTGCATGCAGAATGAATAAAGAATATGCAACAGACATCTTTGTTGCAGTGTTCTGGAATGTAAATAAAAAATAAGAACTCTCCTGTAAGTATGGATTAAATCCATATGAAGCAAAGAGCAGTTCATTTCACTGTCAGTGCCCCATTTAATGAACTCAGCCTGTTCTGAGCTTCCCTTAAAAGTTGCATTTCTGCCATTCACTGAAAATGAAATAAACACTAAAATACCAAAGAATCATACAGCCATATTTTAAAATTACTTTGCACCATGTTATCGTATGTCAGCCAGCTGGATATTATATGTTAATCCAAAGATAAAAGTGTGAATGAATGTACAAACAGGTACATAATTTTCTGATAAACATTTGTTCCCCTAAATCAATATTGGAATTGTCACTAAACTTTAAAATCTGCATCAGATATTCAATCCCAGTTCCAACCATGAAATATCTGATAAAGCATCCATTTATGTTTGAAATAATATAGAATCACTGCAGGATTATTTCACAAAAAGCAATTTTTCTGACTGTTCCCCTTATGTTAAAACTATCTGTATGACCTACCCGTATGCATTGATTTACACTTCTGAGTTCGAAAGAATTCCTTTGACACCCACTGATATTCTTATATTTATAATGGTGTAGCTGAGACTCAAATCTGTCCCTTTGTTTACATGTAGAAAGGCAGCCATAGGAGTAAAGTGATCAGAAAATATGACTATATTTTCCTGAAAAGGGGCCAGCTGTCAGCTTTCTTGTTGCCAGTGTATCAGTGCAAGAATCTGCAGCTAGGGTTTCACAAGACACAGTGCCAGTACAATTTAAAACTGATTAACAAACAGCACTATAGTCAGTGTAATTTATTTGGAGACGGGAAAAAGACGGAAGAGTGCTTATGTTTCAAAAGCAAGGATTCAGGCATAAAGAGTTGGCATGCCTCCAGTTTGAGCGCGTATTGCAATGAAACTTTCATTTCCGTGAAAGTAACAGATTTTTTATTATTTTAAACAGTAACAAAGAACAATAAAAGCTTTGGCCAAAATATTTAAATAGGAGCACGTATAAGACAAAGCATGTAAATCCTTTAAACCTCCACCATTTAAAAATGGTTGCTTCTTCTTGATACCCCAAGAAATCTAGCAAATTACAGGATACAAGCACCAGAGATTTACACTGATGGAGCACAGCAGCAAGCACAGTACAAGGAGCCTATATGCCAGGCTAGAAGGAACTCTAGTGTAACATGTAAATTTCCGATGCATACATGCATTTCAAACCCTGGATCAGGAGGACATCAGGAGTCACTGAATTTATAGGGCTTCACAAAGAACAGTATAGCTGGTCTGGCAAGCCAGTCATCCATGTTAGCTGTTCTTCCCTCATGTTAGCATTACAGCTTATTAACACCAGCTATAGTATAAAGATGCAGTTGAGGCAGAAGAAACAGGAGGTGTGGTAGAGAAAACCTGTTAGTTAAATGCTAGGCCAGGTGATAATGAAGAGCTTAGGTGGGTTTTCATGTTTTGCTATTTAAACTGTCATTAAAGTGAATCTCTAGGATAAGACTACATTTGTACTGTGTACAGCCATGATCCACATTTGGTACAGAATAGTAACAGGATGGGCTTACAGGTGTACCCTGTCTCTGCTTAATCTCCTCAAGGCTTCAGATAGTTAGCAAACCAACGTGTTCAAATTTAAAAGGATCTGTACTTCAGACACTTTTCAAAAGTTTACCACAAAAGCACAGCAAATTCAACAGTGGTTAATAATTTTGCCTCACTTAAGACTTGTCCCGTGGCACAAACCAATGCCCAGGCTCTTGAGTCTTTAAAATTTATATTCTAAATTGCAATCAAAAGAAAACCCAGTCTTCTTACCCAAGATACTCATTCTTTCTGTGTTATCCCTTTCACCAATAGGTGAGAAAAGCATTCATGAAAACAGAAAATCTGCATTAGAATGAACATGAAAATCTACAAATCAAATTCTGTTCTTATTGGTAACATATGCAAGACTTCTGTGTGAAACAATCATATTCATTCATTATTAAACAGTATCTAGCACATACCAGTATATCCCCAAATATCTCAGGGAGCATGACATCACACCTATCAGAAAACAGGACTCTCTAAAACACCACAGAAAATACAAATAGTATCAACTAATTGGTTGCTGAAGACTTTCAGGTAATTACCCAGGCTTCATGGCATTCAGCACTCAAAAATCTATTGGGTGGAACAGATGGGAGGAAAGCAGAAACATGGTTTTCATTGCTTTTGAAATTAATAGGTCTGAAGTTTCAGGAAGGCAGAATGTTCTAAATAGCACAATATATTCTCTCCTTCAGAATTTCACAACCTCATGAGAAGTATGTTTGGGTTATATTGCTTGATGACTGACTCCATTATGGCTAATGAATGATGATGGTACTTGCAAAAGTTAAAGTGTATCCAGTACTCATTTGCGTGAGAGAAACAGTTGCAGACAGGAAATTCAAAAGAACTTCCTCTTGCTCTGCTGAAGCATGGTAACTTCACTAATTCAGTCTTGGCAACTATTTCTTACTTTGGGACCAAAGTGATGTTGTGCAACACTTAACTGCCTGTTGTTTAGTAATAAACACCTGTTAGTATTTAACACCTAAACTTCTTTGAATTGCAATTAAATCCAGATTCAAGCAGGAGATGGGTGGCAAAGTTCCCAAGATTTTACTTTTTTTTTTTTTTTCTTCTGACAGAAAATATTTTAATTTAAGCTTTTCAGGTCATACAACTCTACACACGGAAAGCTCAAACCTGGATGATGACCAAATTGTGCTACATAAGAAAGTTTGAAAATTCAAGAAATCATGGTTAGCGAATTTTTAAGATTATGACATTAGAGCACTGAATTTCTGAATCTGCTTTATCCGTTTTATCATAGTTTTTGCTAACAAGTCTTGTTATTTAATTTTTTTTAAGGTAGGAGATGGTGGAGGAAAGTGTACACAAAAAATGTGGGAAATGTGACACAATGGTATTTTTCATTCTTAACAATGAACCACTGTTCTCTTTCTTCCATGGCCTATAAATCCAGTACTAATACTAAACGCTGCAATGTCTCATAAATTCCATTATATATCCTGAAGGCATTCAAATATTCACAATGTCGTTTACATAGACATTCAAATAAAATTTTATTTTTAAAATGCTGCTTATTTTCTTTCATTTTTCTCCTTTCTGACAGGTAGTATGAGCTGAAAATGGTCTGACTTGTAAACAAAATTAGATTTCAGGTGACAATTTTACTCTATGGCCTTTCTAAATGCAAAGGTGAAACCAATTAAATTAAACTGCTAATTCTTTTTATAACTAACTTTTATGTGTTTCGTATTGTTTTAACCAATGCTTCCAAATTCTGTTGAGCTATAAAACAGAGAAAACCTTAACACACCAAGGATTTTAAAGTTTCAATTTAGGACTTGGTAGGCTAATTAACTAATGCTATTTTCATTCTTTTTAAACCTGTAATAAATTGCTTGTGAGAGAAAGCAGAGAAAAGGTACACTGCAGAGAGCCTTTGTTGTATTGGGGCTGTATTTTAGAAATAAAAGGAAAATAGTTTGCTAGTAACTGGATGCCCCTCAAATTATTGTATCAGCAAATCTACATTCTCTGGGGTTTTTTGAGACCTCCCACACTACCAGACATGCTCATGCTAGAACTTGAATGACCGAATGAGACCTTGTACTTAGAATGCCTGAAAAGCACAGGTCAACTGTCCACAGTAATGACTTGCTAGGCCTGAGATTTGTATTGTCGGTGTTCTCGCTGGCAGTACCTATAGAGAGTAGAGGGGGAGAAATGCAGACAGAAGTAAAGAGGAGAGAAGCAGAAGGGGAATCAGTGTGACAGCGTGGAGAGGAAACAGGCAGACAGGATGAGTTTTAAAGAAATGGACAAAGATTAGATAATTATCACAGCCCAATTTCCCTGAGACCTGGAACATAATGCAAGTTTCCTTGCAAGTTTTCCTCACTCTCAACAAATACGCCTGAAACCCCAGGGGAAAGCGTGTGCCTATTATTCTTACTTGAAGGAGCATGACACAAAAAGAACAATTATATTGCTAGTCCATGAAGCTGCTGGATCCAGAAGTTCTCTCACAGGGATGTACCATTTGCTTCCACACACTAGAATTTCACAGGGTTCCCATAGTTTGTTTTTTGTTCACAGAGACAAGTACAAAATACAGCTATCAGAAGCTAAAATATGCAAGGATAAAGTTTGCCAAGGCAATCCAAATTCAGTCTCATGTCAGTACTTGTTATAAATGGTCCTTAATTACAAGAATGCAAATTATTTTTCATTGCACCTTTCTCCCTATTAGGGATTTCTTCAATATGTTCCTTTATATATGAAATGCAATATCCTACTACCTTTACAAATATAATCTCATGTGGTTTACATTTCTCTGGAATATATAGAAGAGACAGTGTCCTATGTATTGTCACTCACACAAAGAAGTTACTTCTCTCCTATCTCTAATGAAGAAAAAAGTGGGAAAAAAGCATTGGTGATACTGATACTATAATAAACCAGTGCCTTAATCCCCAATTCTTATGCAAGTGGCTTTAAAGAAAACTTAACTAGCCATTATTTCTGGGCCTTACAGTGCCAGAGGGGTTAGATTACTTTTTTTTCTTCTTAGCACCAATTATGTAGATGATTTCAAGATATTTATTGCATAATTATTGTGCTTTTTGCATATTTCCTTCTGTATGCTTCAAATTCTACAGAGCATTTCCAGTATAATACTGTGGCACTCAATGTAATTATGCTGGAAACTATTTTCACCTTTTTATTTCAATCCATTAGGGTGCTTGTAATATGATATTGTACTGGATTCTATTTATTTTTAAACTGCAAACATGAAATAGATGTGAATGTCACACAATAAATGTATCTTTATAAACCTCTACAAATTGGAACAATTACTGAAATGGCATGTATCTGTTTTTACTAGAGTCTGTGCCAATTGATGTTTTTCTTGTTCCACACTGGAAATTACCTAATGCAGACAATTAAGACCAACTATGGTATCACCATACTCTTTCCACTAAAAGTATTATCTCAGCAGCCCATTCTAACCATATTAATAGAAATATTTTGACAAAGACAAGTAACAGCCTTGAAAGAGCTGTTATGAAATTTGAATAGCACAGAAAACCCCTAAATTGTTACCTAACTAGATCTAGTCTATTAATCACGGCATAGATCTGTAACAGCAGCCCTTATTTTAATCTGTTGCATGTGTTGTATAATAATTGCATTCAAATCAGTATACACATAAAGATTGCTGAATCTGGCAGTAATAATTTATTATAAACCTACCTACATTTCAGGGCACAAATATATCATCCCCTGAGCATTCTAGATAGCAAGTCACACATGTACTTGTCACAAGTGCTCCTATCTTGTAAAACATAGCCTTGACTTTAGGGTATTAATTGTACATAAGATGTGTCTGATTGAGACATTACGAAGCTAACACTTCAGAGGATTACTGATGGGTTAGTCATCATTTTAGAAGTTGGTCTTTAGGAAACTAAGGCTAAGATTGTAAATCTAACTAGGTACCTAGTGCACTTACAGAGACTGTTTATTCTCAGTTTAAAGAAAAAGTGACTCAGCTATCAGTTTAATATGTGAGAAGTGATGCAAGTAAAACCGTGCTTTTCTTTACCCGCTGAAAACCCTCGGTGAGATCATCATTGTATCTATAACCCTTCTTCATTCCACCCTTTATTAGCAGTGATCCAACTCTAGAGCTACAGCAGCAAGCTGAACCATCACTCAAATCACACAGGTTATAACCAGGTCACGCTGTCTACACTGGGAAGTCAGCATGCTCATCTTCTAGAGAGACCATTCATTGATCAACTTTGCCAGCTAATGAATGGATTAATACTGGCAACAACTAAGAAGGTTTGTGGGTTTTTTCCTGATTGGTTATGGTTCAGCTAAAGAGATGCAATCATGAACATAGAGTGACAGTCCAAAATTACTTGCTCTCCTTGAGCATACACAACAAAGTAGAAACTACCATTCAGTAGTCATATGGATTGTTTTTCAATATCAATAGATGACAGAATAATTATATGGAGTAAAAAAAGAAGGTCAATCTAAAATAATACAAGATTAAAACAATAATGGTAAGAAGAAGGAAGAAGCACTGAAGGAAGGCTTTCTTCCCAGACATCACAATGGCACGATTGTCAGCTAAGTAAAACTATATCCAACTACTACTAACACCTAAAGGCATCAAAGACAACTATTATGTTGATTTTGTATGTGCCAGAATTTCTTTACATGTCAGTTAGGAAGGCTGCATGACCTTGACACTAGAACAAGAAGACTGTGAAATCTGCAGACTCACACTGAAAAGCCTGCCTTAGAGAAATGTCGCTCACAGAACCTGAATTGCTCTAAGAAACTTGTAAAGACTGATGAATTTCAGCTGTTAAGCTCCTTTTAAAAACAGAGCAATCCTGAAACAATGATTAAGTATTGAGGTCCTTCTCCTTAGCTACTCTTGTTAGCACTGTAGAGAAAAATGTTGTAAAAGCAATGTTTTATCTTGCTTCTGAAAATTAACCATAAAAATTAAATTATCAAGAAAAAGGCATTGTAGCTCTAGGATGGTTCCTATCAAGAGATCTCAAAGCAATTTATACACATGGATTAATTTAGCCTGGAATCAACTGCAAATTTATTTTTTACTTATATAAGAAAAACTGGACAATCAGAAAAATCAGCTGAAAGGGATTATGCAGATATTATGAAAGACCTCAGCATTAACACCCAAATCTTCCAACCTCCTGTCCTTAACATAGTTTAAAAACCTACGCTTTCATCTGTCAGGTAGCTAAACCATGCCCATTCAGGGTTGTGCAAGAAAATTAAACCACATTTGCCATAGGTGTGGAGTCAGTGCACATAACTTAAAACATTTCTAGTATGTGTAGGAATGCTCTCCTTCCCTGCAAGACAGCCTCCACCCTCCCTCAAGGAGCCTAGTGAGTGCCGAGCAAACCACAGAATAACCTCCACTACAAGTTCTGCATAAAGGAAAGGTTAATTTTAGAGTTCAGGATGCTACAAAAGCATTAATTCCTCCACATTTGGATTCATAATGTGGTTTTTAAAGGTAAATCATATATATATATATAGGTAACAGGTTTGCTATAATGGTATCCCATGTTTATTGAGAAATGTAACTATCATAATCAGTGTACAGAACTGTCAGGAGACATTTTTAGCAAGTAAACATCACCCAGTAGATTTCTTCCAGCCTGGTACCATGAACCTGCAGTCACACTTATTAGGCAAGGCTGACAGGAACTTGAGCTAAGCTCCTGCTCTATCAAGTTTATAAAATTTTCATTGTCTCTCCTTACAGGTGTTACAGAAAATAGGTCTGAGTAATGCTTTGACAACCTAGTTGACATATTCAAAACATTTGCCCCAAGGTTCTTAACAAATTGAAAAACTTAACGCTGATCCAAATAGCACTCTCATATTCATATCTCATATATCATATTTATAGCTGATATTCATCTCAGATGGAATAACTCTATTATTAGTGACTGAAAACTTCATACTTACTTTATCAAGTGTGTATCAATATGTAATGTGGTAGAAAGTATTGCTCCATTCTCCCAATTTGTTGCGTGTTAATTCAGTAATCTATTGGGACTGATTCTAATTAAAATTAATGGGAATATTTCCACTGAGTTAGGAGTCCGGCTAAAGCCAGTAAGGGCCAGATTTCCAAAGTCTGGAAAAAATGCACTGACGTAAAATGGTCATTGTGCTGCTAAAATGTAAAACATTTTGGTTCTTGAGGAAAAGAGACCACAAACTATAGTTTTTAATTCAAAACTGAGGATTTCCCCAATTGTTTAATCAAGTGTAAGGGATTGTTATGGGCTGGCTAAATATACTTCTAAAATTCAAAACCCAGAATACTCAAGTTCATATTCAGCTTCACCTTGCTTCTGTAAAGAAGCCTAGCCAAGGAGGTTCAAAGGAGACAGGTGTGCGTGGACTGTCCTGTATTCACAATATTTCTCTTACTCTGAAGAGGAATCCAAAGCAGTAAGTCTTGTGTTTGAGTTTTGATATAAAGTTTGATGAAATTCCAATTTGAAAGTTATCCTGGTCTGAACAAATTTTGTTTGTCAAGCCAGGCAGAACCAGCTCAATTTTGAAGATTTGGATTCTAACAGGATAACTAGAAATTGCTTTAGATTGTTCTGGGAAAAGCTGGAAAGGAAGAGTTTGTGGTCTGCTAGCACTGAAAGAATTAGCGTGCATTTCCAAAGACAGATGCAAGCAGTTGCACTCACTCCACTTGTATGGAGGTTTTCTTCATCTGAGCACTGAGATGATGCAGTCCAGGAGCTACTTAGTGATGTTAACAAGATGTTGGGCCTAAACTAACATATCCTGCACCCAGCAAGGCTTGTTAGCTCAGGTCTAGTGCCATGTGAAAATAAATTTCTGGCTCTCAGACTGAGCTGACTCACAGTGCGTGAGTGCAATAAACATACTCCCACCTGCCACCTCCATGGAGATACAGTGGTGAAAACACCCTCAAGAGGGCCCTTACATGGCAGGAGGCAGAATGTAATAGAAGATGATGAACCTTTTTAATAATCATTGTATGAAAAGTCACAATTAAACTGCAGAAGAAAGCTATATTTGAATCAGCCCCCTTTCAGAAATTCTTTTGATAGCGAAGAGGAAAAGGAGTTGGCAGATTGGGAATTATCTACATTATTATAATTAAAGGGAGAGAGATTCTACATCTTCATGCTAGAGCAAAAGAAAAGAAAACTTAAGCAAATAAAGCAGAGCTGAGTCAAAAGTGGGTTACTGACAAATTAAAGCTGCTGAAATATGCTTGCTGGAAAACAGGGAAGGGATTAGAAAACAAACTCCTGTGGAAAATCTGCTATCTTATTCCAGAAAAGCAGAAATGATTTTAAAGAAGGACGTTCAAATAAGAGGCAAATTGGCAACTTCATAAGAAAGAAGTGGATAAGCTCTAAGCAGCTTGGTTTATCAAATAGAAATTTGCTTTCAAAAGGGGTACGCTGAAACAGAAGTAAGGAAAACAGGGAAGTTTGCCCAGGAGTGAGCCTCCGGCTTATTTGTAGGGGAAACACTGATCAAAGCTTGCCAAAACTAGACAGCATTTAAGGTCTTGTTAACACAACTGACAAAAATCAAACCTTATTTTCAGCTATTAATAGCAGCACAAGAGCTATAACAATCAAGATTTAATCTGAAATAGAACTGTTTCAAGCAAGTTGATTCTAACTTGAGATTTCATCCTGTTCTTATTGAAAAAAAAAAGCCTCCATTGATGCCTGACACGATTACAAAATGACAACATACAACGACAGACTTGCTCAAAAGAGTTCAGGCTTCAAATGTGATCTGATTTGAGCAGTTACACACCACTGTGAGTGAAAAGGTGGAGAAAATCTCAGCTGGGGAAGGGAACACATATTATGGCAACTAACATACAATTTTATACAATCACTGCATGAGACACAGGTCAGCAAAGCTACCAGCAAAGGTGCTGTCAGGGAAACCACAAGATACCAGAGGAAACTAAATGCACTACTGCTAATTTACCAGGAATGACCTGCATACTACCTGAAAAGGAAACTGCTACATAGTACCATGTTTCTACAATTCCCAACTTAGACAGAACTGGCCTCCAAGTGTGTGGGAGTCATTGTCACCGAAATAATGACTAAAAGATATTCTCTGAAAAATTCAAAGAATTACTATAAACACAACATTTTTTTAAGGTATTGGAAGTCACATCATTTTCTCCCATTTGAATTAAGCTTAGGTGATGACATTTTGACTGTTCCTGTGTTATTGCATGGACAAATGAGAATATTTGAGCAATGCCTGTACTTTTCTACCGAAGTAATCCTGTACAGAAATATTCTTCCTACTCTCTCTGCTAAATCTCAAGTCTCTGCTTTGTCATTAAACTGAGTGAATGTTTTCCCACCAGCCTCTATAGACGGTTTCCATGTCTCATGCTGGAGCTCTTCCACTTTGTACAATTTAATTCAATGCTCCTTGGACCAGAATGAAGGAGATATTGACTATAAAGACATAAGAAAAGAGAGTAGTAACTGCAACACATATATAATTTATATATAGTGGAGCAGTTCCAACCAGACGGTTTGAAAGAATCTACCTAGAATAAAAAGCCAAGAGCCTGCTAATTGGACATTCGCTTGGGTTGTTAGAAATTGATGTTACACTGAAACAAAGGTGACTTTATCCACTCTCAGCTCTTTAATCTACCTCTGACCACCTATATTTTGCCTTGAAGTCTGTATCAAATATATGCATATGACCCATATTGCTCTTCAAAAAGAACCTTGAGTGAAACATTTTGCAGAGACGAAAATAAGGAGGAAGCCTATTCAAATATATAAATCCACACACTTGCTTTCAGCAACGTATGGAGACATGCTCGGGAGAACCTGCAGATGAGGTAAATTACATCTACATGCACAATACCCTCTGCTTATGTTAACCCTTTCAAGAACATGTAGTGACTCTAAGGAAAGCACTGCAGCAGTTTTACCTAAAGTTTTTTGACTGACTTCTTTAAGATACAGGTAATTTATTTGTGAATGATAACCCTTGGCTGAAGTTGGATGAAGAATGCAGACAATAGCATGGTGTCGTGGTTTAACCCCAGCCAGCAACTAAGCACCACGCAGCTGCTCACTCACTACCCACCCCACCAGTGGCATGGGGCAGAGAAGCAGAAGGAAGAAGGTAAAACTCATGGCTTGAGATAAGAACAGTTTAAGGAGTGGAAGAAAATAATAATGATAATAATAATGATAATAAAATGACAATAATGATAATAAAAGGATTGGAATATACAAAACAAGTGATGTACAATGCAATTGCTCACCAGCTGCGAACTGACATTCAATTAGTTCCCAAGCTGCGATCCCTCCCTGGCCCACTCCCTCCAGTTTATGTACTAGGCATGGCATCCCATGGTATGGAAAACCTCGTTGGCCAGTTTGGGTCAGCTGCCCTGGCTGTGTTCCCTCCCAACTTCTTGTGCCC
>JANZLQ010000056.1:13916166-13952554 GCA_026212715.1 Elanus axillaris
AAGGCTGGAGGGGCACAAGAAGTTGGGAGGGGACACAGCCAGGGCAGCTGACCCAAACTGGCCAGAGGGGTATTCCACACCACAGGACGTCACATCCAGGAAATAACTGGATGGCATGGGGGTGGGGATTGCTGCTCAGGGACTAACTGTATATCAGTCAGTGGGTGGTCAGCAATTGCACTGTGCACCATTTGTACATTCCAATCCTTTTCTTATTACTGTTGTCATTTTAGTAACGTTATCGTTATCATTATTAGTTTCTTCTTTTCTGTTCTATTCAGCTGTTCTTATCTCAACCCACAAGTTTTACTTCTTTTCTTGATTTTCTCCCCCATCCCACTGGTGGGGGAGGGGGATGAGTGAGCAGCTGCATGGTGTTCAGTCACTGGCTGGGGTTAAACCACATCATGCTCCATCAGTTAACAATTTCTACACAGTTCTTTGATCTTAGATACAAAAGGGATGAGCATAGCAATTTTCCACCCAGTAGTGAAGAGGAACTGAGGACAGTTGACTATTCTTCCCAAAATTTAAAATTTAAGTTTAATGCGGGCAAGAGAAATCACTGTAAAGGTGATGCCATAAATCTATCATGTCCAAGAAAATTTAGCCATTCTAATAGTTGCTGAATCTCAATAAACATAATCTAGAGTATTAATATCATCTTATCTTCAAAAAAAATCCACTTGATATTAAATCTTTAGAAACAGTGAACCCCTACATCAATTTTATGGCACAAAGTTTTCCCAACAACAACTTCAAGATGTATAGCACTTTTTCAAGGCAAGAAATCTCAGGGCACTTCTAAAGAAGATGTACCAAAAAAAAAAAATTCAAAGGTAGTGTATAATGCCAATCTAACAATGAAATGTATGAATAAGAGAAGTGTTGGGTTATTTGATTTAGAAAATGGCAGGAATGGTAAATACAAGAAAATTCATGATTCATCCAATTTACAGTGGTCATTGGTATGGACTCAGTTTGCTAAAAGGTAAGTACACAAATTCAGGCTCTGCTTTCAAAAAAGCACCTATTCATAGTAAATAGCTGTCACACTCAAGCTCATATGCTTGGCTGACTCCAGGCCATAGTTATTTCTGCAAAGAAATCTACTGCAGCACATCTAAAGTAACAAGAAAATAACCTACATATTTCTGACCAAACTGAATCCACACCAGGTGTATGCCAAGCAGAAAACTACCTAAAACAATCAATTGCCAAAAGGAAGTAAAATTATACCCTTCTACTTACTTTGTCTAGAGCCCTTTCTAGAGCCCTTTCTGCCTCAGGATGTAGGGTAGTAGATACCACTTGCAAGGAAAGCATTTGAGGGAATTCCTTGTTTCTGTAACCAATGAGGAACCCCCTCCATCCTTTGTATACCTTATAAAAAGTGAATTCCACGGAAGCAGGAAAGGCAAGGACACCATTTTTAGGGCTTTTCAAACAGAATCCCATCCTACCTCCACTTCATACTTTCTCCACTTCCCAGGTAGGAATTGCCCCAACAAAAACCTTCATCTTTGGAGAGAGCACATTACAATTTGATTGTCTTGTTAAGAAGCCTTGAATGAGCTCTGCAATAGATCTAAAAGTAATTAAAGATAACCCAAACCACAAAAAAAAAACAAACCAGCACTGGATGATTCAGCACAAGCTGGGAATTTAGGTGACTCCTGGATAATGTGTAAAGGTCAAGTATTATAGCTGATTCATTTTATACAGACTGAGGAAAATATACCCTTTTACATTCCAGAATGCAGACAAAGCCACAGAAGTCATTACTTCAACCCAAGATTTTTTATACAGAAATTGCATACAGAATGCAAAAGAGGAAAAAAGGCCCATATCGAATCAAAACTTCATTTGAGGTTTTTGATGGGAGAAAGTGGAAGACAATTTGAATATATCACTTCATAACACAGCTCATGGCTTTAAGCCTTCAAATGCAATTAAATAACATTTCTCCACAGCAAAATTTAAAGTAAAAGCTGTGTTTGGTCCTTCACAAGGACTGCATCCACTGTACTGGTAGCAATGGAAACCTCTGAAAGACACTATATTAAAATTACATTTTCCAACTAATTCAATAAGAAGAAAAAATATTGAAGACTTTAATGGTTACTTCAAGACCTCTTTAAGAACTCTGAAAGTCAAAAAGAACTGTACAAAATGTACTACAAATATAAAGCACAAGCGCACAGAGCTGAAATAAAAGGCTGAGATACCAATCAACTTGCAAAGGAGCAGGAAAAGATCCTATATATATTAAAAGACAAAACCAGAGGAAAATGCAGGTTGACTGTTTCACAGGGAAGGCAGGTGAGTTGATGATAAGAAAAAGGTTGACATATCAAATAGCTTTATTCTTTACAATTAAGGTAAATTGTAACCAGAAATTTAAAGAGTGAACAGGAGTGTTGGCCAAGTTAGGGAAACAATAGCTTACGGAATATTTAGATAAATTACATGTATGCTAGTTTGCAAGGCTTGATTAAATTCAGTGTTGAGGACCCAGTGAACCAGATGAAACAGTTTTTCAAACTTTAATGAATTTTTCTAAAAGTCACAGTGGACTGGAATGTGTCAGGGGACTGGAGAAGAATAATCATGGTACCATCTTTAAGAAGGAGAGAAAGAAGGGACTGGGGAATTGGAGACAGCCTAACTGATTCCTGAAAAGATTCTGGAACATATTATTGAGCAATTTATAAGCACCTCAAGAACAATAAGATGATAAAAAACATATGACATGGATTTGTCAAGAAAAAAAGTTGTATCAAACTGACATAATTTATTTCTTTGACAGAGTTGCGACCTAATGGATAACAGGGAAGCAATAGATGTGATAAGCATTAACATTACTTTTTTTTTTTTAATATTCTCTATGGCAGTCTCATAAGTACACTAAGAAAATCTGGTCTGGATTAATTCCCTGTAACATGGGGGAACAACTGCTCAAAAAATCTCCCAAGTAGAGTTTTCATCAGTTCTGTGTCAAATTGAGAGAGTATTTCAAACAGACAACAACAACCAAAAAAAGCCTATTTCTAGTTAATATTTTCACTGATGATCTGAACAACAAACAACATGGAACATGAAGAACCAAGAAAATATAAAACAAAAAATTTGCAGATAATGAAGCTTAAAAGTGTTGCAAGAACTTTGAATTCACCTGTATTTTCAGGATAATTCTGAACATTTGCAGAAATTATTCAAAATTAGAAGCTGAAATTTATGAAGACGGGGTAACACTGTACTTAGGGTGAAGAAATCCAATGCCCAAATATGAGACTGGGAAGATCTGCCTAAGTACTATGGAGAAGCAGCAAATCAACCATAAACTGAGCAAAGACTTAACAATGGAAAACGCACTGTAAAATAGTGAAATTCAGCTTCAAATATATTAACTGTAATTTTATCTGTACTAGGGAGGTAATTCTTCCACTTTACTTTCTTTTTATCTGAGGGCTCAAAGCAGTATGTGACCTGTCTTGGGTAATGACTTTAACAAGGACATACAGCAATTCGAATGAGTCCAAAAGGAGACCAAGAAAAATACAAACAGGTTTAAAAAAAGTGTTATTTGGTATTAAATATTGAAAGAGATTGACCTTCTTTAACTTCTTCTAGAAAAAGGAAAATTAGAAGTTTTCAATACTTAGAAGGTTGTTGTAAAATAAATGGCAGTCAACTGTTCTCTATGTTCACTCATGAAGAGAAGAAGATATTTTCTCCATTTGAAAAAAGATTAAGCTCAGATACTAAGGAATATTTCTGGGACATGAGCGGTACCTGAGAATTGTCTTCACACCTTTCAAGGCAGAGGAAGGAATTGATCCTGTCTGACAAGACAGGATCTAATCAATGAGAGCTCTAAACACTGAGCTACTGTATGAAGGAAGGAGGACATTGCAAACCTTTCTCACTGTCTGTCCTAGTGTTCCCAATTAGTAGAGCACATTCAGAGCACATACCATAGAGAAGGAAAGCTTCTTCCAGAGACCAAAGCAGTACAGGCTGTTATTGGGCATGCTAATAAGCAAAAATGCAGACTCCTGGGAAATTTTAACAGAAAAACATAGTCAGTGTACTTTTCTCCATGATTAGGTAAGAAAGATGAACAGAGGTTTTGTAATGCAATTTTGAATTAGCCCCCAAAGCATAAACAGGTGAAATTTGGGTGCTTGACGTCTTCTGTAAACATATAGTCCAAGTTGCTTATACAGTCTAATGAACTTTGAAATTATGAGCCTGAGTTTGAAAAGTTGCCATGTTTTTCAAAATGACAGTACACCATCTCTGTTTTCTATAGCTTCATCCATCTATTGAGAGAATGGATAAAATAGTTTCAGTATCAACAAGAATTTAAGCCTTCAGCAAATGTATGAACAAATTTTCTAGTAGCATATACAAAAATTATTGATGTACTTGGGAGAAGAGTGAGCCAAAGCTGGATCCTGTGTATGCTGACAGAGCTCTATTAAAATTGTCCATTTAGAGCAGGTCAGCATCTAGCATAAAAGCCAAGTTTGGTGAGACAGACAATAGCATGAAAAAGACAAACCTAGTGTCCAGTAAACCTAAGGTCCTCTAAACGGTGAGGGATTGGTGGTTTTTTCTTTCATTCCAAATATAAAAGTAAGGTTTGCAGAGACTGGAGTAAATTGCTGTGGAAGATAAACCATTTGCCTAAATGAACACATTTTTTTAATGATGAAGGAATATACTCCATACTACATTTTTTCCCCATGACCCTCATCTCACCCCTTGACAATCACTTCCTGTTAAAATATTTTAGAGATGCTGGAAAGAAATTAAGCTTCTGCCCTCACAGCTTTCCTTTTTTCCTAGAATGAGAGAAAAGAGTGGCAGTGCTCTTTGGTGAGTAAAGTTAACAATCTGTACAATCTAGTAAGATCCCACTGAATGATAATTAACATTACCACATTTGTACTTTAACTTCCCTTGCTTGAAGTGACATAAGTGACCTATGCAGAAATCCTGGGGCTGAACTAAGTATCACAATACTCTTGCCTGTGAACTTCTCCTGAAGTCACTGAGCCTCGTTCTCCTGTGACATACCTTAAACTGGCTTGAATCAAAAGTGGTATCTAGCAGAATAATATAGCAGCATTAGTGCAAAAGGAGAATTAGACATTTCAGACTTCGGTGTCATGCTGCCACAGACACACAGCAATATGCTAAGGCTATGTCTTGGGAGACAAGAGAGGACTTATAGGTATTCTAAGTGGTATTTGTTACTCAAATCAATATGGATCAATATGGATCTATAGCTGAAAATCTCTCATTAATGACTGATGCTTAATATGTCTTCAGGCAGAGATTCAATACATCTTCTCTATGTTGCTCAAGCCTCTGTTTCTCCTATCCAATAGTTCAATAGTTTTCTAACTTCTGTTATTTATAAGGTTCTATAAAGTGACAGCTGGTACTCCATCTAAACTTAATACAGCTTAAAAAAAAAAAGGTTGGTGAGCAAGGGAATCTTTTTCATGTTTTTTTCTACCACCAACACTTTCTTGTTTCTGGCAGAGGAAATGTTCCCTCCATTCCAAAGAAAAATTTTCCCATGTGCAGTTTTTTATGTTAAAAAAATTACATCTCAGCATATATGTACAGACCAGTTAGCAAAACTACTGTATCTGTCTCCCTTTAATCTCTGGCTGAAGGAATATAACTACTTCTCCTTAAAATCTCACTTCATGCACTTCTTCCATTCTGTAAGATTTGTTTCTATCTTACTTTTCACTGCAACCCCTACATACTCAGGCAGTTATGCTCTTAGTAGTAAAAGAGATTCCACAAAACTGAGAGTAAGTTCTCATTTTAAAGGGTTAAAAAGCACGATTTTGTACATAAAGCTACCTACAGTTAAATTCCAAAGTAATTGATCTAATTTTAGAAACAGCTCCTTTATCTTCAGTGAATTGTAATGTGACTGCTGCCTCTTATAACACTTCTGAATTACTGTCACATTCACCATGACAGATGTGGGTCATTAGAATTGAGGAATTAACTACATGCAGAAGGGATTGGGAACAGACTGGTTTTGATGGAAAACCTAAAAACTACCAGAACTGGGGGTTCAGGTAATATTGTTTAAAAATTACTTTCTGCCAGTAAAAACAGAACTGTAGGAGGTAATTATCTGACTCTATAAAAACTCTATGCTTCTTGATTGGACTAACATATGGACTCCATGAGTTCCCCGGACCTAAAAAAACAGTAAAACTGTGACCCTGACAGACATCAGTCATCATAGGTGGCGTGGAAAACATTCACCACATGGAAGAACAAATCCAGAGTTCTAATCCCAAAGGGTAACACAAAATCTTTACTTCCTGCAGAAATGCTTACAAAAGTGCATTCATGTGATTTCCTCCGGAAAAAACAGTAAACATGATTTTTGGTCAATTATTTTATTAACAAGAAAAAAATCAAAGTAAATCTACATAACAGCCCATCACAAATGTCTTTCATTTAACAAACTTAGTAGATCCCAAAAAGAAAATTACATGCCTCTGAGCACAAGCAGAATTTATGTTAAAGGACAGCTTTAAAATGTTACGTTAAAGGATAATTTGTGGAAATCAAAGGTTCCAGTTAACCACAGTGTACGTAGGCTGCCCTATACTGAACAAGCTGTTTGCACTGCAGTGTCTGCATATTTACTAGTGACTACAGTGCATGGGCATCACTTTGTATTTCAACAGCAGCAAAGTTTTTCTACTCACCACAGATTCATGCAGAAAAATAGGACATTGGGAATTATTAATTCATTATAGTATTTGAATGAAGACAAAATTATTTTATAAAAATATGAGAGAAAGCAGATTGATCAGAGCAGGAAAACACAGACTGATAAACAGAATCATGCAAATAAGCTGTCTCTGTTAAACTGAGAAGAAAAAATACCAATTACAACCTGTCACTGCCCTTTTTTCCCAGTCCCTTTTTTCTCTTCCCTTTTTGCAATTAAGTTTATAAAAGCCTTTGTTCTGATGTCACACAACAAAATGTAAAGAATTGCAGTTTTAGAAAAAACAGGATATAGAATTTTCACCACTGTTTTATTGCTACTCAACAGATCTAATACCATGAGAAAGGATACACCTTTACCACGAACATGCTCACTGCAGTCCAAAACCACAAGCATTTTTTACACAAAATCCAGAGTATTTCACCTGCAAACCCATGAAAAAAACTACCAGACCTGCATCTCCCACACAGTCAGTAATTTGGAATGAGGTATCTAATTAATCTTATTTGATATAATCTTTGTGACAGAGAAACAATAGCCAATTAACTGATGGTGTTCGCTACTCCTTGAAAGACTCAGCTGCTAGAATGTTCATTCAATGTTGTTTCGATCTCCAAAAAGAGTAAACCAATTTTCATCTGCTGGGCTTTTTTCTCTATTTACAGTAAGTCTGCTAGCCAACATAAAAGTTTTGCACTAATGCACCACATTTATAAAAGACAAACAAGCCACAGTTCTGCATTTATAACAAGTAATTATTAATCTAGGTCTTGTTGTCAGAATATATTTAAATTGATCCCAGCAATCAGGCAGATGCTACAGCTGTATGCCTCTGTTTATGGTAGTAAGCATAATAATGATTTGACAGCAACAGTCATCATAATCATTCTTGCCCCTGCTGTCACACACATATATACAACCTGCTAGGAACAAATCCTTATGCAACAGAAATCTGAATATGATGCGAGTTGTGACTTGTGGGGAATGTAAAATGATTCTTTCGGGAGTTATTAGGTCCTGCTACCTAATGTCTGACATTTAACAGATGTGTGTCCACATGGTGAGTCTGCCCCAAATCCTCTTTGATCAAAACAAGTACATCTTAAACACTAACTGCATTTTAAAAATACTTTAGACCCCCACCCAGTTGCAACAGTGCAATTCACAAACCATCTCCTCTTAGAGAAACATTTCTATGGCGTATTTTTTATAAAAGTATTGACTGGAAGACAGATGCTTTTTAGTGCAATAATATATATGCTGTTTTATATATAGATCCAAAATTGATTGTTTTTCTGTTAGAAGCAATGTCTGTTTCCTGAACTTCCTTTATTTCACCCAGTGCTGTGATAGATGCCTGCAGCACAGTAATCTATATTCTCCTTTTCAATGCTTAACTCTTTCTGTACCACTCACTGTCCTTGACATCAAGGAATTCATACCACAAGCATTTGAGATGTGCAATATATTTCAGAAAAGCTGCACTCTTGCTTTTTTATAGGGCAAGATGTGTTACTGCTAAAAAGATACAGAAAAATTAAAGGGTATATATGGAGCTGTGATCCTAATAAAGGCCACTGTCTCTTCTTAGCCAAAAAGCACTGCATGAGTGGTAGTAGCACTCTGAATTTGAGATGGTTGAACATTATTTGTGAATAGTTTGACTAATTTTTCCTACATCTTGCTATGCTATTTATTCATAAGTACATTTTCTTCTGTTAATCAACTTTGAAAGCCATACAAAAGTCATTATACTAACTACTCAGAAACTTTTTTCTTTCTGCCAAATGGACAGCAGGTCACAAATATGTTTCTCTATTCAGCTAGCTCTGCCTTTAATAGCTACAACTAACAGGCAGAGGTGTGCTGACAGAAATGCAAGAGCCACAAGGCCAGCAGTCCTGTATTGCTTTGCATGCCTACGCCTTGACAGGCCAAGCTACTTCTGTATTTTATTACTTGTTATTACAGTGTCTTTACGTTTGACCTGTAGCTTGCAACTATGAAATGTGGTACATATCAAGGTACACTAGGTTATTGAACTTTTAGTACAGTAGAAACAAACGTGACAATGCAATAGTTTAATTGCCATTTAAAACAAATGCCAATTTTTAAAGTGATTTAACTAACAATTGCTCACAAGTAGCAGGTGTTTTGCCTGGAGATGAAAGAAGATAGCAGCCAGTTTCTCCAGAAGCTATAATGCCAACAGTAAAGCTATTTTAGGAAAAGAAATTATATGTTGACTCTGTTATGTTTTATCATAACAGGCAGGGAACTTACATTACTCTGTGCTCATAAAGAGATGTTTAAATTTATGCTGCTATCCCTGTTATTCCTTAATAATGGATCAAGTTCAGCATTAACTAAGAGCCAAATACCGTCAGAGGCAGCATTCCCATTCATCTCAGCAGGCTACAACATAGCCTTTGAGGGCATGCCAAATGGGCGCAAATATCCTTGAACCACAAGAGATAGCACTGCCACTGCTGCCAACAAAAAGTATGACCTGCAGGTCCAGAGCAGCAGTGATGTCTGGAAAAAGCTGGACTAAAGCACCAAGAGACAATCGACATACCTTTATCTCAGTAAGACAGTGCTTAAGGACAGGGAATAGTCACCAGAAACATAGGTTTTATATAAGCTGAGACGTAGCAACAGCATATCTTAGAAGTACTTATATTGGGATGACTAAAGATCTGGTTTCAAGAACCAGTTTTCCAATGGGGAGGAGAGAGATTGCAGATTTTAATCAGTAGGCGTCTGACTGCAGAGTAAATATAAAGTATTTACATCCAGAAGACTGCCATATAGAGCAGATAATTGCCACTAGATCCCCTTTGCATAAAAATACTACTTATGGGTATTTTTTCCTGTTCCTATAGGTCTCCTTGTCACAGCATTAACATCCAAAGCTTCCTTTTCTTTTTTCTTTCTGTGATGTACAGTTGCACTACAGATTTACAAGTGTTAGCACAGAATGAAGATGTAAAAAGTCAAGTATTTTATGCACAACTACCTAGAATAACACAAGCATTTCCCAGCTTAGAGGACATAATTACTGTACCAGTGTTATATTGTAATCAGCAAATGCTTTTGAAGTGACCCACTTCATATTAATGAAAAGGATAGCAAGTACCATTTCCTTACTATTCACAGAGTCAACCATGGTCACGCATTTGAATATTTTACATAAAAGCACAGCCACAATATTAAAACATTGTAACAAGTGCCTGCCCATTTACTACATTATGGTTGCTTTTTTGCAGAACACCGTAACCCCATGGAACTTCACAGCTAGGCAGCAAGCACAGAACTTACCTTTCTGCTTAAAGAGCTCCAAGATGAAGGAGAACTCTGTTAAATTCCAACATTTGGAGTGTTTCAACACAAAGAATTAATTATACGTATCTGAACTAATGGCAAGCATGCAGGTGTAAACAAAGTCACATCCCCAGGACAGCAGGTGGATGTTCTACCAGTGATGTCTGTGGGACTGAGCCTTTCCCTCCTCTTTTTCTAGTGTGATAAAACTTACCTCCAAGCATCAATTCAAAAGGTTTTGTATTCTGTGTTTAACATCACTATAATTAAACCAGAAGCATATCATTTCACAGTTTGAGTTTTCACCCTAACAACATGGAAGCCCATTTTGAAGGGAAAAACACAAGCCTGAGCTTTCTGAGTAATAAATATCTTTGTCAACAGTAGCAGGATTAGGGCACCCTAATCAACAATCATCTCCATTTTATCTGTGTGCCTGTATGGCAAGAAGGAGACATGCCCAGTTCATTGTATTTATTTAAGTAATTAATAATTTTGAAAACAAAACATGATATTTATATGGTTTTAAATTAGAAATACTCCAACAAGGGACCAAAAAAAAAAAAAGATTCACCTTTCATTCTTACTTGCAAGAGCCATGCATATTGATTAAAGTCAAAGGTAAACATAGAGAAAGATGAAGGGCCAGTGTGTTGTCATAACGTTTGCAGATCACAAGATGTTAGTAGGTTTGATATTTTTATTACCTACAAATACATATAACATTCACATCCTGATGAATCAGTTTGTGACCTTTATGCATTGTAAGACAGCTAGTGGAATCTGACCTATTCTTATATGATTTAACAAAAAACATATATTTAATAATTAAAAAAACTACCTACCATTGTATTGGCCTTATACAGGTGCTGTGGCATGTACTCCATTACTAATATATATTAACTATGTATTAATATTACATTAAAAGGAGAGTGAGATAAGCTTAGGTGCACACAAATGTATGCCTATATACTAAAATTTAAAATAAAATGTATTGTCTAATGAACAAATATAAATGCCTTCTCTGTAATATCTGAAATACTCCCATGGTTTGTCCCCAAATCAGAACTAAGTTTTTTATTTTGAGAGGGCAGTTTTTCTCCTCTTCCCATCTTGCTCTTCTTTTTCTTACTGTTAACTTTTTTTCACCCTCTATCTTTAGTGTCTTTAGTTGTACCTGTGGGAGCTAAGTTGTAGTGAGTTTTATACTTTGCATAGAGGACAGAGAGATTTGTGGTCATTCTTATCTACTCTGATAATGATTTCCAAAACTTTGGCTGTGTTGCTGAGGAGGCCTTGTCTTCTGTCCTCTCAGGCTTCACCATTGAGGTTGACAGCTTCATAATTCCTGAGGAACACAGCTGTCAGGAGAGGTTGTACTCACAAAGAGAGATTCTCTGAGGTAATGTGTACCAATTCTGTGAAGGACTTTGAAGATTAACACCATGACCTTGAATTTAACGTAGCATCCTGTGGAGTCAGAATCGTGAGGTGAGTATCAATATGATGTCCCCTAATGGGTTGGAACTTTGAAAGATGCAGGATGTTACATTCTGAAATACTTAAAAACTGTTTCAGTCTTTGTCAGAGATACACACTCACAAACAAGGGTTTGCACAGTGCCAAAATACTCCAGTTCAGACTAAGCATTGACTCACTTTCTAATTTAAGTATATAAGCAGTACTATTAGCATTAATGGCCTACGTTGTGCTTCGAGGTAAGCATATACTTAAAAGCTTTGCTGGATTGGCACAGTATCCTTCATTTTTGCAGATTGAAGCAGGCAGAGGGAGTGAGGATAGATTTCCTATTTGATAAACAATTTCTGATCAGTTGTAGGTGAAACAAATGCATTTCTTATTCTGTCATGAGCATTGTGTGTAGTGGCTTGAGTCTAAAAGATTAATTTCCTAGTTTGCAGAGCAGTTTGACAAGCAGGAATAGATTCATTTTGCAGAGGACATACCGGACCCTGTTTTTACCAGCACTCTCTTCAACATGCTTGTGTTCAGCTGAAGGCAGATGTCTTCCATGCAGAGATAAAGATCAGCAGGAAGCCACAGAGTTGGCAGAAGCAAGTCAGACGTAAAACTGTAGTCCTGCCGAAAAGACAGCTGCTACACCAGTCATTTCACCACCTACATGTGATGACAGCTCCAGCTTCAGCATTTTATGTAATCACAACAAACCATAAGGAAAGAAGCAATATCATACTAAAGGTAATAAGCACACAGAAAGATCAAGGATTTTTAAAAAAAACACAAAACAAACAGACAAACAAAAAACCCACTTCACTGCTCTCTTCTCTGGGGATTCCATCCCTGAAATGATCTTAATGCCATTCCACAACCATAGCCAAGCCCTGACTTCAAAGTGAGCTTAAGAGCCACAAGTGTAACCAGTGCAGCACCTTGTCTTGGGTAGAAGCCAGCACCAAAAGCTATAGGGAAGAGCATAAAAATGGGAGGTACAGAACAAACTTTCCTCATTGTGCAATTCAACCTTCCAGCAATCACAGTTCAACGATTTTATGAGTTGAAAGTTTCATCTAACTATTTTTTCAAATTTTCTTTCATGAACTTGTGTAATTTCCTTCTAAATGCATTTATTCTTCGAATCTCAGCACATGGCAAGACCTAACTATGGGACATGAGAAAAAAAATCTTATTTTCATTTGTATCAAGCCTGCCCTTTGGTATTGTCAATGGAATGTCCTCTACTTCCTATACTGAGAGAAAATTTTTTTTTCCCTTACTGACTTTTCTGTATCTGTACCATTTATGATTTTATACTACCATATTGTCCTACCAGCTCACCCTTCAGCCCATCTGGCTTACTTAGAAGGTGAATGCTTCAGATATAGACAACACTAGGGGTTTTATGAACAGCTCTTTACATTATCTGATTAAAAATAGTACATGTTTATTCAACTAGCTATTTTAAGGAGACACGGTGCTTGATGGCTTAGACTAGACTTGATGGGGCAGGGGAGTGGAAGCCGGTTGGTTCATGTGTTACAATTTCTTTCTTTTAAACTTACAGGGGAAAATTCACTATACTAACCACGATGGTCTGACCCCAGATTGTGGGGTCAAGATCAAGAGATCTCTCAGTACTTTAGATTTAATATCAAAAGCTTTTCTGTTTATTTCCATGAACTTACTTAAAACTGTTAGAAGAAAAGGTGTTTGATGCGACTAGTTGAAAAGAACATCCTAAATACTAATGATCCTGAAACAGAAAGCCTGAAATATGTGATTGTATCAGCTCTTTTGTGCCCACAATTTCAGACGCATGTTGGGCAATATTCTGCCTTCAAACTGTGATACATTTAAGATCCATGTCCAATAATCATTTGCAGCTGAAATACACTTCCCCTTACCAATGAACATATGGTTCTAGCCCTCAAATATCATGACAGAATATGTTGCTTTAAAATGTAATAAATTTGCCTGAAGAAATATCTTTAATATTTAATAACTACTATGATGAGTCAGATCTAAAAATAAATTCAGAATGTCTAATGCGAAATCTTCAGATCTTTGCTTAACCTCAGTAATTTCAGGATGTATGTGTGAATCTGTGGGATGCCACAGGCCTTGGCTCTCTGTTTCTATATATACACAGAAACAAATATCAAGACTGTATATGTTTCCATTTAGATCATGACAGAAGTGTGAATTGTTGCTTTATTTCCTTTAACAAGAGGTTGCTACAGAATTTCTTAGTACAAAAATCATCTATACTGCTGAACTAGAGACTTATTGTACAACATATTGACAAGAACTGAACAAAGTCTTTTAGAAGGGAAACTGATAATAATAGCAACAACAAATCTTCCTAATATTCAAGAAAACCCAGATTAGATGATGTAGAATAAATCTCTTTTTATACATAGGAATATTATAGACTGGACTTCCAGATTTATCTCATTAGAGGACAGAAATATTTTAACATACGCTAGCTACCTGGTTAGGCCAAATCACATTTGGAAGAGAAAACTTTAACAGGCATCTTTAACCAAGACATTGCCTTAAAGTTTATAAATTAATTTACCTCCCAGTAGATCTTGGGATTGGGTCTATCCCAATTTACTAGGAGGCCACATCCATTGCCCAACATGACCAATTGTTTACAAGAGCTAGGCCACTTGTTCCCAATAGTACTGATTAGAAATATTCCCTGCCACTTACATGTGTTGCACACTGTCTTCAACTACTCTATGAACTACATAAAGCCAATCTCACATCATTTCACAGTTTGCATAATCCTTAACAAAATAGAAGCCAGATCTAGACTGATGCATCTGGAGTCCACCATAGTAACAAAGTTATAAACGATAAAATTCATAAAATATATGAACACATACACATATATTTTTGTTCTCTGCTGCACATAGAATCTATTTTAAAATAATCTTACCTAAACTTTGGGTAAAACCAATAAAACTAGCTAAGATTTCTTAAAATGCCCTAACCTAGGTTACTCTATTTCTCCACCCCCCAAAATTTAGTATCTCTACCCTATTTCCTAGGACATCAAAACCATTGTCTTTTTCAGAGAGATTAGTGAGCTTAACTGCTTGTTTAGGAAAGCCTCAGCATCACTCCACTGTTCCTTCTCTCCCTGCTAAACCAACTGACCTCACTCCCAGGGAAGTTCTGCATCAAGCTTTCTTTCCACCTCACTATGGGACACCTCTCCCAACACCTGCTGTTCCAAAGACATTTGGCAAGAAAATGGGCAATTGAGAACACCAAAGATTTCTGCACTGTAAGGCTTACCCATGCAAAAGAGGTAGTGTATTAGACAGTCATTTGTAGGGCTTGTGTTTAGAAAATACAAGGATTTTGTTAATAGAAGCACATCTCCTGCAGTGCAGATAAACAGTTATTTCCTCGCAAAAGTTTTGTGAAACATCCAGCAAATGCTTTTACAGACAAGAAAAAGCACTCGAGTTTCCCTAGGCTGTCCTACTTCTAACAAAACTGCTTAGCCAATTCATTTCTAGATCATACACCATTCAGCTGCTTTCATCTTCTAATCTCCTGAAAACTGAATATTAATCTGCAAGCAAATTCAGAACAGATATAACATATTTTGAACTTCAGTCACCAAGAAGGATGTTGCTCTGTTAATCTCAAAGGATTGACATAGCAATTTTACCACATTTTCTAAAAAATCCATACAGATTTAAGGTCGAGTTCTGGATTTAATTGAAGTAACCTTTTGTACAATCTAGCTTTAATGAAGTGCAATGAAGTTAAACTCCACAGGGGCCATTAATCTGAAACACTCCATTAAAACAACTACAAGGGGAGTTTTTAATAAACAGTGTGAACTAATGCCCATGTGGAAAGGTAATTGAGAGGGAACTGGTGTCTGGGCCAGATTGTTATTAAATCCTTATCACAGGTAAAGCTGAAACCCCAAATGGCAAGCTGCCATGTGATTTATAGTGACCTTCTCTTCCCGGCCTTAAAGAAAAGACTATGTTTAATAATAAAAAATCCTGTGACTAAGCTATAAAATAACTGAGCAATTACTTAGAATAATTTATACAGTGCAATACACTGACCTTGCTCTAAGCATAAAATCTACAAAATAACTTCTGTAATAAAACTGTGAACTACTAAAAGGACTAAAGGTTTAACCATTTTTATTGTGCAGAACCTGAGGGTACTATAAATACATATCACACCCCTAATAAGAGAGCTTAAAATATTCATAATTTTTTAATCTTAAAAAAAACGTCTCTGAAGTCTGGTAGGGCTTTGCCATATCACAGGAATGCCTACTGCATGATTTTAAAACATCTTAGCAGAGTGCTGAAGTCCACACTTTCTGACTTAGTATACACTTAGCAGGTGAACCCTATCTAAGTCTGGTCTTCTGGGAAACAATGCAAAAAGGGACAGAACACTGCATCAGAGACCAATTTGGTTTATAGCAGTATAGGCTATACTTCTAAGAACCAAAAAAATACTGTTATTAAGCTCTTGAAAGGTACAATGAAGAACAGATCTTCAGTCTGGGGTTTTTGGGGGATATCTTTGCCCTAACTTCTCTAAACAAACTTGTCTAGATCTAAAAAAGTCTTTAATAAAATATCAGTATTATCATTAGTGTAAGTCTAACAAAATGTGTATAAAAGTCTAGATTCTAGATGAAAGCTGCATAAAAACATTTCAAAATCATTTTCTGCGAAAACGATGAATGAAGATTACTTCAAGTCAAAATGATGAAAAGCATGGCATCATTAAGCAAACTGTAAGTTTATCTAGGACATCCATATGACTGTCCATATACTTTTTTTTTTCTATGTTTCAAATGTGTGCATTTTTTGTCTAAATGACAGAATAGGGATGTGTTTTGTGACCAGACATACAGTAAGCGTAAGATTGCTACAGTGAAAGTTTGCCGGGGTCAAGTATAATCAATAGCAGATTACTTCAGCTAAAAAGAAAAGTAACCACTTTTATTTTCAGTCTGGCAATAATCCAGGTTATAGCAGATGCCATCCAGAAGGATACAGGCTATGCACAGCATAACTGAAAGACAGAAATTGTCAACAGGCTCAGATCACGCAGGACAAAAAGCTGTTATTTTGATTAATTGGATCTTGGTTAATTTGGCAATGTGCCTAGGGTTAGTAGACTCAGTTACATACGAGTTGTGTTGCCATCATCACTGTTGCCAGGCATATCTTCATCACAAAGTGGTATCTGTGATTTCAGAAGACAGGAAAGAATCCCAAGAAGGCCAATTGCAACATATAGGTTAAACTACTCAAAAAAATACACCTGTCAACCTATACGCAGGTACCAAGCCATTTCCAGTGGGTTAACATGTGCTATCTTTTTAGACTTTTCACCAAAACACATCTTAACATTCTATCATTAGAAGAAATACCATTCTGTCACACAAGTTTATCTTGTTGCTAGGGTGCACGTGTATGTTATAAATACTATAAGCAAATCTGCACTTGTTTCTATTTATTGGCACTTGAAATGTACAGCCAATAAATACAGTAAATGGAAACTTGAGGTTGTGATGAAATTACTCCAGTGTTATTTTATGCTTCCTCAGAAGAGGAACTGGTTCCTATGTCTTTGTACTTCATTTTAAAAATAAAAATATAATTTAGTTATATATTGGCAAGTGGACAACTCTCTTATTTTAATACGGGTAAAAGTGAAAGCTTTATTTAAAAGCCCTGGAAAGCAATGGACTTCAGCATGTGACTGAAGTTAAATACATTACTTAAGTACATTATTAAATAGGGATGAACTGAAGTGTATGGTTAAATGTTTCACTGAACTGTGGCTGAAAAGAGACTATTTTCAGCTTTTGCCTTATGATTTTTCCAATGCTAAATCTCAATTACAATGAAGCTATTCCAAACAATTAAATGTGCTTAACTGTACTGGTCTCTTTCCTCAGCCAGCTGATGCTTGTATTTCAATAGAGCCACTCCAGTTTGTACCAGCTCAGTACCTTCCTCAACATCGGATTAGGAAGATTCTTACTTAATAAAGTCTAGAAGAAAAAAAAAAAAAATCTGTTGAGGTATTTGAATACAACTGAGCTACATTTCATAGGAAAATGCCTTACAGGATAGGGAGTTTTGGTCAGGACAGCATATTAGTGAAACTGCTGTCATTCCACAAATCAAAATGTTTTCCTTTTCTTGTAATTTCAGAAAATAATGTTTGAATTCTTGACCTAAAAATAATTCAGTTATTTACAAGTTTTAAGACTGGCCTGAACAGAAAATATTGAATTTCTCACAAACTAAAGGATTTCATTGTTAAATTTTAAGCTTGCTATTTTTGAAAGGAAAAATCAGAATTCTCTGCCAAACAGGAAAATCATTTCTTTCTCAGCTCTCAGTACTGTCCACTCACCATGTATTTTCTTTCTGTATTTCTCTACCATGACTTTAAAGAACCTCTGCACTTCTGACACAGCTCTACTCAGTAATGGGCAGAGTACTTGGCAGTCTTTGTACTGCTGTCTAGAGAAAGGAACGCAGGAAAATCTCAGCTGTTATTTTTTGGGGGGAGTTGCAAGACTTGTCTGAGATACCATCAGCAAATGTTAAGTATCCTACACTTTCATCCCTAATATCAGCTTCAAAGGGAAAAATCAAGCTCTTTTCCTAGCTTTGCCTAAATTTCTTCAAACACATTTCCTAATGGGTATGGGTTGTATACTCTATCTGTATGGATATATATACACACACAAGCTCGCTATATCTGTATGTGCAAAGTATCTTTAAAAATAAGTTTCATAATAGTGTAGATGTATGTATTTATATATGCATCCAAAGAAAATATGCAAACATACATGTTTCTTTCAGTTTTAAAAAGGTATGTTATTTCCTGACCTTAAAGCAAATAGCAGGCTCCTGAGGAATAACAACACCTAGTCAGAAATGAACATACTGAATATTCAGAACAATTTAGCTATCTGCTGTTCTGCAATTGCAGTTTCCTCCCAATGCACACATAATTTTTTACCATATAAAATTCACTGCCTCTTAACACAAGGAAAATGACCTAAGTTTCAATATAAGCCTGGCTGTCAGGAAGCTCCCAAGACAGATGAATGGAAAAAGTATAAAACTCTTTTCCTTTTATAAATCCCACTGGTTCATTTCTGAAGGGAGCTTGGCCTCTCCAAAATGGTTAAGACAAAATATGAAAACAATATCTCATTTTTGGCAATCTGCAAAATTATTCTTTTAACCCACTTGCAGAACTCAATGTTGTTTTGTTCTAAGGGGATGTCCCAGCTGAAGCAAGGCTAGCTCATGCAATTCATTATCCACAAGCTACTTTCATAAGTGATGTACATGTCTTCCAGTTCTGCACTGTAGTGTGAAAGAGTTAGATCCTCAGATAAATCCCAACAAAGGATTTCATTGACCTGAAAGTATATTTTATGCAGCACAGCTCCAGAAATGTGTAACGCCTGTAAATATGTGCTGTCCAGTCACGCATTTTCAGAATACAATGTACAAAGAAAACAGTGAAAGGTAAGAAAAATAAAGCTTTATCTTTACTGCCCTCTTCAGGCTGTATTAATTTGGGGTTTGTTAAACAACCTACTCTTCAATGCAGCAGCTCTGTAGAGCTGTGCTGAAATATTTCGTTTAATCTGTGCATCTTGCCTAAAAAAACCTGTTTGATTTAGGCTGATAAAGGAGTGTGAATCTACGGGTGTATGAAAATCAAAAAACTTTTTGACGGCTTCATTAGGAAATACACTATATGAAGCTGTCACAGTTGGAAGTAATTGAGAGATCCACAGTGAAACAAGCTCCTAGGCTTTTTCAAAATAGCAGAACTTGGTAGCATTCATATCAAACAGCTGTTCCATAATTTAGAATTGTTTGTAAAGGATAGAAAGCTGGAATCAAGCATTTAGTAAATGTATCATTTTTCATCTCTTTACAAAGTTTACATTTCATTTTAATTTTAACCATGTAGCGTAATTTCCTTTTCCAAACAAAAACTTCCATATACTATGTTTTCCACAGCCTAAGTCCCTCTATTTCTTTAAGTTCTAACACTCATAACTTTTTCCAAATGTGGGTCATCTCATATTTCTCAAAGTATTGCTTATTCTCTGATCCCATGGGCTGATGTGGATGGCAAACTACTCCTGACTTTGAAATAATTTCTTAACTATCAATTCACCCAATTTCATAAAAAATAGGTATCCTAAGATTTATAATATTTTAAATGCCAGGATTATTCTTTTTAATTTTCTCGAAAACCATTAGAGCTTTAACTTTTTTGTGGCATTCCAGAATTTGATATTAAAAACCAAACATCAGCCACATAAAAATGTAACAGCAAACTACATCTTGTGCATAAAGACTTTGTCTCTCTTATATGTAAAACCTTGAGCAAAATCCTGTGAGACTTGTCCATTGAATTAAAGATGACCATGATTAAGCATCCAACCTCTACTAACACAGCCACACCTTCTGAGATCTAATTCACAATCCAAACATCATCACAGTATTCTGGCACCAACTTTCAGATTTTAAGCAACAACACGTTCCACCTTTTCTGTTCATCTTCCCTTAAGTCACCCCACATTTATTCTGGCTTTTTGCAAGTATTTTGGGCTCACAGCTTTAGTTTGTTTTATGATTTACTTTGCTCTCCACCTTACTTTGTCTAAATCTCTCTTCCAACATTTCCACCTTCCTTATTCTTCCCTGCCCCTCTGTCATCATCCTTTTCACTACTCTTCCCTGTCTTTTAAAAAATTTTGTCCTTGATGCCTTCATTACTCTCAGCATTTAGAGTCCGAGCCTGCTAATTCTGAAGCCAGCAATCTGTGGGAGGAATTGGCCAGTATAAAACAGCCTTGCTCCCTTGAATTTTTTGAGTATGAGGCATGAAATGCACATGTAAGTTATATTATCATATCATTTTCTAATATATACATAATATGGAAATAACACACATAACAGATGCTCTTCTAATAATCATAAATACAATGCACTCTTGGCATAAACTCTTAATAGTTGTGCTCATAAGTAGTAAGGCCTCAAGCGTGACAAGGATTTGACTTGTGTTACACGTGACCTTGGGGGTTTGATTCTGGTGCATTGTTATGAAATTTGCGGGGTTTTCTGTCACTATTTGGAGGAGGAAAAGGTTAAGAGGTCATAGAAAGAGTGGACTTAGAGAAAGTGAAAGTATTTGGATAAAAACAAGCAAGCACATAGTCCCCTCATTGCTTTGTTTGTGTTTTCTAGTATTTCTGTCTATGCAGCCTATTTACTTTAGACTCTACCCTGCAAAGCATTTAACTTTAAGCATATAAGCAGGATTAATCACATGCTTAAAATTAAGCATATGCTTTGCTTCCTTATTAAACCAAGCCCTATGACCCTCTGACTGACTAAAATGGATTAAAATATAATTGCTTTCGTATTTCCATCAAAGACAGGCTGTGCAAATAATTACAGGCAGTCAGACTCCTCAAATCAGATGATTTTTTATACTTGTTCTTTAGCATGTTCATCAATTCAGTACATCAAATATAGTGACTGAGGAAGAAAATTAGCAGATGAGGCTGAATCAGTTAAAAAGGAAAAAAAAAAAACTGCCTTATTATATTTGCTAGCTTATCATGTGGCTACTTACAGAAAAGAACTTATCATCCACAATCAATATTACCACATGTGCATGTGTTTATACATATCTTATAGTCACTGCATTTCTCTTTTGCTGTTTTAATTCAGTTTTCAAAATGTGCCAAACAGATACAAATACGACCTTGTTTGATCTGATTAGGCTAGAATGGAGAGTTTGATTTCTTTCCAAAGTCTTCCAACAGTTGACCTGAAATGCATCAAAGCAACTTCCATCTCCTTTGTTTCTATCAAGCTGTCCCAATTTCCTAATTTCACCAGATCCCACGTTGCCATGTCTTTGAAGTTTATTTGTTGTTTGTGGGGTTTTTCTTTCCAGTAATTAATTTAGCAGACACTGAGATTGAGAGTGATTTTGCATTTGGCTGTAATTTATTCTAGCTAAGAATCTACATGCTCAGGAAGGAACACTATATTCTATAATTTAAGCATGCAGAGATCAATATGACAACATCTTTGGCACCAAGTATCGCAGCGGACCACTAATCACCATATTACTTGATGTTTCTGCAATGTTAGTAATTACAAGGTGAACATGATGTACACAGAAAATTATGAAGACTTTAGTACACTTTGATTGTAGAATAGTGCTAGATCTCATGTGTTGAAAGACTTTATCATCAAGATTATGAGATCCCGGAGATCTGAAAGGTTATACTCCCTTTCCAACAAATCCTGTGTAATTTATCATTCGTATTGTTTCATACAATCAGTCTTGGTTTAAGAAGAAACAAAGTGAAGTTCATATCAAGTACCAAAGCAAAAATCATTGACTTTTAATCCCTTTCACCACATGCTTGCACAGTCATTAGCTTTGGCTCAAGGTAATGAAATTCATGTAAACATTGCTAAATATGTTTTCAAAACTTTGTACTACTTTTCTTAGAATTTTTTCCAAAATCAAAAGGCATGGGTCAGGAAGGAATTGTGCATCAGCCACAAAGTATTCCTGTAGTATCAAAATTCAGGCTTTGATAAGCCTTTTAAGACAGCATATTGTTTACTTACAAGTCTAAGTAGGACACTAACAGACAAATCCTTCTCTTCACATCAAACTTCAGGCTTGGCACATGGATGATAAGGCAAATGTTCCCCAAGAATAGAATTTCCATTCAGACCAATCCCCAAACTATAATTGCAATTCACAGGGCTGCAGGACAACTGCCAGAATGGGGGTGGGGTCTCTGTAATGGCCAATGTGCTCAGGCAGCGCCTTGCCGTAATGCCCTCATCTTTACAGAATCCAAAGGGCCACTGTAGAGCCACAATGACACACAACTTTTGAGATCCTGTCCAACCACATGAGGCCCCAGAAAGCTTTTCTTCCTGGCACTTGGAGCTATACTAATCAGGAAATTTGACACTAAGAAATGAGTAGAAGGAATCCCACTTCATAAAACAAACTAAGTGAGCACAAGGGAAAACTTCCTAAGCAGGAAAATCTCTGACATACAAAGAAAAGTTTAGGGGGTGTTTTTTAAGCGAGCAATACAGGAAAGGAGACTAAAAAAAATGCTATGTATCAGTTCAAAACTGTGTGAAATATTCAGCTACTATTTTGATGAGCACCATATAAAAAAATCATGACATTGTCACATTCCTAACATTGCAATATTGGTGGCACATGTGGCTGTCCTATTACTGTGTGTCTGATACAGAATTCAAAGCCATCAATCTACCTTTAATAATTCTATAAAGGTTATTGACATTAGTGGTTCACTAAATGACTGACACTAGCACATTTAATGAAAAAGAGGAATTGTTTTCAGAAGTAGACAGTCATACTTTCATGATGGCCCATAACTCCTTGTTGACACAGACATAAACATGTCACAAGCTCTAAGTTTTAAATTTTAAGACTTCCCTGTTTCTAGGGCCATGTCTACATAGTGATATGTATGGATATCTGACCTAGCTTCAAATGCATTTATTAGTAGACTTGACAAGACAGTGTTCAAAGTCTAAATTCTTTAGTTGATCCTAAATCTTGAGGACAAGAAGTTGTTTTCTCTTTGCTCTTGTCACCTCCTCTGCTGGTTTCTCTGTCATTTCTGGGAACTTAGCCTTACTCTGATGGCAATATTTACAACCTAAATCACAAATGCAACAGAAACAAACATATGCACAGATATTTTTCAAGCATAAAATAACCTTTAGTGTCAACAAACTTTCCATTACTCAACTGTAAGCTATATAATTTATTCTTTTCAGATCTCATGTGCAGTCCAAAGCATAAAATACAGTGTCCTTAATGTGATGAAGGAAGAATTTCCCCCACTCTGGTAGCAATGACATTCTTAGTTAGCTTTTCAACTACAATCATTGCACTATTGGTCATGCCCTGTGAAAAGAAAAAGAGATTAGTGTTTGTCTTTGCCTTATGAAGAACATTTAAAGTCAGTAACACTGGGTTTAGCACACAAACAGCTAATATCTATACTTTTTCATTTCTACAGTGCTCTTTGTTAATATCATGAACCACTGTGGAATCATCATTGCAACACGTATTCTTTACCATTTTTATAAGTCACTGTTGTTTTGTGCAAAAGGTTAAGCTTGATGTTTGCAGACACCTCATTTTTAAGATGGGAAAACACACGGAAGACATTACCGCCTCCTCTAATCCGCTGACATTCCTAGGCCCCTCTCCCGTACTGCCTTTCTTTTTCACACTTCTCTTCTTCAATTCAGTTTTTGGAGAGAACAAAAAATAAAATTTTCCATACTCTGACATTAACAAATCTCTCTTAACACCTCACACCTCTTCACCTTACACTGCTGCTTTTTCCAACTAAGCTAAATGTCAGTGGAAACTCCTTCCTATACTTACTATATATGCTTTACTGCAATCTTCTCTGATGGCTTAAAGAATAGTCCTTGACTCAAAGGTGACTGATTCCCACTGCTTTGAAATAATCAGTCATCATCCCTTTCAAGGACTGTCTTCTCAGGGCCATTGTATTTCTTTCATCAAATGGTCAATCTAACCAACTGATTTTTTCTACAACCTTTCCTTACAGCTCCACTAAGCAAGACAAACTATTCTGTTCATACACAGCAACTACCAGAACTATCTCTGGAATCTCACACTGTCCACATTCCAGTTTCTTCATTGGACTTGCAGAAATCTCTTTCTCTAAGTCCAGCTGACAAATGAGCCTGATACAGATGCACATTGACAGACACACATTTTCCACAGTTTGATTTGCATTTGGGGAAGAGTAAAACTAATCTCTTTTTGTCAAAGACCGTTTACAGCAATGACGTTTTCCAAGTCACCATACTGGAAGACATTCAATCGGTGTATGTCTACACAGGTGAGACTCTAAAGAACAGAAAACAGAATAACACTTACTGCTTTTTTACCTCTTATATACTTGAAAATGCAAACCTATCTTCTAAAACAAAGCAGGAGATATAGCACATATAATCTAGGAAAGGATTCAGACCCAAGAACAAAGACTGGGAAGGAAGCAATCTAACTTGTTAACATTTTAATTGATCTGGCTCTTCCAATCATTCAACCTCCCAGTTTGGTATCACACAGGACATTCTGCAACACCCCAACATCCTAAGACGGAAATGTCTGTTCTTTTGCCGGTGTCAAATCCCCTTTTGCTGCTCCCTTCTGCTGCTGTAAGTGACATTTCTGGCAAGCACCATTCTAGACTAATCTCTTGCAAAACCCATCTGCCTTTTCCCCAAAGAACACTAGTGCTTCCTGCTGCCACGCAGGGGAAAACATGGTAAGAAAAAATTCTCTCCTCCTCAGCTAATTCGGTGCTAAAATGATGGGGGCTCTGTTTTTACTCTTATATGCTCTCAGTTTCCTGCATGTCTGGGTAGATGTTGAGATACACAACACTCCCAACTCACTCATAACTGAAGTCCATCTTTGTCTTATTGTCTGCATTAAATTTAGGTATTCAGAAATATCTAGACTTAAATAAAAGGAAAACCATTATTAATGTTATCTAAGTCAACTTCACATGTTTCCTAATTTGGTCTTTAAGCTTCTTTGGAAGACAGATCTTTCACTGAGTTTCCTAAAGGATTTCTCAATGTCAACTGATGTCAGTAATAATGAACTAGAAAACGAGCAATCAATTAACTTTCTCACCACATTACTTTTATTTCTATGAAGGGACCAGGAGGTTTGTGTTCAGCAGTAAAAGAGCCATATTCCTTTAGCACAAGCAAAATCCAGCATCTGGACTACTAACTGTTTTGCCTGACTTTTAAATCAATATCCTGCATGATTTTAGAGACATCATATCACCCTTCATCTACAATGCCACTATCTAGCCCTTTCATTAGTGAAGTAAAACTATCTATTTCTTGACACCTGGCTAGCCTGAAGATGCA
Organism: Elanus axillaris; assembly: GCA_026212715.1. Lineage (NCBI taxonomy): Eukaryota > Metazoa > Chordata > Aves > Accipitriformes > Accipitridae > Elanus > Elanus axillaris. Next base: position 13,941,820 of record JANZLQ010000056.1, read on the forward strand.
CACTGCATATTGGCTTCCTGGTTTGCAAGTGACAGAGCTATTCTCAGTTATACACATTTTATCCTTAGAAACCCAGTAAAAAGATAATATGTGTATGTGTGTGTGATATAGCAAAAGAAGTCCAATATAAACACAGACAGACGGAAATATCAAGCACCCCTAAAAGGCTAAGGTGAGATTTCCAAAACACACAGGATGTTTTTTTTCATACTAGTACTTTTTTTTTTTTTCATTTATGACATGCAAATTCCCATTGGTATCTGCAAGGCTAATTTCATAAATAGTTTTTAGCTATGGATCTGACTCCTCAAATACCAGCAGGAAGGGAGGCAAAAAAGATATAATGGTCCTGTGCTCTTCCTTTTTTCCTAAAAAAAAAAAAAAGTATTAAAAAAGGAAACTTTCACTGCTGGGTCAAATGTAGGTATATCCATGATTATGTCATACACAACAAAAAGTTTAAGCTCAGCAAAAGAAAAGCAAGATTCTTTGCTTGAATCAAATGCAACATTTTTCTAAAGATTCCTAGATTACCAATAGGAATACTAATAACCTCTTCACAGGTTTGCATAGCTCTATACTCACATATATTACAGGGATCTCCATGATATATACAATGATGTTTATATAAGCATATGAGGGAGAATTTAAAAATGGATGTTTGAGGTGAGATGAGACATGCAGATTTATCACTACAGTCAAAGTGCTAATAAATAAGAACCCTGAGTCAACTGTGTTGCTAACAATTCACTCGCATCAAAGCAGTGTTGAAGAGGACTCCTCAGTCTTCCAGAAGACTAAAATACTGCTGATCCCACTTAATCTCTCTGTTTTCAAGAGCAAACACGGGCTGCTGGACAAACAATTAAAACTCATGCATCACTTAATATTTAGGAGGAAAGTCCTGCTATCTGGAAGAATTTGTAAATCCTGATGTTTCAGAAGGACTTAATACTGGAGGTTCCTGTACTTGTATGATGTTATTAATTGGTGCTAAGTATCACACCCACAATGCTGGGCTTCCAAAACCAACCTGAAACCTCCTAGAGAAAGCAGACTGCCTAACAACACTTTTTAAAATCAAGACGTCTTAAAAAAAGTGAGTGTGCAGACATTGAAACATCTCTATCAGCAGTCACTTCCGAAAACTTTGTATTTATATGTACTCTTCATGTATACACGTGTGTTTGCATGTATGCAAAAAATATCACATACTTAGCTTCTAGCTGTGGGTTTGCAACTGACATTAAGAACACAAATTTCTTACTAATCTTAAATATGTTGCTCTGAGAAAGAGATCTTATTTAAAAATTAAAAGCAAGTTTTAAATACAAATGCTTACAGCTTTTGATACTCCTCAGCTAAATCTACTGATCAGATTTTTAAAGGCCTGTTTCTGAATTCCCTTTGGTTAGTAAAATCCTATGTAAGATCAACATCAGTTCTGCTTGAATAAGGAACGCAGAGTAGTTCCAACTGCACCAAGACAGCGTAAAAGTGACCATCAACAAGCACTCAAGAGATGCATCTTAAATCTACAGTCATCTCCACAGAATGTGCTTCATCTACCAAAACATACTTTTATTTCCCCACTTTTGATGCCACTGTACTACAAACCGCTGAGTGGTGGCTTTGCTTCTATGCTGAAAAATTTATGCAACTCCTGTTGTCCTGTTTAAAATTATGTCCTCATACAGACCTCCACAGTGTCTGTAAGATGAACACTTTAAAATACACAGCAGGCTTATACATGCTATAGTTGACAACTGGCTTCTGTTATGACCTTTACTTTCTCTTGTGATCTATCACTTGGGAAACAAAAGGTCCTAAGAGGTCTCAGCCATTAGGTATTCTGTTGCCCTCTCTTGGAATAGTTGTATTCATAGATATGGGTGAGTGACATGAATTAGTTCATCTGTGTATTTTTATCCCTTGCATTTCCCTTCATGAGTAACAACACCAAGTGTCATTTCACAAATGCAGCTGTGGCAGTACGTCCCCCCTGTCCCCCCCATCCTGCTGGCAGGAAAGGAAACTCCTCCAGGCAGGGAGAAGGGGAAGGAGAAAAAAAAGCCTAAAACCTGGAGGCCGCAGGTTAATATTTGAACTGGCAAATCGAGATGTGCCAGGTACACTGAGGTGACCGTCTTGGCCAAGAGGGATTAATGACCACAGTCAGATTCGACAGGGGTATAAACAGGGTCCCGCCAGACGACACATGAGCATCAGTCCTCCTGGGAGCAGCAGGTCTGCAGTCAAAGACTCCAACTCGGGTTGGGCACTGACTGAGGTAACTCCTGGTGGAGAGAGCCCTCAGCCTGTAGGGGAGTGATATGCACGTTTTGAGTCATCACTTTAAATCTCAAGGATGCTTAAGTCGCCTGTGCAGTACTAATTCCTCTTACACCATCGTGCCTGTGGTTTTATAAAATGTTACTGGACTTCTAACTCTTACTGAAGAATAAATCTGAGCTGTAACTTCTGTTGGATTTGGTTATTTGTGCATCTGTAACAGCAGCTTGTCCTACTCTTTGCCATGCTTTTGTACATGCCTGTTGACAGGCAGAGCATACAGTCAAAATGGCTTCCAAAAGTTTTGAGGGGTTTGTTTTGTTTTGTTTTTAAAAAAAGTCTTTGCTTGTTAGAAATGATACTGGTAGAATGAAAGAAGCGTAAGCACAGCAACAGCTTTACCAAAGATGAATAGATGAGTACAATAATTGCACTGCTATGAAGGACCTGAACTGAAACTTGCTTAGGTTTGCAGTTGAGGGTTCTTTTTTTAGTTTTGTGTGTAAATTAGAATAAAAACTCTAAGCAAAACCCCCTAGAAAAATTAGACATCACAATGATACTGAAAAATTTATTTCTCAGCTTTATTCCAATGCTGGGCCATAGTTATTCTACTATAATTTAACAGACTTTGACTGTGACATGGTACAGTTTATATATGTAGAGCAGAGCCCAGAATCATCTAAACTTTACTTGTTCCCAGGTCCCCTCAGATACGGAGCCATAGTGCACCAGTAAAGACTAATTTCCACAAGAAGCATGGGTGAGATGAGTACTTTCAAGTAGTCCTTTTCCAGAAAATGAGGATTAGTCAGCTACTAATAGTACATGACAATAATTTCGTCCTGTAGAATGACATGAACAAAAGGAACTCAGCTACATACTCAGAAATAAAGCTTTTACAATAGCTTGTAATAGTAGAGCAGATTTTCAGTTACTGAACAAATCATGTCTGTACTAAAATGACTCCACTTTTGATTCCTTAGTGAACAACTCTGAGCTTGAAATGTATGCTAATGAAATATGTAAAGGTATCATGGATGCCCCATTATCCAAAGAAGTAGAAAATAAATGAATACATGTTCTCAAAAGATGGGGCCAGTGCTTTTGGGTAGTCATTCATCGAGCAAGTGTCCACTGGGGGGCTTTTGGAATTTCAGATTTGATGATACTCTTGCAGTGTTTCATTAGTTCTGTTCACTTAATTATGTCTTGTCTAAATGATCACTTTAATTTTTTATAGTACCAGATTCGCTTCAAAGAAGCCAGTCATGCAATACTAAAGGCATACGGCTTTATAGCTCCAAGCAGCCGTTAAAAGGAGTGGAATCCCTCCGGACTGCAGTGGAGACTTCAGTGGGCACAAATGCAATGAAATGTTACCAATTTTGCATCACTTTTATACAGAACAGGTGTCTCATTGTAAAAAATTCCTACAGGTGCTGAGAGAAGATAAACCATAGAGACAACTACTTCACTTTAGAACAATTGCATTAGGCAGTATAGGCACAGTTTTGGCACAGCTTGTGTTGCTTTTTCAGTGTTACTGGCAACTTCCTGAAAAAAAGAAAAACTTTTAGGATTAGGATTTTAGGATTAATTCTTTCCCTATGTATTTATCTGGGTATGTTACATATCATTGAAGAGCCACACTTACAAAACATAACCCTCCAGCAGATACTGCTCAAAGAAATAGGGCATTATGATCACAAAACACTTGAAATAATCTCTTTTTTTTTCCCCTCAATTAAAAACAGTTGTGGGGGTGGGAGGGTCATGTTTTACTTAGATGCTCAACCACAAAGGAAGATCTGTCTGCTCATTCACAGAACCTTTTTTCCCACATGTAAGAGAATGAAAATTAAAATCCAAAAAGCCCAGATGTACAAGTTGAAATTCCAATCCCACTACAGGATCATTTTGTCCACTGATTTCAGTGAAGACAAAGTTTTACATGGAGTTCATAAAGCTCCAGCCTGTCCACCTTCCCCCATAACACTTGCCATGGAACCTTTCAGCCAAATTCTTGCATATTATTCAGTCAAGTACCCATGGGGATGTGAGGGCAAAGGAAGAAAGGAAATAGATATTCAGTGAACCTCCACAGCATATGCAATTCAGAGACACTAATAAGCACAGCGGTGTGGAAAAGATCAGCAGACCTGTTCTTAACACCTCCTCAGCAGTCAATGCTCTCTCTGTGGACAACAGGCACTCCTACCATTTGCTAGTAATGGGAGAATTATTCTAAGCCAGTACTCCAGTATGAAAGGAGTGTTCAACTGAAAACAATGCTGGTCTTGGGGCTCTTACAGGAAACCTCCCAGCACAAAGTCCTGGACAGGCATGACAGTGTTCAATCCGTCATACAATTTTTTTCATTTTCATTTGTTTCAGTCAAAGGCTGCATTAGTGGAAATCTGATCAAAAAATCCTGTATGTCGAGGCTGTCTCTTCAAAAGAATTCATATGCTTCAGGGCTTAAATCCAAACTGTAACAGTTAGTATGAATAATGTGAATATGGTGGTAACCAGTCCAACAGAATACTCACCCAGAAGTTGCATTATCTCTGCCTCTGTGTTTCCTACACAAGATTTTTAGGGGAATTCAAATGTTACAATTTTTGCAAGTCCTTACTCTTTAAAAAAAACTTTGTCTTGTAATTGCAAACAAACACTGTGTACTTTATAGGTCTTTAATTTTCTTTAGCGGTTTGGCCCCAAGATGGACTTTAGAAGTTATTTCATTTCGTATACTTTTGTAATGAGGATGCACAGTACAACTAAATTTACTGTAATGACAAGGAACTGTAGTTAACAAATGTCATCTCTCTACCTGCATCATATGTATCAATTTCCTAAGCTCACCATTTCCTGTTCTGCCAGGGCATGAAGGACCTCTTGATTTAAAAAAAAAAACAAAAAAACCACAGTATGTGATTTCTATTATTTTCAGTAAGGGGTTCTGAGTAGGCAGGATAGTATGCATATCCTACTGCGTTCTTTTTTATACAGTTTTTATGTCTAACCTTCGTATTTTATTCAGATGGGGAATCCTAAGCTGGGAAGTCTTTCACAATAAGCAAAAAATGAGTACTGAAAAGGTGCTCTAGTGTCTAAAAAATATTGTCACTAAATTTCCACTTGTCTTTTCAGACTCCCCTGAAAATAACCTCCTCATTTATGTGTGCCTACAATGAGTGAAAAGGTCAGTACACTGCAGAAACAGTGCTTGTGAAGAACAGCTGTCATAGCCTAGCTTGTGAAGTCATCTCTGGTTGCTTTACTTTCAAGAAGCATTACAAAAATCTTAGAAACAGCTTCAAAAGTGCAGTCACTGCACTGTGCAGCTTTCTGACAATTCCTGCTCTGGCTCTATTTTGACATTAAACAAACTCAGAATAAAAAAAAGTCCTGTGGTTGGGGAAAAAAAAAATCCAAACCACTGACACTTAGGTAGTTACATTTAGCAGCTTTTCAAGGCTTTGATCACCTGCCACCTGCCTGAAGGTGATATATGGTTAAACACTCCCAGCCAAAAGCAGTTCCTGGGAAGAAGATATTATCACTACAAGAGTAGTAAGGGAGATTGATCATAATGCAGTACATTGAACTGTGCCTCTGAGACTTCAGATTTTCTTCCTCAATACAGACAACTGTAAAAATCTGTCCTCATTGTTTTTAATTACTTTTTGCCAACTTAGATTTTTTCTTACTACGATTTCCAAGATTTAGATCTGCAGTAAAAGAATTACAAGTAAATACTACAGAAAGCATTACAAAAAAATTACACCAGTTACTATAAGTAGCTGAATATCTACAAAGATACAGAGCTACTAAAACTTGATGGAAAGTGATCATCAGACTTAATTTTCAGAGCAAACAGGGCTCAAACTAACACAGATAAAAGGGGTAAAATCCTGATCCAAAGCACACTGGTGTCAATGGAAAGACTGATCAACCTTTCATTTCTCTGGGCAAAGATGAGACATGGGGACAGGTGGGGAGGTTCAGGGGATGGATAGAGAAATAAATTACTGAAATGTCAGCTAGAACATGAATTGGGATCTCATCAGCTATTCTGCAGTAATGGTCCCAGTGGAAAGTATTTGATCCCTATAGCAAATGTAAAATAACTTGCCTGTGCTCCAATGATGAGCAATTTACTTACATTTATGTCGGGTATCAAAGAAAGTCACACAGACACTTGCGATGATACAAAAGATACGCAGCAAATTCATGACCTAGTCATGACCACACATTAACCTATTTAAATAGCCATGTCCATTCTTTCCAACATATTGTTTGTCCTCACCATCAAAAGCAAAGCAGAGAATTCTAACCAAATGTTGATAGTTGCCACGGGACTTACCACTTAACCAGTCTAGACATTGACATGATAACCATCATTACAGTATTAGGGGCAAAATACATTGACTGAGAGTAGCATAAGATTTTTTTACTTAGCTCTGACTCTCACATGCCTTTGTACTGATATCTGAAAGTGCCTTTTTCCCTCTTCCTCACCGAAAGCCTATCTTGGAATACTGAGTATGCACTAATCAGTAGGCACGTAAGTTTGGTCAGCCAGGGTCTGGAGAAGAACCTCACTTTCTTCCTTATGGACAGTTTTGCATGGTGTCCTGCCATGGATTGAGTTGTAGAGGGGCAAATAACCTTCAGAATTTCCTTTTGCAGGTACCATTAGTTATTTTTGTTCTGAGGGAGATAAAGAGTGTCACAGTTATGAATCCCAGTGGAACTGAGTTTGAGGCTCCAGAAGCACCCCTCACTTAATATTTGGGAACAAATCCCAAATTGCTTGTGAAAAAAATAACTTAAACTACACTATCATGTAGGCATACAGGCCCACTCTCAATCCCTAAAAACCAGGAAGAAGTTCACAAATATAACCTATGTAAGCAGGAATACCCACGAGAGAGAGTTGTATTTTATGTGATGATGAATCACATCAGTGACAGGAAAAATCTAGAATCTTACTCAAGGAAGTAATGTAAATCACATACAAGGAATGATAAGCAGATTTCAAGATTCAGATTAATATGCCATCCCAGCCCTGGATACTCAGATTACTATGCTACTTCAGTTCACCAGATAGTTTTAATTGAGAGAAAAGGAAAGTTCTCAAAACCAATAGAGAAAAAGTGAATATGAATATGAATATCCCTGAGGTATCAGTACTGGCACTTACCAGTATAGTGCTGAACCCAGAGCAGCAAATGTCTAGTACCCTTCCTGTGCAGATGCTGGTATTCCTGAAGTTAATTCCCCGGACTATGAGATGAGAAAAAAAATAAGAAAATGGAACCACTCTTACAGAGAACAACAGACCCCCTTCCAAATTGTCAAAAGGCTCTTCACTATAGCAAATTCTCATGTCACACTTTTTTGAAGATTATATTTCAATATTTCTGCACGTTAATTATATACACACAATCCCACCAAACGATTGGATTACTAAAAATCAATTTACTGTGGGATTACTTAAATACCATACTATGTATCCACTGACTAGCTGCACATAGTGTGTGTGATGTTCTGACTTGAGTGAGCTCAGCTCAAAAGGCACCTGCACAAAGCTTTTCAAAGCAGCTGCAATAAATTTTACTGGATGTGGGAAACCTTATAAAAATTAAATAATGTCATGCTTTATAAGCATTTCATTCAATGTGACTAAACACATGGATAGCATTGAGGATGATATTTAACTTTTTCCATGTGCAGATTTAATACTGCACAAAAATTTGGGTCTCCTATTGCTAATTTTCCACCATGTGGTAACTATTTAGTTGTTTTTTAAATGTTACTGAATTACAGAGTTGAATTACAGAGCACAGCAACTACCAGTGGGTGTTGGGGGTATGCATGTCCCTCTGGCTTAGCACAGGGTCACATATACTGGCATTAAATCATGACAGTATTCCTATGGTAGTACTGGTTAGGTTAACACAGGAATGAACATGCTAGTTTGCAAAATCACACACTTATGTACTTCTAAAAATAGAGAATATTAATGTCAGATTTGACTGATGTGATTCCATCAAGTTCCTGTCATTTTTAGTACACCTGTGACAATAATGTACTGTACAGAGTATATATGATGCTGGTGGAAAGCCCTGTTAGCATACACAGCTCAATTAAATCAAATTCGACTAATATATACAGCTGTGCAGGTCCAGATGTAAACTGAGAAGTGTCCGTGAAAGTTGAGGTTAGAAGCATTCACAATACGGAAATCATGGAAAAAGTATGTTTTTCAGCTTCTCTCACAGGTTAGTTACAACCTTAATCACTCTTTTTGGAGAAAGAAGCACTTTTACAGACCCACTGCAAACCACCACAGGAGAAAGAGAAACAATCACCACAAACTCTTCACTCTTTATCAGTGATGAAGATCATTCATTTCTAGCGAGAACAACAGATCTTTGTTGTCTTTAAAAGTACATCTTTTAAAATTTAACTAAAGATTTTTATTGTCTACACTATATACTAAAATATGTCACTGTTGTGGTATCTGAACTTGTTCCTCAAAAGAAGAAAAAGATCTGCCAGACCTTAGGCACCCCAAGCTTGTGTACAGATATATTGCTTTACTACAAGCTTTATGGAGCATTAGCAACACTCTTAAAGCATCCAAATTCATATTTCCTAAATTAGTTTATTTCTTTACTTAGAACATCCTTGGTAGTGTTTGATATAACACTCAGAGCAACACAACAGACCACGATAATAATAGTATTGATAAGAATGGAACAAAGAATACAATTCCTAGCAATGTGAGCATGAAGATTTTTGTTATCTTTTTAGAAGTCAGTGGTAATTAATGCAGTCTTAGCCAAGTTTAATTAATTCTCTGCTAGTCGTTGTCTCTCAGTATTGAGGGGAACAAAGATTTCTCTCACATTTTCTATTATCCCATGTTTGTAAACACATACAGAGTAAAAGACTGAGTAGTAAAGAATACATCCCAGTCATTTGCCATTGTTTTCTCTCTAGACATATTACAGAGATATTGTACGTACAGCACAATCTATGTCAGGCAGTAAAGGGAGCAAGGTGTGAGCTTACTACCTTACACACTGCCAGTTCCAACTTATATTTGTCCAAACCCTCTGTAGTAGTATTATTATTATCATTATCATTATTGTTGTTGTTGCTGTTATTAAGAATGGTAAAAGACAGAGGAATGGATAGAAGCAGACCCACAGCCCCTCCCCTGGAAAATGACAACCAAGATGAAAGATGGTGGAACTGCAAAGACAGAATGAAGAAAAAAGCTAGGGAGGATACCCACACAGGGAAAAAGAAAAAAAAAAAAAAAAAGAAGAAAAAAAAAAGTCAAAAGCAGAAGGAGCAAAAAGATCGTCAAACAAGTATCCATTCTTCTGATTCCCACTAAAAAAATTCTGTTCAAGACATTGTATAAAGTACTGAATCCACTTCCATGCATCTGTTCAGGACTGTCTATATTCTGGAGAGTTTTATGAAAAATCACTACTTTTGCTGAAACACACAAAGTGGCTCAGCTTCAGAATATACATTAATTCTCAGAATATCCTTTGTCTTAAGTTTGTGCTGAGACCCTTGAATCACGTCCCTGTCCTTATATCAGTAACTCCCCATGTGTATTTTGCTGGAGAGTATTATGTATATTAACAGTATTTTGATAGGCATTTCCACATTTTAGCTCTCATTTAAATGTTACTGTATCTTACTTATCTTAGCATTTTTGTTCACAGAAGAAACCTTGCAGCTATTAAATTGCACATAAACTATTGGAAGATTCAGACAGCATCAGTCTGGCCTTTCTGCTTTTTTGTGCTTGGTAACAGACATAAACAGCACCTTCCCTGGCTAACTATTTTTTTGGCATGCGGCAAATCCAAGACCATAGCATTTTTAAATATTAATTAGATACTACAACTACAACTGTATCGACAATCAGCAGTACTTACTCTTGTTAATAATGCCAAGTTCCCAGGAGCTCACTAACGATCCTCATCTAGACAATCATGCCTGATGAACAGGATATGGGTCAGTGAATTAGCAAGTAGTCTTTCACTAAGACATCACTCCACAGTTACAGCATGGCTTGCCAGGCCAAGTCCAAAATGAATGTACATGGAATCTCCATTTGCTTCTTGCTCAAAAAAGCAAGTTCTTCTTTCATCTGTTGTTTCCACTATGGGGACTAGACCCTCTGCATTAACTCCATCAACATCTAGTGTTTCAAAATTTCATAAAATATAGGGAAAAGGACTGCATAGCATGCGTTTATTAACAAGTAGTTTCTGTAGAGAGGCTTGTTTTCCAATACATAAATAAGACTGGTTTATAATAGGTCTTACCTGACTGTAATGGTTTAAAACCTGTATTGGGTTTCTGTGGCAAGGTTTTGGTAGCGGGGGGGGGGGGGGGGGGG
>JANZLQ010000056.1:13952654-13974602 GCA_026212715.1 Elanus axillaris
ATTGAGTTAATTTCCCCAAGCTGAGTCTGTTTTGCCTGTGACGGTGATTAGTGAATGATCTCTCCTGTCCTTATCTCTATCCACAAGCCCTTTGTTATATTTTTTTTCCTCTCCCCTGTCCAGTGAAGAGGGGGGGGAGTGATAGATACAGCTTTGGTGGGTACCTGGTGTCCAGCCATGGTCAACCCACCACAAACCTTAAAATAGCTCTTACAAAAGGACAGACCTTCTGTATGTTAGTTACATTATAATATGAAAGTAGTTCATTAGTACCTAAAGAACTGCATCTCTGCAGGAGGTTAATACCATTCTCTTTCTGCTGTTGGCATGATAATCTTTCCCAGGACTTCAAAGCTCCCCCTAGCATCCTGTGGAGGACAAAGCTTGTTGTAGGTGAAGGGAACTGAGCGTTTCTATGTGATTCTACCATTTCCTTTGTTTGGAAACTTAAAAGACATTGTTGTAGAAAGCTACCCAGTAAATCTAACATTTGTTGTATTATGTTCTATATAGAGAGAATCTATCTTTCATAATGTAAAGGCCAAAAGTACAGATCTGCGTGTGCCCATCAGGGCAGAAGAACAGAAGAAAGAAGCACAATGAATGAATCTCTCCCATGGAAAAGAACATTGTCATCCACCTTAAAGATAAAAACCAAAGCATTTCAAAACCCATCCAGATATCAGTTTAGACTGCAGACATGATAACACTTAACCTGGAGAAACTGATGTATTTCCTGCAACTTTCTGCATATATCTTATTATTTTCTGCATCTGGTATGTAAATCTTAATATTGTAAAGTTAGATTCATCATAACTGAGGTGGCAGACTTATTCTCTCATTTCAAATTGCGGCCTGTTAAAGACTACACTGATCACCAGGGGTTTAGAGATTCTGAGCTCCAAGATGACACATAACTTCTTATTGCAACTGCAGTTAGACTGAAAGACAACAAAGAAATGCTAGTGGAGCCAACTTACCTCTGTATGAGAAAAGCGTTTTTCTGTCTCCCTGAGTATGTTACAACACCAGGCATCAATATTTTTTCATGGGAGAAGGATGAAGCTGGAGCACCTGCAGTCAGGTACAGTGCAGACAACAGATGCTGGGCAAACTACAAAAGAATGCTACTGATGCCGCAAGAGTAGACAGCCAGACCTTTGATAGCCTTGCCATCTAGCACTGAGCCAAAACACCCAACCATGCTGAGCAACATGCTAGCTGGAACCAAACTTAGACTGATCCAGTGCAAAGGTGAAAAGATGGTGCAGTAGCTTCAGTGACACTATGCTACCTGTGCTCCTGTGGTTTTATTTCATCTGGCTGAGCTGTTATTTTCTTCACCAAACATCTGTTTGTCATCTCTGCCTCTGCTTATGGATCTACCAGTATAGTGTTGATACGGGAGCACTCAGAATGAAATTAGATACTGAGCTCCTGAACATCCTTCTTAAATCATTTCCTGGCATTACTGGATGAGCTGCCTACAATACAGATCTAATGCCAAAAGCAGCTACTGCTTTCTGGTTAATGTTGCTCTGATACTTGTCAGGGAAGAAAGCAAGCAGGCACTTAGAGCTGCTGGTAACTACCTCAAAATACTTGCTGGGGAAATAAAATTAACCACAATTATCAAAAGTACAATGACAAGAATCTCTTGTACATATAAGCATGCATATGAATACACAGAATGGAACATGAACCTAAATCTGAAACTTTCTTCACTATCTCTATTTCAGTCTTAGAATCTATTTTGGCATTTGTATTTTATCCATACAGATGATTTCATAAATAAATTTGTCCTGAATGCCCCAAAAATTAGCATCATTGTAGAGAAAGCCATAGCCCATCTGTCCAGGCACAGGGTGTAGGATAATCTCTGCACAACAACTACTGAACTTGTCACCAAAAATTGCACTGAGCCCATTTCTATCAGCTCCCATCCAAATCCAAGCCTTAATCTTTAACAGAAATTAAACTATTCCATTCTACTTCTACTCCCAGACCTACCTGTGGTTTGAGTCAAACAGAAGGGAAAAGCAGGGGGTAAGGAAAAGTGCTGCAAAAGGGAAAAGGGCAGAAGAGAAAAAAAGGAAAAGTAAATAAAAGCCTTTCCCCTCCAAATTTATCTTTTGCCAAAGGAAAACAAGGAGAGATTATAACTGTGGGAACAATTGGTCTTGTCAACAAGGGTTGTCAGATAACAGCTTTGGACGTGTTTGAAGTACCATAGATGAGAAATCTAGATGTTTGCATTGTTCTGAGGAAGAAAAAACAGTAAAAAGAAGTGTTTAAGTGTCCCTGACATATAAAACTAAACTCTGGAGTTTAAAGTCAGATTGCTTGGATTCCTAGTGTCATTATCCTGCCCCTTTTAAAGATCAGAGGGGCTTGTGAAGCTGTGACTGTTGGCATATTCACCATATATGAAAACTGACTATAAAGCAAAAATAAAGATGAACACTGAATTATTGAGTATAACGGGAATACTGCCTCTGTCCCTGTTTAGATGCACTAAAGATTCAGACCAGGGAAGTGAACAATAAAAAGCTGAGCTTTCTCATAATTTATATCTGGTTTTTTTTCCAACATACTGCTGCTGCATTGGTCCTCTGTTTTGCACCCTCTCGCGTGTTGTCAAACCTTATGCACCCATAAAGCAGTGGGAAGAAGGTGAGAAGAGTAACAAAACATGGGACACAATACAAATCAGTCAGGGAGGAGCTAAGAAACCAAGGGTAAAAATTGCTTTGAAAACTAGGAACACTACAGGGAAATAGAAGTTCTTGGATTTTTTCTTCTGCAATATACCTTTACCCTCTATTGAAATTAGCTCCTGTGTTATGTTTTTAGCTACTACAACACTGCACATTTACCACCAGATTTCTCTACTTATACATTGCTCACCAAGTAGATTCCCATTATCCTTCTGATATGTACCACCTATAGAGCAAACTAAAATTGATTTCACTATCACTTTACAGAAAAAAAAAGTATCTCAAAAACAATTATGTAAGTCAGCTTCTCTACAGCTTTCTGAACAGCTTTCTCAAATTTAAAAAGGGTGAAGCTTTAAGTTATGGTCAAAGTTACAAGATCACTGAGACATTTAAGCAGCTTTCCCTCACATTGGGTCTGTACATAAATAGACGATCTTCATTCTCGGTGCTTTCAGTTTTCAAGCCTCATCAAGCCTGATGTAGATTCAATGGAGATGTTGATGTCACATACACACACCAAAAAAAAGTCTAAATATGCATAAATATGAAAAAAGGATACATGAACCCACTAAGAATAAAATGTTTTGCAGATTTTGTATATAGCATTCCTTAAATTTGCAAGAATTCATTAACTTTCAAAACACTCCTAATCCAGGGGAAAGGTAAAAGTGTAATATAGCTAGCACAAGCAGGGCTGAACTCTTAAAGGACTTGTACAAGGCATGGCCTATTTCACACACATCACCACCCTGCTATAATAGGACACGCATGGCTGAGAAAGTTCTTATCCCTGTAAGAGGGTATTTATACTTGGGAATGCAGCAGTGCCTCACAAGTATGTAAAACACATCTCAACAGAGAGTCATATATATACAACTAGTTTCTATACATATGAATGTTGATACCTGCTATGCTAGAAGTACAGATATTCCTATAGCAGTGTAATTTTTTAACAAGTGTTTCAATAGAAAAATATTTCTGTAAATACTAAGTGTAATTGTATGTGCATATAAGGTATGTGTAACACTCACACACACACTATTACTCAGAACTTTCTCCATCTTGCTTTTTTTACAACTGGAGCACTAGAGCCATCTACCCACTGCTATTTCAATATTAATCTCAACACACTTTCCTTCCAGAAGCCTTCCAGCAAAGATGCTTGGGGATTATACGAACAGACCTCCTTTCCAATCCTTTTTTAAACTGAGAATTTCTTTGAACAAATTTTCACAGGAAAACAAAGAAAACCAAAGTTGTTTAGGTGAACACAAGTGCAGGATTTTGGTGTAAAGTGTTCTTAATACCTCTTATTTCTTGCAGCAGTACTTGGACATGGTTTCAGTGTGATTGTCGTGGTTTAACGCCAGCCAGCAACTAAACACCACGCAGCCGCTCACTCACGCATCCCCACCCAGTGGGATGGGGGAGAAAATTGGGAAAAGAAGTAAAACTCTTGGGTTGAGATAAGAACGATTTAATAGAACAGAAAAGAAGAAACTAATAATGATAATAATAACACTAACAAAATGACAACAGTAATAGTAAAGGGATTGGAATGTACAAATGGTGCACAGAGTAATTGCTCACCACCCGCCGATCAACACCCTGAGCGGTGATCCCCACCCGCACGCCATCCAATTATTTCCTGGATGTGATGTCCCATGGTATGGAATACCCCTCTGGCCAGTTTGGGTCAGCTGCCCTGGCCATGTCCCATCCCAGCTTCTTGTGCCCCTTCAGCCTTCTTGCTGACTGGGCATGAGAAGCTGAAAAATCCTTGACTTAGTAAAACACTACTTAGCAACAACTAAAAACATCAGTGTGTTATCAACATTCTTCTCATACTGAATCCATGACATAACACTATACCAGCTACTAGAAAGAAAATTAACTCTATCCCAGCTGAAACCAGGACAAGGTCCTTTCTATCTGAACTATTCTATTCTGTTCATATTTCAATGAGCAGATCTCATCCTGCTTTTTCCCCTTTTCCAGCTTCCCTCTCCACAGCTTTTTCTTCTCTAAGTCAAGCACAGTTTGGAAAGGAGTTACACTAAGCAAAGAAAAGGACCCTTTTGCTCCAGTTAAATAAATAAATAGTTAAATAAAACTGTCTCGCCCTCCATGTTACTCAAGTGTAACCTTAAAATGGTGAAGAGTTTGTATGAAACCATCCCCTGTACATATTTACAGGATGTGGACATATGCATGCACTTACAGGCACATGCACACTGATGTACTATACACCTAAAAGCAGCGCCTCAATTAAATGAGAGAACTTGTCTTTTATTTGCTTCCTGAGTCAAGCAGCAAATTACGCCTAAGACAAAAATAACAGGGCATAGCAGAAGGCTGCTGTGAAAAGGAATAAATCGGAAGCAACCACTGCTTTAGCTTGCTTTCTAAAGTGCTGCTTTTTAAGTGATCTTTGAAAGACTTGGATAGGCTGAATAACCTTTCTCTGATCACAGGGGATGAAGCTCAGACTACTTTGCACAAAGCTTAAGTAGCAGAAATTCTTCTATGTACCAAAAGGAGGTGTGGAGCACTTGGGATAAAGGGGAGGCGACCTTCACAGAGCTAGTTGTTATCAGGCTGTGATCCATACCATTACCCTTTATATAGGTACTGTTCATACTCTAATTACCACAGGATAAATTGGTGTGCTAACTTAAAGTGGGCAACAGCAGCTACGTGGTATCTGTTCATTATTAGTGCAGTTGTACTCCAAGATCCATGCTATACAGCTGATCTCCTAGTGACAAAATAAAGTCACTTTACACAAGCTTCAAGGTACAATCATAACAACTTGTCTCTGTGCCTACACTTACAAAATATTGCCCCTTTTCTTGTTTGTTTTCAGACACACTCAGCTGTGGAAGCACAGAGTCCACAGCCCTCCTGTGGCCTATTGCATCGCCTATATGGCTTCCTCAAATAGCTTAATTAGGTACCCTTGGGAGATTTTAACATCAATTAACTCAAATTGTTCTACTAAAGTAAACAATGGACAAAATCCTGTTTGTATTACTCAAACAGTTTAGAATACTTGTTACTGAATGAGTGGTGAGAGTGTATCTTCCAGACTCTTTTGTGCCTGATTCACATCAGTCACATCCAAAGATGAGTTGATACAGGCCCCAGTAGCAGAATTATAGCCTGGTGATCAAGATGCAGCAGTTCATACATTTAACTCTGGAAAGACTTTTAACAATTCCAGTCTGTAGGCCTAGAGCTGACCATCAAACAAAGCAAGCAGGATTTGACCCACAGTGTGCTCCATTTTGAAAGTACACAGCTGGGATTATCAGCATAAGCAAATGTTGGCAATGTTTAACTCTGACAGGGATGTTCTGTTACATATGCTATGGGGCTGTCCAAATCCCTGGCAGAAAATAAAGTGCCAGTGTTTAAGTAACCAAAGATTTAGAAATTCCACATTTGTTTATTTTAGGAGCTCTAACTGTACTCCGAAGGATAGCTACAGCACTACAAGAAGGTTATTCTGAGGACAATTCATTGCCAAAAGATAAATCCTTATCAAATAGAAATCAGCAAGAGACAATTTCTCAGATTCGTTGCAAGAATTAGCTCTGAACTATTTAGTCTTTAAAGGAAATCTCCTTCCATCCAGAGTCCTGGATCACTTCTATTAAAGACTGAACCTTCCTCACTTTATCACCTAAGTATCTGCTGATACCGGCTGTAAATCAGGAACTTAGAAGAGAAGCTGAATCTATATCATGTTTACTGTGGCTTGCTTGTCTCCATTTGTTTAAATCGCCTCCTATAACAGATTTGCTGAAATTGGTCCAGGAAGGCTGAAGTGTAGCAAATTTATGTATATTTGACAGAGTAAGCTGCAACTAGATGGAACTTATGAACAATAAGCCCGACAAATAAAACCTCCTCCTTCATATTTATCTTTCACAAGCTCATACAAACACCTACCCTCTTTTCTTGCACCTCATAGCACTCCAGAGCAGAAAAAAGTTAAGACTGAACCAGCAGACAAATGAAAGCTACCAACACTAAAAAAGACATAAAAGCCTAAAGTAAATCATAAAATTCTAAAGCAATATCCGCTCAATTTCATTTACAATGCTTCTCAATATAACTCATTTATCCTCTTACTCTATACTGTCTAACTACACAGTAAGTGTTTCAAAAAACTTTTTTGTCCTTTTTGCTAAAGTACTTTGTACGGTGTTGGCTTTCAACTATTAATAACAATAACCTGTAACTAATGTTTACCTAAATGCAAGTCCCCAAAATACTGACTTGGAAATGGATGGTCTATTTACTTAACTTCTGATGAGTACAAACATTCAATCTTTAAAATTGATTTATTTCTAAATGCTCATTCTTCCCCATTTAATTTTCTGACAGAAGTTACCCGTAGGTTAATAGAAAAGTAAAGCTGGAGTAGTCAACAGCAGAATACTAAGCTGCAGGTTTCTACTGTAAATGCAATTTCAAAGACAAGCCTTTTGCACAGGCTCCTTGTCCATTCTTTTTTAGCATTTTCTTTTCTTATCTTTAATTGCTTTCAGGAATATTCCAACATAATGACTTTTTTTTAATTTATATTTAAGATTTAGTGCCCACTGAAGAAATAATTTGCAATAAATGCAAATAATGCACCTTGTCTAGTCCAGGACACCTGCTCAGGAATCATCATGTTACAGTTATGTACATCTGTAAGGCACATCTGTATTTCTAGCTCATCTTGCATGGGACCAAATCATCATCGGATCTTTACAAATCATACCCTGTTTTTATACTTCTCAGCTGCAGTAGCTTCATTTTCCAAATTCCATTATTTCTAGCTACATTTCTTTCCAACTTTAATGTCCTGCTCAATGTATTCGTAATAGTAATCCCTATCTTTAACTGTTCTTGTGTCTACGTATTTCGCTACAGAGTGTATAACATCATATTTGCCATGAACCACTCTCAGTTATTATATCCCAACTCTCATTAGTTTATCTTCTTACTCCCAAAACCAAAAGAACATCTGTTCTGACATTACAAGATTTGTTCAAGCCTTCCCACCTCACAGTGTAATCTGAAGCCAAACTCCCATCTCTTTTCTGTTAAGTTCCACAAGGTGATGGCTAACACAAGAGGAAACATGATTTCCCCAAGAGCTTGAAGTCTTTTGACAGCAACACTAGAAGAACTATATTTTCTCTTCTTAAAAGTGAAAACAACTATTCAGTTACTAGAGACACAATGTGAAATGGCTTTCCCATTCTTTCAAGATTTTGAGGATGTCAGCTTTATCATGGCTCCTGAATCTGAATGGAATTTTTTAAAAATGCAAAGATTTATCAAACTGAAAATCTGAAAGATAATTGTTTCAAGCTAAATGAAATACAGTGCTTTGATTAAAACCACTTTAAAAGGTTTGATTTTTTGAATAAAGTTATTCACATTCTAAATTTGAAGACCCAAGTCAGTTTCCACCCAAGCTCCTTTTCTCTTGCTTCTACAGATGAGGCAGTACGGTGTTGAGCCCTTTTCTTGGAGTGACAAAACCCAGTAGTATACTGCCAAGTAGCTGCAAGATATCTCTGCTGGCAAGTCAACTGTAAAATCATACAGATTAGTTAAGAATTGCCCAAGAACTCACAAATATTATTTTTATAGTACACACACTGAACTTTCAAAGCAATTGAACAAATTAAGACTCTTCTCTTCTTGGCCTTCTTACTATTTCTGCCCTTTCTGCACAACTGTTTTAATCAATTCTGGCTTACTCCTAACATGCTCCAAAAAGCCGTATTTGTTTACTTTGAATATCCAGTGCAGGCATCAGATATATTTCCAAAGTTACCTCACAAAGTAATTCACATGCATTTCTCTTCACAAGTACAATCACACCTATACTTGGAGATCACTAAGCTGAAGAATGTAAAATATAACATGGAATAAATTATAAGTACATATAGAATAAGGTAAACAGTATTTCACCTCTTTTTCTAATCATCATCAGGTACATCAGCCTGGTAACAGCAACTGCAGAAATATTTGCCAAAAAGGAACATGCATGTATGTCATGAGTTACCTGGTCTGAGGGCCCCTATAATGTACGATGGCATTACCATCATCAGTATAATTTTCATTTTCCTGGTATGGTAGAAATTCGTGTGTTCATGTGTATACACACATGGCTGTGTATAACTGGGATCTAAAATTATAAAGAACTATTCCAAACTGTGAAAAACCTTTTTTAATCTTAGCAGATTTAAAATTATTTCTATTTCTATAATATATCTATCTCACAACCCTATTTTCAGAACTTTTAGGCAAAACTGCAAAATTTGTACCAAAAAGTAGAAAACAAATATCAGGTTACTTTGTAACTCATTATTCACATAGATCCATGCCTTTGCTAACCCAAATGGTGGCATGTGAACTCCACTTCTTGTACATTTTAGCTGCAACAGTGATGTGCATTCTACAATCATCAATGTAAGTTAATGCCTAATCTGTTCCCAAATGCTCTAAGTTTTCTATACTGAAATCAGAGTTCTAAAATTAGTATTTTTCAGATATTTATAATTTCCTGCAATCATTTTTTGAATATATTTTTTAAAGTATGAAACAACTGTATGCAGTAATTAGTACTTAATGGACCTTCTATAATCATCTGTTGAAAACAGTTTCAAATTTCTGTCACTGTGTTAAAATACACTGCACAATTATTGTATTTTGCAGCTATTTCACCTGTAGGTTTTAATTCCATCAAAAAAATCCTTTCCCCCCTAACAAAATCTTCACTTTCAGCAAATGTCTAAGCTGTGTCTCAGGGTAGCCTCAAAAGTTTCAACTTCATTTTCAACATAAAAATATAGCAATAATGTGTTGAGTTGATGACAAACTAATGATAAAGCCCCTATTAAACTGGCTTCCTAAAAGACTGATATCAGAAAGGAACTTCAGCGCAGCAGTATTTGGTACTGAATCCCCCATACAAAAGTCTGAACCAAAGGAGTGCCTGACTTCCCTTGATTTAACTGGGAGTTACATAAATAAATTGTTTCATTGGTTGTTTGCTAGGCTGCCCATACAACACAAGGAGAAAGTTAGATGTCTCAGAATATCACCCCAGATGAGCAGCCTGGTAAGTTATTTGAAGCTAATAAAGAAATTCTAAGAAAAGAGGGTGTATATTAAATTGTTTTCCTTTCCAGGAATCCTCTGGAGTACTACATAAATCCTTATTCTCTAGAAAGATAGACAACATGGCAAATTATTTACCTTTGAAAATGTGTCCCAGCTATCAGAGAGGGCTGTGGTCAGCAGTAGTCTCAACACACTTGAATTAGCTTAGGGTCAGCTTCAAGAAAACACAATTAAATTTAAAAAAACAAAACAAAACAAAAATACTAATATTAGTTTTCCTTCCTTGGACTAGAAGTTTCACTTAAAATTGAAGCTTAGACTGTAATGACTCCTAAAGCTGGAAATTTAGGAAAAATACCAGATATGGTAAGATTTAGAAATGCTGTATCAGTCTCAAAAAACCTTTCTACCTCACCTCATCTCTCTGAGCACATGGGTGGCCTACGGCTGCCTGAAGAGATCAAGGGCTGACCTAGAGTGTGTGCTGACACAACCAACCTATTAGGGACTGAAGATAAAAGTATAACACTAGGAATTGATGACAGAATTTGCTCTAATCACTTCCACCTACCTTGATAAGACAGCAAAGGAAATACCTCTGTCTCAACCATTCAACTTGGGGAAAACTGACTTGTTAGGGGAAAAAAATCTGCAAAATAATGCTTTAAAACATCTGTTCAAAGTCTCTTAATGTATCTCTGTATGTCTTCAGATATTTCACCTGAAGGTCAGAGACAAAAGAAACCAGTGATTTTTGTTGGTTTGGTACCTAAGCATAAGAAAAGCATGAAAAATAAAAATTATACTTGAACTCCATAGTTCAGGTTCACAAATCATTCTGAAAAATAAACTGTTGCCCAAACATTTCAGTTTATTCCCACAACTGAAAAAAACAGATGTGTCATAAGATAGCAGAGAGCTTTAACAGCTTTTGGGCATAATCCTCCTGAGAATACCAACTATTCCCTTTAACTCTGAATTTGTATACTTAGTAATGCTGCATGCAAAGCAATTTTTAAACTAGAGTTTACTTAAAGTAGATAAGAGACCAAAGCTGTGTGTTTCAAACTGTTAGGACTTGCTAAGTATGATAACTGACTTACTTATCAAATACAGTTTATCTAAATGACAGTGTGAAATCCTCACTGTTTGCCTGTATTAGTTTTAAGTGCCTTCTAATACCAACTCTCTTCAAAACACATACTTCCAAAAGGACAAAAATAAAATTTATTTCAATTTGTAATATGTTTGGGAAAATACATATTACATACAGTGTTTGTGTGCATACTTGCAGTGGTCTCAGCTGTTCCCCATCTACAAAACAAGTTACCAGGAGGGGAATGGAACTTCATTTGCAAAGTAATAGCTTTCAAATGAAGAGAACTCAAGCCTTTCATTTTATTATTATTGCTATATGTTTAAGTGCCACACATTCTAATAGCACCATAGAGAAAGAGAAGATCGCAGACTTGGAAAGACTACAAATTGTGAAGCAATTTCTGACAGTGTTACATAAAATAGCTCTTCACAATTACTCCTGTGTACAAACAAACAAAAATCACGTATAATTTTTGCCAGGAAAGAAAAGAATAGGGACTGATTAATGCCAAAAATTGTAGAAATAAGCACCAGGGAAAGTATTTAATTTTCTTACTTCTCTAATAATGTTCAGTAGTCCAGTGTATTGCCTTTTTAACACTTTTTTTCTAGAGCTACTCTAATGTGGCATGTTTTCTTTGCTGTTAAGGGGACTACTTCAATTTATGCCAGATTCTTTTCTACCATAACATTCCCAAGAGCAGGTATCGTAGCTTCATTGCCAGTATAGAAAATAGGGATGGATGGCAAAGTTTTAGACAGAGGACCATATTAACAGCATAATTATTTTAATTCTTCGTTTTCACATTGATAGCATCAACAAATTCTGGGAACTCTAGGGAGGACACCTGCATACGTCAGTTGTCTTTTTTGTTTGGTTTTGTTTTCAGGCTATTATTCCAAGTTGCTTTGGTTTTATTTCAGGTGTCAGAGGCCTAGGGAGGTGTTCCTATACTGGTTTTACATAGCAAGGGGTGGCCTTTGTGAGGAGAAACCAGGGGCTGCCCCTGTTGTGGACAGAACCAGCTCTAAACCAAACCCACTGCAAGATATAGCTGAGGACATTAGCCAAGCTGGTGGCATCTCTGTGGTAACATATTTCAGAAAGGATAAAAAAAATGTTATATAGTAGTTGTGAGACAAAGGATTGAGAAAAAATCCCATAGACACCAAAGTCAGCAGAGAAGGAGGGAGCAGAAATTCCCCAGCAGCCTGTGCAGAAGACCACGGTGAAGCAGAATTTCCTTGCAGCCCATGAGAGGCACCACAGTGAAGCAGGAAGCTGCTGCAGCCCATGGAGGACCACCCTGCAGCCCATGGAGGACCTCACACTGCAGCAGGATGTGCCCTGAATGAAGCTGCACCCCACAGAGAACCTACGCTGGAGCAGGCTCCTTGCAGGAACTGTGGCCCATGAGGGACCCAGGCTGGAGCAATCTTTTCCTGAAGGACTGTAACCCATGGCACAGAAAAGTGTAAGGAGGAAGGAGCGGCAGAGACAAATTCTGTTGTACTGACCACAATGTCACAATTCTCCATCCCGCTCCATCACTCAAGGTCGGGGAGGAGGTAGAAGAGTTTGGAATCAAGGAGTGAAGTTGAGCCTCGCAAGGAGAAGGGGGCAAGGGAGAAAGTGGTTTTAGTTTTGTCTTTGTGTCTCACCATCCCACTCTATTTTTAATTGGCAATAAATTAAATGAACCTTCTCCAAGTCAAGTCTGTTTTGCCCATGATAGTAACAGGTGATCTCCCTGTCTATCTCAACCCACAAGCTTTTCTGTCTTATTTTCTTCCCCTGTACCGTTGAGAAGGTGGAGTGAAAGAGTTGCTGGGCATCTGGCAGTAACCCAAGGTCAACCTGCCACAGGTCCTTAAGTACTTTTACAGACTGGGTGTCCTGGGACACTTCACTATCATGGATCCTTCTTTTCCTATTAGCAGTAGAGATTAACCACAAAAATGGCACTTACTGTATATTCCTTAGATACACCATATTCTTCCATTCCTTAGATACTTCTATTTGGAACATATTCAGCATTTACCTTGATTTATATCATTTGACAAATATTTTTCTCATGTAGCTTTACCTATAATTATACATATGCTACTCACAGCTGCATCATCAGCGAACATGTTTGTTACATTTACTGCTTACTTTGAGGGGACAAAATAGCGAGCATCTAAAATTTCATCCAAATCTTTAAGTAATTTCTGTAATTGGATACAGATGATCTACGGATATATACTATTTTTCTCATCTGCATCAAAAATTTTACAAGGTGTTTTATTTGTACCAAATCCCCATTCCAAGTGTTTATGACTTGGTTATAACCAAGAAAAAAAAAAAACAGAAAGCCTCATCTTCCCATTGTCTATTCAAAATTTATTACACAGTAAGATATGTCATTTTAAATAATAACTTCTAGAGCTGGGACAATTAAATATCTGCTATATCTATTTTGTTTTCTGAAGAAGTCAAATTTTATAGCATATTCAAAATCATACATATAGATATTACCAGATCAAAATTATATTGCTGATTAAACTGTGAAAATGATAGAACAAACGTGTAATGCCCAACAGCCTACCTGTCTTCCGGTACTGATTTGGAAAACAAAAGGAGGTATTTCTCTGTCAAAATTCTCATCAGAATCATGTGTGTGAACACAAATGGGGATAAACTTACCCAGGGTCATTAAGTTCATTCCATTGATACCACGGGTATCCCACAAGGAATGCCTTTTAGAAACTTTCCAAACTCCATCCTAAAATCAGCTAGTTGTTCTTCTACTTTCCGCTTACATTTATTACTGTCCACCTTATCGCCACCTACTCTCATCATAACTTTACCTTTTATAATTCTTCTTTTCTGCTTACCACCTGATATGTTAATAGAAACTATAAAATCCCCCTTTCAGCCTTCATTTTGCTAAGCTAAACAAGTCAAGCCCTTTCACTTTCTTCTTATATGTCCTCCATTTTCCTCATTATTCTAAAAGCAATTCTTTGCACTTTTTCAATTTTCACTTTCTCTTTATTGAATATGAGTGACCAGAACTGCACACAGTGTTTCATGTAAGGCCTCTTCAGAAACCGCACAGTGATATTCATCCTTCCCAATATTTGTCTTTTTTTTTTTCTTTCTTTTTTTACATTAGCAACGCTTTTCAGGTTAACAACTTCCTTCTCTAATTTAAGCCATCATTTATTAAGTGTTACTATATTAAATTCTGTAATGAAATCCAAATAGATGAGATCTGATATATCACCTTCATTTAGAAAATCTGGTACCAAGTCAAAGAAAGCAGTAACATTAATTTTATGCCATCTACCTTTCAAAAACCATTCTAGCATTTTAATCCCATTTTAATCCATATCTTTAAACTGCATTTCTCTCTGTAGGCTATTGTGGACAGTTTTACTGACCTGCAGTTTTCATGATGACTTTTGCCTGCTTCTCAAATAATTCTTCATTTTTAACTCTGCTGACCTCTGGAACACCCTTTTGCTTTGTTTAAAATATTTGCTACTGAAGCTACAACAGTTCTGAGAATTCTGAGATGGAAATTATCTTATCCATCCTACTTGAGTGTACTAACAACTTGAATTTCTAGCCTGTATACAGGCATTGCAATTTACATGCTCTCCTTCCATTATCCCTCTCACCAAAATGTCACTATTTTTATTGAGAAAGCATATGGTTATTTCTGGATCCTACAGGATCCTTTACCTTCACCTGTATGTCTTCATCTTCTTCCCCTTAATTTCTAAATTCTCTCCAAGGTGCTTATTCATCCAGCTAAATGTACTAGTTTTTTCCTCTTAGTTGGGATAAATTTTCCCAATACATTCAGCAATTTACAAGCGTTCTCCATATTCCAAGTTCCTGAGTTCTTCAGGATAGCTGAAGTACTATGTATTTTCTGTTTGAAATTGAAAAACCAACTATTATTCTTCCATTGAATTTAAACTAAATTTATGATTAATGATCACTTAATCCATAGTTACTTTCACTGGTCTGTTTTATAGTGACAGAAGTGTTTAAGTCAGAAGGGATCTCTTGAGATCCAGCCCCTTGAGCCGAATACCCATGCTCAAGCAGGGCCAGCTAGAACAGGTTGCCCAAGTCCACAATGCCCTCTTACTCAATGAAATTAAGATAAAATAAAATAACACAATGTCTTATTGTTTCAGTGCCATCAGGCAGCAAAAACACCCTGGAATGCAAGTAATAATAAAAGATACTGTAAAACTCACTTTTATTAATGTTGTTTACTAGTATTAGTCATAGCTAAAAATTTTTCCAGACCCTAGAGTCAATAGCCAAACAGCTACTCTACCAACAGCACAGTGAAAAGTACCTGTACTACATCTAAAAACCTATCAGTATGTTTGGGGCTTTGTAAAAGCACAGTCACTGCAAGTCATATCTAAACTAACTTAATTTACTCTCAAGTTCAGCAACAGAGGAGAGCAGAGTAAGGTACAAAAGCTGGTAAACGCTCAGGCAGTCAACCTGTTAGAAGTTGTAGTCATGGCAGTAAGTCTGATACAGAAAACCCAGGATCAACACAGCCAACCTAGACTTGATATCCAGACTTACTATGTATCCATCTGCTGGAGAGAGCAGAACTGATCAAATGGATGACTGCTTCTCAATTTAGCATCACATTTGAAGCCATAGCTGCTTTTCAGATATTAATTCAAAAATACACAGGCTCTATCTAGTCTTTCTTATTGTAAAGCAAGTCATACAGACAAGGTTATTTAAGAAACCATCCAAAACTGGTTTTTTATTTTTATACTAGCAGTCAGAAATCATATGAAAAACAACCTTGTGTGTGTGTGTGTGTGTGTTGGTGCTTTAGTTCTCTAAACCTTAATTAAAAAAAAGATTTTGATTTTTCTATTTGAAACAGAAGATAGTTTTTACATTCACCTATACATGTGTCTGTGCATAGAGATACACACATGCACACTCCTTCCCTCCCCACAAGCCTAGCGTCATACAGAATACAAGAGAAACTGGGAGGGAAAAAACCCCAAAACTTTCTACTGCTGCTATGCTGGCTTTGACAGGGTTAAGTGAGCACTCCTCATATCGTACATTTGTACTGCTGGTTCAGATAAATGGGTTTCATTTTATTGTTTACTTGTACTTGATAAGGTTCTTGGATTGATTCTGCTGGCTTACAATGCCTTCCAGGCACAGGGTGTTATTCTTCCTACTGCATCCAATGCCGTTCACAACACAGTGGTTTTCTCTAAGAAAGGCAGGCATTGCGAAACTAAAATGTCAGCAAAATCAGTTTCTCCATTTTTGTAAAATGAATGAAATTCTGTGAAATTAAATCAATTCTGTGCCAGCACAATAACTATAACAACGAGCAGTATCAAGAGAGCTGAAAAAAAAATGAATATTTTTTCCCTTTTCTATCAGTGTTGGGACAATATGAAGGCACTATGGAATCCATGATTCACCTTGTTAACCCACAACTAGAAAAGCATCTGAACATGTTGTTTCAAATCACAGAAGCAGCTCTTACAGAGCAGACAAGTATTTTTTAACTGAATCAATTAGCAGCAGCAGCAACTCAGGTTCCTATAATTGAAAAAGTATGTCTCTCTCCTCATTCTTCTTCATCTCAAATAGAGTTAGTATTAATGTTTGGTGGACTCCAAACTTGCATGACTTTGCAATGGGAAATACAGTGAATCTGATTATTTCAACAGAATACTAAAATCAAGATTTTTTTTTCATCCCTTCCTCACCTTGTCACTGATTCACATAGTCTCAAAATATCTGTGTATCCCTGTATAACTTTATCTTATATACCATCTGTAATAAGATGGATACTAACATCTAATGCACGTAACAGAAATGTCAGTAACATTCCCCACTAATAATAAACTATTTTAAGAACTTCAGTTTTAATTCATTCAAAGAAGCCAGAGAACTGATTTATTATCCACACAGTCTGGTGATGGTTTTGAACCTCCAAGACTGGGCCCATCTTTTTGGAGCACATGGAAATTCTTACTAGAATAGCAATGCACAGTACTTCTGCTTATGATCTTACAAAGAAAATGTAGAGGTCATTAAAATAACTAAAGTTTTAAGGTATTTTCCTGCTTTCTGTGTGAATTTGGAGAATACTTTACCTATATGGGTTTGTCCCCGGGCTTCAGAACTACAGAACCAGCTCTGGTTTTTATATACCCTGGTCAAAATCTGCTAGGACTATTTTAAACTTCTCCTGACATTTTCTTGAATCTCATCCAGCTCTTTCCTCCATGTTAGCCTGCTGTAAATTGGAGCTTTGGGACTGGCTGCACAGAACTCCCACATTGCAACAGCAATTGTGTTACAACACCCGTCTCATGCATCCTGCCTTCCTTAGAGAATCCTGCCCCATGGAAAGCACCCAAGGCCTAACTGCAGAAGTGGCCAATGCTGACAGCAGTATCTGTGAACAGCAGCCCCTTCATCTGCCACAGTACCTTTACCAGAGCTTACCAACTTTGTAGCATAGGGAACAGAGCAAATCATGTGTTTTCTCCTCAGCTTCCACGACTCGGTAGCCTGTATGCTCACATAATGTTAAGATGGTTGTTGAAGTCAATATTCTCATCTGTGAGATACAACTTGTGGTAACTGCTAAAGGAGCACTAGAGTGATCACAGCAAGCATGACAGGGATCACAAATCAGGACCTTTACTAACCTAAGAGTAGAATTTACTAGGACTAAACACACTGCTCACGGAGCTTATAACCTGGTGCAAAGGAAATGCCAGAGAAGTTGTTTTCAATTCTGACTTTCTTTAGAAGTTACATCCTTTGCCCAGTTCCACGGAAGCAACTAGCCCTGGTGAGGATTCACACCTCTGCATCCTCTATATGTATATAGAATGGACGGTAGTAACTGGTGCTCCTCAAATCAAATTTATATTAGTTTTTCTAGGCAAACTGTAATAACACCATATGGAAAAAATGAAAGCCCTACTCAGAGCACTGGTGTCACTAGGCCTCAAATCCTGGAACGAGGAGATACAGATTCAAAACCAGACAGAGCAGGGTATCAAAGCCTGGTCTCTGATGTACTAGATGTTCACTTAAGTGGTATGATAAAAAGGTGAAGGATGTTTGGGTCAAAGGATTTATGTCAAGTGTGCTAGTTTAGAAATACTAAAAAAAAAAGAAAAACCCAAGTCTTTTGCTTACTGCAAAGCAATATGTTCAGCACCATCTTCCTACATTCAGGGCCAGTTCTCTTATACTCCTGAGGAATTCCACACCTGTGCCTGAGCTTTTCTTTCAAATTAGCCGCTCATCAACTCTATTACTAAACAAACATGAAGCAGCTGTAGCACTCAGACTATGATTAAAATTAAACCTTTCAAATCCAGCCTAGCTTAGAGAACCTCTGTACAGTTGTTCTCAATTGATTAACTCCAACTGGCTCACTACTAAAACCAATCTATTAATTTAACAATCTGAAAAAAAGCTTCAAATAAAGCATTTCAAATAAAGGGGATCCAAATGATATTTCAAATAAAACACAAAAAGATGATGCCACTAAAATGCTTTAAGAAAAATAAATAATTTATAGTTTTAAATTGCTTTTTCTTGCCTTACAGCAGTTAAACCGTGGACTATTTTATTGATTCAACATTCATTGTTTTGCTTTGCACAACACTGGAAAAACAGAATAATACCCTTATTGGTCTTCTAAGGGAGGTAAGAGAAGATGTGAGGAACTACAAACCAATCAGCCCGCTATAAGCTGCATGCACCACCTGTGGCAAAATACTGACTGCTTGCCAGGGGGCTGGGTTCTAACTAGGCTACAGAATAGG
Organism: Elanus axillaris; assembly: GCA_026212715.1. Lineage (NCBI taxonomy): Eukaryota > Metazoa > Chordata > Aves > Accipitriformes > Accipitridae > Elanus > Elanus axillaris. The sequence continues at coordinate 13,971,464 of JANZLQ010000056.1, forward strand.
GTTTCGATCTCAACTTTCCAGAATACATACCCCCTCTGTGCAGTCAATGAAATTAAGGAAAAGACAAATAGGACTGATTCATAGGTCTGCATTACTCTGTTTAATCATGATGTGATGCATAAAATTATAGAGCTAGAAAGTTAGCTACACAATAGGCGAACGAGTCTTCTGGATGAACTTTGCAAAATTCAGAAACACTTCTTTGCCTTTACAACTTCTCTTTTAGAGAAAATATGAATCTACATGAGGACGTCTCTGCCGCTAGCTGCAGCTCATAAATATAAGCAATATTTATATAAGCAACCCAATCACATGCTGTCCTTTTCCTTGTTTCTATTTTAGGTTGAAACGTTTTGCCTCAAGATCCACATCATTTTTACTGGTATGACTAAAGGGCTGAATCCTCTCCATGTAAGGTTCTAGTTAAATTACCAGTATTTCACTGGAACCTGAACAGCCCCATAAACATACCTTCATTAGTATTCTCATGACTCCATTCTCCACCTGCTCACTGACTTCAGTATTTAAAGTCTGCCAATACCTTCCCCACAAGACAGAGCTGGGGTGTGGATTCACTTTGACACTCTGTTTCCATCTCCACCTGCCCATCACATGCTACGGTCCATGCAAAGTACACACCTCTCAAAAAGAAACTCACGATACCATTTAACGGTTATGAGACAATAGCCCAAGGCACTATGTGATCCCAGCACTAGGGATCTGTCTCTGAGCTAGGTGGACACATCATAGTCTCCAAAAACTGGCACACAACTGAGAAAACTGCCTGGTTCAGTTCTTAGGATTCTAACAGATTTAAAAGCCATGCCAAATTAATGTTAAAAAATAAAATAGAGATATGCCTGTAGCTCTTTTATGGGAGATGGGAAGAGATAAAAGGCAAAGCTTCTGTGAGTTGAGTATGCTTCAGGGATTAATGAAGGCACCATACAGCATGCAGCCTGTGTAGGGAATCTTACTATCCTTCAGGAGGAGGAAGAAACAGGAGACCAAGGATCTGACCCTTCAGACATCACCTGAGAGGATGGCTACATTTCATTTCTCATGCCAAGAGCAGACCACAACCCCAGCAGTAGCCAAAACCATGTCACCAATCCAGCCAGGATTCTTCCCAGCCTCTCTACAGGGAGATGCTTTGTGGAGGATAAGACAATACTATGCATCCAGATAAAACGAGCCCTCTCTAACCAACATCAAAGGAGGAATTTGAAAAAAACAGATGCCTCCAGCTGCTCTTCCTCTTTCCACCAGCAAGGGACTCACAGGTAACCTTTAGGAAACCACATCACCTCCCTCCAGATGACTTTCCTCTGAATTGCGCTCCCACATGGACATGACGCTCTGTGAACGTATCACTGGTACCAAGGCTTAAATTTAATTTATCCTGGAGTTCACCAACTTCAGAGGAGAGCAGAGTAAGGTACAAAAGCTGGTAAACACTCAGGCAGTCAACCTGTTAGAAGTTGTAGTCATGGCAGTAAGTCTGATACAGAAAACCCAGGATCAACACAGCCAACCTAGACTTGATATCCAGACTTACTATGTATCCATCTGCTGGAGAGAGCAGAACTGATCAAATGGATGACTGCTTCTCAATCTAGCATCACATTTAAAGCCATAACTGTTTTTTAGATGTTCTTTCAAAAATACACATTACTGGCACCAAGTCTGGGGAGTCTCGTCACATGCCCCCACATGCAGGAGACGAAACAAGAGGTGGCACCTCCAAATATTCTTAGCATCTCTTATCAGCACTCACACCCCAAGAAGCAGAGGAAGAAAAGGCCTGTCACATTCAGGTCTGAAGGGTGAGATAGTTGCTAGGTAAAGCAAGGAAGCAATCACACAGCATCCAAAAGCCTGACAGCTCTCTTTCCATTTTCCCTTTTTAGAGTTGTCACTGTCACTTGGTGGACAAATTCTTTATTTGTGCGCATGGGTACGGGTAAGCTCGGTCTTACACTGCTACAAACCCTTGATTTTTAATGACTGTATTGCTTTGGACTCATGTTGATTCCACAGGGTGCTTTTGTTTCTCATTGCCTTTAACAGTAGGTCACAGTGTGGTCAGTGTTTATGTTTGTTGTCTTCCTGTGAGTAATCTGTCTCAGGCCATAACCCAAGCATGACATACCAAAACAGCAAGTCTGAACTGACACTAAAGCTTTCCAAGACTGCTGCAGTAAACTACTGTGAACAGTTTCAAACAGTATTTGAAAATACTATGCGGTTGTGAACCTTGACAATTATATACTGCTACCAAGAAGGGCTGTCTTTTACACGCTCTATCAGCCCCCGAGAAGAAGCCTGACCTATGCATATACACCCTCCCTTCTTTCAATGTCCCAGCAGAGCAGAGGAGCACTGAGGGACTATTAAGAGTGGCCTGGCTTCCATGACTCACTTCTTGCCTCACACCACAAGACTACCAAAATTATTTTTACGCTAAAAAAACTGCTCTATTTAAACAACATGAACCTATTCCCTGAATTTCAAGCCATTTGGGGAAAAAAAAAACCACACACAAAAACATTGCTCCCTTCTTTTTTCACTCTAACTTCAGCCAGCTGCACTTGCCATCCTCTCAAGTCCAGTCCTTGGGTGAGGGGGCCTCTGAACTTGCTGGGACAGACTGTTTGCCTTGCTCAGAACAGAGTGAATCTCTCTGTTTCAGGGGAAAATGAGGTGCATGGCTATGGTGTGCAGACCATAGATCCATAGATTGTCCATTGCTACTGCTGCGGCCCTGGGCAGTATGGTATTTCTTTCAACTAGACTACTTGTGGCTTTCCACTGGCTACTGGAGAAAAATGCATGTCCCATTCATGGATTCAGCAGAGACAGATATTTTGTACCTCCTAGATATGGCAATTCTTGACACCTCAGGCAGTGATGAAACCCGAGCTAGATCTTGGTCATCTGCAACAAAGACAACAGCAACAATGAACCTTACCAATGCTGAATTATTCCCCTGGAGCCCAGTTGTCATGGTTTAACACCAGCGAGCAACTAACACCACGCAGCCGCTCACCCCTTCCCCCACACCAAGTGGGATGGGGGAGAAAATCGGGAAAAAAAAAGTAAAAACTCATGGGTTGAGATAAGAACAGTTTAATAGTAC
>JANZLQ010000056.1:13974702-13995112 GCA_026212715.1 Elanus axillaris
GAATAGCTCCTTGGCTAGTTCAGGTCAGCTGTCCTGGCTATGGCCCTTCCCAGGTTCCTGTGAAAATTAACTCTATCACAGCTGAACCCAGGACACCACCACAGGACTAAAGACCTGAAGTAGCTCTGGGAGAATTTCAGGTCTAGTGCTCTGGACCAGTTACATCAGATCCTCACACACATCCCTAGGAAGTCCACCCCCAAAACAGGCCAAAGAACAGTATGGATAAGGCTCAGTGTGCTCCATTAAGAAGTTAACTGTATAAATTACACCCCATCTATTGCACATGCTAGAAATTTTGCCTACATTATTCCTTAGGACTCCACTCCAGCCACCCAGTACTCTGGGATGCACTGAAACACGTCAGCCAGTCACACAGACTTCACCTTCTACAATCTAAGCCAGATCATGCCTTGTCACAACACAGTTTCATGAAGCTGTGACAGCAAAAAGACTATTTTTATCTTTGGCAAATTAGATTTGGGATTTTCAGGAGCAAGAGAGACCCCTTCAGCAAAATAAAGCTTAATTGGGAAATAATAGTTCATGCTGCATCTAGACTGTAAGAAAAGCACTGACGTACATTGAGGGTATGTTGTGGGGAAAACAGCCTGAAAGCACGTGATACATACTGAAACATTCCCTCTCCTTTTCTCTGAGGATTAGAATATGGAAGATCAGCAGTTTCAACTCCCACTCACTTACCTGCTGTGACAGGACACAAGCCAACAGATGTTGCAAACTCGAAGCACTCAACAATCATTAGTCAGGCTAAAAAACACAAGAATGGCTTTAAAAGCAGTATTTTAAAAAACAACAGATACGGTCTTCTTTTGTTCTGCCTTTCAAATTTTTAAACCCTTACAATCAGGCTTTATGTGTCTTCTTCATAACCGAGAGGGACAGGAATTCTGGATTGCATTGTATTTTTTCAGGGGAAGCTAAAAATCTGATGTCATTCATTCATTCAAGCTACTGACACTTTAAAAAAAAGTCAAGCTGCATTAGGATGGTGAATGCTGCCATCTCTGGCTGCCATATTTCAAAACAGTTTCCATATACTGTGCTATGGGTTAGAAACTTTAATTCCTAATGTCAAGAAGGAGGGGATGATTGCATACTCTGAACCTGTTTTGTTCTGCTTGTGCTGCTTTTAGAAAGCATAACACAAAAAGCTGGGCAAACCAGACTTACTAGATACATGATGGGCAAAACTAAAAAGAAAAGTACAGTGAGATACTTATGGTAGTCCTGATTAGGGCAAAGATCAGGAATTTCTACATTTGCCTTTCAGCTCTTTAACTGTCTCAAAATGTAACAAATATTGTCATCATTTGGAGGCTCTCTCGATGAAAAAACAAGTAGGACAGTTTGAGTAAGGCCCTCACAAATAAGCAGGAGTTAAGTGTATTTCTCTGTTGTATTTGGCCTAAGAAGGGAAAAAAAAAAACCAAATGGAACTACTGTCACTTACATTTTACGTATTTACCAGGAAGCGAGTGGACAGGGATAATGAACATCTCAGAATTCCCTCCAAAGCAAAAAGCTTTTTCTATCTTTGCCTAGACTACACCTATTCCATATGCAACAGTCTACAGGTCTCCCTTCCACCTCCACAATTGCTAAGTCCATTCAAAAGCATTTTTTACAAGACATTTACTGCCACTGCATTAGGAAAAATTGTCTTTTTGTGGAAGAGCATCTGCATTCAGGGCACATCACACAGAATCAGAAGATATGGAGGGGAAGAGAAGAAAATAATTTAGAACAGCTCTTCAAATTCAAATGGGTAATGAAAACAATCATAGCAGGTAAATACTCCAGTCCTGTTAGGAAAAAAAATGCAGAAAGAAATTATATGACAATCCTGGGGGAGAGGAAACATAATTTACAAAGAAAAAGTGTAAGTTTTATGGCCAGGAGGACAGCAGCACTGAAAATGAACACCCTGCTATGGATTCATTATCCTTTTAAGTCCTGCCAATTCATATCTCATTGAAATTATAAAGGACACCCATGTAGTCTCAGAGGACACGGAGTAAGAAAAATATATAGCCAACAGGAAGTCACAAACTCTTGGGGGGGGGGGGGCGGAGCTTACCCTCCAAGGCCACTTCTTGGAAGGAATGCTGTAAAGCTGACTACACCCTTCCTAGACCATGCAAAACCACCTGTTTATTTCTTACTAAGTCACAAAAAAAATACAAAAAGGAAGAAACTGTTTTTGAAACACTCAATAAAAAAAAAGCACTAGTTAGAAACTGTATTTAAATTAAACTTGACTATAGGCTAACAGAGAACAACTGCAACAGCGATACATATACATGAAATGGCAAATCTTTCCCCATGGATCCTGTGGCTTTCCTAATGAGATAAACAAAATCAACCACATATAACAAGGGAAACAAGGCTCACTGGAGACAAGGAAAAAAGGGTGTCCCAGAGAGGGAAGTCTGTGTATGAACACATAGTACAAAGCAGGTAACTTGCAACAAAAATCCTGTCATGTTTAATTTATAGTTGTGTCCACATTTGCCATACAGTACCAGTGAATAAGGGAAGGAGTTTTCAACTACATTTGCATTGAACACGCTGGCTATTTGTCAGGAAATGTCAAAAAACATCAAATACACTCAACTTACAGAATCAAATTTCCATCACATAAAAACTGAAATTACACGATATAGCAATAGGTTGCTTCTTAAGCACTGGAGGTAATGGAGTTTGATTTTTCACTCATTAGTGTCCTATGATTTACTAGGAGTTTTTCCTCACAGACTCCTTTCTGCATGAGGGTTCTCTCCCATCTCTAGTAAGATGGGAGCTCATATTGCAACCCTTCCCTCCATCAGGGAAGTAATAGGTCTTTTTCCTACTTACCTAACAACAGTTTCAGAACTCACGATAGTTCAATTGTTGTGACCTCCACCTGACTGTTAATTAGAGCAAAACTGGCCAGTTAAAAAATATTGATAAAGAAATGCAGACTGATAGGCAGAGAGACAAACGTGTTCATATACATACAAAAAAATTCCTTAGTATATCAGGATAAAAATCAGAGCAATTAGTGGAAAAGAATAATATAATAGGAAGAAGTACACATGATAAGGCATTTGGGATGACAAGCAGAAACAAGAAGGCCTGAGCCCAAGTAAACACCATGCAGAGTTGGTGCCTGCGTGAGACCACTGTACATTCATGGCTGCCTTTTCATTTCTCTTGCATTCCCTCAGTGCCCCACAGAAAGGGATTTTGGTGTGTGCTCTGTCCTCCATTGTCAAACTGTAGAGTAGTGTCTCAATATCTGGAGAAGCAGATACTGAGAAGGTCTGGCCAGCTACAAAAACCTGCCTCTGTGGGGCTGAGAAACCCTTCCTATTTTTCAAATACTCTAACTACTATACTATAAGCTGAACAGTAGAAATGCCATTTTGAGAATATTTACTTACTTGTCCTAAAAATCTAAACCTAACATTTTAGGTTTTAAAAAAGGTAATTCCAGATCACATTTAAAATTTAGAAGTTACAATGAAAGAATTTTCAGCATGCAGTATTAAAAATGCCATGAATCAAATTAGCTTTTTATTTACATCTGTCACATCACTGTGATATGCACCATCATGTCCTGGGGATGCTTCAATACTCTCACACAACTGCTTCTGAACATTATGAGAAACCACTGCAACATTCCAATGTATGTATTTTGTCCCACTGAGGAAAATTTAAAATATAGTTGCTCTGGTTCTAACTCACATCAGATTTCACTCCTGTAAATGAGTAAACAAAACTATATCAATCTTGGCTGTTACATCAGTCAGCAGCTTAGATATTTCACAAGGGCCCCATACTTATAAATGAAAGCAAAAAAAGCATATAAACTATCTGTCAACTCTGCTATCAAGAGAGCTAATTCAAGTTTCTCTGGTTTGGGGAGGTATTTTTATATTTCCTAACATAAATAAACAAGACAGAAGAAAACTCCAGTGCTCAAGTTTTAGTCCAGGCTCTTAAGACACTAGGCTATATTCATGGACACTCAGTTTCAGCTCTCCACTTTCATCAATCCTGAGTGTCTATACGAAATGTTGTTTGTAATGATCCCCTTCAAACTTGAATGATGAAAGTGCACATTTTGCAAATAACACCTCAGCCAATCTGCCCCATCTGCATGAGAGACGGCAAATGATTTCACTCTTCAGGCATTCAAAATAAAATGCACATGCGGCAAATTCCAAGCTGGCAGGAAAATCCAGTCATTAAAAAAGTGATTTGTTTTCTACATTTGCAAACACAAAAGCTCCATTTATTTCCATTGCCATAAAGAAAATGAACTGGTTTATTTTTTTAAACAATCATAGCCAGCACATTTTCGAAATGTTTTAATTTCAAAAATACTAACTAGCAAATTAGAGTTTAAATAGCTTTTCTAAAGTGGTACCATTTTAGATACAGTTTTCTGATTGATGGCATTGCTTTGCCCTGCGGGAAAAGGTTTTACTGTCTTCTGTTTATACTGTAGTGATGCCTGTTTGTTGCTGGAGTCTCTAAATTAAAGAAGAAACCTAAACTGTGAATTTTAAATAAAATTATATTCATTAACAAGAAGATGTATTTTACATTATGGGACCCTGAAAAAAGTTTACATTTCTTTTAAAATTAGAAATTTATGGTCTCCGTCCTGTCTTTCCCTATTTCTCTTCATAATGGGGAAAACAAAACAGCAAATAAAAAAAATAGCAAACATAATTGATACAGCCCCATCATAAGAAAGCTTATAGACATGCTTAACTTTACAAAGAATGAGTTGCTTAATTGAACTCACTGGGACTATTCCCAATGCAAAAATGTAAGCATGTGTGTAATTCTTTCCAGGATCACAATATGTAAGGGTGATCTGTAATGAAAATAAAACTAGTCATTTTTTTCAAATTTCTTAATCTGCATTTATTTTTGTGGCTATAGCAACATCTGGTGGACAAACAGCAAAACATAAAGCCTATGCACTTCCATCATATGCTATAAAAGTGTGTATTTTAAAATACACACTGGTTTTACTTGCCTTTGTTTTTTAAAAGTTTACAAGAAAACCCAACAAATTAACTTGGATAATTCTTAATAACTTCAAGGTTATTACGCCTCTTAGAAAATGCTTTATATTCTTAACCAAAAGTGGTTAAGGCATATTCATTTCATAGCATACTAAAATATTACCTTCTTCTCTTCCATCCTTCCTCTCAGGCAAGTGCTTGTATACTTTGAAATGCTGGTAATGGTGTATCAACGTACACTGGCCCACTTTGACAAGAGCATACAATTACCCTACAAATGCTAAGGTTGCACAGTTAAGCACTCAAAAAATAAGATCTATCACAAATGAAGTTCTAAAGTTAGAGTTAAGAAAAAAATAAAGAACCCCTGTAGATTTTCTCTCCATAGAATCAAAGCCTAAAAGAAATCAAAATAAAATCAAAGAATAACCAAAAAAACACTGGAGGACAACTTAGCATGCAAGGGTGAAGCTGAGTAATCAGTATTCTGACAGACATTCTTTTTGCTTTACTCATTTCCTCCATACTTTCTTCTAATTCCTAAGTAATTGCTCTCATTTTTCATATTCCCTTTACTAAAATTTCTGCCTTACAGGCATACCTCTTTAAAACCAGCAAAAAAGTATTTAATGATAACATGAGAGTCAAATACAATTGTAACGATATTTGCTAAAATTGCTTGATGCTGAGGTTAGCTTCAATTAATTTCCAAGCGGCCAGAGACATGAGAATGTAGAACAAAATATGAGTCAGTTGACTAAAATGTTTTAACAGGGAACAAGCCTTTGTACCTACCACCAAAAACAAGGAAGCAAAACAAGGAACAACCATTCTATTATTGGTTGGAAAATTTGAAGACAGTATCAAAAGATTTCTAGAAGAAATCTGGAAATAGTGTCTAGAAATGTGAAAACAGAAAAGAGAATGTACTTAAGGGTGAGGCTGAAATCAACAGGTGACTTCCTAGTAGTCTGGCAAGGTATCTCAATCTTCTGTTTCGAAATCTGGATCTTCTCTGGTCCTTCACAACCTAACTAGATACAAGACTGCTAACACAATAAATAATTCCCTGACTGCAGCTCCATGCAGAGATCAGATGTGGTCAGCAAGCTGTCCATCATTGCCTGCAGCTTTCTGTACTGCCTATTTTTACAGCTTTTACTGGAAGAACTAATTGCAAGATGCAAGTTCCTGGGACTGGTAAGTCAATAAATCAATAAAGTCACATACTGTCTACTACAGCAACAGGCTGCTTCAAGTTATCTGCTTCCCAAATACTGATCAAGGAGACTGTCTTTCACTGACAACTGCAACAGATGAAGACACCAGCAGGAAAGTAGCATGCCAGAGACACAAGGGAAGTATTGTCAATTTACACACACCAGCAGCTTGATTAAAGTACTGCTTTTGCTGACAGGCCCATGCCTTCTTCCAACTGCCTTCTCCCCAGAGCTCCAAAATGGGGGACTTGCCAAAAACTCCTGAAAGTCCACTACTGTTGTTTTGGTTTTTTACACAGCAGGTGTAACCACCCCAGCTTCACAGATAAAAATATGGGGTTAGTCATGCTAGGCATGTAGACAGAATTTGAAAGCATTTTGTTGAGAAGTGGCAGCATCCTGGATCCAAAGTATCTGTGGAAGACACCTGCAGGTGTCCAGGCTCCAGGGTCATTCACTGGGGCGTTACAAACGCAGTTTTATCACCTGGCCATGATTTCAGTAATTTTAAAGGCCTTGACTTAATCATATACAAGACTCATTTCTTACTTGTAGAAGATACCTTTGAGGCACTGAGAACTTGCCAACATAGATAGGTAATGAAATCAGAAACCAAAAGGAAGCAATCCGATGCAAACATCTCTGTATGTATACCTGTAAGACAAGATTTGATAGGGATGGTATCTTTCATTTGACCAGCTAATATAATCAGCAGACAACCTTTTGGGCACAATACTCCTTTCATTAGTGTGAAGTAGAAACAGCAGACTAGAAGACTAAACATAAATTACCAATTACTGCTGTAATTGGGAGTTTAATCACACATGTACTAGTAAGGCTGTTCCCCAGAGAAGCAGCAGTAGTAGTACCTGTTCAGAAGGTGGCAAGTTAACTGTGTGAGAGAAAGGTGGTTATACCTCTAGGGGAAAGCCTGCGATAGGTTTTACTCTGTGGAATACCAAGTGGCTAATAGGATGGGAAAAATTGTCATAAACCTCATTTTGCCCCTAGTTTGGTGCACTTGCTTGACTTAGGAGCTTCAATTCCCCAACTTGTCGTAACAGGCTTGAAGACAAGTTGGGGAACTGAAGCTTTCACTCCTCCACCAGCATGGCCCAGTGCCTGGCCCTCGTGCAACGCCACCCTCACCACCACCACTCAGCCACTCAGGCAAGGCCTGCTGCCCTTGGCAGAGAGCACAGGTCGAAGGGCTCTGCTCTGTGTCCACTAAATATGTTTTTAAGTACACACATTAGCAGGTTCCTATCACGTGCTGAGAAGAAGCTGTAGGCTCTTCATTCCTTAGCGCTAGGGGTCTGCAACCCTGCAAAGTGCTAAAGCAACCGGTGGAGCCAAGCCAGACCGAGAAGGGGAAGGTGCAGGGGGATATGCCCTTAAACGTAATCTTTAACTTGTCTCGTATTGCTTTTCCCCTCAAACTCTGCACCCAGGGCCCACTCCATGAGAGGCCGGCAGGCCGGGCGGCACCTGTCTTACGGGCCCTGACTCACTGCGCGCGCTGGCGCCGCCCCTACGTTCCCCACAGGCGGGCCCTGGGCGCATGCTCAGCAAGAAACGGAACGAGGGCGGAGGAATCTTGCTGCTCCAGGGCTTCCGTCGGCGCTGCGAATGGCATTGGGTGTGTCCTTCCGCGCTTTCCGTAGCGCGACATGGCGGAGTATTCCTGCGTTAAATCCACCAAGCTCGTCCTGAAAGGGGCGAAAGAGAAACGGTGAGGAGCGGGCTGTCCGCTGCCGCCGCCGCCCCGCCCTGGCCGTCTGCGGCAGCCGCCGTGCCGCCGGCTCGGCGGTGCCTTGGGGCAGGCGCCCATCTGGGGCTCCCCCCGCTGCCTTGGGGTCGCGTCGGTGGCTGGTTTGGGGTGAGGCCCGGGCGTCCCGTCCCGTCCCGTCCCTCCGACTGCGGGTACGCCTGGGCACGCCGGCGAGGGCAGGGGCTTTCGGTTGTCAGCCCCTTTCTCCCGGCTGGTGCCGGTGACCCGCTGCCATGGGGCTCGGGAGCTAGGCCGCGGGAGAGCGCGTTGTGGAAGGGCCGGATCGGAGGGATGTTCTTACTTGTGTGCATCTATCTCTCTTTGCAGCAAGAAGAAGCACAAGGAGAAGAAAAGGAAAAGGGAAGAGGATGCGGCAGAGCAACTTGATATTGTTGGTGAGCTGCTTTGCAGGAATTGTGTGACAGTGTGGAAACTAGGGGATAGCAGAGGCTGAAGAGACTCTTACAGGACCTTGTAGTATTACCTGGAGAGAATTACAACTGTTTCTCCCAACATGTTATTTGTACATTGGGATCTTCCAGATGGAACTTCTGACTCCAATGGGATGGGTTGTCCACTTACCTTTTTTAGCTAAAGTATGCTCTTATATAGTCTCAAGCTACTTATCAGCTTGGATATAGCTCTTTTTTTTTTTTTTTTTTTTTTTTCTTCCCCGGTGATACTTGCTTCAGGAGGAGAGACTCTTTTTAGTGCTGCAATGCTGTTATTTAATGGGTGCATTTCTAAATAACTTATGTCTTCTGTTACTATTACTTTAAAACTTAGTGGTTGGATCACCTGTGCTTCCTGTTCTTACTCTGCCAGTAGTTACTTGCTGACTGGGTTCTTTAGTTCACTCAAACTTTCAGTCCTTTCAAAAGCAGAAGAGTCTTGGTTAGTTTGTTTATTTGTTTTTAGTTTGACATACTTGCTTGACTGCTGTGGTGTGTTCATATTATACATTTGCTACCGTTAATTGAAACTGAAGACACAAACATTAACCAGTAACAAAATATAATTTTACTTTTTCCTTTTTCATAAAATAGAAGGATTGTGGTATGTATGGTCATGAGCAGTAACTTGACAGACTGTTGCCCTTCAGTGTTGTCATGTCCTTGATTGATCACAGTTCACTTCACAAACAAAAACAGCTAAAAAATAATGACAAAGTCATGAGAGATGTGTATATATATACTATAACACAGGGCACATTACCAGATAAATGTCATTTTTTATTATGTGTATATAGGCATAAGCTAACAGTGCAAGGGGAAGTCATCCTTGTTCCTGTGTGAAAACAAATTATCTTATATGGGAAAAAGGGCTGTTGTGTCTTACAGTAGAAGAATGTTACAGCTGTTTTATATTCTTCAGTTTAGCCAGATTTCCAAAAAGTGGGAGAGAGTTGGAAAATTTGTACATGGCTGCGAGTCCTGACTATATAGGACAAGTCAATTAGCTCCATATGTTGTATAAAGATAGGGGAAGATCATTTCTGCTCAAGGCAGATTGACTTGCCAAATTTACCACATGGAAAGAAGACATCATATTCAGATTAATTAAAAATAGTTATTGTCTTAATCAGGTAGAAAGTATTTGTAAGACAATATACCAGGAGAAAATTTTACTGTTTAAAAAATATGAATGTCATCATTCTAATTCATGCACATGAGTAAGGCTACCTTTAACTGTGGTAGAATTTTGTGGGGTTCAAGCATTCAAACGCAGAATGGCTTGAACAACTGAAGTCTAAGGATTACAGCTCACATGAAGTAACTTAACAGGAAGATGAAATAATTTATCTGTTTCTCTTGTGTTGGAGAATCTAACAATTGGATATGACCCTAAAACTGCAGGAGGCTGGTCCAGTGGAAAAAAAAAAATATCTTCCCTGCAAGGTGTGTCTTTGCTGCATCAGCTGAATGGATCAACTTGCTCTATGGTCTAACACAGAGAAGGGATGAAGTGCAGAAGCCTGTAACTAGGGATGGCAGGGTGGGTAGAACAGCAGGACTTCCTGATTCAGCAGCAACACCATTAAATTACCTCTGTATTACAAAATAATGCACAAAGATCTTGAAATAGCAATTGTATCTTTAGAATTTCAAATCTCAGCGAAGACACAGAAATATAATTTTTTGAACTACTGTAATCAGAAGTTGCAATTACTCTATTAACTGTCATGGTTTTATATTTTAGGAAACTGGTGGGCTATCAGTAATTTCGGTGAAATTACAGGAACTATAGCTATAGAAATGGATAAAGGTGCTTACATCCATGCCCTCGACAACGGCTTGTTTACGCTTGGAGCACCACATAAAGGTTTGTTTCAGGAAATTTGTAAATAAGCAGTTTTTTTTATTTTAATCCTAGCTGTAGCATGCAGATGACTTAAACCTGATGACTACCAATCGCTACCTAATTTCTTGCTGGTTTATGTGTACAATAAACTGAGCTGCATTGGAGATGATCACCTGTTAAAGGCCGTACTGCTTACTGGATAAAAAGCAGTATAACTTTTATAAAATACTCTAAAGTCTTTAAGGTGTCACTTGAAGAGTGAAACTGAAGGCAGATGAGTTTAAAGGCTTACTGCTGCATCCTCATGTTAATATGCTTGTTTTGTTGCTGTTTAAGTGGACTGCTAACTTGGTGGGATAATTGGCTTGTCCTTACTTTGAGTTTGAGCGCCATCAGTCAGAAAAGGACTGTTCCAGACCCCTGACAGTGTGTTTCACCTGCAGTGTGAGATCAAAGCAATGATGGCAATATTATCTCACTTTGGTTTTGAGGGATGGAAAGGCTAGTAGCTTTTAGGATACTGAGTTGTGTTACCGTAGCTGAACCATAATACGTTTTGTTATGGAAAAAATAAATTTACAAGGAGATTAAGGTTTTCAAAGCCACCTGTAGAATTAGAAAACATTCTGAACTGTAAATTTTTTTACACAAGTTTTATCTTTATTTTACACAAGATTTATCTTTATTTTATATCTGCTTTTAAGCACTCTAAATACAGGAATGTAAATGGACACCTGCATTGCTTTTATAAAAGTGGGTATTCAAAAAAGGAATTTTTAAAGAAATAGTGTTGCGGTTTTCCATAGCATTTAGCAATGGCCAGTGTTTAATTTTTTTCAAAACTGCAGTACTAACAGGATAAAATATTGTATGTTTAATACTTCATACCTAACTAATGTAAAAATCACTCCTCAGATGATGAAGGCCCTAGTCCTCCTGAACAGTTTACAGCAGTAAAGTTGTCTGATACAAGGTAATTACTGTAACAATGTTACAAGTTTTGATACTTGTTGTCTTTGTTTCTGGTGTGAATAAATGTTTTGATACTCTCTTGAAATACATTGTCTACTAATGATGTCTTTGTGATGTGTTGGATATTGTGAATTGCTTGAATTAAAAGCATTCTTTATTGTTTTCCTGCCTTTTCTCTTTGAGAATTGCTCTGAAGTCTGGTTATGGCAAATACCTTGGTATAAATTCAGATGGACTTGTTGTTGGACGTTCAGATGCAATAGGATCAAGAGAGCAATGGGAACCTGTCTTCCAAGATGTAAGCTCTTTGGAATAGTTCACTTGATGTTCCTAGCATTTGACTATATTTTGAGTTAATCTATGTTGATGTTCTTTCTTTGTGGAGTAAAAGCCTTTTGCAGTCCCTTTCATGTTGTAACTTTTAATATTCTGTTTTCCCAACTCTGCATTTACTGGAATTGGAAGTTCTTAAAATACTTCAAAGTACTGCATTTTGGCAGCTATAAGCATCTTAAGAATGAAGGAGCCAGCAAGTCTGCTGGCTAGCTATTTAAGTGTCCATATATAAAAGAATAAAACACACTTACAGAGCTTTTTGGTGTATTGTAGAGGATAAATGTTATGAATCAAGGATTATATACAAACTCTTTGTACTAACAATATGTGATATTATTTCTGCAGAAGAAAATGGCATTACTAGCTGCAAACAGCCGGTTTATTAGATGTAATGAAGAAGGAGACATAGAAGCCAAAAGTAAAACAGCAGGGGAAGAAGAAATGATAAAGGTAATCTATAACTTCTAAAATTAATACAGGATTGGCATGGATATTCAAGCAACCAGGTGTCTGTGTGCTACATTTCTTGTTAACACAGTTACAATAGCTTCCTATCACTTGACAGCTTACAGAAAGGTATTTTACCACTACAGAAGGGCCGGACACTGGGTGGGCAAGACAGTCTATGTCATGTTCCAGATAGTTCTGAAGAGCTTGGTATGGAAGAGGTGAATGATGACTGAAGCAGGGACAGAGAAAGGTTTACCACAATGATGCAGAAGGAGAGATCTTTTAAGTAAGAGAGTATAAGAAGACTATTTTGACTTTATCTGGATGTGGAAAATATATGTGTGCCTCCAAATAGAGATAGGTGTCTACTAGTCAGAGCAGTAATACTTTTAAGTTCAGTCTTTGAAAAAGGCATTTTACCCCTGCTAAAACTAAGAACGGTAATGGCGCTTCTCTGAGATGAAGGGGGATTGTGTCTTGCAGTACTATCAAGGATTACACTCAATATTTCCAATACTTCAGGCAGCTCTTGTTTTTATTGCAGTTATGTCCAGTTGTGAATTAACCAATTTGAAAGCTGTGAACTTAAAAAGTCACCATGACTCTCATTCTGTTATGAAGCATATGTTGTCATCTTTAACCTGTAACTCCTGGTTTTTGAAAAATAGGCATTTTGCAATTTGGGGTTTTGTTGTGTTTTTTTTTTTTCCTCTCTCAATGACTAGATTCGTACTTGTGCTGAAAGAGAAGCTAAGAAGAAAGATGATGTTCCACAAGAAGACAAAGGAAATGTTAAACAGTGTGAAATCAATTATGTGTACGTAGTTTAGAGCTGTTAACAGGCTCAAGTACCTTTTTTCACTTCTCTTTGGGGCCACCTTTGGTGGAGGGACAAAACTCCCACCTAGCCTTTCACTCACTTTCCCCTCAGCAGAACAAGGGAAGAAAATAGCATGAGAAAGCTTGTGTGTTGAGATAAAGATGGGGAGATTGTGTACCAGTTACTGCCACAGGCAAAACAGACTCAACTTGTAGAAAATTAATTAAATTTATTGCCCATTAAAGTAGATTTGGATAGTGAGAAACAAAGACAAAAATTAAAAACAACACCTTTCCTTCCCCCGTGTCCCAGGCTCAGGTTCACTCCAGACTCCTCTACCTGCTCCCCCAAGCAGGATGGAGGTATGGGTCAATACATAGTGGTTTCTCTCTGCCACTCTTTTAATCTCCCACTTTTCCCCTGCTTTGGCATGGTTCTCTCCACAGGCTGGAAGGGAATATCCACTCCAGCGCCTGAAGAACCTCCTCCCTCTACTTCTCTGTCCTTGATGTCACACTGCCATTTTGCACTTTTGTTCCCCCCACCTCCTCGCTCTTCTCTTCTGCCTTTGTGGCATTTTGTCCTTTCTTAAATATGTTTTCACAGAGGTGCTGCCAGCTTTGCTGATGGACACTCAGCTGTGTTCTGTGGTGGGTCTGTTGTGAAGCCAGCTATGTCCAGCACAGGGCAGCTCCTGGCCTTTTCTCACAGCTCCCCCACTACCAGCACCTTGCCACCTACACCCAGTACACTTTCACTCCCTGACTCATCATGCTAGTAGTTGAAGAAAGGGCTCTTTAGAACTTGTAATCATGTCATGCTAATCACGCAGGGGCTCATTCCCACTCAGACTGCCAAAAAACCCCAGAGTAGTTTTCACCTACAGAATTCTTGGAGCAATATTTGATACCATGATGGTCTGCTGGATTTTATTGGGCCAGTCATCTACTGTGTAATAGAAGTTAAGATTTGTATCAGAGCTGTTGTTTTATTGTAACTTCTTTAAAGTTTTGTGTTTTACTTTTTTACATTCTTTCCCTCCCTTTCAGAAAGAAATTCCAAAGTTTTCAAGACAAAAAGCTTAAAATAAGCAAAGAAGATACAAAAGCCCTTAGAAAAGCCAGGAAAGAAGGCACTTTTCATGAAATGCTGCTTGACAGGTACTTACAAGTACAAGAAATAATGCACTGATTTAAAAACTACTGGGAGATGGAATTAGAGTAAACCTGGGGCACAAAAGAGCTAGATTTCAGGGTGGTGGGATGTTGAGGATTTCCACTCTGGTCAGTGAAATCACACTGAATCTGAATTCCATTCCTCAGAGTGGACAAAAAGCAATTCATGATGATTTGAAGGGAAAGACAAGGTTAAATTTGCAGTTCTAGCTCCTTAAGAAAACAAAGTTAATTAACAAGTCCAAAATGTTCTTAGGCTTTTATATGTGCTTTGAAGTAAAGTTTAAGAAGAATTGCTTTCAATGCTTCCTTAACACTTTAAGGCAGATAAAACACCCAGGTATAATCATATTTGGTCTTAACCTAAATCTTGTTTCATTACTCTTTCCATATAGGAGAGCAAAAGTGAAAGCGGATAGATATTGCAAGTGACAGCGAGCTGGAGCATTTTCTTCTGCATCTTTGATGATAGGGTCAAATTGAAAACAATAGTAAAATGTTTTATAATTATTTTTTATTGAAGGTGTTTTGCTGATGTTTTTGTTACATTATTTTTAAAGGATTGCCTGAGAGCTATAATTAAGCATCAAACTAATGTCATCTTTCAGTAATGAATACTATTATGTTTACTGTAAAATGTCATGCTATTGAAATAGTGAGATAATTGTTTAATGGAAAAGAAATTGAAGCACTGAATCTTCCAAGGCTGATGAAAGGAACCTGAACTTAGAGAAAGGGCAGAAGAGAACAGTGAAGTTCAGAAGTTAAATATGGTTAACATATTGAACCATTAAGAAATATGTAATTGTATTGAACAAGAAGTAATTGAAAATGCATGTCTTGGAACGCATCCTACCAGATCCTCTGTAGGACATCTGTGGAGCCATTCTACACTGCATCAGGTGAGGACTGGGCCAGAATATCCAAGCTTCATAAACCAATGTTCAAAACAGACCCACCATTCAAGTTGAGAAGTGGCATAATGCATATGCTGGAAAAGGTGTTGACAAGTCACAAGAACCCTGTTACAAATGAAAATGCAGGTGCTTCGTAAGAAAAGGGGATGGCTTTTTTGTGTTTGCAGGCCACTTATTTTACAAGAGGGAAAAACTGATTTTTGCAAACTTGCTGGTTTCTCTATGGCATGGACTTCAGTTTGTTTAATAAAACAGCAGGGACTTTTTTTTTAAGGTCATAGTATAATAAGTATTCCCAGTATCTCATACAAAATATGATTGCCCCTGTCTGCTCTGATGACGAAGAAGCTCTTCAATAACAACATCTCCACAGGAACTACCTCAATCAGAACTATTGCTTCCTCTCTCCACAGCTGCTGTAGTCTGCATCATAAAGATTACTTGGTAAAAAGGTGAGCATTTTTACGGTAATAATTTGAATTGTCTCTATGGAGCTTCTCCTAATTTTCAATTTGAACTGTACACATAGTACAAACCTGTAATCTCATGCAAGTAATGATGTGTCTAAAAAGAGCACAAGAACAGACCAATAAAGCCTAGTCAGTAGCAGCAATTTATATTGGTCTAATTTCATAGGCAGTTGGTCTTGAGGAAGAAGCATGAGAATTTAAGTACATCATAATTGTTTAAACCCTCTATTGACTTTTCAGCATGAAAACAAATTATAGCTGGTTAGGGAAGGCTAGCTGAGGTTAGCAATAAAAGTGTTTATTTTTCAAAGAACTTTAGAAAAATACAGATACATCCCATACAGATTTTATGGAACCAAAAGAAGAAAATCTCCACAGGCTAGGCACATTTATGATGTAACAGAGGGATTTTTAGAAACTCATTTGTTCCTAGAAAGGCAAACAAAAATTCAGACCTTTCTCTGATGGCATTTTTAAGCTTTCCATACCCAGCTCTATCCCACTGACTACAGAGATTTTTGCCACAGGACTTTTCCCTCTAAGGCAGTAGAATTTATGTGTTTTATACCTGTTAAACCTAGTATTCACTTAATATCTTTTATACAAAAATAGGCACGCTTACCAGTTCCTTGTATGAATATCTGTTTTGGAATGAGTGCCTTTTCTTCCCACTTTAGCTTTTTCTGTTGAGATACTAATAAGAAATCAAAATGCCCCCTCTGGGGAGCTGGCTTGTGCAACTATATTGGGACAGCTGTGCTTGTAACTTTCTTATATGGACAAATCCTTGGAGACTTTCCTATCATTCCAGCTGCTCCATAAGATTTTGTATTTTAATGCCGATAGAAGTTATAACAGAATGCTGAAAAATTAAGTAAAAGCAAGGACTATGCTGAAAGGTAATTAGTAAAATGAAATTATTAAATGAGAATTTTCCCCTCGGTTTTTGGAAGTAGAAAAGACCCCTCAGTAGCTGTTTCATTTTGAACTTAAATGGTCTGCTAGAGAATTGTCTTTTCCCCTATATCTATCATTTATATGATTATTGTATTTCAGGAAATACTGTTAACCAAAATGTGATAGTATCAGATGGTCACGTAAACTGATCAAATGCTTGACCTTTTTACCAGTATCAATAGCTTCATTTTAAAGTTTTCACAGATTTTATTTCTCCTTCTAGTACAAAACTTTGAGTTTACTCTTTAAGCTTACTGCATAGGAGGAATGACTAAAAGTTATATTTATTTTCTATCAGTTTCTATTAAATACGCATTCTTTCAAAGCAAGCAATTGCTGGGAATATCAACATGTTTGTAGTGAGACTCTGCATTAAAACATTTGCAAAAGGAAACTAATTAGCAGAACTGATCTTTGATTCTAATTTTTTAAGCATCTCTATTAAGATTCCCTCACATATCAATAGCCCAGTTGTAAAATCTTATTAACTGTATCACTTGTGAATATTTGGCTTGTATTAAGGGAATGGCTCCAAGAAAAATTAAAGATATGTAAATTACCACTAGTAACCTGTTTGCCATATAGCTTAAGCCCTGGGAGACAAATGGTACAGTGACGTAGTCCAGAGACAAAGCTACCTGGCTTTTAGTGGTCTTGAGAGAGAATAGTTGGCTTTTCCAGGGAACTCTCTGTACAACCTGATTGTTCTCAAGTAAAAAATAGATACCCCATCAATCAAAGCAAGCCATGTAGGCATAGTGCATGGCTAGCCTTTTACGAATAGCAGAAATGGTCAAGCAGATGAAACTGATTGTGTATGTAGCTTGGAGGCTTTTGAATTGCAGTGTATGTCCATATGCTCTGTGACTCAATTTTTGTAAAGAAGAGGGCTATATTGCCTTTTCTGCAGTGAGTGATGGCCATATTTTGCGTTCCTATATGTTGGAAAAGATACATTGCGCATGTTTAGGAGGTCTGATGGAAGTTTTGAGTGCTGAATTTTCAGGGAGAAGGCCAAAAGCTAGAAATAAATAGGTGATTGTTGACAAATGTTCCTGGCCAGAGTCTGAGGAATTCTTGGATGAAAATGCAGCATAGCTGTGGGTTGTGCCATCACAGGAAAAAAAAGAATTCATTTTTCCCCAGAGCTCCTCAGTTTGGTGTAGGACTGGGGATTAGGGCTTATTAAGTTGTTCCAGTTGTAGGTACCATGCTACATGTCCCTTCCCAGAAATTTAAGTAACCTGATGTACAACCATTGCAACACCATGGACCTGGAAGTGGCATACTGCCAGATTTACTTCCAGAAATACTAGGAAAGAAGCAGCACCACAAGGAGCAGAGTAATTATTTATTGAGCAGTTCATTGCAGGCATCAGTGATCCACAGTCACTGTGAATCTTAAATACATTTGAAGTGAATGCTGACGGTTGAAGTAGACTGATGTTACAGCATCTGTTTTTCCTTCCAAGAATATATTGTTTAAATAAAATTCTGTCTGGTAGAACTCATAAAAATGATTACTCAAACACAGATGAAGCTGGAAGCAGAAATCTCCTATGCTGGTGGAAAGTGTGCTGAAAGGAGTACTCTGAATCTGCAGAAGAGCCTGAGAATTACCTGTGGAAGGGAATTTTCCATTTCATATTTTTCGATGTAAATAGGAGAATGTAAAGTGTAGGTGCTGTAAGTAGCTGTAAATAATAATAAAGGAAAAATGGAAGCAAGAGGTCTGTTCATTGCAGAGCTAGGAATAAGCAAAGCAAAAAGAAATGTTAGAGCAAACTAAATGAGACTGTCCCAAGAAAAAGAGGAAGTACTGGGTTTGGCAAGGGACTGGCAGCCCTGCAGGGAATAACATTATTGTAGTAGCAATGGGGTTGTCCTCTGCATTGGGATTAATGATACGCTGGGTTCTTGCTAAAAAATGTGTCCTGAGATAGCACAGAAGCAGAGGTCTGGGGAATTCACTGGAATTTTACTTCCAGGAAAAGGAAATCAAAGGTGTAATGAAACAGTGAAGATCAGTATGTGTACTAAACTGTTGCTATCAGGAGTCCACTGGGATATTTTCCCTTTGGTGGTATTCATGGAGTCTCCTTGGTGATACTGTGTCCTGGCAGTATAGTGTTAGCACAAAGAGCTTAAACTGAAACAGAGAGAAAGGGGAAGTAATTTGTGCAGCCTCTGCTTCTGGAGGAAGGAACAGATCTGGGGAGCAGTAATACAGTACTGAATAGATGAGAAGGCAGAAGGGTGGATATGAAGTGCTAGGTGTCAGTGACGCCAGCTGTCAGGTACTACAGTTAGCAAGTAAATTACATGTCTTAAGGAGCTTTCTTCTGACTTAACTTAGATTTTTGAAAACTGACTGAAGAAACCTAGACAACAAAATGGAGGACCTGAAGTCCTGGTATAGACCCTGGAGCCAAGGCGTTCTGATGGGAACACAGCAGAATAGCCATAGTAAGAGAAACATGGATATTGAAGGATATTAAGTATTCCTCAAACTGCAAAATTCTTTACTGGTTAAAGAACTAAACCAGAAGTACAAAGAGGCTTAAAAAAAGTAAGTTGTGAATATGTAATGTGGTGATGGCATAATTTTGTCTTCACAGCATTCAGAAAGTTTTTCATTTTCCAAAGTCATCATTTATTTTCTACTGTTAAAAATGTCCTAAAGATAGTAAAGCATCTAGATAAAGGTTATAAAGCACCTAAAAGCTGTATGCTCCAGAAATAAAAGCTGAGCAAAAAGGGCTGCAGATGTTTAGAAAATAACAGGACCAACTTAATCTGACTATTTCTTACCGTAGACCCTGCCAGTATATTCAGATACCTGCAAGTAAAAACAGAAATACTGTCTTATAGGTGTATGTTTTCAACAAAAAAAAAAAAAAAAAAAAATTGCCTGGGCCCTATAGAAACTGCCTCGTTTCCTATTTGTGAAAGACACTCCCATGAAAATCTCGAGGTTTCTCCTGTTAACGCTGTAATTTTCATGATTTCCTAAATCCCCTGATTGGTCCTGTATCTTCTTCCACGAGTGCTTAACACTTCTGCCCTGGTTTCTAAAGCTTTGTACAGTTCCAAGCTTACGTTCTGAGCTGATTCCTTCCTACACATTGCTGCATGCCCTCCCTTTGCCCAAGGCTTTCACACCTTACAGTGCATTTCTTTTATCCTTTCCTGTTTAATTTCCACAGTGCCACATAGCTTTCCAATCAACCATCTGCCAAGAAATTCCCTTCTTTTTCTTGCCAGCCCCAGTTTGTTTTATAAGAGAGTTAATTGCACAGCTAATGAAGTCATGATATTAAAGACTCTGTTGCTTTGTTTCTGTGTGCCTAAAAACACGAGACAGGTCTTGGGCACTGCATAAAGCACAACACACAAGCTAAAACACAAGCATCCTAGGTGGCTTTTAATACTTATTTGTGGTGCTTCCAACAACTGTTGCTAGCGTATACACTCATTATAAGTTCATTTGCTCACACTAAAATTATGTGGTTTTATTGTAAGCTATTTGGAGCCTGCACCTCATTCTGCTGCTGGCTTGTACTTGATATTGCAACAAATTTAGCATTTATGTATAATAGTGAATAAGTAACAGGCAACGTGTGTAGATGGGTGCACCTCATATCCGGTATTTTCCAGTTGCCCGTTCCCTGCCCTCCTAAGCAGGCAAGATGGAGAAAACTCCTTCTTCCCAAAGAAGGCGCCTGCCTTGCATCTCTCGCTACCGTAACACCTGCTAAAAATCTCCCAAGGACACAGAGCACTTCAAAATCGCAGCATTTACAAAGCGAAAACCGGCGCCACGGGTCTGCTCTTCGCGTCGCCTACCGGAGGCGATTTTATGTCAGGTTTTCTTGTGCGGAGCTTCCCTCTTTCGGAAGTATGACTGAAAATCGATTCCTCCGCTTTATTAAAAATAAAAAAGGAGGGCCTGGGCGGCGGTGGTAGGGCTCGG
>JANZLQ010000056.1:13995212-14012330 GCA_026212715.1 Elanus axillaris
CCGATCGTGCCGCCGCCGCCCGGGCCCTGCCGCCGCCGCCCGGGCCCCACGGCTACCGCCGCCTCCCTCCTCTGACAGGCGGGGCGGGACGGGGCGGTGTCATGTGGGCCGCCACACCGGGAAGGGCCTCGCCGAGCCGGGAAGGAGGATGGCGGGCTGGGGCCGGGAGCTGTTGTCGCCCGCCGCCTTGCTCGTCGTGGCGCAGCTCGTTTGGGCGCCGGACCCGGTGAGCCTTGGCGACCTGAGGGGGAAGGGGACGGGGCGGATGGGATCGCCCCCGGACCTCTCCGGGGAAGTTGGAGGGGTGGGATGCGGGGCTTCGGCGGGCCGGGTGGGTGTGAGGGGAGCTGGGCGCTGCCGCTCTTCCCCAAGCAGGAGGCCAAGCGTGCCCTTAAATTCACGGCGGTGGATTTAAGGCAGCGTCTCGCTGCCCTCACGGACTTGGTAACTTCTAAATGGCTCCTCTGGCAACCGGCGCGGCCGTGGCTGCGGTTTCAAGTCTTGGTGTTTATCGGGTGTGTTTTACAAGTCCTTGCTCATTCCTGCACTCGATTTCATATCCATCTATAACGCAAATGTACTGTTCACACCTAAGCAATCATTTTCAGAAGGAAAGTTAAGGTCTTGCTGAAAGTACATCAGCTTTTCAATCTGCCTGGTGTATTTGCTGTAGCTTCACCCAAGGGGAGAAGTGTAGAGCAGGTGGGCTTAGGGTGTCATTTTTTGTTTGGTTGTTTTCTGGGGTTTTTTAACGGAAGAGGTGAAGTATATAACTTTTGGTGGAATCGTGAAGTCAGGGGGTGGGTGGGTGATGGTGATATTTGGAACAGGCTGGCTTCCATCTGGGCATGTAAACAGCAGTTCTTGCTTCCTGGTGTATTTTTTATTCCTGAAGCAGTGAAGCATTCTTTCACCTCTTCAGTTTCAGAATCTCCTCAGCTTTTAAATATCAGCTTTTTAAATATCTACGGATTTCAACATATTCATTTACAATATATTTTTAAATATTTGGGCAACATACTACTTTCTATATTCTTTTGTGTTTTGTCAAAGACTTTTCCTAGCAAATTATATTGATCTCAGAAAAATTAGTAAGGGTTTTCGGACAGGGGGGAACTGCAGGAAAGACTTTGGAGGAGTGTGGATGTCTGGATGACCCATGTTCCCTTAGCATCCACACTACACAGAATTAGGCCCTCCTCTGTGCACCTGGTCCCATCCTCCCCCTCACAAGAGCAGCTTCCCAATACTGCAAGCCAGCTCCAGTTTAAAACACCTTCAGAATTTTAGCCAAAAGCTTCCTAGGGTGTGGAGTGGGGGGAGAAAGTGCCAGCTATCAGCAAAGCCTATCATTAGAGCTTAGGTTTGTATTTGGTTGCACTTGGTACATCTTCATACTTCCACAATGTCCACTGGGTGTCCAGGTTGGTTGTGCTGCTGTGCAGCCAGATATCAGGTTTGGATATTTTATTTTCAGTTGAGATGTTGGGACGCATCATTTGCTGAAGAATGAAGGACCATTGTTGTCTTCCTACGTACAGCTGGTTGGGTTCTTTTCATTAACAAAGAACATGGAAGCTAAATGCCATGAATTACATCTCAGTGGTGCAGAGTGTCAGTCCCTTTAGCTTTAGATTAGGCCCCGTCAACCATACTGAACTTTTTGTCCAAACTGCAATTTAAATTGGTTTGGTCCCCATTTCTTCCGGGCTGCAAGACTACTCTTAACTTTTATGTTCAGAAAGGTGAACTGTGTTGGGACTGCTGCAGCACAACAGAGTGTTGCACTGGCATTGTCCCATAAGGGAAGAGGAGCAGAGTGAAAAATGTGTTGGACCACAGAGTTCATAGACTAGAAGATGCTGAATATAACAGATTACTTTATCTGAAAAAGATTGAATGCCATGTCCTTAAACTATCGAATTGTATTTCATAGCTCAAAGAGGTAATTTTATATTTATTTTTAAATATGGAGATGAGAAATGCTGAATATTAAGGAAGGATGCCAGAGATGGTCCAACACAGAAATATTTTTGAGGGTGATAAAGTGCTGGCATTCTTTAGACTGGACAAGCTACATTGAGCCTATTTCATATTAATGAAATCAGGCTAGGTTTTAAAATATTTACTCAGCAGTCATTAAACCATGCATTAATTTTCTTTATTGCAGTGAATAATAACTATTACTTTGTCGTTTTTTCCAGGTAGCAATTAATTTTGACAGTTTGCTAGCTATTTGGTTCCTGTTCTGCTCTCTACTCTTTTTTTCATACAACCAGTCATAATATGAATCTTCTGTGCTACTTCCATTTTTCTTATTATCTCCATCTTTCCCCATACCATGTTCTCTTCGTCCTTCACTGTGTTCTCTCTCTTTTAGTGTTTTGATCCTGTGCTGCTGTGCATCCATTTTCATGTCATTACATCCATGCAAATTCAAAAGTCAGCAGTATGTCAGATAGTCAAAATATGCAACCTACTAGTAACAGGCAATTTGGAAAGAAAAAAAAAAGAGAGCATTTGATCATTCAAGAATAGCTGCATTCCTCCTAGGGGGTTCAATGCATGTTTGAAAAGCAAATTTATATAGTGATGACCTCCTGTTTGGAGCTAGCTTCTGCTGGCCTTTTCTAATAGACCACCACTGGCTTGTCATGTTGGAAACGCAAGGTGATATCCTCATGTACTGGAAGGCTGTTCCAGCTTCTCTTGGACGTCATTTATTGTTCTCTTCCAGTGTCAAGCCTTTGAAGAGAGGAGGATCTCACTGACCACAACAGTAACTTAATAGCTACTTATTTCAGTCTGGTGATAGAAAGTGCCTGGTGCTGTAAGAAAGTTTCTGTTGCTGTAAGAAAATGCTTTAGGTATCTTTTTTTATTATTATTACCTTGTCAGAAAAGTTTTTTGTTCCTCATTAGAATCTTATGTAAAAAAAAAAAAAAAAAAATTAAAAAAAATACAATAAAAAACAAACAAAATCAAACCCCCCACTTCTAGTTTTCTGGTTGTCTTGCCATCTTTTTAAATTATGGCTTATGTGCCAGCATATAATAGTTTACCTAAAGAAACTGTTAATATCTCAATCAATGGTAGTAGTTTTGGAAGGCGTATGGGTTGTTCTGGGGATTATTGGTTTCTTTAGCTTGCTTTATACATGGACAGGTGAGAAGTCTAAAATTACTGGCATGTAAGGAGACAATGTTTTCTCTGTATCTCTCCCTTAACTCTTCCTTTAGCTGTTGCTTTCCCCACCTCTTTTGTGGCTTAGGTTTCAAAGGGCTGGCAAAGTAAAAATAGCTTCAAATACAAGATTAATATCTCAGGAGAGAGCATCAGGAGTGACATAACATTTAGCACCTGGAACATCACTTAAAATCCTCTGAAATCAACTTGCATGGTTGCCACAGTTTCCTCTGTGTACGCATGGGCCATACTGACAGGTCAACTGAACTTTCATCCATTTTGGATAATTGTTTGTTATAGGCTTTATCTGTCAAGAAGCATAATTTGACAGCATATATTACCTGAAGGTCCAAACATGTGCATCCATTGCAGTAGGATGTATATGTAATTTCACTTTTTCTGATTGATTTTAGTATTGCGGGATGGAAAATTTCACAAGACAATTGCATTAATTCTGTTAAGTATTTGCTTGGCTTTGCACAAAGCCTCTGACTTATGTTGCCTAATTAGTCATATGATATCCTTTCCTCCCCTCTTGTTTAGAACCTTCCTCATTTTGAAAATTAAATGGGCCTCTTGTGTTTGACCTTTTGTTCCAGCTGTGCAAAGGCTGTAGCTGCACTGAAGTGAAATCTAGGAAACATGTAGCTACTGGGCCTATAACTTCATCTCGCGTGTAGGAAAACCAAAATTCATCTCGTGCTTTCTCCCAGCTACTGGAAACAATACGAAAAGAAAACACATGATAACACACACAAGCTAATCCCACTTTAAAATTCCTGTTTCCAGTTGTAACAAATTATACCAGTGTTTAAACTCCGTGGCATTGTGTAAGAGATTGTGTTTTCTAGATTAATGTATTAAAAGTGGATAATGTGGTTAGCCCAAAGAAAACATGGACATTAGTTAGCTTGTCTGTCCCAGATATGGAACTCAGATTTTACTGGAGCCAGAATGCATTATAAGGACACACTAGTAAAGTAATCTAATTAGTACAGCCAAATAAATACTGGAAATCAAGGGCAGGGAGGGGGAGAAATGGTGGCAGGATCCCTACATATTTTTGTTTCTGTCCTGTCTCCCAAACACCTGTGCTTTGGGGGCCTTTGTATGGACTCCTGGAATAGCATGTGTACCTTTCCTTTTCCCTAGTGGGACATACTGTGCTCTTAGGAGCTTACTGATCTGCTCAGATAGCTCAGGGACCAAATCTGGTCTGCTCTCAACTGGCTTGAAGCACAAGTGCAGCTAGTAGGCATTTGCTTGTATTTCACTAGGTAAAATATGCAATTATAATTGTGGCATATATATGCATATGTTTCTATATGTATACGCGTGCTTTATGTAACTGATGGGAAAACACCCTTGCGTTCAGTTTGAGTATGCCTAAATATAGTTCTCAAACTTTCAGTTGTAACTAGCCATGCTTACAGGAATGAAGGTAACTAGTTTTTAGTTATATTCCTGAAATGCGTCTCTCGCAATAATAATATTTAGCACCAGTTCAGTGGCACTTTTCCACACTAAATAAAAAGTCATGCCATATAGCTCATTCCTCCAGCTGAGTAATTTGCCCAAAGTTCAGTGTGCTTTCTCTGTCCCAGCTATACAATGAAGCTTAACACTAAGCGTAATTATGAATGACAATGTAAAATGGGATTATGAATTGAACGAATGGAACAGACTAGTCCATACTGAGATTTAAGGTTTCTGAACTTGTCTAAAGAGTATGCTTTTGAAGTGCTGCTCATTGAATCACACTGAGTAAAAATGGGTTTGTATATTTATCATAAACTTGCATTTGCCTTGTCTGAAGGTCTGTCAGATAGCACAGGGAAGTTGCTGTTTGTCGCCTACTTCTTGTATTCTCCTCTGCACCCTTTCCAAATTCCCAAGACCTTCTCTTCATTTATTATCAAATCATCATGAATTGAATTAGCTGACTAGTCCTGAAGGTTTAATTCAGTCTGAAGATTTAATTCAGACTTATTATTAAGTCTGCTAGAATAATAAAGTGTTTTAACAAAAAGTAAAAGCTAAATAGTAATGTTTCACTGTCTTTACAGTATGGAGAAGAGTGCAGGAGTAAAACATACCCTCCTTCAGGACCAACGTAAGTAATCTGATTCAACTTGTCTAAGAAATTACAGAAAAGTAGTGATTTGCAAGTCTGAACGGGGTTTTTTGGTAACTTTTCCTGTTGCAGGCCTAGAAAATGCTAGTTACGGGTGGGAAGCACCTATTTTGTCAACTGTTTTTGTTCAAAGCTGCCTTTAAATTTGAACTCTGGTACTTATCTTTCAGGTTCAAAGGGAATGTACCCACATATGTCATAAATCTTGATTTACCTCCCAGCAAAAGATGGGATAACTTGATGCACGACAAAAAGACAGAGGTATGAAATGCAGAGCTTGCTTTGAAGGTCAGCAGGTATAAAACTAGCACGTGGCCTTTATTTTTGGAAAGGAATACCTGTGCTAAAATTCTCTGAAAGGGATAATAATTCTAACTTACTTTTTTTTATATGAATTTAGACTAGAATAATTGCTTGAGTAAAACTTTTTCTGTTCAACGCTTGAGCTAGCTGCATCAAGTATAGGGGCACTGATGTTTGGGATGCAGAGGAATAAAAAATGGTGCAGCATAGAGCAGGCTTTCATTTATCAAAGCTCTTTAGTCATGAAGTAATACTGAATGAAAGGGGAGGAGTACACGAAAGGGACAGACTCAGTAAACTGAAGTGAAACTGAAGCAGCATCCCTTCCCCTCTGTACATCCCTGCTTCTCTCAAAACATTGCATGAGATGGTGAAGTAGCAAGGGGGAAATGAAGAACTCCCTGTCCTTTTCAGGGATGCTCGTTGCAGCACTGGTGTTTACCCGGCAGAAATAATTTTATAAATAGTCAAGCCTATTTCAAATTAATAAGAACAGCTATTCTTCTGAAGGTTGCTGTAAATTCAATTCAGTAATGTTTAATTTCTAAAAAAATGCTAGGGATTTTTGCTATATCCCTGCTGATTTTGACCTTTCAGCTCTGAAAGCCAGACAAATTCTACTTGCACCACAATATTTAAAGTCTCATTTAAGCCAGTGGGCATTGAAAGCTTCAGATTGCACCTTAAATTCTGACCGGTTTTCTCTCTCATGTACTTTGGAGTTAGATCACATAGAGTGGAACTCTGTGGCCATTCACGTTGCAAATGGATAGCATGTACTTTTATAAGAAATTTATTGAGTCTTGGCTGCAAGAACATCAGTGCTTAAGCAAAGAGCTTTTAATTAATGTTTTTAAAGACAGAAGAGTGCGGAGTATTAAAATGTGATCAAAGGAGCAGAAGATGAGGATAGCTTTTTCTTGTAATTCATTTTCTTTGGTAGAGGGACATGGAGCTAATCTAGAAAGTTATTTGAATAAAGCTTGAAGAGAGACTCTTTAATGGGGAAATGGGGATGTTTTTCTCACCAGGAACACTACATGTAGCACTTTCTTTAAATAGATTGTTTTTCAACAAAATGGGTTTTTTAAAAGCATATGAAGGAATTCTGTTAGTATTCTAGCAATTCTTATGCTCAAGATCTTCTATTCA
Organism: Elanus axillaris; assembly: GCA_026212715.1. NCBI lineage: Eukaryota > Metazoa > Chordata > Aves > Accipitriformes > Accipitridae > Elanus > Elanus axillaris. The sequence continues at coordinate 14,001,988 of JANZLQ010000056.1, forward strand.
ATAAAAACCCTTGTTCTTTTTAGCTGAAGACTGTGGTCCAGAATATTAAAGATATAGCAAACACCTTCTTCCCCAGCGGCAAAGTTGTTGACATAGTGGATAACAAAATAGTAAGTATTTTCAGCCTAATTATTACTGTATGTTCTGACTACCAGAATTAGAATGCTACTAAATTTGGCAATTAAGAACTTGACAAGTGATAATTCTTCCACTTCCAGAACAAAAATGCTGTTTTGAAGAGTTACTTGGAAATTTTGCCGCCTTACCTACTCTGAATTACTCTGAAACCATCAGACCTAAAATGCATGTGTCTCTTACTGTTTATTTTTTACAAGATCTTTTCAAGTTTGGATTAGTCATGCTAGATGTGCATGCAACTGACTTAGTCACTGTAGCAAAACACCTCACTGAAATTCTCTTTGCCATGTTCAACTCCTTTTAAACAGTAGATTAAAATCAGGTTTTGAAAACTGTAATAAATGTCTGATTACAGGGGCAACTTTGACCAGGCCTCAACTTAAAAAAAAATAATTTGGTTCTGATTAAAATAGGCTTTGGCATGGAATCAAGACAGGGGAAAACAGTGTAGTGCTAGAGACAGCATAAGGTCAAATCTCTCCCCCATGTTTACTTACAGCAGCCGTAGGTCATGCTGTCCACACTTCATTTGTATCCCTGTCTGCCTGAGTGGAGTTGACATAAAGGTAGCATATAGAGGTAGTCATACCAATGTGTGAAAGTTAGGGATTCCCTTAAGCACTGATGTCAAGGTCAGTTCCAGTTGAGCTCTGAACATATGAGAGTCCTACTTCATTCTGTTCTGTCTATTGCTGCTAACGATAATAAAGATACTGTGCTAATCTCCATTGCTCACATGTCAATATTTTGATAAGTAGTAGTTTTTACTTTCCCTAAGTATGCACTTGTCTTCCAAGTACCCTACAAACATCCTCAGGTTCTACAGGCTGCAAAGGAATTAAATATTCAATTTAATAGTTGTGAGGAGGATGTACCTATTGGGGAGAGGTTTGTTTTAAGTGACAAAATAGCGTTAATTTACGCAAACAACGTACAAAACCTTTCCTTTCAGGCTCGTCTGACTGCCACACTTCCTTATCCTTTCAATGAAGAACTCCAAGGGATTGCAAATTCATCTGGGATTGCTTTGGGTAAGTTTCCAGCACTTTATTAACGTAGCGGAAAACTGGGAATCCAGACTCGCTTAAAATTAGTATATGTACCAATTTGCAGTATAGTTGTAGTCATCTGTGACTTTAACAAATAATTTATTAATTAAGTAGATAAAACAAAAAATTGCATCTCACTCGAAATGAAAACAGTGTTTTAGAAGAGAATGGCAATAAATCACATAAGCCTTTCATCAGGCTGGGACTTCTCTGTAGAGCTGTAGCTTCTTGCTCCTGAGTTTTGGGAACTGGAGTGAGCCTTAGCTCCTGTGCACCAAAATTTGGGGGAATCCTTGATTCTCATTGGTTTCCCATTCAGCTGTATGTCTTTTGTTGACATACCAAGAAGGCAAGGCTCAGTTTCGTGCTGTGCTTTCTTTCCCTTGTGATTGTTGCCACATCCTCAAGCCTTCCTTCTGCACCTACTGCTAAAGAATGCCATTCCAGGTGAGAAGTAGACACTGAATTCTTCCAGAATTGAGACAGAGAAGGTCCATAGACCTGCTTCCACTGCTTGGCTCATACAGGAGCAGTACACTTGTCGGCAGCTCTTATATGGGAATAGTGATACATATAGCAGGTTTCTTCTTTATGGTGAATTTCACAGTTTGTTTTGAAGTTTCCAGAGGAGGAAGTAGCAATGACTGTCAGCTTTCTGTATGGAAAGGCAGAAGGCCAAGGGATTCTGATCCTTCTGTTTGCCTTTCAGGAAGCTCTTGATTTTGCTGAGCCAGTCATTTCAAAGATCAGATGAGATTTAAACAGAAATTTGGAAGAGAAGTATTATAGAATGCTGAACTTTGCAGTATGCTTTTTTCAAACCGTATTTTTCTGTTCATGGAAAAAGTTTCAAACTATTGAACTTTGTTTCTTTTTGTTCTAGGGGAAATTGTTATTTTTAACATCTTTTATGAAATTTTTACTGTATGTACATCCATAGTGGCGGAAGACAAAACAGGTAATGCAACCCAGAATAGTGTTAATAGTTTTCTGTTAGGTAGGAGAGGGTCCACCTCAATTGTACAAACAAAGTCCTTCTGAACTGCAGGCAAGAAGGCCTAGTAGGAGGGACTAAAAGCAATGATAATAAAAAGGTATTCCTTGAGGAGGGAATAAGAGATCACAGGTATCTTAGGTTAAAAGAAGGAAAAAATACTTTCAAAGATGGTTTGGTTTTGGTTTTGTTGGGGTTTTTTTTGTGGGGGGTTTGTTTTGTTTTTTTTTTAATAGGTGCCATTTGTTTTTCTAGGGGAAAGAAACACAAGCCAGACACCTGATATTTTCTGAGTGCCATGAGGGATTCTAGTGCAATCCATTTTGCATCTAGTTTCTAGCTATCACATATGTGTGGTGCTAGAGAAAATGGATAGTCTGCTTTAAGAAAAGAGACTCTGTCATTCTCTTACTCAGTTCTGCAGCCCTTGTCTGCAGAAACAGATTAGGAAATTTCTGAGGGATTCTTGGAGGGCTTACAAACGTCTCACTTCTAGAGAAAGCTCGGGTATTACCATTACATTAAGATAATGTGGAAAGCATCTGAGGTTGAGATGAACAGCAGTTTACAAGATTACTTGATTTCAGTTATGGTGAAACGCTTCTCTGATCCAAGAAACCCCATCATTTTTCTGTGCTTATGAAAAAGGGCAACTAGGCAATGGTATTTTCCCTGCTTATTCATTTCCTAGTTTTCTAAGCTGAAATTTATGTCTCTTTCTTCAGAAATCTTATTTATTTATTTATTTGTTTGTTTGTTTATTGTTATGTAGGGAAGCTGTACCATGCTAGAAACTTGGATTTTGGACTTTTTCTTGGGTAAGTACCTAAACTTGTGCTTTTTTTTTTTTTTTTTTTTTTAACCCAAATGAAAAAGCTAGTTAAACTTGGAAATTCTATGTGCATTCTTTGAGTCTAAATGATGAATCAGATATTGCTAAGACTGTGACAAGTAATTCTGCATTGCATGTTGTGAAAAAAGGCTAAAACAAACAAAAGGATTGTTCTGCTGATCTTATGTCAAACTACTCCAAACATGTTGGGAATTTGAGAAACAGTTATGTTCAGTGTTACTTACTGTTTTCTCAGCTCTAGTTAAAACTGTCTGGAACCAAAGAGTGGTCCATGTAACCTTATCTCTGAGGTGTGGTATATCTCGTTCTTTAGATGATGGGACAGAAGCATCAATTTTAGTGTATGCAGTGAAATGTGGATTAGATTTGGGCTTGTTTTTGTGGTTGTTTTTTTTTCAAAAATTATCCCCTAGTTATTGTACTGTGCCCTACTGGCACTTCCCACCATTCATCATTTCTACTTAGAAGCCAGTGATTTGTATTCCACTTATCTAACATTATCATTCATTTGGGTACAAACTCTGTAGTTTGTTGCCCAGCACTGGATTCTCTTTTAGTTCCCATTTCATACCTCGTGATCAGGTAGTTCAGTGTTTGCTTTTATTATCCCAGTATATTTTGTAACATCACTATTCCAGATGACTCTCAGTGCCCCGATGGAATTTAAATGTCCATCTTCATTAAAATTCTTACCTGCCTATCAAAAAATCAAATGTGGTCAACTGTGACTCCACCTGTCCCTTGGTTTGGCTTGTGTTGAAATTCTCCCACTTGTCAAGCACTGGGAACATGCTCCCTGAAAAGTAAGGCAATTTTGAAAGCTGTTCCCAGAATCTAGATAATTTCCAGATAATTTAATGGTCTGCTGAGTGTTCTTTAGCACCCTCTTGCCTACAGACTGTTCTGGCTTATTTTACGAACTAGATTTGGGACTTTGTGCAGAGCACATCTAGTAGTATGTGGTTTGTTTTCTCCCTTTGAAAAGTAAGAATTTGAGGGATCTGTCTCATTCTGCTGCACAACAAGCTACACGTACTTTCAGGACACACTACGTTTGGTGTCACAGGCAGTGCCCGTAGCGGCTTCTCCTTGTCAGCAGGAATAGAACAAAGTTATGTGTGTTCACAAAAAACAGCTGTGATGGTGGTGCTGTTTAATACTGAGTAGTGTATATGCTCTTGGTTCAAACAAAACCCGGTTCTTTTTTTACTGACTGCCTATGCATTTAGAGTTCCTAGTTGTCTCCTGCTGTTGCAGCTCAGGTAACTACTGAGCAGTGGTGATGGCTGATGTAAGATCAGAGGACAAGCATCACACACAGGAAATCTGTGTGCTGTGAAGGGATGTTTTAAAAGTTACTGAGGGAGGAAAGTTTCAAATGCTGTACTGTCTTCTGCAGGTGGGATGTTAAAAATAATTCCTGGACTTTAACTCGGGAACTGAAGCCTTTAGTGGTAAACTTGGACTTCCAGAGAAACAACAAAACAGTATTCAAGTCTACAAATTTTGCTGGATACATAGGCATGGTGTCTGGAGTCAAACCAGTAAGCATGGGGAGTGGGGCTTGTCAATTTGTTAATAATGCTTCAGACTTTCCTTTAAGATGTAAATTTTTCTGCTTTCATCTTCTGCCTTGGGATGTTTTTTAATAAATGATCTCTTAATTGTTCTGGTACACAGTATACCTATTTTAATAAAGGTAAAAAAACAATGCTGCAGTCTTCCTTATAAAAGGAGATTGCCTAAATGAAATATTTATGTTTGGACAATTCTTAAAAACAATGTTCAGTTCTGAATACGAACAGGAATGAATACAGAGGGCTCAAGTGGTTGGAGTTTCTTTCTAGCAAATAGATACTGCTGTGATCCCAGAGGTGAAAAGGCATACCTGTGCTGTTTTAATTCTTTCTCCAGTCCTTCTTGGAAAAGGAGTCTTATGTTGCAAGATTTTTTTTTAATACACACCTAAAGTCTGGGGTTTATCTACATCCTAAGAAACAGCAGTACAGAACCATACCAGGGTCTCCATCTTACCACAACTGCTCCTTTTCTACACACTCTGCCTTTATCCTCTGTTGTAGGTGGCCCTTCTCATAGTAGACTATTTCTGGCATAAATCCCTGCATTGTATCAATTTATTTTTGTCTTCTGGTCAAATAAATTAGGAAGAGTCCATTCTGAAAATGATCCAGTTTAGCTGAATTCCACTTTCCTCTGAAAGAAACATTAGTTGGAGAAGACTGGGATTTAAGTTTGAATTGCATGTTGCAAGTAGCGTAGACTGAATTTTGTACAGCTGCATGCTCATGTGAACAGCAAATACCATAGCAGGGCATACTTAGCACTGGGACTTAAAAATTTGCCGTTAAACTAGAATAGTATTCAGAGGTCTGAGAAGAAGGTTACATACAGCAGGGGAAGGAAAACTGCTAATTCAGTGATGCAACAAGGACCAAGAAAAAATGGCCATAGACTTGACTTGCTTAGCACAAAAGCATGGTTTGTTGGATTACTATGGCAGGTCAGAAAACCATGAATTATCATTTCTACTTCCTCAAGCAGTGATAAATTAGGTTCTTCTCCACATGGGCTTGATCTCACAGCCCATTACTCAAAGGGGAAGAGTCTAACAAACAAGAAGCTCACTTGGCATGTGAATTGCAATGCTGCCTCTTGTTTATTACTGGTATTAATGGTCTGGGGGTGGATGAAGGTTGACTTGTTTAATGCTTTTCAGGACTTGTTCACACTGACAATGAATGAGCGTTTCAGTCTTGATGGTGGTTATGTTGGTGAGTAATGCTCATTTCTTTCATTATTTCTGTGCAAGTTTTCCAGACCTTGGGCACACCAGTTACCTTAATAAACAGTCACACAAATGGTGAAAAGATTCCAGATGAGTAAGATAAAACACAGTTCAGTTTAAAGGCTGTGAAAGTTAGAATAGCATGAGTGAACCTTCTGAAAATGTTATTGTAACCAGTGATATTTTGCAGGAATCTTCGAATGGTTTCTTGGTAGAAGAGATGGTATGTGGATGGGCTTTCTTACAAGAACAGTATTAGAGAATGCTACAAGGTATTCCTTGCCCCGCCTCTAAATATTCTACTGCTTTAATCTGCTTTGCTTTCAAGTGGCATGAGTACTGTATCTAATGATACAGATAATTTCCTAGAAGCCTTAACATTAGTTCTGGTTTTGCTGGTACTCTGGTGCAGCAGGAGGCATCATACATGGTCCCTTAAAGCTCCTCAAATTGTTTTCTCAGATTATTTTTTTTCTAATGAACCTATTGGTATCTGAATGTGTAACAGCATTCTGCATCAAAACACATCCAACAGGCAGTAGTATATTACAGAAAGTAAACAGAAACAAAGCTCTCATGCAGTAAATGAATTAGGTGGAATATGACACAGCATGTCATCATTTTATTCCTGAAAAAGTGCCAAGAGCAACTCTCAACAACCGTACTTGATAAGTACAAAGTGAGTGGAAGAGTTTTGCTTAAATGTATTCCTTCATTGTGATACAATCTCCTCATATGTGCACGAAAGGGGAAGAAAGGTGTGACTATCCAAACTTTTCCTGGGCCTGTGAAATTTGTTCTTCAGTATTTGAACCATTTATAGCATTTAATAGTCCAACACTACTTTGTTATCTGCAGTTACCAGGATGCAAAAGACAAACTGGCAAAAACAAGACTGCTGGCTCCAGCTTACTTTATACTTGGTGGAAAAAATTCTGGAGAAGGCTGTGTGATAACTCGTTCCAGGACAGCTACTCTGGATATCTGGGAGTGAGTATGCTTGACCCAACCCTTCCAGAAGAGGACAGGTTCCACCAATAATTGTGTCCTATGTTTCTTGTGACTTCTGTTGTGCAAGAACTCACTTCTTTAGCATCATTGAAAATTACCACAGCAAGCCTAAAAAAAATCCGGCTGTGTATAATATATACTATATATGTACTTAACTACATACTTAGAGAAGCAAAACACAAACATATACCTCTTTTCCAGCCTTGATATCAAGAAAGGCACATGGTACGTGTTAGAAACAAACTATGATCGCTGGAAGCCTCCGCTAATCTTGGATAATCGTCGAACACCTGCAATGAAATGCCTGAACCAGACAATGCAAGAGGTAAACATCCTCTGAATACCTCATCTTGCTGTTTGGAAACTGCAAAACTGATCTGACACAGCCTGGAGGATTCAGGGCTTTTGCAAGAACAGCTGTAATGACAGAAGTGGCTAACGGTTTTGTGACAATTTGTGCTTCTGGGTAATAAAGTACCAGCTGGCTTTTCACACAAATGTTTTTTATTTTTAGGCTTTCTCTTCATATAGGTTGGTTTCCTGCAATCATTTTCTGAGGCTGCATATGCAGGGGGATAATCTGGAGATACTCTGAGAGAGATTTTCAGTGTTTCCTGTGCTGTTTTATCACCAGTGAAATTCAAACGCACACTGTCTCAAACACACTGAAGTGTTCTATGCTGTACTGAGATCTAGTCTGCTCAAGTTTTTGCAACCCTTATTCTTCTGATCTCAAGATCTATGAGTATCATGTACTCTTAAAGCTTTATCTTATTATCTGAGCAGTAAAAAAAGTTACAGTTCTCAGCACTTACACTAACATGTTGATGTCCCTTAATGTCAATGTCTTTATTTTCTTTCAGAACATCTCCTTACCAGCAATTTATGATGTTCTCTCCACAAAGCCTGTCCTCAATAAGGTAATGCTTCTGTTTTTGCAGAAAGTTTGGAGTGGGGGGCAGACTACTAACTACATCTAAGGAGGGAGTCACAGTGGGTTTTTTAGGTGAAAACATGCACGTAAACATGAAATAAATTCCGCATTAATTCGTAAAAGCAAAATGTAATTGCAGGAGTAGCTGTTTTCCAAAGGCCCTACAGCTTTAAAACTGAGTAGCCTGAGCTCTTTCCTCGTAGCTGGCTCTGGTTTGAGGCAGCATTTGCACTACAGGCATCTTAAGGACCCTCCTAACCTGAATTAACCTGTGATACATGCCTTTATAAGCAGCATGAAACAAGTTAATATATCTCATGGTTTAGGCATACTACAGGCACATTCGTCTTGCAACAGAAGGTGTTTTAGTCTGAACTTGAGGTTTTTGGTGTTCAGGGGAAAAAAAAGACTAAAGTGCCAAGAAGAGTTTTTTAATTGTAGAGTTCAGTTACTGTATTAAGTGGAGGCAGCATTCTTGGTTGAAGACACAAGCTATTCATACTTGCATGTTGCTGACTAAATAAGATAAATGCTCATTTTAGTTGAAATGTTCAGCTAGTGTCAGAGACAGTTTTTCACTAATTGCTGTAATGAGGCTTTTTTTTTTTCTTCCCCTTCTTCTTTCTCCCAACCTATTAGCTGACTGTGTGCACAACACTTATGGAGGTGTATAACGGTCATACAGAGACTTACCTGCGAGAATGCCCAGATCCCTGTAGTCCTTGGTAGTCCTGTACCTTTCCAATGTTGGAAGCTGCTTGTCTGAATTGGAGGTCCTCCAAGAAGAAATGCTTCTGGAAAAAGATTCCTCAGTCTGACTCCTTTCTTCAGAAATCTAATGACTACATAGAAATGTCAATGAGCTTCTAACAGAGGAGGACCCTATCTCACAGCAGAGTTTCTTGCTTTCCGATCAGCAGTTCTGCTGACGAGAAATGTATGCGAATGAATGTCTGGTTTGATTTCAGCCATTTCTGCCAAATGAGTTCAGCAATTAGCTCTAGATCTCCTCAGCCTTAACAGTATTCTTGGTTTGGTTTGTTGTTGGTTTGTGGGTTTGTTATTTTTTTGTTGTTTGGTTGGGGTTTTTTTAGATGAAAATACTTCCAAAACACACATGAATGAAAATGGCACCTATTAAGCATGAAAAAGAATTGGGTATAAGGCGGCCATCTGGGACAGTACAGTTCTGTTATTCTTTCCTAAGCACTTAAGATGAATTGCTAGTGTTCTGATCCAATACGATGTTATGTCTAAGATGCCCTTTTATAAAATAATTTACCAAGTGTCCTGTCTAGTCACAGAAACAAGGTCTTGGGGAAATATCTAAAATGAGATCTGAGCCAAAAAATGTCTTTTCACTGATTTATACATCTTTCGCTGAAGCTCTTTCTTGGCCTGTTAACAATATTTTTTTAACACAGATTTTTCTGTTGTCTCAAAAAAATACTAATACAATAAATATTCTTGAGAACTACTTTCTTTGACCAAAGTACACATGCACTGATTTCATACCTCAGTGGAAGTCACCATGCATATTACATATCACGTGGCAGAAAGGGCATTCATTTCCAAATATCCTGATTTTAACAATGTCTGAAAAACTGATTTATTTCTTGAACTGCCAGTTAAAGGTAATACCAGAATGGGAAGTAATGAAATTCTAGTAGTGGTTGAGCTGTTTGAGGGGATTTTGTTTAGTTGGTTTGTTTTTGGAAAGTGGGGGAGGGAAGCCAAATCAGACTACACCATTGGCTGGAATTAAAATTCAGAAAGTAAAGGTTCTTTAGAAATAGGAAGAAGTACAGGCACCCTAATATCCTAGGAAGCAGATAATACAGAAGGCAATAGTTTTATCTGTGTCACTGGCTGCATTGCTGGGACTAGTTTCCAGTGCCAACTCTTGTGTTTTGTAACACATAAAGAGAAGACACTGGAGAGTAAGCTTAGGGGCTGATATATATGGTGGTTCACTTGTTATCTTTTCTTAACTGCCCTAGGAAAGAGGTCCTATTCATATTCCCATTGAGCCATGAACTTACACCAGTGGCAACTTTAAGGGGCATGCTTGCTGTCCCTTTGGTGTCTGCAGAGACGGTATTGCATAGGGCATTCCAACTAAAACCTGCAAGTTCATGACATCCAGTCACAATTGGATTCTTGATAGGCAGGACATGCAGAACAGTATTAATGTAGTGCAGAAGTTCAGAACAGAGGATACTACGGTTTTCCATTCCAAACAGTAAAGGCTACTATAAGATTAATTTTTTTTTAATAATTGCAAATTTAACACTAAAAAGCTTAAAGAAGGGGAAACAAGTTATTGCTCATAAATCTGAAATGCAAAGTCAACTTTCATCCAAGTATGACTTGCTAAGTTTTATTTAGTATTGCTTCCTTTTCTAAAAGAAGTATTAAAATTTCTCCAAGGCTTTCAGTATGGTTTCCCACAGCCTCCTCCTAGAGAAACTGATGGGTTACAGGCTAGACAAGTGGTCTGTGCAGTGGGTGGGGAACTGGCTGACAAGTGCACCCAGAGGGTGCTGGTAAATAGCTCC
>JANZLQ010000056.1:14013046-14048726 GCA_026212715.1 Elanus axillaris
AGAGTGGGCTAACAAGAACCTTATGAAGTTCAACAAGGACAAGTGTAAGGTCTTGCACCTGGGAAAACAATCCAGGACTGCAGCACAGGCTGGTATCTACTCAGCTGGGGAGCAGCTCTGTGGAAAGGGACCTGGTGGACAACAAGCACCATATGAGTGAACAGTCTGCTGCTGTGGAAAAGAAACCAAACAGGATGCGGGTTGCAGCATCAAGTGCAGCACCCGCAGAGATAAAGGAGTCATTATCCCATGCTACTCAGCACTGGTCAGGCCACACCTGGAATACTGTGTTCAGTTTTGGTCCCTGCTATACAAGAAAGATGTGGACAGGCTGGAGAGGGTCCAGAGAAGGCCTCCATCAACACTAGAAGAAGCAGGGACAAAAGCAATGCTACTTGACAAACAGTTTTAGCAGCTGATAAAGAAACATGGCTTCTGGTTGAAAAGAATGAAGCACTGATACTCTAAGCCACAGAACAATGCTTCTAGTAGCACAGCAAGAAGCAATTCAAAGGGGTGTAAACCACTAACAGATCGTGAGCATGCAGAAATCAGCATCCCACTATTTAAACTGACACTAAAAAAAGGGCTAGTCCAGTTGTACATCTAAATTTTTTTTTAACTGAAGTATGCAAGCAGAAGCATGTTAGCATGGTTGTACTACCAGGGGCCATTTTAATCTCAGTCGTGAATACTGAACCTATGTAAATCAAAATCAACATAGCAGCATGATTTAGGTTAGGGAAAAATTTACGTATAGTGTGAAATGCAGCTTCTGGGACATTCGATTCACATAAAATGGCTGAACCAAGTCAGATGTTACAGTCTGTACCATGAAGAGCAATTTATATACTTCTGAGTTTGTACCTTAATCTGGCAGGGTGTTGTTCAGATTTATTTGGAATTAGTTGCATAACATCCATAATCAAATTACTTTGTCATTTAAAAATAAGTTTACTTGCTTAATTAGTCATGTCCCACTTTAGCATATGTGGAGCAAGGCAGTGTGGTCTATTTACAGTCATTAACTAATGAGCTTTAGGTATGTCCCTTGTGCAAGACAATCCACATTTCCAGACTGGAAATTGCTTTACAATTGCAAAAGCTCAGCTAAATCCCATGGATGTCTGTCCAGAGCCTGAATGCCGATGCCTGCTATCGACTAAAATAAACAAAGCTATTGAAAAACAAAACACCCCAAAACTATGTCTTACTGTGTCTGTCTTAATATAGAAAAAGTAATGAATGTGATTATTTATTGATTTAACCTTCATCTGTCAACTCTGAAAGCACTTGTTCTGAAGGTTTTCTCAAGCCTGACAAAAGTTCAGTTTGCCCTTGTTACAGATAGAGACATCTATTTTTAGCATCAGTTAACTGCCACCCCCCTGCTTCTGCTGCCCTAGGCACTGTAATGAAAGGTAAGTTCCATTTCACTGAAGAAACGTGTACAATTGCTTGCAACTTTGCAATTTAATGTACCTGCTATTTTTGGTTTTTTAAACAGAAGGCACAAGGAATGAAAAGAGGTATGTTTCTTCATATTCACCTGCTGTACATGTAGTTGAGGTTCCTCACAACCACTGAGAGGGTGGTCGGATTTTAATTTTTTTTAGGTTTGTTTTTTCCCCCAGGTCAAGTAAGCAACTGTATGTATTTTCTCTTTTAAGTTTAAATAAAAGATTTATGTAGCTTTCCTAGTTCTGTTGTGAAAAATCATCAAATGGTTGGGAAAAAAAAAGTAAGCAACAAGACAAACATACTTCTATTATTAGTGCATAGTCTAGTTCTGTGAAGAACAGCTTCAGTGTTTTAGCTCCCAGCAGATTTTAACTGTTAATATAAATACAAAGGTAATCCAGTTTATTCTGAACTTGATTAAATAATGCATTACAGGAAAGACAAAGGATTTGTTTGGGCACTGGCATTTAAATTCAAAAAATGTCCGTTTGCCAAGAAAATTTTATCCCCCTGCAGTTCAAGAAACTCATGCAGTGAAGCCCCATACCATTTCAGAGGAAGAAAGAATGGCATCTCCCATGTCAAAAAAACAAAATGTTGGCAGCTAGTGGGGACAGGAGAATCCAGGAAAGGAATTTCATTGTATCAAAACCGAGCAGTAGTTTTGGGACACATATGCAAGTGAGTTTGCATTAGAGTCAGTTACAAGTTCAGGCTTTGCTTTGAATCAAAACTCCAGAGCAGCACCCACAGATGTCCTGGAAATTATCTGCAAGGAAAGCAGCAAGAGTAAATAGAAGACTCAAGCTGGAGCGAGAAGGCATGATGGAGAGTTGACTGACAGGGAGCAACTGAGAGCCTTAGGCAGACACCACAACTAACAAAAAAAAAAATACCCCTCCCTCCCAGGACAAACACCCGTCCTATCTTCACACAGCCAGCTTTTTGGGCTACTGGTAGAAGGAGAAAGAAAGAAACATGAACAAAAAGCTCAAAAGCTTGGATTTCACCTTAGTGGCAACAACTGGCAAATGACCTGCTTATGCCACAGATCATCAGATGGACTTTTCTGTTTTTGAAGGACCAAAAGTGTTGGTGAGAAAGGCACACCCAAGCTCACCAAGCAGCAAAACCTCTCATCCTTTGCACCAGAAGAACAAGATGAGCCAGAAAGAGTAATGCTCAGTGAAAGCAGTGGCAGAAACCACAATTTGCCTTGGGAAGAAAACTCCAGATATTTATGCTTTTTATAAGAAGCTGCCTTTGACTGTTGAAAGAGTCTGGAACACAACATACTGATTGGCCAAATACTGAGAGGAAGTAGCAAGTAGACAATGCAGTTGCTCCCTCTAAGTCTGCCTACCCGTTTTTCAGAGCATCATAACCTGAGGTATCAAAGATTTTAAAGGTCTTTTGTAGCTAAGTCTGCTCCTACGCTCTGAAGAAGAGCTTACTTAGAAGAGAGGACAATAATTATAAAGGAGTTAGTATGTTTACATACTGGGAAGCACTGTATTCGGGACATTTTCTGATCTACAGTGAATCAGCTCTGAATTACATTAGTTGTATATGGGACAACCTCTCTTGGTCTAATTTGTTTTGCAAAGTTTTTTCTCCTAGCTCAAGGGTTATGTGCAAGCAATAGGATAATCCCAGTAGTGAGGCTGCCTCTGTTGGGTATTCTGTATTTAAGGTAACTCCAGTCATAAGGCTTGCTTAAGGTTTTCCACTATTAGTCTTGTCTTTCTTTTAATCTTGCTAAGCTCTCCCTATTAGGCAGATACCCATTGTACAAAAAAATTCATCCCTAGACTTTTCCCTCTTTATGTTTCAGTGAAAATGGTTCATCTTGTTAAGAAAAAAATTTTTTTTTTGTCTGTAGTTAAAAAAAAAAATAGATCACAAGCACTGAGTTGTAGCTAAGTGCTGAAGTGCCACCTTGTTTTTATAGCAGAACTTTAATTCAGGTACCTGGACAGGTTTGGATTAGACATAGCCTTTTCTCAGGCTACACCCACCATCTGAATTACACCAGTATTTAAACCTTGGAGTAGTTATATATAATTTGCATCAACTTAGTTCCCCAAATGCTACATCTGCATTCCTGTAAGAGGTGTACATGCAGCATCCCCTGAGAGCTGGAAACAGTTCTCTTAAGATAGCCACGTCCAGCTGCAGAAGGTATCCCTTCTGCATGAACCAGGTGGGAAAAGGAGTAGAAGCAACTAGATGAAGAGGGGAAAACAGGGGGGAGAAAAAAAAAAAAAAAAAAAGAGATGAGCAGGAGCCAGAGGGTCTGGAGATGTCAGAGGAAAGAGAAGTAAAATAGAACAGGAAGACAGCTGAGAATGGCAGCCTATGAAGATCTAGCAACTGCAATATACTCCTCTACTGACCCCATTGATCTCTAAATCATTCCTTTGCTGTCATCTGAAACCCCAACCAAACTGTGCCTCCCCACCCACAGCAGCCTATGTGGTTACTAACTGCTGTTACCATATTTTTTCAAATTATGCTGAGAGACAGTAGATCTAAACTGATCCTCTAAGAAAAGAATACTGAAATTAAAAATACATATTATCGCAAGCAACCATTCTTTAGATTTAAAAGCAAGATAAGTTACATTAAAAGTATACTAAGGCTGTGAAGCATACAAGCTTAGCAGCCACTCATTCCCCTTCCTTTTTGGATGGGATACAGTCTCTTTGTATGATCCCAAAATTCCTTTTACAGAAGATCCCTTGTTTCACTCACTGCACAGGACAGGCTGCATTCTTGTGATGAATGAGGATGGCATAATAAAGGAGAAAGGCTTCTGCTTTGTTCCAGCTTTCAAAACAGTAAATAAGATAATGCCTTGTGAGAGAAAGGATGGTGTTAAAGACCAGGCGCATCTAAGTACCTACTGGGACAACTGAATTCTCACCCCATTTCTGCCAGGTGCTGTACAGGCAACCCAGTAGGTTGTGTTTGGCCAGTACCCAGTCCGTGATACCAGTGGTTGTATTTTGGAAGTACTGATCACAACAGCAGTCAAGACAGGGAGCTATTCTGCAATCATATGAAGCGCTATAAAATGTATCCTAATCTTTTACATCTCAGTTCAGGCTCTTAAAACTATCCAGCAATCTTGGTTTTCAAATTCTGTACCTCAGAGCTCCATATGTAACACTGGCATGATATCCTCCATCTTTCCAGATATCAGTAAGATTAAAACATAAACTAATCCAAAAAGAGGTCTGAAGCCCTCAAACAAAGTTGATTTAGCTCAATACCAGCATGCCTTCAAGGATCATGGAATTAAGTAATACAGGGAAAGAGACGAAACCTGGTAAGAAAATTAATTATCTCAGTGCAAGGTTTGGATGGTTCACAAAATAAGCAGGGTTCAGGGCCATACACTTGAGTAGTGAACATTAACATCCCACTTGTTGGCTGAGGCAGAGACTTTGTGAAAGGGCCAGCATGGGGAAAAAGAGGAGAGGTGTGATTAAGAGCCCTGTGTGTACAGGGCAGCAGGTTACATACGGGCACTTACTATAATCCTGTTGTTTTCTCATTTTGTGGTGCTTGAATGTATGATCTAGACAGCTAGAAATTTTATTTTTTAAACTGAGGGCTGGGTATCAGTTGCTGTGGAAAACATCAGATACAGCAGAATGCAGCTTCCAGTGTGCCTGTCCAGGAAACAGCAGCTGGTCACCTGGAGAGGACAATAAAGCAACTTATAGCAGCTCCCATCTATCCAAGGTGCACATCACAACCTCCCACCAGGCCATCTACACCAACGTCTGCTCTGCCAACAGGTAGAACATACTGCATTC
Organism: Elanus axillaris; assembly: GCA_026212715.1. Taxonomy (NCBI): domain Eukaryota; kingdom Metazoa; phylum Chordata; class Aves; order Accipitriformes; family Accipitridae; genus Elanus; species Elanus axillaris. The sequence goes on from JANZLQ010000056.1 coordinate 14,018,332, forward strand.
GCTCTGTGAGGATCCTGATTATATGTTTGCCTCCCAAAGCAGCAACCCACGTATTTTCTCCGTCAGCCTCTGATCAGACTCTAGATTTATTTCTCCAACCTGAGACTGCTCAGTTGATTATCTGCCTCCTTTTCATCAAGTAGCCTGCAAGCCCAGTGCATGCCCACACCATTCAAGATAAACATCCCAGGCATCCAAATGGGTTTGAAACAAAGCCAGGCGACTTTGCCTATCCCCATCTCAAGCTCCTGCTTTCAATAACGTCTCTGTTACACAATATCGCAGCGACGTACCAGCACAAATCCTGCTTCCCACAGCCCTCTGTGCCAGGGCTTCCCACAGTCAAAGCACACTTTCTTTTTCTTTTTTTTTTTTTTTTGGCTTGTGATTTTCACTCCTGCTCCCAGCATGCAGGACAAAGGCAGCACAGCGTGATCCCATACAGAATTGCCTCCCAGCCACCAAACAGGAGGACACCTGGCCGAGCAGCACCTTTGCTACACAGAGATTTACCTCTGCTGTGTGGAGGTTAACTGTCCTTGCCGAACAGCCCTGCTGTGGCCAGCCACAGCTTGCATGGGTGATTGTGATTTCCTGCTTCCGAAAGTGGTGTTACCGGCCAGACTATCACTCTCTTTAATTTAGAAAGCTATTTTGTGTTTTCTTGTGATCTGGTTCCACACCTCCACACGCAGGCTGAGGACTGTCACATGAATAACAGCGCTGAGGTTACACGACACTTTCCCTGTTCAAAACAGTCAGCAAGGAAACCCACAGGTATTATTCATTGTAAACATTTCCCACAGACTAAACCCAACAGGTACCAGCAAGTAGTCTTGCTCCTCTGCATTTTCTAATGTAACAGGACAACAAAGGAGCATACTTTAGAACCACTATATGGAATGAGGGATATCTGCTTAATTTTACCTGTGTGAACATTTTAAATTTGCAGCCGAAGGTTTATGCCAATTATACTTCTTAGCTGTGGGTATCTGCCGAATAGTTTCTTAATTTAATGGCAAAAAGTGAGCAGTAGCAGGGTTTTTCTCAGCAGAAGGCATGAAACTGATCCCTGCTACTATAAGTCACAAACAAGAGCAAAGCTAATGTCAGGGGGTTTTTTTTGTAGTCACCTGTTCCTGCAGTTTCTAAACTGCAGTCTCAAACTTCTGAAGTATTTTCAAATTAAATTCTTGCTACAGCTACTAAAATATGAGGTTTCTTTTCTGCTATTGACTATTTCTCAGAGGCACTACCTTCCTTTTGTGGTGGCATTTACAGATGCCAGTCCCACAACCTGTCCTGTGCAGACAAGGTGCCCCCACATTTGGGGCTCTCCATGAACCCACATGCCAGGCAAGCTGACAAGTCAGAATTCCAGCAACAAACAGCAGTAACAAAAGCACAATACATGCTGCAACACGTACAAAGAAGACCTAAGTCACATCACCGCAAAATACCAGCCTCCACTCTGCATATATAAAAAACCATGAAAGACGCATAGGTTTGAGCTGGAATACGATGGGTGCAATCCTAACAGAATTCAGCATTTTAACCCTGGACTGTACAGTGTCTAGCAACCTTATTTCAACGTTGTTTTAAAAACAGGTATCTAAACCATAAACAGAAACAATAGTGCCCATAACTTTATCTTCTGGAGAAAAACAGTGAAAAATTGGGTTTTGTTTCCTTTTGAAGACATAAACCACCTAAAAAGATTAATAAGTAAAAATGCAGAAAACTACTAAACATATAGATTCCAGTTTTTTTCTTTACAAGATATTCAAGTTTCCAGGTTGGTTTGGTTACAAAAGCTTCTAAACACAAGTTATGTAAATTACCGGTGCTAAATATTTGGTTTACAACAACAAAAGAGTTAATTATTATGTTACTTTTAGTCTTCTAAAGTCATGCTAATGAAAACACTAATCAAAGATTACAGTCACTTACATTTTCAGTCCTTGCCTGTTGTAGGTGGATTTTATTGAGCAATAAGATTTATAACTTCATCATGATGCAATGTATACAAGGCTGAATTCACTCAGTTAGTTGCTAATGAAATGTGATTTGGGGACCCTTTTGCTCCAGCTGAGTGGTAATTAGGGCTTATTACAGATAGGTCTAGGAAAAGGGTGGAAAATACTTAAGCTTGTTTTGCAGTTACTCTGAGCTTTTAGGAAAGGAATGATTGTTCTACAGTTATCAGCCTGAAGTTTTCTGCCTAGACAAAGAGGTAATGATAAGGTTTTAAACTTATTTGCAAATGATATGGTTATATGAAGCCTGACAAAAGACTACTTTAAAAAATCTTTCTGGTTTTAAGTGCCTTTTAAAGTGTGAGATGGGTAGTTTGCCCTCTCAGGTAGCTGAAGTAAAATGTTAATTAAGCAAGTGGCTTCAGAGAAACCTTGCAGAACTTGCTCTATATGATGCCTGTTAACTTGAAATTCTGCTTTTGACAGTCGCCTGCCAGCACAACAAGCAACTGTGTAGGTTTCCCAAAGCAAGAAGAGGATCCTAAAGGTAGTTCCTGCTTATGGGGAAAACAAGGTGTTGCATTCCTTTCTCTTTGATGAAGGTTATAATGGCTCCACATTAACTACAAGCTGAAGAGCCTCTCAGGCCTCTAAGTTACTGAATAACCTTAAAAATAATCAATATAATAAGAAGGTAGCTCTTACCCTCATAAAAATAAATACTTTAAAAGCAGCTAAAGGTAGAAGCTAGACTATGACTTGTAAGGTTTCTTGCCCATACATGCCATCAGCTGGAAAAAAGAAAAAACCCAAACCTACATGAGTAGCAAAATACATGTCTCCTTAATGCAGATTGCTGTTCAACTATAGAGCAGTTTCTTATTTAAAGCTCTTCTCCCTCTGCAGGGAGCTGCTCCTCTTCTTCCTCCTTTCCTCAGTAACGTGGTCTCAGGCTGCTCTTAAAGGAGAACTGCTGCCTGTGAACTGAAAACTATACAACAGCTTTTAAAAATCAGTTTTCCTGAATTGCAAGACTTCAGATTTGACAATTATAAGATGGAGAGATTTTTCAAAATGGAATGGAGAAATACAACTTCAAATATACCAAAGCACTGTGGAGAAAGCTTCCCCCATTTTGATTTAATGTAGTTTTTACTATAAAATACATACAGTTTTGGTCCTTCTGTAGCTTAAAGGAACACTTCTTGAGGAGTTTGTATTCTCCATGAATATTCTTTACTCAGGGCAAATTCAGCCATTTTTGTAAAAGAAAGCCATTTCCTTTTACATTGAACCAAAGGTGTATCTAAATTTCCATTGTGAGTGGACAGTGAGTCCTACAGATTTGTTCTTGAAAAAGGCTTTTCACTTGTCTCCCAGGATATGCTAATGGTATTTACACTATGTTTATGTATGGGGTGATTCTGTTGTGTGGGCGTGGTGGGTTTTTTGAGTGTGGGGTGGTGGTGTTTTTTTTTTCTTTCCCTGAATAGTTTACACTGTTGTAAGACTCTGGACGTGAAAAGCTCTTAATATCAAGGTGCTCAGGAGCACCTCTGACTTCCTAGCACTTCAAAGTACTGCTTGCTTCAGAAATGCAAGTATGCGAAGCAAGTCTGGGATAAAGAGTCATCCAGAGAACTGGTAAGTCAGCAAACCTCAAGCTTACACTTCAGGTCCTACTTCTTCCTTAATGATGTTATCTACTTATCACACTCCCTTTGAAATTACTTTATTCTGTATTTGACTTACAGTAAGAAAAAAAGTCATGAGACCTGTTCCTAATACAAGTCCTTTAAGTGTCAGGGCTCTGCCCCCATTAGCCAAGGACAAGATGCAGAAATGGTTTTGGGGTTTTTGTTTTTGGGTTTTTATATAAAACTCATCCACACAGAGGGCACCTTGGCCCTTTCTGAGATGTTAGCCCAGACTAATGCACGTGACTGGTACTGTATCCAGCACAGATGCTGGGGCTGCACTTAACACTCCTCAGTGGGGCTGCACCGGGTTACAGAAATGCATGATGGCTGCTTTCCTCTGGGCCTGTACTGGAGGCTACAGTGCCTCTGTTCTGTGGGATGTTTGCCCACAGCATAGAAGGACAAGGCTCAGCACTCTCCAGAGCCTGAGGAGACTCAAAGCCATGCTCCTGATCTCTGGAGCTGGGGCTGGCTCAGGACACTGTCCGTCCTTCCTTCCTGCTGAGTATAAGCCACTGCACAGAAAAAAATCCCAATCTGTGAAGGCCAGAAAAAGGAAGCAAGAGAAGTCTTTAGCATAAATTAGCATATTTTTCTATGAAAGAAGTCTGATGTTTGTCTATGCTCCAGAAATCTTGTGCGTTATGCTCAAGTGCCCCGGGGTTTAAAACACTGGAGAGTAAATGTGGGAATCCAGCCCAGAGCCCTGGGTCAAGAGCAGTAGATCTAAGCTGTCCTGCACACTGGTGGCTTCTCTGTTGTCTGAAGCTTCTTGACTATTCTCAACATACAGATCATCTCCTCTGCACACCCTTATCCTGACTTCAAAGGAAAGCCTATTCAGCTCTAACAGCAAAGAGCCCTTGCTGTGGGTGGGGAACGGAAAACTGCCTGCTGAGCACAGCTGGGGCATAAACATGGTCAAGTGGCTCAAGGACAGGCACCATGCTCACTTACTTGTTATCCAGTAGGTCTGCGTATGGTTTTATCTAGCAGAAAATGCACTGGCAACTTGAGGTAGCTCATCTGTCAAGGAAAGAGGTGGAGATGGGATTGCAGTCAACGAGATTTTATTGAACTCCTGTTCTCTTTTTGGCAGATGGAGTTCCTGACTCCTGACTAGAGTGTGTCCCTGTCCTACCACAGACACATCCGTGTGCATGTACACGGATGGCGTGTCCTACCCTTGCTAAGGCTTGACTGGCGGCAAGAATAGTGTTTAGCTTCTGGGAGACTTGGTTGAACGCAAGCTCAAGGTCCTGTGCTTTCCTGCCTGCAGAAGGGAATATTGCTTGTCTAGTTGTGTGATGAGCTACGTTGCCCTGCTAATGCATGACGGTCAGGTGCTCTGTAGCTAAGCCTCTTCTGAGGATGAGGGCAAAGGAGAATTGAAAGAATAAAACTATAAAATTACTTCTTCCTCAAGGCTTTTGTGAAAAAGCATAGAAATGCTCTTAACAGTCTAAGGAGGACTGTCAAGGAACTGACTGACATTCCCAAAGCTTCTCTCCTTACTATGGTTAAATTTAACTCTCTTGGAACAGAACAGAAGAATTTAAGTTAGACAGGACCTCTGGAGGCCATCTGGTCTAATCCTTGCTCATGGCACAACTACTCTCAAAGCAAGGTCAGGCTGCTCAGGCTATTGTCCAGTTTAAGTATGGAGACTCGACCTCCTCCCTGGACAGTCCATTCTAGTGTTGCCCCACTCTTCCTGTGGGAAATTTAGGTCAGTGTGGTGCTATTGCCTTCAGGGTTTCCAGAGCCTCAGACCAGCACATTTAAATTTGGTTTAGGTTATCCAAAAGGTAGCGCTTCCCCTGCGAGATGCAAGTTTAATTATGGCTTAACTACTAGGCTATTGCGAATAGGTTTTGCTTGTTTAACTAGGGTTTCTGATGAAGGTCACCTGGAAGCTCTATGTAGCAATATACAATTACCTGGGCTTGAGCAAGGTGCCCCACAGCATGGATGCCAGTGCTGGCAATGTACCATGCCATAACATGCCATCCCACTACCCGCCCACCTTCTGATCCAGTGGCTACACCGGCACAGTACACCTGGCTGCACTTTGCATGGGTCTCTGCAAAGCAATCTGGCTAGCGGCTGCGGTATCAAATATGACTGTAGGATTTTAACATGCCTCAAAGAATGGGGCTTGGGATGTGGCTTTACCGAAACGTACCTCAATTTTTTTCTTCTCTCTCCACTCCTTATAAGTAAGAAAAAGTTAGGACAGTTTTACTGATTAAAATTATTTACATTCTGGTTAATGGGATTAGGAATTTGTTATTGCCAGAAGCCCTATTTCTACAGGGGAGAAGAGCGCTCATGAGGAAACTGTTCTGCTACAGATGTTCCCTGGTGATTTAGTGTGGTGAAACAAGCAGATGCAGCCCCCAACACCCTGTACTGAATGAGGGCAGTGCCAGAGAAGATGGAGCATCCTGTGCCCCAGCTTCACTAGGCCTTTGACCACAGCATCCAGCAGAGAAATCACAGAGAGCAAACTAAAGGGTGCTCAAACACCTCTTGTGGCTTTGCCACAAAGGGAGATGCAGTCACATTTATTTCATATTCTTATGAGCTAAGCTAAAGATTTCTTGCCCAGCTTGTGTCCTGAGCTTTGCTTTTGAAGGCATGTAGTGTTCACCTCAGAGCTTACCTGGCTGGCCTTGAATGAGAACACATACTTCACGCAGACCTAGATATGCAAGTTAACTGTGCTGTCTTCTGTGAAGAGGACTATTATGAACTTGCTGTAACCCATTTTCCTAGATACCTTCTGTGAGCTTTTACATAAGAGGACATGAATATTTCAAATGTAATCATTGTACTTAAAGATGAGGTAATCTCTGATACTTATTGATACCTTCCCATTTCCAAGTGCAGGTTAAGGATTTTACATTAATCTGTTCAGTGAAGACTCTTGCAGAAGTGAAGCGCAGCAAATGACCTGCTTTATACCTCCCTGTGAGCGCTAAGCAAGGATCACTACAGCTCACCTCCCTTCTGTTTGTTGTACAGCACTCCTCTGACAGTGGTTCAGCTCCTTGATGGAAGAGCAAAACATTATCACAGAGGTCCCAGCAACCCTAAAGCGCCTGGCCAAATATATAGTGCGTGGTTTCTATGGAGTAGAGTACTCTCTGGCCCTCGATATACTGATCCGCTACCCCTGCGTGAAAGAGGATGACTTGTTACAGTTGCTCAAGTATGAACGTAAACAACTGCGTACTGTCCTCAACACGCTCAAGGCAGACAAGTTTGTGAAGCTGCGTATGCGAGTTGAAACAGGGCCTAATGGGAAGAGCACAAGGCACAATTACTATTACATCAATTACAAGGTGCTGGTGGATGTGGTAAAATACAAACTGGATCACGTACGCCGGAAAATAGAAGCGGATGAGCGGGATTCAACTACCAGGTCCTCTTTTAAATGTCCATCTTGCTCCAGCACTTACACGGACCTGGAAGTCAATCAGCTCTTTGATGTATTTACAGGTATGTTGCTTATATTGTTTATTTGCTCTTATCTTAAAGACTAACTCTGATAGCACAAAATTGGCTCCTGTGCAAACTTTGCAATAACATCATGTTTGTTAGGATATACTTCTTCTTTGCTGGTGGACAAGGGCCTGGGACAGAAGCTGGGCGGTGAGGGTAAGAGAAAAAGTTGTCTCTAGAACAGGCCAAGCAAGAGGAATAATAATCTTGAATATACGAGCTGGGCTTGGGAATCAGATTCCAGGCCTCAGCTTTGCTATGAACAAGATGCTTAACCTGCTTTAAGATTATTCATCCATGTCTTGTGACTACCATTTCCTTGTATGGAAACGAGAATACAGTACTCGCTTTACTCCATTTTGAATGTGTTAGTAATCCATTTGTGTGTTCAACTCTTCTGATGGAAGAGGTGGACAAGACGGATAAAACCACTTGCAGCCACCTACTGTAGTAAGTAAGCATACTCAGCAGCAGAGGCTTTCCATCACTCTTGTGCTGGAAACGGGGAAGTTCAGGCACAACACATCCACAGCGGAAGCAGCATCAGAGCTTGTGGGCCTCCCTACAATCAAAACAACTAAATAGAGAGTACTCTTTCAGAATGACTTAAAATGCCATCATGTTGCAATATGGTGAGCACAGGGCTGTGAACATCTGGGGCATGGTATCTGGAAATGATGCCAGAGCCAGGGAGAGTGAACTTTATATGACTAACTTGAAATGTCAAAGGTGAAATTAGCATACTGCCACTTAGTAAAATCATCCCTTTGTTCTAAATGCAGGGACTTTGTCAAGTTACTGAAATGCCAACATTGAGGCTAGTGATATATTTTAATAGAACATGCTTTAATTCTTTTTTTTCTTTAAGACATAAATAATAGGTTTGTAGCATATGATTTGACCCTAAATGAGTCTTTTGAACTTCAGAACTCTGAACAACTAAAACCAGGTGCTATTTATGCTTGCAAATGTCTTCTTAAATTTATGGCATAAAAAAAGATGAGATCATAGAACAAAAAAATAAACCTTACTATCTGATGATAATCCAAGCCTAGCCAACTTAACTTGTCCCCCCAATTTAGACATTTCTCTCTTGCACAGCAAGTGTGTGAATACCAGTCATTCNNNAAAAAAAGGGGGGGGGGGAGTGGGAAAGGGCAAGCCTTTTTTCACTGGAGTTCCCTAGTTAATGTGAACAAATGGATGAAGTCAGAATGTTTTGGTAATTGTGCAGGCTGTGGATTTCTTAACAAGGTACTGCAGATCTCTTGCGTCCTATGAACATGAGAATTTCCAATTTGGGTAACATTGCAGAGACTTTCCGCTGCACTTACTGCAACACTGAAGTTGAGGAAGATGCCTCAGCACTTCCTAAGCATGATGCTCGAACCTTGGTAGCAAAATTCAATGAGCAGATTGAACCTATTTTTGTGCTGCTGCGTGAGACTGAAGATATTGTTTTGCCGTACCACTTGCTGGAGCCTCAGCCAATGGAAATACCAGAATTAATGGAAAGGTATAAATGTAACCAACTTGCAGCCTATTTTCTACTCCATTCTGCTTTGTTCAGTACTGTCAGCTTCTTAATGAAGAAGCCTGTAGTATCTAAGGTATTCTAAATTATTTTTATGCATTTATAGTTTTATTTTTGCTACCTTTTAAAAATAATTTTCCAGAATTTTCTTTCAGCTAATGTTCATAGCCCTTTCTGTGAGAAAGTAATGTTTTTCCATCAGTGTGCTTCATCCAGAGACACACTACTGAAGAGACCATGTAAAAATCAGTGGTTCTGAACCACTTGCCTCTGAGATGAGGTAGTGGGGAATGCAAATTGTTTTAATATAGAGCACTTGTCAAAGCTAGCCTGCTGACAAAACATGGCGGGGGGTGTGTCTTTTTTTGAATGGGAACTGGGGCAGTTCTTGCCTGAATTTAACCTGTTCAAAATGGGTGACATTTCATTCAGCTTTGATCAGAAGGTGGGGTCAAGTGTGCTGGAAACCTGCAGCCGACCTGAAAAATGGGCTGAGAGGAGTTCGTCTTTTGGCAACATGTACACCCAAAACTTAGTTATTGATGTCCAAGACTCTGAGCCCAAGAAGAAAATAAGAGAAAAAACTACTAAAGAGCAACCTATCTGGATGTCACAGAGCACTGTGGAAGGAGCAACAACAGGCACCAACAATAGTGTTGGTAAGTTTTAAGCATTAGCAAACTTAAGTTCAGCAGCGTTACTGCATTTAAATACAGCTTTCCTACTGAAAATGTAGTGAGCTTGGTTTAGAATATGGAGTAATGCTTTGATCCTGTACTAGTGCCTATCAGATCTTAGTTTCTAAAAACTACTCTTTAGACTGATTTAAGTAGTATTCCTAAAGCCAGAGGTCAGGTACCAGGTCCTGAAATTTTTGGCTGTAACCATGCAGTAACATTAGTGATCATCTCTAAAGCTAAAAGCTCTTGGAAATGTCTGCACTTTCAAGAGAATTCTGAAGTGTGGGTAAAAAAGATCTGGAGTAGAAAAAAATAATTTATGTAGGATACCCAAGGTAACTGTAAGCTACTGATACCTCTAACACTTTGTGTTGTGTATTAGGAGTAAATGCTTCTGAAGAAACTGAAGAAGGTGTTAAAGAAATCGTCACTGAAAATGAAATCATCAAGACTCTTCTGATCCATGAATCCAAGTCATTGTCTAGCACAGACCAGGTTCCTGTTGTCAGAAGCAAACTACCTGAATCAGGCAGTGATACCAGCGAGTCTGAGGAAGATGGCAAGCACTCAAGAGCTGGAATGAAAGTAGCAGGCAGCAACTTTGAGCAAGAGGAGGAAGAGGAAACACAGGGTCCTATTTTAATGGTAGCTGGTCAGCCTCGTTCATATGGTGAAATTAGTGAAAATCCACAGCTTGTCTCTCTCATGACAGATGAAGAGAGAGAAGCTTATATAAAAGTAGGGCAAGAAATGTTCCAGTCTGTCTTTGAATAAATACTGCTATGTGAATATGCAAACTTGTATGGAATGGGTAAAAGCTTCTTTTGAAGTAAGACAGTTTGTCTAATAGTTTAACTTATGTTCTTCAAAGCTTACTGCTGAAGGTTAAGTTTTGTTTGAATTCCTTGTTGTTATGCAAGATAGTAATCCTGTAGTAGGTAACTACAGTTCAAAATACTGGCATTGCAGCAAAGCAACCCACAGTTAGTATGGGTTTTCTGTTGTCTTAATGCTTAGACTTTGTGAATGCTTTAATTAGTTTTGGAGCATGAATCCCTTCAGGATACAATGGGATCTGATTAAAATAAAGTTTCAAAAGCAATGCTGCAATCTGTTGTAAGAAATCAATTATTCCACCTTCCTCCCAGAAGTAGCAGATATTTTCACTACTGGAAGTGAGTCAAAAGTAGTCTGACTTGATTTGGTTTCACTCCATACCAGTGCATTCTGTTGTATAGTGAATGACCTAACAAAACAGCAGTAACAGACAGATGTTATATGGCAACCTCCCTTTAAAGGAAGAGCCGTTACTAAATTGTGTTAGCTATAGAAGAGAATCAGCTCTGGCCTCTTTAACTTTCCTCTTAAAAATAATTATTTGAATTCTTTGTACTGATTGCCCCACAGAACAGTCTCTGAAGTGATGAACTGTGCAATGGATAGTGGACAGTAAAATACATTCACTTTGGTCCAGATTGGTAAGGAAGCAAGCAATCTAAGAAGCAGAAGACCGCTTCTCATGTTTCCTGTAATTGTTTTAAGCAAGATCTTTTCTACTACCACTGGAAAAACTCATTCTACTTGAACTGAGCTGTGTATAAATAGAAGGACTAGCACCAGAATTTAAAAGAGAGCTTAACTGCTTCAGCAATTCTGCTACTTCAGCAATAGATAATGAAAGACTAGAAGGGCACAAAATGGAATATAGGATGAATGTTAGGAAACCCTTTTTTTACTGTAAAGGTGACCAAGCACTGGCACAGGTTACCCAGAGAGGTTATAAAGTCCCCCATGTTGGAGATATTCAAAAGCTACCTGGGCATAGTTCTGGGCAACCAGCTCTAAGTGGCCCTGCTTGAACAGGGGGGGTTGGACCAGATGACCTCCAGAGGTCCCTGCCAACCTCACTCAGTCTCTGATTCTGTGAAGGGGTAGAGAGAAAACATGACAAAAGAAATACCATGTGAGTGTTGCCATCCCAGGGCAAGAATTCAGGAATGGTGTCTGCTCATGTTATTTCTTAAGAGGTTAATGATTTACCATATAAACTAGATTTGTCTCAAATATGCACAAATCTTCTTGTTCTACTCTGTGAAAATGTCCTCTTTGAAGGCTACTGCATGATTCTTGTGCCAGGTTAGTGATTAAACACTTCACTTGTTTCACTTTCACAGGTTTGCCTTTGTCACACTGTATTTCCTCTGTCCTCAGAATTATAAAGTTTTTTCTGCATACAGTACCACCATGAGTTTAAAGCCTGCACAGTAACTAAACTGTTTCCAAACCTTGTCCTATAGTTTTATCTTTGGAGACAAGAGACATGTGATTTGAAATGGCAGATTACAAATTCACTCAAAATCTGGAACCACTCAAAACAAACAAACTATAAAAAGAAATCACAGAAGAATCACACTCTCATTTTATTCATACTTCAGGCATGTTTAGGCTTCACTGTCACTAGATAGATAATATGGCTATATGCTGTGGGAGACTAACCTCCAAAGGAAGACAATCCTGAATTAAAGATGACCATTGCTCTTCAACTAATTTGAGAAGCCTTGTGTTTAAGGTAAATAGGATCTCTATAATGCAGCAGATAGCTTATTCAGGATATTTCCAGCTCAATTTTATGACTTACTGTTGTTAGCAACTCTCTTCCAAAAAAGTAAAGAAAATTTTTGTTCTGGTTCAAGCTTTCCTATCTATTCTTTCTACAATCCTAATTCTGCCTTTGCCAGGAGACTTCATTAGGTACCGACTTTAACTGTTTTTTTAAAACAGTAATTGTAATTTCCTAAATTTCTTCCTTTCTACATGAAAACTCTTCATAAAGTCAAATACTTCAGGAACAGATTCTACAGGCTTCCAACTGCAGCAATGTTAAGTAGTACCTGTGAGAGGATACTAACATTTTCAGGCAGGTTTATCCCTTTGCACATTGAAAGTATGGAACAGAAAATGCAGAAAAATACAGATGGTTTCTGCAGTTAACTATAAACCCAGGGTATTTATTTCACCTCAGATAAATGTTCTGGTAGAAATAAATTCCACAATGCTATGAACAGGAACTTTTTTTTTTGTCTTCACAGACCAGCTACACTCTAGGCTATAAAGGCAACACCTCATAGTTGTAGGGTATGGAGAAACTTAGTGGGACAGGAGTTTCTTGTCCTAGGAAAATTAGCAGTGTTTCTCTGAAGAGGAGTAACAAACTGCTACAAGCATGCCAACACAAAGTCAGTTAACTTGCAACAACAAAATCTGCATACCATTTTGTAAGTCCGAGGAAAATTTTTCAAAAGACAAATTTACAGACAAGTCCAAACTTTATTTAAAACTACCATTTTTAACAATTTTAAAATTACTAAACAAGTCACAATAAAAAATAAAAAAAAGATTAAGACAGGAAAAGAACAGTGCAGCAAAACTGAACAGAAGACGATTCAGTTCCAGCTGTTCCAACTGCCACAGGCAGAAGTTAGCATACCTATCCTAAGAGGTGGTGTGTAAAAATTTTACATTTTTATACACTTCCAGAATTCTGGGAAATTAGTGCTGATCTTCCAACTGCATTTGTTTATGTGGAGTTTATAAATGCAGATATATCTTCAGGTTATTCTCATGCACTTTGACCTCCAAAAGTTTCTGTAAAATAAAAGTATACTCATTATTGTCTGACAGCTACAAGGCATCAAACACAGCTCTTGACCACATTTCAACTCTTTGTCAGTATCCATTAAAGCACCCTGATGAAATATTTCATCCTCTCCTTTTTCACAAGCAATCTGAAGCATGGCTTACTTGAACAGCTACAGACATCCCTCATACACTGATGAAGAACGGCTTAGTTGCTAGCTACCAATTTTGTGTGGCATGGCGTTCTTTGCCAGACTGTTCCCACACCAGGCATATGCATCAGTATTCACCAAACTGACATAACAGACTTCTGCTAGCACCGCTATGACAAGCGGAATGGCAACAGGCAGTGACTGAAATGGAAGGGAAGATGCACCTTCCTGCACCCTCTATTCTGGAAAATTCTATGCTGGCACTGCAAATGCATTTAAAAAAAAAAGCATTTTCATCAGCTTATACTGTTTGAGAATTGGAACTAGCTACACTAGCAGAAAACTACTACCATCAGAATACCCAGTTCATGCTTTTATATATGCCATTATATAGCCTCCACTGGAGAACTACAAGCCTCAAAATAGAAGATAAACCTCTAATACCATAAACTTGTGTCACAATATCAACATTATATTAAAAAAAAAGGGTTTGACCTGCATTACATTAAGTTTTCGTAGCTCCATAAATACTGTTTCATGAAAGTGACAAATTTTCACTGCTGTCATACACACTGAAAGTTTTTTCTACCTTATTTCGTACAAAAAATAATTCTTTTTTCCCTGAAGAAATATTTTACTACTCTGAAAAGTCTCTTGAACTTTTCTATTAAAAAAACAGAGCAGTCTCTCAGCAAATTATATTGAGCATCATTAAATCAGGTAATATCACTTGGAATTTACAGTATTATTAAACACAAGCTTGCGTAACAAGAAACAAAAATACTATTCCATTTTAGTAAGTTTCAAAACCATTACACTACAACATATTTTACATATGTTAATTTTTATGACTTTATTAGCCACAGAATCTAAGAGAAGTATATAAAGAACAAGGAAGGCAAAATCTCTTTGTATCAATATATCATTTTCAAATGCATAATAACAAAAAAAGATATTCTTTCAGCACCACAGTTAACTGCTTACTTCAGTCATAAGTATTTAAATTCTAGGCCATTCCAGAGTGTTTTCCCAATAGGTACAGAGGATTTAGAAAGTAATCTTTACCAGGTTCTTTCAAAGTTTGGGCATCTCCTACTAATTCTTGATCTTGAGCTCCACATCCATCCAGTAATTCATCAGACAAACTGTTGGTTTGAGCCTCTGTTGCCATTTTCTTCATTAAATCTGCCTTTGTAACAGATAAAGTGAAACTCAAAAATCAGGATAATTCTTACTGCTGTCTAGATTAAGACATTTAGGATGTGCGCTTCTGAACAACCCAACGAACAATAGCAAAATACCTCTGCATATACTGCAAGTTTAAGGGGCAAGTCTTCAACTTTCACAAAGTCATCTTCATCAGATTTTTGACTTACATTTCCAGAACCAGCTTCCTATTAATAAACACAGTGACATTTAAGACAACAGTGCTAGCCTGTTTTATTTTCACTCCAAAACTAGTTTTTTGACTATTGTAACAAAGTACATCAAAAAACAATGCACATATCAAATTTGCAGATGAAAACTGAACAAGACTAGAAACTAGAAATAACAATGAAATAGAAAAAAGCTTCTCATTTCTCTTGGATATATCTTAACTGAAGTATACGCACATATTCGTTCACCAACACAGGTGACTCCGTATCAGGGCTGCCAGCCATGGAGCTTTCGGAACTTGCAGCAGATTTGTTTCCTACACACGTATCTAGTGTTTGAGTTTCATTTACTGGTAACGATGAGTTTGATTCTTCTGTTTTAATACTGGCTGTTATAAAGGATTCTGGAGCATTGACTATTAAAGGTGGTGTATTCTCCATGACATTGAGGTAATGAGGCAAAATTGTAGCTTCTTGTTCACCTAAAACAAAAGTGCATTTTAACTAGGTAAAGATAGTAAAAGATTGAGCATACAGAAATCCCAGATTATTATTTTTTTACAAATTATGATCCAAAGCTACAAATGAGCAATGAAAGTGAATTATAGCCTCTCAGATCAACACAAAGCTGACTGAAGAAAACCATCAGTTATTTGTACTCTCATACACTTAAGTATCAGCAATTACCACAAGACAGTAAGTGACTTAAAAATTTGACTTGATACAGGTTCTTCTTTTAAAAACAAACAAAAAACAACTTCCAGAACTATATGATCTACTGTAAAATATTCATTCTACGTATAAGGACATACAATACAGAACAAAAATTCCTTAACATTCTCTTGGCAATACAGGATCTACTCAAATACTGCTTTTAGTGTATGAAAAAAGACCAAGAACAAAACCAGTATTTGCAACAGAAAAACACAGGAAAAGGTGGTGACAACAGTTAGATTAGAAGTAACACTCATACCACCTGGTAGTGTTTCTGTCTTTTGACAGAAAATGATTTCTCAGTCCGTAATCAGTTACAACACAGCATTACTCACAGAAAGAAGTCTTTAAAATATAAAGTGATTTCAAATGCTAGTAAATGGTAGTAGCGAAAGCAGCAAGTACTTTCTAAATCTAAATATCAAAATACTGTAACAGACAACCTGTGCTACAGTTGTGTGCCAAGGGCTGCAACAATTAACTGAAATTCATGCTATTGTCAAGCATCAAAACCACGTCTACCTAGGTAAGATTATTTCAGGTTTCCTCCTTAAAATGTTTGCTGTGTCTACATCAACACAGATATGTCTAAGTCAACTGATATCATTCCATAAAAAAAAATCCCAGTAAATTTTTGCAAATTTGATAGTCTTCCTCTTAACTTCATATAGGACTGGCACTGTCCAAGATAATTCTCACAGCATGCAAATTCATATAGAAGTATTAATCTCTCAGTTACTGCATAAGGGGCTTACCTTTAACAGATTCTTGTTCTGATGACAAAATCTCACTTTTTGTCTTACTCAATTCTTGGTTCAAATTCTATTGGGGAACATGAAAACGAGTTAGAACAAATTCTACTATCAGCCTCAAAGCTTATTGGCTAATTTACTCTTCCTCGCTAACTAGAAACACACTGTATGCTTGCTCCATGTTTCTGTATTTTCACGAGTTTGAAATAAAGACAGGAAGTTCTACTCACTATTCATCAGCTAGTCAACAACACTTCAAAAAACTATTAACACTGATATGTTTTATCTTCACATTTCATTTTCTTTTCACTACAGTAGTTCCCAGGTAAACTCTTTGGTTCCACTGAAAAGATCTATTGTTCAAACCTTTGAAGTAAAATGTTCCAGTTACATCCTTGCCTAATGTTAATAACTGTTGAGTAAACCAAAGTTTCAAAAGATTCAGAAGTCAGTCTTATTTACTGAAATGTAAAGAATTGACAAGTCTCCAGGACCAGGTCACTGTATTGGAGGTCTGCAGAGCAAGGTTTTGGTAGCAGGGGGCCTACAGTGGTGGCTTCTGTGAGAAGCTGCTAGAAGCTTCCCCCATGTCTGACAGCACCAATGCCAGACAGCTCTAAGACAGACCCGCTGCTGGCCAAGGCTGAGCCCATCAGTGACAGTGGTAGTGCCTCTGGGATAACAGATTTAAGAAGGGGAAAAAAGTTGCTGGGGCATAGAAACTGCAGCTGGAGAGAGGAGTGAGAACATGGAAGAGAAACAACCCTGCAGACCCCAAGGTCAGTGAAGGAGGGGGAGGAGATGCTCTAGGTGCCAGCGCAGAGATTCCCCTCCAGCCTGTGGAAAAGACCATGGTGAGGCAGGTTGACCCCTGCAGCCCACGGAGGACCCCACACTGGAGCAGGTGGGTGCCTGAAGGAGGCTGTGACCCTGTGGGAAGCCTGCGCTGGAGCAGGCTCCTGGCAGGACCTGTGGCCCCATGGAGAGAGACGAGCCCACGCTGGAGCAGGTTTTCTGGAGCAGGTTTTCTGGCAGGACTTGTGACCCCCAGGGGACCCACGCTGGAGCAGTCTGTGCCTGAAGGACTGCAGCCTGTGGGAAGAGACCCAGGCTGGAGCAGTTCATGAAGAAATGCAGCCCGTGGGAAGGACTCACTTTGGAGAAGTTCATGGAGGACTCTCTCCCGTGAGAGGGACCCCACACTGGAGGAGCATGAGGAGTCCTTCCCCTGAGGAAGAAGGTGCAGCAGAGACAATATCTGATGAACTGACCATAACCCCCATTCCATATCCCCTACACTGCTGTTGGGGATGAAGTAGAGAATTCAAGAGTGAAGCTGTGCCCGGGAAGAAGGAAGGGGTGGGGGGGAAGGTGTTTTGAGATTTGGTTTTATTTCTCATTACCCTGCTCTGGCTTGATTGACAATAAATTAATTTTCCCCAAGTTGAGTCTGTTTTGCCCGTGACGGTAATTGTTGGAGTGATCTCTCCCTATCATTATCTCTACCCATGAGCCTTTTGTTATATTTTCTCTCCCCTGTCCAGTTGAGGAGGGGGAGTGATAGGGCAGCTGTGTGGTGCTCAGGTGCTGGCTGGGGTTAAACCACATCAGTCACACACATCCAAATGTTTTTAAGGAAACTAACAGGAAAATTACAATAGCAACCAATAATATTTCACCATTATTCTAGAAAAAAATCATTATACTATAAAGAAGACAAATCAAAGATATGCTAGTATACAAGAGTCAATGGCCTCTGCAAACATAAAGCCCAATTAGAACTTGATGTCAGCAAACAGAGGAAGAACCAGTTAACAGTTTAAAATGTGATGCTTATTTGAAAGTTCATCTTTCCTACTGCAGCTTAACATTTTCTCTGACATCAGATTTAAACATTAGTTTTGTCTATTTTGGCAACAGGTATCCCATTAATAAATTCAGGTGGGGAATGCTACATTTTGTATGTAGCAGCTATTGCTTTCATGTAATTTCCTGTATCATTCTTCTGTTCTCATTAGTATGAAAACAGCACAACAAGAAAAACTGAGGTACATATAGATATGTACTGAAAAGATGTGCACTGACTTAGGTTTTCTCTGCATTTACAGCTTTGGTGATACCTGTTCATTTTCAATTGTTGTTTCACTGCTGGCTTGTAGTGATGTCTGCACATCAACAGGTCCTTCCTCAAATTCTATTTCTTCATCTTCATTCTCATCTTCTCCACTGCCATAGTTAGTCAGAGCTTGGGTTTCTGCCTTTGACAAACCTGAAGGCAAATCAATGTAAAACCACCTTCATATTGGATTCATGCATTGACAGAGTCTGACAGTGTAAAAGTCAGGCTGCAAAATCCAAGTCCCTCTTGGGAATTTACTGCAATGATCAGTCACAACTCTTACTTCAAAACATTCTTTGACATTAAGATACAGCGATGACTTAAATTTCTAAGATTCATATGCTCCACACAAGCTATATTATGAACAAACAATATACTGTGCTGATGTGAAATATTTAAGTTAAACAGGTTGTTGTGAAGAATGTAAATATAGGGGAAACCAAGCCATGAACAGCTGGTATAACAGAACAAACAGGACAAAAAATTATTAAAAAAATATGCAAGCTTAAGTAGAAGCACATTTAAAAAATCATCATTTAAATGAAAAACTGCATAGAATTTCAGCAGCTTTCACATCATTCAGGTTAAAGGTTGAGAAACTTCAAGTTTAGCTGAGACAGGTTATGTAACTTAAACAATGAATCTGATTCTAACATGTTTTTACAGATCCACTGATTACAAAGAGAAAAAGCTCCTCTAATTGGTATGTTTAACCCTTGACACAATACTAGTAAATACATACTGGAAAATTTTCACTGGAAAAGACCTGACTAGAAAATCTGTAAGAAGGCGTTACACAGCAGTACTTCAAGCAAATCCTCTTGTAAAATTAGCTGGTCAAAACTAGTGAAAACACTGCATAATGAGCTATAAAAGAATCACTTACTTATTGCCACTGGACCGCTTTCACTTTCTTCATCTTCCTCCTGATCAGACACATCAGACCTAATACTTTCAGGAACTCCATTACCATCATACATTTCTGAGTCCTGTACTTGTTTAACAGTTTCAGTCTCATCCTTGTCCTAGGAAAACAAGGAATATTGTATTCATGTTTGTTTACCTGAAGATTAAGTTTTAGTTTCTGCATCAAGGAGTCACCTTTGTTTCTCAAAAAAACAAACAAAAAAATCTACAGACTAAAAATTAATGTTTAAGCAGTTCATAAAGGCCTTGCAATGAATACTGCAAAGCTAATCCTGAAACAGAGCATTAGAACCTACTATAAGAGATCATTCACTGTTCAGACATAGCTACCAAGGACATCGTAACTGAGTATTTCACTATCTGAAAAGGTTCACACTGATCAGCATGCTAGCTTAAAAAAATTTTCTTTAAATTAGATTTGTTATTATCAAGGGGAAGAAAAACACACATGCATTATTACATTCTAGTGACTTCCCCGCTTCTCCTAGATGACCTCTAGTAAAAATTAGGAATATTCCTAAATGCAGCTTCTCATTTCTTTAGCAATAGCTTCTCAGCAGTTTCTCTGCTGAATGATTTGATAAATACCTTGAGTGAGAAAATTCTCCTCAGTCTATAGGAAACCCAAGTAAAGCCCTGAGTTTGGCTCCAAATCTTGAAAGGACTCTTCTGCACTACAGCAACCATAACAAGTGATACACAGCTCCCCACTTTTACTTCCAAAGCAGTGTGACAGAAGCTCTGCACCCTAGAAGACAGCACTGACTCTATGCCCATACATGCCTACACATATGCCTATTCCCATTTAGGAAAGCATTCAACATTCTACACAGCACATTACCTTTATCTTTCTCTTGGTTGGAAAAAGCTGAACATTCCAGCAGAAAATACAAAACTTCATATACAACCCCTCTCCCCCAAAAATGATTTTACTGTTTTTTCAAAACAATCTTAAAGAGAAAAAGAAAAAACTTTAAGCACTAACATGTAATACTCGGAGCACACACAGACTTTGTCTCTGAGGACCTCAAGTACCATGTGTCCCAACTCAGAACATCTGCCTTCTCCTTAAGATGAAAAGTAAACCAACTTATTCCATACCATTAAAAAATGTTAATTGCTAAAAACAGTTAAGCCGTCCTTGTCATTTAATTCTTCAATGAATGACTACAATGCTCTGAGCTGAGAATACAGGCAACAGCCCCAGACCAAATCCCACAATAAACACCTTCAGAACAGGTCTTTCCTTTTTTTTAAAAAAATACAGAAAATGTATACTAAAAGGAAAAGCAAGATCCTACCCTAAAGCTGCTTAGCAAGCAGCATAAATTATTCCATTTCAGTTGCACAGCATTCAACATAAACTTTGCTCTTTTTAGACTTTCAAAGTGTCAGTCCTAAAGCAAAGTTCATTCCACATGAAGGTCACCAACAATAAATAGAAAAGAATCTTTAATGCTATCTTTGTTGATTTGAATGCACTTCTTGAAAGGTAACAAGATAACATTTTATAAGAAATGCATCCAATAGTCGTGCTGGTAATGGCTCTGCAGTAGGAACAGGGATTAAAAAAGAGCGACCAAGGAACCGGTACCCAAGTCATGTTTACTGAATTCATATAACAACAAAGACTTATTGATGAAGGCAGATTTTTTAGTAGTCATTTCCCAGACCATCAATTCAAATTAAAAAAGGAAAATTATAATTTCCTTTGCTACTTTGATAAAGTAAATCACTGAAAATAACAGAAAGGCGATAAAACCCATGATGTTTAATGAATTAACAAACACTAGAAAATGAGCTGCTTACAGATACTGGATTTATATGACAGAAAACAGTTAGACTAAGTGAACTGTGAAATTATCTGAGGAATAAAGACAGTTGAGAAGCATAAACATACTTTGTCCTCATCGACATCTTCAGCAGATGAACAAACATCCACCTGGAGACCTTTTTTTGCCTAGAAGAAACACAAACTGTCTTCAATTCTAAACTGAAATAACTGAAATACTGAACCAAACTAGGGCTTCATGAAAGCCTGGCTGAAATGCCAATCTTACCAAGAATTGCTATCTCAAAACAGCAGTAAGTCACAGGGACTTCCGTACTACAAGAGATGTTTATGCAGATGTCTTCAAATTTTTAGAGTTGCAAAAGATTACAAAAAACTGTGCTAGCCCTTTTTATTTAAACAATTATGTTTACATGGGCTAATTCTCCAGTCTGTGGTTGAATCATATTTAACATCTAGAATTAGATATACCAGCTCTGGTCAAGACAGAGAGCTATGTCTTTCAGTGTGGAATCTAAAACCATTTAGCCTACTGGCCTCAAGACAACCACAAAATCAAGCAAGATCAGATGTGCCTGTATCGGGATCCCAGATGAAAGCTGCAAGAAGACCATATAGAGATAATTGTGCAAGACTGTACAAAGTAACCAGGACCTACCAGTTCATCTCTGGCTCTGTTGAATCCGAACTGCTGCCACAGCAACAAGGCAAACATTGACCTTAACCCTAATTCTCTGTCTTCCAGGAGAGAAAGAATGTCAGATCTAAGTTGGCTCCATGCATTCTCATAGCCGTGTATAAACCAGTCCTTTATGTAACACAGATGCAATGAGCAACTTCAGATAAAATAGGAAGTCATGTCCAAATCCTTCTGGATTCAGAGTGCTTCTCTGGCCTCTCTACAAGGCACTCCACAGTGTCTCATACTAGCCATATTACTGGTATATCTAAGTTGAACTATCTTGAAATATAGCTGATAATATGCTTAAAACTACTTACAGGACGTTATGACAGATTCACAAAATATCTTCCGTTGACATTTTAATATGAGTTAAAGGTTTGCTTTGGTATTTGTGTTTCTAAAAGCTGAAAGGACACTAAAGTTGTAACCATACTATACAAGAAGAAACACTGAGGTAGATACCCAACTGATTTAAGTATACGAACATTATCTGTTTTAGTGTTTGTTTTGTAAGCAGTTCATATAACTAAAAAAAGGTACGTTCCTAAAACCTGCAATACTAAAATTAAAAATGGTGATGCAACGTCTTTAATAATGTAAGTGGTGCAAAAACCAACCAAAACTTGATTTGTTAGAGCAGAATACGTACTACAGTCTGAAAAGTTTATATATAATTTTACACTCCAAGTCTAGAAAGTGATACTTTCTATATATGCCAACAAGCCAACTATTTGATGACTTCATAGGACTTATTCAAGTCAGGTAAAGAGTGCCTAACTAAGCTACTGCAAGGAAAGCTGACACCATGCGTGAAAATATTTAGCTGGGACAGTTCCTTTTCTTCATAGCAGCTTGTAAGTGGCTACGTTTTGGATTTGTGCTGAAAAGTGTTAACAACACAGGGATGATTTCATTATTGTTGAGCAGTGCTTACGCAGCACCAAGGCCTTTTCTGCTCGTCATACCACCCCATCAGCGAGTAGGCTCTGAGGTACAGAGATGTTGGGAGGGGACACAACTGGGGCAGCTGACCCCAACTGACCAAAGGGGTATTCCAGACCATGCAACGTCATGCTCAGCCTATAAAGGTGGGGGAAGAAGGATGGGGATAACCGTTCAGAGTGATGCCTTTTGTATTCCTAAGTAACACACCATGGATGGGAAGTAGTGAGTGAATTCCTTGGTTTGCTTTGCTTGCACACACAGCTTTTGCTTTACCTATTAAAACTGTCTTTATCTCAACCCATGAGTTTTCTCACTTTTAGCCTTTCAATTCTCTCCCCCATCTCAGTGGGACAGGAGTAAGGAAGTGGCTGTGAGGTGCTTAGCTGCCTACTGGGGTTAAGCCACAGCAACTACTCAATGGCCCCAGATATTAATACTACTTTAACACTTGACTATTCCTTCCTATGTGCACATATAACCATTAAAACACATATCCTCTGAATTACCAACAACAAACTCAACACAATTAGTTATCTGTAACAGACACTCATCTATAATACAGAACTTCTTTCTTACTGAGGAAAAGTAGTTCATGCTTCTATACAAGCCACACCATGACTACCCAGCAGTAATTTGTAAAAAACTCATATACGACATATGAACTAAGGTAATCAAAGTAGTTTAGGCGTACAGATATTTAGGAAACTCAGAAAAGCTACATTTTTCAAAAATATAATAAAACAAACCTCTTTAGCATAAGACTGTATCACTTCAGTAGTTTCTATTTTTCTTTTACATCTCTGCTTGACAGAAATACTGTTGTTGTCCAAGTCTTGCATGAGTTTAAAAAAGGCTAACTCATTAAACAATACTTCAGAGATCTCCACAAGAAGATCCTCCCCACAGTCTTTTAATTTTCTACCAGCAAATTTTGCCAGTGAATCCTGTGAAGAGAAATAATTCTTCAGTTTTTGAAACAGGCTTTCAAACTTCAATGACAAAATATTTGTCATATCTCTAATAACTCAAAATTGGTTAGGTATACAATAGCTTGCACCTTTTAAAAAATATGGTTTAGTGTTTTAAACAGGCTTTAATTAGAATCTCTAGTCACACAACGGAACTTAGCAAGTTACTGATTTAAACTCTATGCTTAAAAAAAAAAAGCAGCCTATTGATTTTCAGGCATTTACACAAAACTTCCATGAAGAGCATCACCAGAGCTCTCCTTGAAGACAGCCACAGGCAAGAGATACACCTCTCACTATCTAGCAGTTCCAGAAAAGAAGTTCCACGCATGGTAAAGCTTTAATTTTAGGAAACAAGGCTCACTGCTGTATCAAAGCTGAAGGAGAAGAGCAGCTATGGTATTAAAGTTGTAAATTGTAACTTCAGGGAAGCTGGTTTATCTGTTGCTCATTTGCCAAGTTCTAAGTGTTGCAAAACAACAGTGAAAAACTACTAACCTGAAGTATACTGCCAAGCTGCTTATGAAAGAACTTCACAAATTCTTTACTTTCATCGTTCTGTTGTGTCAGAGTCAAGACCATACGTCTTACTGATGTCAGTAATTGAGAAGAACATACTTCATCCATATGTTCCTAAAAAAGTATCATGGAATGAGCTTAGTTACCACTTTAAAAAAAATTAAAATTAGCCATCAACTCAAATACCAAAATTCATTTATAAAAGTGTCACCTGTCCACTAAAGGAACAGCACTCCATGAACAGGTCCTAACCCATCTCACAAAAACTAGCTGGAACACAGTTATAGCAGATAGCATACTTCATTAATGACTGATTGGCCATGACACACAAAGCTTTATCTCACTTTTCCAACACATTAGTACACACCATCTTTTAACATTTGGAGAAACAACGAATCTTCGTATATTGTGGTTGTGTACTCAAGTGTATTGAAGTGTACACTAAGATATCTACTGCTGTAAGCTTCCTTAAAATGGCAAACAAAACATAAGTCTTCAGGCACTGTGGCATGTCAACAATACACAGTTTTTAAACTTAGTATCAACCAAGTACCTTATTAAACAAACCTAAGCTTGTAAACTGCGCATACTATAAAAGGAACAAGGAGATGATTTAAGCATCTTATAGCTTAATCTTCTCTGCTCTTTAACCTTGCAAAGACTGAACTGTGACTATTTCTCCTTCTTTAAAGAAGTACATTTCTCTGTATTCACAGAAGTTTACAAGCTCTCAACAACTTTAAAGATATTTGTAAATAGGAGAAAATGCTAAAAATCAACTTACAGAGCTATTCTTCAAAAATATCTTGTTACATTGTATTTATCAGTTTTAATTAAAATTATCTCAGTTCTCTTTGTTAAAAGGCAGCAAATATTTCAGAAGTACATTCTCAAATATTTCTACTTGATTTGTTCAGCTCCAAACAGATCTCTGTTCTTCTTGATGTCAACTCCACCAGCCCTATGCAATCTCGAAACCTTACCATTTCTTTCTCCTATTAAAAACTCCACTGAATCTTTCTGTTGGGAGTATTTAATTCTTACTTCATCCTCAGCAACATCTGCAACTTAACACATTTATTGGCAGCTGCTGCCAAGATGCAAGTTACCAATTTTAAATAATGTTCTTCTATGCAATTATGCAGGTCCTTTTCCGATTCTTCTAACTCACACATTATTGAAAAGAGTTCTTACCTTCAGAAAAGGAATGACCTCTTTCATAATTGCTTTAATCTGCCGGTCAAGCTGCTGAGTATCTATACGAGGACACGGAACAGCAGAAAATTCACTTGACTGTGGCACAGGGAGACATTCACTGGTACCTGGACCTTGTTAAAGAAAAAAATGCACACTTAAGTCATTCAACACTACTGTTAAAGAAATACCAATTTCAAAAACATATATTTTCTCTTTTCTTTTAACATAAATCATATTTACTTAAGTATGTAAAGATCCTTTGACACTTTGCTAAGTTTTCAAAACAAATGAAGAGGAACGGAATTCAGCCAATTAAATGATTCTCGATAGTTAGAATAATTATTTTCTAAAACTAAGCAAAATATGTATATACGTGCATACCTTCTAATTTAGCAGCAGAAGCACCCTGAAAATTACTAGAGCGGCCCTCAGAGTCAAGGGTACTTTCAGCTTCAATTTTCATACGCTCATATTCCCTCATCCTAGCCAAAGCTTGATCTAAGTGAATCACTGTGTTGCCTATATTTAGAATAAAAACACCTTTTAATCTAAATAAAAAGTTTTCAATTGGTAGACAAGTAAACAATGATAAAAACGAATTCAGAGCCACGAGTTTTGAAATCTACGCATAACTGTAGTTGAATTATAATATTTTGTTGCACACTTGGATCATCTCAAAGTGTTTCACAAGTAGCTAACTTCAAGTGTTGTTTTACAAAATATGTGATTACACACTAAAAATTGAAGAATAGTACACTATTTAAGTATAAACAGTCACAGGCATTTTAGGAAGGAGTAACACGACATTGTAAATCACATCATTCTTACCAAGGTCATCAGTGGCAAATGGTTCAAAATTTGAAGATGTAGACATAGTACTCCCATTGTCTGCATCATTTTGTTCACAATCTTGACATGCTTCTGCAGAAAAGTTCTTGCCAAAAGTTTCCTAAAAACCACCAAACAATACAAGGCAGGAATGCACCATCCTCTCACAGATGTGTCAAGCCAGGAATTCTTTTCAGTCACATGCTGTAGTATCAAGACTTGTCACCAGGCTGCCTGACTGGGGAATAACCTTACTTGAAGGATAGAAATCCAGATGATTCTACCATGTTTGTTTCAAATACTTCAACTATAAAACACATAAGAAACTGTACAGAGGCATCAGTGATTCCTTAAATACAAAAAAGCAACTCGGGGGGGGGGGGGGAAATGGGGATATCTTGTCATCAGCACTTGCCCTGACATTACTCACAAGAGGATTTTGGCTCTTTTTGAATATCAGTTTCCAGATTTATGCCCCTCTCCATGTTCTATTCCTCCCTGATACATCACTCAATTCCAGCACCAAGAATCCTACCACATTTTGCATTATCTTGCATTTCTTTGTTTAGAAAAGCTGTATAAGTTGGTATTAATTTTAGGAAAAATTCAATTGCTAGTATGAATATTTCAGTACACAAGCATGCAAGTAAATTGAAAAGATACAAAAAGTTGACAGTAAACTAGCTTCTGAACTTGAAAACTTACATCATCTGTAGAAGCAAGACTTTCACTGGGAGTGAGTTCAGAATTTGATGCCATCCATGTTGCAGAATTCAGTGATTTTGTGCACTTCCCTTTTTCATTGTTCTCAGATAGATGTCTGGTCACTATATCCTGGAAAAGACAACAGCTGTAAAAAAAAGATCTAAGATTTGATTCATACACAAGATCAAAAATTTTGTGCATACCTGTAAAGCATATAGAGCCCTTTGCCTCAGGTAATCTGTATTTAGCAGCTGAAGCTCATGGAAAAGTTCAATAAGAAAGTGGGGACGAGACTCATTTTGAGAGATAAGAGTTGCCACTTCAGAATAAATTGTGTCTCGCAAAGCTTCAAACATAGAAAGATCACTACCAGTTTCTGTAGAAAAAAAGGAACTCATTAAGTCCTTGACATGCAAAGTACAGGCACACAAATTCTACCTCTATCATTGCAGATTCCATTATATAGCTGCTTTCTTAAATTTTACTCCTTTCCTGAAGCGCAACAAAGATTTAAACATTCTGAAATAATACTTAATACAATCCTTTATATACAAAATAATATATAAAGCATTCATTGGAATAATTTTCTTTACAATTCTGAACAATACCTTCAGAAAGTATTCTTTATTAAAGGGAATACCGCACACACCACAACATTGCTTTCAGAACAGGTATTCAACACTGAAAAAGGAGTTTTAAGGTATTTCAAATGAGGTAGCCAAAGGTCTCAAGTTTATGTAATACAAGTAGTCCACACTTTTGCCACACAAGCAACAACATTAAGAAAGCTCTAGACTGAATTCAAGAAAGCCACTCCTTCCCACACCTCCCACACAGGCATAAATCTTACACTCTCAAACAAGTCTAATATCATTTCTGAGGCTCACATAAAACCTCCTGCCCTTAAGCCCTATTACATATGTATGAGAAGACAATGTGTTCCCTAATAAGTCTCCCATTCCTTTGAAAATTAAGGACTACCCTTGCATCACAACAGTTAAATCATTACATGCATACTTTGGCAAGTGTTGAATGGAAAAAAAGTTAAATTTGGAAAACTCAGCTTAGTTTAACAGATGCATATTTGTTAGTATACAAGTTAATGAAGTTATTAGCATATAGAGCAAATGTTACTGTGCAATTCGATTATCTGCAAATAGTTTCACCATCTTTTTAAGCATAGAGGCTAACTTTTTCAACCTTTATAAGACACCAGAAATCACTTCCCTCCCCATTAATAAGATGCAATAGCAGCTTTTAAACATATTAAAAATGCCTACTGAAATTATTTTTGGTGCAGTATCTACCTGCCTATTTTCTTTTTGTAATTGTGACTAACCAAGAACATAAGCACATTCTCCACAATTATAATCCAAAGTAGTTTGTATTATTGCATTTCATGCAAATTACAAGTAACTTCTCTTGCCTTGCTCATAGAGAAGGTGCTGCAATAGTACTAATTTTGAACATCTGCTAAACAGTCTGAGTTATAGGACCCAAGCTAAAGAAAAAAAAAGTAATAGGACACTGTTGAAGCTAAGCAGTGAATGCATTACCTGGCGCTTCAATGCATGCATTTCTGTTAGACTGCTGCAGAATTCTCCTAGCATGCGCTGTAGGAAAGTGGGGATAGACAGTGATAAACACAAAAATGCGCACCAGAAATAAAGACAGGGTCTATACAAAACAGCAGGAGGAAGACTGCTTAGTCATCCAAACCACATCAAAGCTGCTTATTGTGAAAACTGAACTGTAGAAGTTTATTTCATATATCAATAAACAGCTCTTAGTGTGGACGCAGCTACATTGACAAAGCTGTACATTGTGCTAAAAAGACTAAAATTTCTGTATCTTTAAAAGATACTGGCAGAACCTAAAAAGACACAGAAGAGAATATTTTTATGATCTAGACACAAGGAAAGCGGTGCAGATGGCAAAAATGTAAGGTTTTATGTGATGTTGTAAGATTGAATTTGAATGATATTTGATAGAGCTCCTTTAAGCATGAATAGAAAGAAAACATGTATGCAGTATATGATGTAGTTTAAACACTAAACAAAGTTTCATCTGTTGTGCAGTTACTTTCCATAAAAACACCAACAAATGGGTGAGGTTTCTGGTTGGCTAGGTTTTTGTTTTACAGTAACAGGTTTGTTTCTAAATTATTATAATCAAGTACCTAATCTACAGAAAACACCCAAGAGCAATCAATACCCAACTTTTTACTCACTGTTATGTTTACAGCATTCTTAGAAATTAAAAAGCAAAATCCACGTGCTAAATACACAGTATTGAATTCTTGTCGTAATACACTGCTTTTAAATAATACACCGCTTTTAAATATGCCACCCACTAAGCATGGAGGTCCTTTACTCAGAGAAGTTCACAAAATAATTACTGACATTCAGAAAAGAATACCTGAAGACATTTCTGTAGATCTACTGTATTTAATTATTTTTTCCAATTGTTCACGATTCCTTTTGCTAAACACCTTTGCATGAACAACCTCTTCAGAGTGTCTGCTTTTATTGCTCTTGCAGGGTTCACACACACTAGAAGCACTTGCACTTTCATAACCTAATGGGAGGGAATGAAAAGGAAGAAAAAAGTAGCTTAGAAAATGTTTTATTACTTTTAAAAATTTGTTTGAGGGCAATTTCAAACATGCAAAACACCAATGAAATTTCCCAGCCAAAAATTTTCCTCTGTACACTGAAGCCATACAATAGCACTAAATCCTCAGTGACTGCAACAGTGATACACATGCTAGTGCTGTCCCTCTCTTCTTATTCAGTATTTTACTGAAGCACATCTTTCAACAAGTCATCCAGCTTGAACATGAAGACATAATGAAGAGGAAGATCCTCCTGGGTACCTTATTCCAAATCTTAGTGTATCTACATCCACTAGAGTATTTGGTTTCTGTGGCAAGGTTTTGGTAGCGGGGGGGTGGGGGGGAAGGTTACAGGGGCAGCTTTTGTGAGAAGCTGCTGGAAGCTTCCCCTTTGTCTGACAGAGCCAATACCAGCCAGCTCTAAGATGGACCTGACGCCAGTAAAGGCTGAGCCAATCAGTGATAGTGGTAACGCCTCTGTGATAACATTTTTAAGAAGGGAAAAAAAGTTGGGGAACAGGGGGGAGAAACGGCAATGGCAGCTGGGGAGTGGGAACATGTAAAAGAAACAGCCTGCAGACCCCTAGGCCAGTGAAGGAGGAGGGGGAGGAGATGCTGCAGGCGCCGGAGCAGAGATTCCCCTGCAGCCTGTAGTGATGAAGACCATGGTGAGGCAGGCTGCCCCCCTGCACTCCATGAAGGTTCATAGTGGAGCAGATGCCCACCTGCAGCCCATGGAGGACCCCACGCCAGAGCAGGTGGGTGCCCGAAGGAGGCTGTGACCCCATGGGAAGCCTGCGCTGGAACAGGCTCCTGGCAGGACCTGCAAATCTGTGGAGAGAGGAGCCCACGGAGCAGGTTTTCTGGCAGGACTTGTGACCCAGCGGGGGACCCACACTGGAGCAGTGTGCTCCTGAAGGACTGTACGCCATAGAAGGGACCCATGCTGGAGGAGTTCGTGAAGAACTGCAGCCCGTGGGAAGGACCCACGTTGCAGAAGTTGGTGGAGGACTGTCTCCCGTGGGAGGGACCCCACGCTGGAGCAGGGGAAGAGTGTGATGAGTCCTGCCCC
>JANZLQ010000056.1:14057133-14085214 GCA_026212715.1 Elanus axillaris
GGGGGGGGGGGCGCAATGAGTGAGCGTCTGCATAGTGCTTAATTGCTGGCTGGAGTTAAACCACAACAATCACATATCCCTCCAACTCTACAAATGCTAGTGTAATTTTCACTAAGACTGAGTAATATCCAGATCATTAAGACATGAATTTTGGGTACAAAGGGGAAGGAAGATGCATAGAAGATAAACTACATTTCATATACTGCCATCGTTTTCTTCACAGATGACTTGTCTGTGGCTTGTCTGTGGTATACACTATCAAATGTTCACAGTACAAAATCAAAATTCATTCCACTTCCACATTAATATTTGGCAACATCTGCTATATGTAGCGAAAGATTTCTTGCCAGTTTAGGTCAACATCTAGTTCTTTCCAGAAATGAAACAAAAAGGTATACACACTTTGTTAAAATGGCTGCTACCCCACTCCCCATGTCAAGTACTTAAAACTGTATCCAAGTTACCTGCAGCTTTCTTCCTCTAAACATTTTTTAAGTCACAGAATATCAAGTATGAAATACCTCATTGCCTACTGGTACAGATTCATCAAATTCAATTAAAGGCTTGCCAGCTGTGTTACACTCATTCGTGGCCGGAGTTGAGGTTGCTGGTGAAGTCTGCCTATTTGCTGGGCAGTTACCCAGGCCAGCTGACAACTGAAAGAGAAAGCAAAATGGCAAAACAGAGTAGAATAGCTTTCTAAAACCTAACTGCTGTTAAAACCCAACACAGTTCAGGCTTGATAAGATAGGAGAATTAGTATTCAGTGAAAAGGAATTTTCAATTCGATGCCAAATACTTATTTCAGAACTTAGCCAGGAATAACCGAAATATTTTTATGTAATGTAGTATCACATAATGCTGTAGATTCTCATTTACTGCTCACTTCATAGAAAAAAGTTAATCTTCAAAGAGTATGAGAAACAGTACAGCACTGTGCAGTTAAGTTTGAATACAACAAAACATTGATCATGCTTACAAGATACAATACCGTTTCAAAATAACAGACCCTGCAAATGACTACAAAGAGTGAAAATGCAGTGACTAGCAGGTATGGACAGACAAGTTTCAGGCTAAAAATAAGACAGAAGGTTCTCTGTCTTTGAAGACTTTATATCAAGGCATCTGAGGACAAACTACAGTGAAATTAGAGCTTGTTACAGCAATCACTGAGCAAGAACCTACAGTGGACTGAGATAACCTTCTTTAGGCTTAGAATCCAGCTGCTTACAGTACACAAGTATTACCAATTTTAAGGTTTTTCCGATTTTTATATTATTTTTATAGGTCTTTTATGTTTCATTGCTTAACAGCTTAAGAAAGCAAAGAACTACGTTCTACCTACTTGAAGGTCAGGGCAAGCTTTCTGTAATACTTGTATTTTTTCTTGAATTTCAATCAGTTTTCTTCTTTCTTCTTGTAACTGCTTAAGCTCCCGTTGCTGCTGCTGAAGTTTAGCTTCATAAAACTTCTCTCTGTGTAAATAAGTTATCCGCGTATTACTTGGCAAGAAGTTGCCTAACACAGGATTCTATTACCCTTTGACAAAGGCGTACCTTGCTTTTTCATTTAGTTCTACATCTTTTTGTAATTTGTTGGTGCTAGCTCGGACATTGTTTGGTTGTTGTTTTGTCTCTTCCACCTCACCCGAAAGCAAGTCACCAATATTAGGTGCATTTGCAATTGTTGCTTGAGGTTCTGGATCATCATCCTGAAAGGATGTCAGAAAGGCAGTTAGACTATTTTCAAGTTGATACACAAAATGTAATGTTTAGTTTGTGAAACTAATTTTTCAAAATTAAACAGTCTGATTAGCTTTATCTTTAGTTCAGATGATAAACTGAGAAGTCACCATCTTCATAGCACCATGACTTCAAGATAAATTGAGATATTTTAAAGTTATAAAGCTCACACTGTTGAAACTTCCACTATAAATGCAAGGTAACTTATCTCATTCTGGAAGCATAAACCACTTGAATTGTATTTTATGCCTATGACTGACTGGATGGAAATACATAGGCATGTCAAGAAACAAAGGGGGAAGTGAAAAGAGGAATAGAAGACGACTGAGGTGAACAAGACTACTTAATTACTGTAGTCATGAAGTTAAATATTAGTATTAACAGCTTAAATTAAAAACAAAACTACTTTTTGTTGAGTTGAATCTAAAATATTTTAGAAAGTCTTCTACATGATTCTCTATTCTACTTTTCTTGTTTTCGTAGTTTTTGTATTTTCAGTTCTCAACTTAAATTGAAAATACTAAAGCTGTAGCCACTGCTTCTTCTGTTTTCCAAAATGATCGTTCTTAATACAGAACCTGCTGAACAGGAGAGATCATCATCAGACCAGAAGTATGACACAGCTATGCAGACCTACAGTACTATTACCGAGTACACACAGATACAAGCCTTGTAAATATATAAAAGAAAAATGGAAGATATGCCATTAATTAGGTTACTTAAGGAAGCTGCTGTACCATCTCTAGTTCTGATTTATACCACTGTACAGTTAACATCTCTGAAGTGATGATAAAAACCAAGACTGATCCAGATGCTGAGTAATTTGATAGCAGTATTATCTTCAAATAACAATATAGAGTTTATATTGTTGCTATTGTAAAATGTATGTTCTAATTGAGATTGATTTTAGAGCTCTCGCATAAAGCCTTTATATTTCTGATACACCTATGTGTATTCAGTATGGAGACATCAGATAGTGCTCAAATGTCAGCATTCTGTAGGGACATTAGATACATGAAAATATGTTTTTAATAAACATCACTAAATAAGCATGAGATTTTCTAAATTAAAGATACTTTCAATTCATAGCTGGCCCTCAAGATTCTAAACAAACAAAACCACAAACCACTGCCCCCAAACCCAAACCAAAATACCCCAATTCGAACACATTCCAACATCTGAAGATTTTAATTGAAAACAAGCAATTTTTCCTCACTGATTGAACAATGCTGCAAAACCTAGGATTCAAAAACTAATATTGATGAATATTCATAATAAGCTTAAAAATGTAGATCAGTATTATTTAAAAAAATATTAAGACTTTTTGGTTCATATTTTGTAATCCAGTGCTAAGGTTAAGTATTAATGCCATTACTCTATTAGGTTAGCAACCCCCAAGAAAATTCCAGATTTGAACTTCGGAGGTATCACCTTTGACTTCAGAAAAATCAAACAGTATCTTTTTCCCCAGCCTAAAAATGAGCATTTTAAATGTTACACTAAGCAGTTTTCTTCCCTATTACAAGTTATACATTACATGAAATAATGAATGCTACGTTTTTGTGCACAGATTTATATTTATAAAATACCTGCACCATAGCAGCAAGGTTTTGTAATTGTCTAAGTTTCTGTTTTGCAGCTATAAGCCTATTGATCTTCTGCTCAAACTCAGCATCGCCAGCAGCATCACCCAGACTGCTTCTGTGACTAGATATAGAATCTTCACTAACTCTATCTTCTTCCACTTCATCATCTTCACCTTGGGGTAGGTCGATGTCTTTTTCACTCTCCCTATTATGACAGTCTGGAGGTGGGGAGAGGAGGAAACAAAACAGTACCAATGACACATCACTGAAATTCTGAAGTCCACTATAATTACTGGACATTAGCAAAGTGTCAGCTTAGTGACTGCACTCTTGAACATTCTGTTCATCAAACAAGACTCTCCCAAATTCTGTGTGGCTACCAGAAGTATTTGCACTAAAGACTTAAAATTATTACAAAATTCTAGAACATACCTAGAGTAGAAGACATTTTTAGAGTCCTTATATTACCAGCAGATCGGTTATTTATTTCACAGTCTGTATTAAGATGTCTTCCATCTCTGTTATTAGTTCCACACTGTACATTTGAGTTGCTATTTATTTCACTCCAACTACTGATTCCTTGAGGGTTTCTAGGGTAAAATACATCACTCGTGTTAACCTTTTAAGAACTGATATTGATGGAATTTTACTTCAGTGATTTTGTTAGCTGGCTTTTATAGGAATGTGTCCTCACCCTTAAGAGAAAAAAAAAATCAACTCCATATAAAATCAGTTCAGACATTTGGAATTTCTCAATACCCACCTCTCCAATGGATTTTTTTTTTAAGCAATCAAAAGCAGCTATGAATTATCCCTGCTAGATCTACAACAACACAAGAGGCTTTCAAGGTATATGTCTATATTACAAAAGCTTTACATAATTAACAGCTAAATTAGTATTCACTTCTGCACAGTGAAGATCCTTGATGCACACAGTTGCCATGTTAGACTAAAGCTCTAAATGCCCCTCTAAACTGAAGTTTGTTTTTATTCCAGTTCTCTAGTCTAGGCCTGTTAACCTTCTAGTGGAATTCCATACACGTAATCCAGTACTAAAACCAAAGCAATTACAGATTTTGAAGTCTTACAGTGATTTTCTAAATGTCCAATCTAATCTACATTTGCTGTACAAGTTTATTATTAATCACCTGTACGAGAAAGCTACTTCAAATTTAAAATTCTGGAAAATTAATATAATTGCAGAATTAAATTACTTCTGGTTGACTGAAATAATGTATTACTTCACAAAACCTACAACAACCTAGCTATAAAGATTCAGGATGACAAAAAATATGACAACCTAATATTTGTAACAGGCTGTGGATCCTCTTGTTCAGAATCACTTTCTGATTCTTCTGTTTCTTCCTCTTCCTTAGTGTTTTCATTCACAGCATCTGTCATCATATCAGATGTTTGCTCATAGTAGTGAACTAACTCACGTAACTCATTCAGTCTCTTACGAACTTCATTTAGCTTCCTGAGGAGAAAAAAAGAATATGCTATGTGTTTTGTCATACTAATCAAATTATGTAGAGTTGAAAAGCATATATATAATTTATAGTTCTTAAAAGTTTACTGCCATTTTCCTAGCTGTAAGAACCTTCTGCTTGAAGCTCTGAACTCATTTAACTGTCTTGGACCATTTACTAAAATGTCTAAATTAAGCAGATTAAAATATGAAATGATTTCTTAACACAGAACTTATTAAAAAAAGTAACATTCAAAATCACTACAGCACATTATGAAAAAAAATGAAGAGCTCTTACTGAAGCTTTTCTGTTGGATTTAGATTGTCATCCTCTTCACTCTCATTCTGAGTAACCAGGGAATCAGGAGGATAGGGAGCAGATGCCAGGCTATTTGATTCACCATTGACAACAGTCACTATGCCTGCAGGACCAGAAGCAGCTGAAGTTGTACTTCTTTGATCAATACTCCTTTGAGGAGAACCTGAACCAGGAAGAACTACAGAAAAGAAATATAGCTCAGAAGAACAACTTGCAAAAAGGAATCAGCTTAACTGAATTATATTAAATTATAACTACAGGAAGTATTACCAACACACAAACCAGCAGTTAATAACTTCTTTTCTTAGAAGAACAAAAAGCTTTTGTCTTAAGTTTTATGGCATGCATTCTTTTAAGGGTTTTTTAATAGCTGGATTGCTTTTTTTGAAATTTAACATTTCAACATAATAAAAAGAAAAATCCTATCTTTTTTTTCCTTTGCTCTTTCAACCATGTTCTGTAGAACACAGATTTGAGATCTGATGCTTGCTTTTTCCAGCTACATGAAATCATATCCAAATATGTTCATATTATATGCATTAGGTACATGCAGAAAGATGGGGGTATGGCAATGTAGCTATTAAATTAGACTGCCCTTCTCCAGGAGCATGCTTCAAGTGTCTCATTTTTTAATGTTAACCAGAACACACTGTGATAACCCCTCAGAAGTTTCCAGCTGTAGGACAAACTTCATCAGTACAAATGTAATTCTATAAACAGAAAGGAAGAGCAGCAAGTAAGCCCACAGCAAGACGTTATGGAAAAAAAAAAGCCGTCTAAGGAACAGGCCAAAACTCTAGTCCATTCAGACAGTTAAGTTGCTCTGGTATGGCCTATGACTGAAGTCCCTGTGACTAACGCATAAGAAAGCCTTTTGACAGTGGACAAGCAAACCCCATAATGCCATAGAGCCACTAACATCTGAAGTGCAAACTGCATAAATACAGATGTATTGTGATAACAATATGAAAGGTCAAGTTTATGTGGTGCACTCCATAAGTCAGATGTGTCACAGACAAGCCTTGAAGAAAAAAATCCCACCATCACATCCTCACATTAGTCAACTATGATAATGCTATAAAACTAAATGCTGCTCATGGTAATTACTTGTAGAGCTCTCCATTAAGCCAGACACTTATACAGCACTAAAAAATATTTACATAATATCACCCCAGCATAGCTTTATCACCTGCATTTCATTAACCAGTTGGAAGTTGAAAGACCATGTTACAAACATGCACGATGAAAAAATTGTATTCATGAAAAGATACAATTCTGCCTATATGTACTTACAAGAGGAGTTATTTAGATGCTGGTCACGAAGCGTGTGAAGTTCTCCTAACAGTTTGTCCATTTTTTGCTTTTTACCCTGCAATGCTCTCATCTTGTTAAAAAGCTGCACCTTCTCATCTGACAGGTGTTCAGACACTGAAGAGTTTCTGCTTTGTGAAATCTCTCTGGTAAGTGAAAGACTTTCTGCTTGCCTTCTATTGTCTGGCACAGATTGTGTCTAAAAAGAATAATTTCATTTTATTCAGAGTACTATAAAAACCCAAACAAATTGTAAGAAAAAAAAAAGCCCTCTTATAGGCTTGCTAGGCTCAAGACCAGGACAAAGAACATTATAAAGGAAAACTGATACAGAAAACACTCTCGTGATATCGCAATTATATACTGAGTTAATATACAATTATACTGCAATACAGAAACTACTTCTCAGGACTTTCATGGAAAACTGTGGGACAGAAAGCATAGATCAGTCAGCCAACAAACTCTTAGGAACACAAAGATGCTGAGCTTTCAAGTTTGGAGGAACCCTAATTTCTCCACTACCAAACGCACACAATAAGCAAGACAAACATTTAACTGCACTGTTCAAAAGAGTAAGAAAAATGAACAATGACAAAACTTACACAGTGCAATCCAAGGACTGACCTGAGAATCATGAAGTTGGTTGTGAAAGCGCTGAATTAAGTCATTCAATTCTTCATTCAACTCTGATGTAAGGCTTACTCCTGAAACACTACCTGTAGTCTCTGTTACAACTGGCATACAGAAGGAGGAAAAAATGTAAACGTTTTTCCACAGCGATAAAATAAAGGCTATTTGATGAAACAGTTCGGTTTAACAAGAATATCAATATACTGCACCTCTTAAAATACAGCAATTATTTTTAATGTTTTGTCCTTCGCACCAATTTTACTCTTGAAAAATTACCTCATTACAGGAAATACTAACAAGCCAACTCACAGTCCCTTTGTGAAGAACCATACAAAGGACTTTATAAGTCTGTTCTGTGTTTTGCTAAAAAGGTCAGACCAAAATGAAAAGAACCAAGTTATCTAGGGTTGATGGAAACATTTCGCTTGTTAGAAACAAAACTGTTACTACTTAGTATAGCCAAACTAAGAATAATGCATGTAATTTTACTTCCTTAATAAATAAACAGGACACCAAGCTCTCATCTCAGTATAAGTTGTAATCTTTACAGCTGCAAACAGAATCTTGGGGATTTGTCCTTCAAAAAGCTTTATAAGAGGAATACATTAAAATGAAAGCTTTTTTCCCCACCCTGAAACCTCAAACAGTACTAAGACACAGAACTGGCAGTTGAGAGATCCAAGTAACTCTTTCTTTTTCCCCAAATATGAACCAACACTTCAGAAGAAAAATCAAGCACAAATATTACTTATTTTCCCCATTGATCATGACTCTGTTACCTGCACAATAAAGTTTACTATTTTCAAGTTTAAAGACATTTATTTTGCCCTATGTTGAATTTGAATCTTTACATTTCCTACCCTCCAGTTCTGGCACATACCACATCTTTAAGTAAGTCAACAGAAACAGCATTAAGAAACTATTATTAAGAGTGACATAAGTGGAAATGTGAAACAAGTAAAACCACCACCAAAGAATTAAAAAAAAAAAGGCAGTTAATTTATCAGAAGTAATCCCATTTTCTACCCACTTCATCTACCCATTCCTTATCAAGACTGTTTTGTACATTTGAGGAAAGAAGAGAAAGCAGATTCCATCACATCTACTGCTGCAGAGCAGATAGCAGGAAAGCAATTACTGAAAATCATCTAAGAAACAAGGGAACACCTTTCAAAGGCACTTGCTTCTCTTGCTCCTGTGGTAGCTTTCTAAAAGCTCTCTACCTAGCAACTTCTCTGCTTCTCTTCCTACAGTAAAATCTGGAGTTTTCTTAACTTGTCCCACCTTCCCTATAGTCTATCAAATCAAGGACAGGAGAAAAAGCAGAAAGAGGAGCTCATAAAAGCAAGGAACCTTAAAGAGAGACTTTTTGTAAAGTGTAGAAACCAATGCTTATATTTCCACAAATTAAGCTATTTTAAATACAAAAACTAACTGTAGTAAGAACTGCTATCCCATATACCCTCTAATCAAGCCTAATGGCAACTCTTATGGGGAAGAGCCATGGAACAGTAATACAGGCTGAATCTGAGCTTGCTCAATGCAAAAAAATCATTCCCTATGACTGCACACATAACTGTACCCCATTTCCCAAGAAAACTGAACAGGATTTAAGGAGGGATGGAGGGCAGGATGAGTTTCCAACAAAAAAAAAAAAGATAATTCACATGTCAGCAGTGCACTAATCAATAACCGTCTCCCTTTTAAGACTGAACCCTTGAGAAAACAACTCTGCTGACAACCTTTAAGGAGATACCAAAAGATGTCTCTGACCCAGAGTTTTTGAAAAGTTGGGAATATATGAACACCAATTAGATGAATGCTTTTAAACTGAAGGTTATGACATAACAGTGGTGCTCTATTATCAGAATCATGCCCCTAATTTACATGCCATAGGATTTCAGAGTTCTCGTTTCATATTGACTTATGTAACTGCTTTAGCAACTTCCTCTTTTCTTTTATTGGATAATCCATTATTCTACCAAGGGCTATTAAACTGTCAAGCAACTAGCCACCAAAAAAAACTCCCATGAAAAAGCAAACAAAACCTCAAACTACCAACTGCCTATAGACAGAAGGACGCAGAAAGCAAGAGCAACACTCTGTATCCCCCACTCCGACTGTTTCCTTCAAAGGCCTGGTACAATGATGGAGATGAGATGCAGACTCCTAATCTGACATGGTAGACCAATTCTTAGGAGAAAAACCTACACTTCTTAGGGTTTTACAAGTAAACCACAGAAAACAGCTGTGTGGTTTTTAACTGACATCATTTTACAATGTTACATTGTCAACTCTTTTCAGAAATAGAAGCCTTGCAGTAAAATTTTTTTAAAATGCATTTAAAAAGAAAAACTTCAATGTGTATTCCACAATTCCAGCTTTAATCATTCAATCAGCATGCTGACATGCTATCAAAGACACCATCATTCTACATACCAGAATCATCCATGACAGCAATTGCTTGCTCTGCTTTATGCTGCAAAGCAAGAAGAGCTGCCTGTCTTCCCTGAAGAGCCTTCAATTGCTCCTGCTGTTGCAGCATCCTTTTCAATAAATCATGCTGCTTCTTCAAGTTCTCCAACTCCTCTTTAGCCTCCTGTTGAGGATCCCTGGCCTGCAAGATATGGAAGAACATTACCATAATCATGACAATTTATTTGTTGAGTACTAGTGACAGAAGTGTTCAAAACAAGCAAGACTTTAACAGAACCAAACAGCCTGATTAGTGTAAAAAGGTGAAAATAAAACAACTTCACCTTTCCTGTAGTCCTTTTCAGTCTAAAAATTTTAGACATCCAACAGGAAGAAGCCTGTACCACCAAGACATGCTTACCACTCCTTAAAGTTGTATTTTCTTTAGAAATCCAGTCAGCTACCCTAACCTGTGGCAAAGACTAACCTAAGCATCCCTCTGTCTTTTGAATCATGTAAGAGGACATTAAGCTATAAGACTGGTAAACTAAGCAAGATGAGGCTTAGTATCACGGAGCTACATATAATACGAGATCTAGACTGATTTACTGGCCTAAAATTTTTCAATTTTCAGCAGAACATTTTGGGCAGTTATTCTTCTCTAACCTATAATGTGTTTAGTGTTGTATGCAACATTTATGCCATAGATACTAAAATAGACCAGGTTTAGGAAAATCAGTTTCAAAATAAAAACATGCACAGAATCCCCTCTATACTGTATTTCCAAACACATGAAAATAGATGTGAAGGAGCAAAAGCACCTTGAGCAGGAAAAAAAAAGTAAAACTAAGTTATTGCTCTCATCCTATCCTAATTAAAAGCTGGAGATTTGCCTCAAAACTTTTATTCAAGGATGATCAGCAAATTAAGTATTTTAGTAAGACATCTACAGTTAAGATTCTGATCCTGTTTGAAGTTCAATTATCGCACTACACAGATGAAACCATGGAAAAATTTGCCTCCTTTTTGTTAGGAGTTGACAAGTATTTAAAAAGAACATTCCTAACTTAAAAGCATCATCTCTCCACATAGTGCAGAATTCCTGAAGTATGAAATTCTCTCAATCCAAAAATTCTGCACCAAATGTTAGAACAGAAGCAGGCATCTAATTAACTAGTTCTGGGTACGAGGGAATGCTCAACTTTCCAGCAGACAAAGGAGAACATACCTAGAATTCTAAACTTCTCAAAGTGTCACTGAAACATGCACTGCAGCTGGCACTTATCATTCCTGTTAAACCTTCATCTTTATATATAAAAAGCAGAGTAGAGGCAAAATAGAGTACACAATAAAGTCAACAGAGGAAGGAATGAAGGGAAGGAAGGGAAAAAGGGGATGTGTCTCAGTCTTGCCCACCTATTAAATAATCCAAGCTTTAGTTAAAGTACCAGATTTGCTTGAGTTCATTGAAATCCCACAACAAATTTTTCAAGCTTAGTTCTACATTTAGACTAATAAGCTTGACAAAACATTTAAGCCTTTTATTTTATGGAAAAGAAATAATTGAACTTAACTACAGAAAAGCTGGTAACAAATAACAAAAGTTTTAGACTCCAAGTCCCCTAGTCTTCCCCCTTCCAACCAAATATTTATATAAACAGCTATACAAAAACATTTGTGGAACAAGTTAAGGCTAATATTCTCTAATTTATTTTCTCCATATGGTATTAGCTTAGATCTGCATTGGCAGACTGTTTGTGTAAACATGATGAGTGTCCAAAAGTCACATTTACAATACATTTTCCCAGAAAGAGAACAGCAAAACTGGAAGGATCATATACATGAAAAACACCTGCTGTACAGAGTTACATGTAGTTGCAGTACTTCCTCTGTCAATGTTGACACTTCAGAAGGGAAAGTTGTCAAACACCTCTATTTAAAGAAAAAAAAACCTCTAGGCAAAGAAAATTAATTCAATGAAAAGACAGCTGGATACAGATAAGCAGGCCAAATGGGAACATTCACTGTATGTAACAAATACATTTGAAGTAGTTAACAAGGGGGGGGTGGGAATTAGCATGTATAAACCCCATTTGAGGCTAAAGTAATATTTTGAAGTGTACCTTTGAAGGCAATCCATGTTCTTGGCTATCAATCCTACAAGGCCATATTTCCCTGTCATTCAGGGCAGCTCTGTCACTTTTCCCTTTAGGGCTTGCTGTAACATCAATGTCTGTAACCTGTTCCTGTGAAGCTGAATTCCCTAGTTTGTCCTCAATGCGGGGCCGAATGCTCAAACTAAAAGATACCTCCTTTGGCAAATAGTTTAGTATGTTAGATTTTGAACATGTGCTCCTGCTTAGCATGCATTTTTAAGATACAAACCTACCCACTTGTACCTTGTCAAATAACAAAAACTAGTATCAAATAAAATCTACTAAAAAGCAAAAACATTTTTAGTCATTCTTAAGAATCTTCATAACAATAAGGCTCCATATAGCAACTCAACCTTGTAAGACTAAAAGTATTCATTCTGCATGTAATACATTCAAGCTGCACGTACAGAGAAATTAGATGCAAAATGAAAAGCCAAACATAAAACTAAAACCCATTTTGCAAAGATGAAAAAAAATACAAGTTTACATGCATACTTCTTACAAACTGTACTGGTCTTTTTCTGCATTTTTCCATTAGTTTTTTTTTTTTTTAAAAGTTAAAAGTACTTCTTCCATGCCCATCATTTAATTTCTTTACAGGGATAGAAAGAGTTCTTCTAAAGCTAAAAATAATTTTAAAAATTACTTAATGTTTTAACTGCTGTTTTACTTCCAAGCATGTAAACTCTCCTCATCTGTAGACCATTCAGTGTACTAACTGGCCAAAAGAGTACCAGCTCTCTAGCAGTCTTCCTCAGTATAGTAGTATTGGAAGATCTAAAACATAAGTTTCTGTATCAACTAAAAGAATTGTTCACCACATTAATAGAAAAGCTTTTATAAATAGAAAGGAAGATTGTCTGCGTATCTCAACTAAATTCAGAGCATGTTTTCTAAAAGGTGTTCATCTCCAAAAAAAGGAGAGAAATTTCTGTGTTAGGTCAATACTTCTATCACTGGAAACATGCTTGGGCAATGGCCCACTAATGACTCGTTTCTAACCCTCTCCTAACCCAAGTCCAGCAAGTTTTCTCCACTAACAGAAAC
Source organism: Elanus axillaris (assembly GCA_026212715.1). Lineage (NCBI taxonomy): Eukaryota > Metazoa > Chordata > Aves > Accipitriformes > Accipitridae > Elanus > Elanus axillaris. The sequence continues at coordinate 14,069,808 of JANZLQ010000056.1, forward strand.
AAACTTATAAATGAAAAATTTTGTAGAAAACTATTCCTTCCTGCACCAATCCAGCTGATGCTCTGCCAAAGTAAATATTTAACCTGTCCTTTTACTCTGAAGAAAGACTAAAGATTTTTTAAAAGCTAACCAAGATAATACTGTTGTTGTGACAGAATCATTAATTTTTTCCCCATATTAAAAAAAAACCTAAATCCACACATGCATGAACACCTCCCAAACAGAGTGTTTGGGGATTTACTATTTTTTAATTGAACTGCAGATTATGACACTATCACAACAATCACGACAAAACCAAAACAAAGTCTTCATTTCTAGCGCCTTAATTACTGAAAGACAGCTTACCGTGGTATCTGAAGCTTCAGACTGCACATCAGTGTATAGCAATGTGCTCTCACCTACAGAACCAGATCCCACAGCTGAATCTATAGGCCGAACATCATCCTTCTCATTTTCTCTAGCCTGAAATATTTCATTGGCATAAATCAAAAGCTATATAAGGGGGCAGTAAAAATGAACTATGGAAGGTACTACATATCAAAACCAATACCCCCAGTAGCACCATCAAAACATCAATGGTCAAGTCCTAAAAAAGCTTACAGTGCAGAAACAAATATATTATGTTCTCAAACTTACAAGCATCTTTTGCAAAAATTTCAGATAGGATTTCTCCTGCTCTTTAAGGTGATCTATAAGGTGTGATAAACGCTCAACATTGGCCGATCTTTCATTTTTCTCTACCAGATCATCCCGCATGGAGCTGGCCTTAGCAATATAGTCGCGAATTTGAACTAGTCTGCTCACAATCTGTAAAGACACTGAAGTTACTGAATGCATTCAGCTACAGCTTTAACGTATTTAATGCACAAGATATGGCGATAGCAACAGCAAAGCAGTAATTAAAGGGGTGACATACTAGTACTTTCAATCCTATAAGCACACTTCTGCAAGTGGTTGAAAGTCAACAGCTTGTATAAGGACAGATTTAGGCATGCGTGAAGTTGCAGGACTGAAGCACAGGGCTTCTTGTCACTGTAGGCTAAAACAGAACTGAGCTCATTAACATATGAAAATATTAAACTGAAATTATTTTCTGGAACTGTATAAAAAAACCATCTCTAAGATGAAAATTAATATTGCTTCTCTTACCAATAAACAAATTTCTAAAGAACAATACCTGATTAAGCTTGGTTTCACATATTCCTCAAGTTGCCTTTTAGAACAGTGGCAAGGTAAGTATTCCAAGTAAAGATTTAACAGTTATACTTTTGAGAAATTTAGAAAGATGCACTGAAAAGTAACAAATTAATTAAAACCTTTCTAAGAGTCAATATTCTGTGGACTTTATAGGTTATATAAATACCTGGCTACTATCCATAGCTGGTTCTCCTCTTCCATCTTCTTGAGCAGAGACTTGACAATTTTGCAAGAAATCCTTGCTTAGAGCAGCTCCAAACAACTCTTTACATTGCACTGATACCCCACTTTCCTTTTTTTGGGAACCCGAGGCAGGATCTTTGCTTTTGTTAGTGTTTATCTGCAGCGACAGGAAGTTGAATGGTTTTTTGTTTTCATTAAGTTGACGTTTGTTGTTAGCAGCCGTTGCCCTGCCTTGAGAATCACTTCCAATGCTTCTCTATAAACAAACAAAAAAACAATTGGTTTTTTTTTTCCTCCAATATGTTCTCAACACCAATTAGTTTCACTGCTTGGATTACCAGTTCTGCAGTATTATTAGACTGATTTTAAAATTACCTTATTAGTCATTGACTAACCAAAAGCTAGTTAAAGACAGTGCCGGTGATTTTTGCCTATAGCTTTCAGAAAGCAAGCCCACCCTCCTAGAACAGGTGAAAAGCAAAAGGGTTCTGCAGCAACTCTGAGTTTAGTTCCTCATCCTTGGCTGTGGCCTCCACCTTTACCATAGTGAAAGGCGTTGTACTTCTCCAGGTACATTTGACAGAATAACAGTCATAAAAGAGCAACACATTCACACTTGCAGAATACAATACCTCTTAACTTGAGCTTTTCTTTAGAACCTTCTGAATAGCAAGTTGTTGCGGTAACATACAGTTGGGAAGAAGTTATGCCCAGTCTTTATATTCTAAGTCAAAGCAATGATTCACATTTGAAAGAATCTTCACAACAGAACAAGGTAACAACAAACTCTGACAAAGATTAACAAGCCTCTATTCTGAAACTGTTGGCACAAATTTATGCCTCGTTACCAAAGAATTAATCCCTCACACTTTTCACTGTTTTGGACAAGGGAAGGATGAACGTGCCATATTCCCAAAGAAGCAGTTAGGGCTCAAGAATTCATGCCATACATTTGTCTACACTCTACTGAAGTTTTTAATGCCACTCTTCTGCTTAATCCACATGGATAACAATGTTCAAAATCACAAACTGGCACTTCAAGAATAGACTTTCAAAATAAGGTAACATATTTTCAAGTGTCAGACAAGTATGATGAGTAAGAAATACTGATTTGAGGACACAGGAATTTGTTAATGATTGAGAGGAAGAAAGTGAAGACAGCTAGCATACTCTCAAGCATAGGAATGCCATGGTTCTGAACTTTCCATCATTTTCTAAAGTTTAAAACCAGAATTTTGATTTGGATCTCATGGTGCCTATAAGCTTTTTTTTTTTACCTTAATCACTTACGAAACCTTTCTTTATTCATCTGTCAAATTATTAAGAGATAGCTAAATAAATTTTGTAGTCACATTTATAGCGGGAGCTAGTATTCACACAAACCTGATCCAGATCACTGAAGTTTATTCTTTGTTTAAGCCTTTCTAGTTCAGCCTGCTCTGGAACAGACATCTGGGTCACGTATCGAGCATGAGGAAAACTATGAGGAGTTCTGGTCTTCCGTCGTCCCATTCCTGGTGAGGATTCTGGAGATATATCATTAGTAAGCCTTGTTTCAGCTTCCCCACCAAGCTTTTTCTTGTTTTTTTCTGAAGATCTGTTTGCTTTCTTCTGTTGACTTCCCCAGTCCTTAAGGGAAAAGAGAGGGAAGAAAATAAGTCCTTTTTTATCTACATAGATAAAAAGTAAATGTTTTAATTCAGCGAAAGAGTTTGCTTCCATTTTAGAAGTAAAAATAAAAAGTTTTATCAAAATATACACTAAGTCTTCTAGAGCAAACATCACACTACAAAATATAATTTTCTCCATAAATGCATACATTAAAATAGCTTGTCAGGAAATTTTAAACACATTTCATCCTACAATGCATTAAATTAATTTCAAACAAAGCTAAAAATTGTATTTTTCTTCTTTGCTGAAGACTCTTCAGCCACTTAGAACCTTGCTTTTCTGTCTAGCTACTTTATTTACACAAAATACTTCACAACCTCTGAAATACACTCATTGCTTGATTACCTCTACCTCAATTATCTTTATTTGTTTTGCAGACACTTACCTGTAAAGCTGTACTGACAAATCTTAGGATTTTGCATTGTTACCAGCCACTATCAGAATCTAACTGGTAACTTTAATAACCAGCATAAAATGGCAATTGAAAGAGAAGATTAATTATACCGTGTTGTTCAGTCGGTCATCAAGGCTCTCATTGCTCCAGCTAGGCAAGTCCTGGTCATTCATGCCTTCTTCAAAGGGACCACCTCCTGTTGCCATGACAAGCAATCAATAAAGAGAATCTAAAAAAAATAGTTGAAAGAAATGTGCTGTATTAAAATCAGTTTATGCAAAATATTTTAAAGATTAATAATCTGAGATGACAACTACATACTCATTGTAAAATGCAAACACAAGGCTGTTTTAGGAAACTAAACCCCCTGTTTACTAAACTGTGTTCCTAAAAAAGTTGCTAAAGCTGAAAGATCAGAAAAAAGTATTCCTTTATAGCAATAAAATTAGATTAGCTTGTTCAAAAAGGTGAAGAATGCATAGGTGTATATACTCTCAGGCTGCAATGAAAACTGTGTAGCATAAGTGCTGCTGGCACAGTTCCACTGCGCAACACCACAAACTTTTTCTTTGTAACAGCTAAGAGGTTCTGTCACAGATGTAGAAGGAAAACAGTCTTGCGGAGAATTACTTTTTCTGACTAGGTTTAACTGCTATGTTTGGACATAATCCTAGCTTTATATTTAACTGAGAAAAATCAAAAAGGATCATTTATTTCTAAACATTTTACTGCAACCTATCTACTACTAATTTTCATGCCAAGATTTCACACAGTGCATGTGAAGAAATCACCTAAAACTCAAGATTAAGAAGTATCTAAGAAGGGTTTTTTATAATAATCAGTTCCAGAAGAAAAATGATTAATCCTGAAGCAAGTTCTAAAAGCTATACTAGTATACCTATCTTGCTTAGGTATAGTATTCAAACAAAACCACACAGTACAGCCCTCTCAGTAGGTGCATTCACACAAAGCAGTATTTTTATGCAAACACAGCCTATTACTATACCAATAAGGAAAGGGGATCTACCAGGTATGCTCATTATACCATAACCATGTCTCCAGTCGGCAGTGTACCAACCTAAGTCACACTAACACAGGGGTAATTCAGCTTCTGCACCTCAAAATCAGAATCATAACACAGATGTAATTAAGTACCTGCTCCTTTGGGAACCAGCAGATCTGTGCCCTATTGTCCTTGCATATTCATTCATACTCCCTTCTTCATCCCAACAGAAGTGTCCACTAGGCCTTGCAATCAGAGGGTACCATCTATAAACTAGCTAGCCAACAAAACTGAAATAAATAATAAAAAAAAAAAGATGAGTTCTCAACTGGATAAGCTCCCTGATCTGGATAACTTTATGACTCAAAGTAAGCAAATAAAAGCCATGTCATCAGGAGGAGTGAAACCCAAACAGAACTGTAAAACCACACCTTTTGTGCAACTTTCACCCAGGTGAACTTCCATACTTTTTAGAAAACAAAGAAAAAGTGGAAGGGCACTGTTCTTGTTTTCACGTGGAAGCATAAGCATCCTATGTTAACAGGGAAGCTCTCTCCTGCCAACTCAAGGTACATTTGACAAGCATTCAAAACAAACACATAGTTATCCGTTTAGCTTATTTTAGAAAACAGCTGTGTTTTGTAACAACTTTCTTCAGTTACAGACAAACTGTTCAGCTTCGTAGATGTTCAAAACCCAACATTTCAACTGGCACTCTATCCTGACCTATGCCACTGAGCATAGTAACTTCATGTTGACCAGACTAGAGGCCATCTGGGTTTACAGTCCAGTTCAGTAAGCTGTTTCCTCATCCTCATGTTATACAATTCTACTAAAACCATAGCAAAAGAAGATTTTCCCTACCTTCCACTGTAAAAACAAGTGGCAGTATTCATCTTTATATAATACAAATACCCATTCACATTAACTTAAAACTTTCACAAAAGCTATCTTCAACTACCTTTGCTGTAGGAGTCTCCAATTACTTCTGAAGTAAATTCACTGCCACAGGAAGAACATTCTGAATATTCTCAAACAAGGACACTAGGCATATGCCAATGCACGCTAATAAATACAGCTCAAAAATAACAACATCCCAGCACACAGATTTTAAAGTGTTCTAGCAGAACTGAGCCCTTCCCAGACAACAAGTTTCTAAACATTCATGTGACAGTCTCTGATAACTTCTAAATCAGTTATACTCAAGTGAACTTAAGATCACAGAGCTATGCTGATATTTTAACCCTTCAACTCAGTTAAAAACACAAAGAGGTTCAGCTTGCTTTTTTCTTAAACTCTCCCATATGAAGCAGTGTTTTCCACCTCCCCACACACACTTCAGCGATTTGTATTTTTTCTTACTTTTCATTTTACCATCTATTTCCAGCAGAAATCCTCTTATAAAAGCTTTGGTATCCTGCCATTATGCTATTTCCAGCAACCCCTTACCAATCTGAGCCTCATGCACATTATAGAATCTGTATAAAAGCTCTATTTGGGCATGTGCATACTGCCCGACAACATTTACGGGGGACTTGGGGGGTGTGTGTGGGGAAAGATTTCCAAGAGTATTTTCTACACAAATAATAACTTAAGGTAACACGTAAGACTGTAGGCAAAACATATTTTGTACCTGTAATAGCAATATGCAAAGTGCTCAGAGGTATCACTACAAAACATGCTAATGAACCAACGACATATTTTAAAAGGCTTTTTTTCTACAGCGGTGATGTTTTTGACTTTTTTTTCCCTATAGCATTCATGTGAACGGCAAAAGCTCTGAAGAGCACTTAATCCTGCACGTGGAAACTTTTGAAAACTAAAAACTAAATGTACAAGAGAAAGTTGTAAAAAGTCATCACAGAGCCATAGAGACTGAAAATGGGATCAAACATTTCTTTCAGTTCAGCTTCTTACGACACGCATTACCTTAGCATTAACTCATTAAATGCCTACAGCCAACCATACAGTATCATCAAGCAGAAGCAGACAACGGAGCAAGGCCTCTCTCGTTGCACCGGGCAGCCCTCACAGGAGCGGTGTGCTAGGAGAGCTGCAGACTCCATCACCGGCACCAAGGCAGGTATGCCCAGCACTGCCAGCTTGCCGAGTCGGGGCCGACGCGCGCACCTCAGCCCTTCCCGGCGCTCTGCCGGCCGCCGTCCCGACGCCCTCCACTTCCACGGCGGGACGCCGAGCCCAGGCCCGGCGGGTCTCACCGCCGCCAACGCGGCCGGCAAACGGAGCGATCCCGGCGGCTCTGCCGGCCGAGCCGCAGCGTGAGGCAGACGAAGCACTCCGCGGGCCGCGGGCGGTCAGGAGGCGCGCGGAACGCCCGCTCCTTCACGGCCCCAGAGCGCGGGGCGGGGCAGGCGGGCGCCGCTCAGGGCGCCTCAGGCAGAAGCGCGGCCGCTGCCACGGCCCCGCGGCGTCTCCCTGGAGAGCGAGTAACACCACCCTCCCCGGGGCGGAGGAGAGCGGCCCACCCAACCTGCCGGCACCGCAAGGCTTCCCTGGGCCTGCCGGTCCCGGCCCCCCCGCCCCGCCGAGCCGGGCAGCGTAATCCCCTCTCCTCGCCGGCCGGGTGCCCACCCACGCGGGCCCGCAGGGCCCCAAAGGCCGGGCCAGGCCGGGCCGGGCCAGGCGGCCCTGCCCCACCAACGGCGGCCCCCGCCTCCCCCCGCGCTCCGCTGCCAGCGGGAGAAGGGCGGCAGCCCGCCGCGCCAGGGGGAGGAGAGGGCGGCTCACCCCGCGGCGGAGGGGAGGTCACCTAGGCCTGGTTTCTCCTCCACCGCCAGTTCACTACCCGCCGGTCCCTGGGCTGCCCCGGCCGAGCGTTTCCCGCTCCGGCAGCGGGGAAGAGCAACGGCCTCGCTTCGCTCAACGCCGCGGAACAGCGCTGGCGGAGGGACTCACAGCCCTGCCTCAACGACCGCCGCCGCCATCTTAGCTGCCACTCCGCCAGGGGTGTGGGAGGCGGGCCCCAGCGGACGGATACACACCGTTACCTAGTAACCTCCGCCCAGCGATGCCCTTCCGCGCTGCGCAAGCGCCGCCCTCCTCGGGCCACGTGACGGCAGGGCGGCCCTTCCCGCGCTTCTAGGTGCCCGCTGGTAGTGGGTCCGCGCGCGCACCGCAGCGCCGCAGCCGGCGGCGACCGAAACGGCGGACGGCAGCGCGCGAGGCGCGGGTTCGCGCCACTGGGGGGCGGTGGCTCCTGGCGCCGGCAGTTTTTCCAGTCAGCGCACCGCCATGGCGCGGGAGGGGATGTGTGGGTCTGCCTCGCCGGCCTGTGAGGTGCCGGGCTCGTTTTGCTCGTGACATAAAATAAGAAAACGATGTTGAACTCTGTGAAGGGCTTTACCTGACCGGAAGAGTAGTAAAATCACGTCAAAAGCCTGAGCGTGGACGAGGGTCAGGTCCTGTCCTCACTTAGAGCAGTATCGACTTGCAGAGTCTGTTCCTGCCTGCGTTTGGTCTGCTGTCGGAAGTCACAGCTGAAAATGCAGCGGTGAAAAGGTGGAAATCATTGTAGTCTGTTCTACCTTCTACCCTTCTTTTTCTGCAATTCCAGAAGCACAGGAAATGCAGAAGCATTAAATATTTACATAGGCCTCACAACTCATCCTGGGTGAGAAACATTCTAGTGAAATTTCTACATGGAAATGTAGCAAACCCCTCATTTCTCCTCTATTAGTACTACACCAACATATTGTTGCTCCACCAAAAAAATGAATGACACATGAATCCTTTTCAACTACACATTAATCTATCTGTAATTTAGAAAAGGAACTAAATGATTGAAAAACCTGTGAAATAAAATGTTTCGATAAAAATATCGTTTTCTCCAGCAGATGCCCCCATAGCAAAGGAATAGTTCTAGACAATACGTAGTGCATAATAGAGGTGAGCGTAAGACTGCCTGTTATAGCAGCATTTTTCTCCCATTTCTACCACAGGCTACATGACTTTATATCCATAACTGAAATAACTTTAAAAAGAATCTGCAACTTGATGGAAGCTCTCTATGTAATGAATATATATTACTCATCTGTATTGCAATTCTGCAGCTAATAAAGAAGTTAATTTATGAGCTTTTTAAATTATACTTTTAAGTAATGTCCTTTCAGCCTGGCCTCAGGTACCGTGTCTGGATATTCAGCACAATATTGGCAATGCTGCTCTTGGCAAGAGGCTTTATATTGTCACAGTGGCATACCTCCCACTGCCCAGAAGGTGGAGGCAGAATATAAGAGAAAATAGTGCCTTAATAAATGACTATCATTATTTTTGTTGCTGTGGTTTATTCTTAAAATACATCTCCCTCATTCCTATTGTTTCCTGCAGGGGAAAAAAAAATCTTACATAAAAATATAATGCACTGTTAAGGAAAACCAGTAAATTAAGTAGATTTTAGTATGTTTTAGTAACAATGTCTTTGCTGTAGTCCCCATATATACGTGTCATAACTTGCATATTTTCCTTACCATGGGATGTCATATATTGGTAGTATATCTCTCATAGGAGCTTACAGCATCATTACTCTGATTCCTGCTTGACATTTGCAGGATGATTTTTCTCTTCTTATTTTCTGTCCTTCTGGAATTGTCTATAAACTTGGGGGGTGGGGTGGAGGAGGGTTGGCATTTTTTAAAGTTCTTCAAATAAATAAAACAGTACCAGCTTCTCAGAGCCATTTTTCATTGAGGATGGGGACTGAGGGACTGAAAAAAGATACAAGAAGCATTAAGGAACCATGGATTGCACTGCAAGAAGCATTATTTCCAGTAGATGGTTCTCCACTACTGTTGTAAAATAAATCTTGGGATTTGGGAATGACTGTGAGCCAAAGCTAATATGGTTTAAAGAATGTCTTGTTAATGGAAAAAAAAACCCCAACCTTTGGGGGGAAGTCCTATATCAACGCTAATGAGCCTCTAGATTGACAGTAACTAATTCCTCCTACAAAGATCTCTGTTATAAGTGCTTCCATCAGCAGACATGCTAATGAATTCACCCTCACAGAAACAGAACAGATTATCTTTGAGATAGCCCACTTTAATTAGGATTGAAAGCTATGTCAGAGACACGTGATGATTTTTTCCTTGCGTACCTGCTGGCTTTATCTTGTTAATTTTACTTTATTTTTCCAGAGTGAAAGGAAAGAAAGCAAACAAAATACAACACGTAAGGACTAGAGACAAGAAGTGAAGGATTAAAGTTTTACTGAGACTGAGGGGACATGAGGAGTAGTTGGGGACAGAGATTTTTAAAGGCCCTGAAACAAAGGCAGTAATTAATAGGGCATTTAGTTCAAATAGTAATTGTCCGCTTTTTTGCTGATTTTGTGACAGAGGTTTTTTGCTGCAAAAATTAAACTGGCCAAAAATGTTTAGTCTACCATAATATGGCTACACAGTGACTATTAGGCTACTATACTAAAGGTAGTTTTTCTTTCTTTGCATAACTTTAGATTGGGAAGATCAAGTTGATTTGTACAGGAAGTTAAAGTGTCCATTTACCCCTGTGAGATCTGATGATAAATTAAGGTGTACAGCAGAGGCACAGTCACTCAAGACCCCAAAGCCAAGCGTTAAGCTGGTCAAGGATTAGCCAATTCACTACCAGTGAAGAAGAAAGCAATTTTTTATGATCCACTCAAGCATAATAGCCATCTGAAGCAATAAAGGAAAGAAGAGAGTAACTGGGAGCTAGGTATTAGCTAACCAGGTCAGACCCCAGGAAAGTGCCTGAGACTCAGCTGCAGAATGGGCAGGATCCCTGTTGTAAATCTTCCCCACATCTGTAGGGGTGGGAAAAGTAATCTTCTTGATACTGCTATTATCTCATCAGTCTGTAACATTTGCTCTCACACACACTCGAGCTATTACATTCTAGTAAGATACGAATGACTGGTATCAAACCTAGTGCTAAAAAGCGATGGGATGGAGCCACGAGGCATAACCATTTTTGGTTTATTAAGCACGCTTATTTCACACAACCAAAACACATCAAGAATACCACTGTTGCCCTGCCTAGAAGCCCTAGGACCACGTTTTTTCTCATTGTCCCCTTCGAAGTCAGGCTCCATTAAAGCCGATTTTGAAAACCATTTAAAAAGAGGTCTCTATAGCACAGAAGTTAGCAAGGTCATAAGTACTATTTCACTCTAAGAAATTAAGATCCAGTTTCACAACCAATCTACAAATACAACACTTAATCTGGATGTCCCTCTTTGCTGTTTATTTCAACATTATATTTGATACACTGTACTCTTAGTTACATAGTCTATTTCATTTTTTTCTATTTCCAGTCCAGTAACACCTTCATTTTATTCCTTGGCTAACAAAAAAAATCTAAGAAGAAACAAAATACTTCGGTTGTTCTGAAACTACAGATTTGACTTAAATAAGCATATCTGCAGATACCTCAGAAAATTGAGTAGGAACAACCTTTAATTCATAATAACTTGGATAGTCATTGTATATTATGATATTGCCTAGCTACTTCTACATTATTTAGGTTTCTGAAGTCACAACCTAAATATGTGCTACTTTGAAACACCACCACAAAAAAAAATTAAAAAGTAAGCAGGAGAAAGATAAAAATGATTACACAGCTTAGAAATACCACATGAATTTCTCCTGAACTGAATCAGAGGACAAGAATATGAAAGAAATAAGCAACCACACCATGTGTTAGAAAGAAATGTTCAGAACCAAGAATTCTTATGACTCTCTGCCTAGCCCCAGATTTTTTTTTTCCATTTTGCAATTACGGAAACAATTTTACTTTTTTTATTTTCCTTGATCCTGTGTGTGCAGAATGAAAGATACTGTACAACTATTTGAGAGTTCATTCTAAGAGGAAAAGGTTGTAGATACTTTCCACTTCTTTCTTTTGTAATTGGAAACTAAAATGTATCTCATCGCAGTCATTCTTGCATATTCATAACTAAGTGCTTTCTCTACACTGTATGGCTTCAGTTCTGTTAAAAGCATATCAACATTAAAATAGCATATAAAAGCTACAGTGAATTCTTCAAAGCCACCTAATTTTTATTTTCATATATGTTCATATTTCTTCAAATGGAAAAAATCACTGAAGTTGTAGCTCATTTTATAGCCACTATGCAGTTTGATAGTGAACATCTGATCCAGAAAAATTAAAAAATCCTAATAATTACATGTCTTTGTAATGTTCATAATCTAGTATTTGTTGACTTTTTATAAAAAAGCTATTATAAGGAGTTCCACTGTAGCTACACAGAGTTGATTAACTTTATGATAAACTGCATTTCATCCTCTGGCAATAATGTTTTTGAAATAGACATTTGCTTTTCTGATACAGGTTTTGCAAATATAGATGTATTGAGTAAAGTATGATGGCCTGCAATATCTAATGACTATATATATATAGCATGCATATATATATATATATGCAAGGATTTAGAGTAACTTCAAAGTGTTTTAAATAACTTTGTCATCTAAATCTTTCTGTCATATTTCTAATAAAAATGCATTTGTTGTTCCTTTTTATTTTATTTTTTTTCTGGTGCTAAGAGGGGTAGTAGAGATTCAGTACTAAGTGTTTCCAGTTATACCGCTGATTAGGGTTGGTACAGAGGGATAACAACACTAAATTGATAAATACTGAGGAAAAGAGATTAATTGGTGCACTTTTCCAAAGACAGATTATGTTCTTTTCACAAAGTAGAATATAGGAGAAGGATGTATTTGGAGAGAACAAAAGGAAAACTGGGGCCAGCAGGAAGCTTCATGGGTAAAGGAGGCAGTCAGGAGAAAGCAGGATATGTAAGCTGTTCTTGTGAGTAAGGCAGAAGGTTATGGACTATGTTCTCTTCCTGGCTCTCGCACGAAGATCTTAAACAAGTCACTTTGCCATATACGTTTCCTCACAACACAGCTTAATGCATGTTTGTTGTGATCTTGGGGTTAATGAACAGAAGACAAGCACCAACAATGGAACTTACTGTGATAATTTTTTTAAAAATTAGTCTGGGCCTTCACCAAACCCATCATTTTCCTATATTCTGCAAAGGAGATTTGTATAGTTCTAGATGTTTGTTAGATCTTTAACTTTCGTGATGTGTTCCATCTATGCTAGCAATACTGTCTTTGCTACTGTCTATTGAAAAAGGTGGGAGGAGGGATTGCTTATTTTATATTTTAATCAGAATTGGGGGGTGTTGCCGTATTTGGAGTGCTATGAAATAATGTTTAAATATGTTGAATTTGCTGATTTTATAATCCATGATAATGAAGGTGCATTGCTAATTTCTGTATTGTGTATCTGAAATGACAGGCTACAAAATGACTGAAATGACTAAATTATGCACCTGTTTCTTAGAACACTACATAAAACCAAGGTGAACTATTTAAAAACTACATTTTATTGTTGCATATTATATCCATACACCAAAAAATAAAGTGCATTCATTCTGTCATTTCAGAACAAGTAGGAAGTTCTTTTCTGCTTATCTCTTGGCTTTATCAGGGAATTACATTTATTGCCCTAACATTTCAAATTCATCATGCGATTATACAAGTTTTAGAGATATGTTATTCATATGCTTCAGCTTGCAGTCATAGGCCCTGGTCACACTGTGAAATGTATTTATACAGTAGGTGAAATCTTCATAAGTTTATAGATGGACTTCTGTATTTTTGTCATAATTTGTTTCTATCACTGCTTTCATTAGGCTTGTAGCAAGCATTTTGAAGACAGCATGTTAAAAGAATCAAGAGCTTTAAAATACTCTAGTTTCTTATTTGCCCAAAAGTAAGCAAAGTATTGGCTTGTAGCACTCTAACTAATCCAACATTGTAAAAGTAAAATATTTTTAATAAATCGTATGAGAGAGATGGCTAACTGTCACACACAAGCAGGTGCATGATATTCCTTAAAGAAGTAGGCAAGTAAAACAATAAAGGCCACTGTCTGCTTCAAAGAATTAAGTCTGTGGTGGATCATGTACACTAAGGTGGCATGCCTGAAGCCTGGAGACTACTGCAGTGACACTGAATATTACCTCATGGAACTATGCATACCAGTGAAATTAAAGAAGCAGAAAACCAAAATACAGGAAGAAGGCAACAATGTCCTAGAGAGAGAGAGAAAAATCAGTAACCCTCAGAAGAAGGTAGTACTGAGTAAGTGCAGAATTGGAACAGTGAACAATGATGCAGCTTCTTTTTGTTGATTTCTGTTATCATCAGTATAACAGGACTTCTTCATATGCTTCCCTGTGAATAACCAGAATTACATCAAGGACTTTCATCATCGACATCTCATGAACTTTAGGGATTTGTACTGCCAAGGGTATGTCACTTTGATCTTGTTTTGTAGCTATTTCAATACTTTGGAGCAAGCTTCTTGTATATAAATGAAAGAGTCCATGAAAGACAGTTGCTGTCATATGGCTAAGTAAGACTCATGTTAAACTGATATAGTTTATTCCAGAGGAATCCTTAAGTGCTAAATTGCTTTAGTAAGAAGGAACCTTGAGAATCTATTAATGCAGAAGTAAGTATGTCATACTCTGCTTTTTTTTATGTGTCTCCAAATAAACATAAAATACTAACAGCTAATAACTATATTTAACTTTTAAAAGCTTGGTGGATATAATTTTTTACAGCAGTCCAAACTGTTGACTAAATCCAGTGTAGCCTTTTGATCATTTTATTCTCTTGAATATGTGGGCCACCTCTTAGGTAAATATAGTTAAAGTGAACTATTGGACACTCTAAAGTAACTCCACTCAAGCAGATAGAATTGTACTCACTTTCATCGGTAGTTTGCCCTGGAATGTTGAAAGCCATTTAACATGTCAGTTAGCTATGCAAACACCCACAGCATTATGTGTATGAAACTCTTACACAATGCTTTTACTTGTGGAATACACTTACAATGGGAAGGTATAGTAGTATTCTGGTAACTGGCACATTGTCAATTATGATAACTAACCAGATTTTCTTGTAAACATACCATGCAGTTCTTAAGTCAGTCTATAAAAATATATACACCTACTTTTGGAAAGGAGGCTACCTTTAAAAACATGGACATACAGAGATTTTTAGTCATAAAGCTGAGTTTGGTTTATATTTGGTTTCAGCTCAGTTCTGTTTCAGTAACAAAATATTATTATGGAAGCAACACATTGCTATGACTTTGTATGTTAAAAATGTAAAAAAAAAAAACAAAGTTAAAATTACTCAGACATCATAATTTTGATGGAGTTAGTCAGGTTGGGTTTTTTGTGGGTGTTGTCTTGGTTTTTTTCCCTCAGAAAAAAAAAGCCTAGTGTCTAAGTTATGAAACCAAGCAGCATATTCCATTTAAAAGTATTTTCAATTTATTATTGTTACTGTTTATCATATGTGAAAGACCATTTAATTATCATCTTGTTGGATATACAGTGCTGAACGCGCATTTTCAAATAAGTGATTTCAGCCAATTCTAGAACGAAGTCCATTACATGTTTTCTATTTTAGCCTTAGCATTACGTGAACTAAAGCAATGCAGAGAAGAGCATAAACAAATTAATTTGTAACAGATGGAATGAAAGTACATTTTGACAAACACCGAGTTACAATGCTGTGTTTGTACAATCTTTGACCCTTCCATATTCCTATGTGACAGCTGAAGGTGATTTAAAACTTTCCTGGATAAAAATCATACACATGAGAAAAAGAAAAGCATTACATTTCATAAAGGGTGCTTAACACCTCCATTATAGCTTATCAGGAACAAAACAGTAGTTCCTTGTACTGTGAAAGCTTCTTGTGTGCGTGCAACTTCTTTTGAGTCTGCATGATAAAAGGACGATATTATGAACACATTATCTTGTGGCTGCTGATTTTAGAATGGTTTGGGTTGGAAGGGACCTTAAAGATCATGTAGTTCCAATCCCCCTGCCATGGGCAGGGACACCTTCCA
>JANZLQ010000056.1:14092008-14127095 GCA_026212715.1 Elanus axillaris
CCCCAGTTCCCTCAGCTGCTCCTCACAAGACTTGTGCTCCAGGCCCCTCACCAGCTTGGTTGCCCTTCTCTGGACACCCTTCTCCAGCACCAAAATGTCTTTCCTGTAGTGAGGGGCCCAAAACTGAGCACAGTACTTGAGGTGCGGCCTCACCAGTACGAACGAGTACAGGGGAACAATCCATAAAGTTGGTGCTTCAATAAGCACATGCTGACATTGAATCATTAATCTCTATTACAGGTCTTACGCTTTGTCTAACCACAAATGTTTTAACATGTAGTTAGCTGATTTAGTTTAATAAGTAGAAAAAGCAGAGTGGACACATATTTTCATTTAAACAGCAATAGCATATGCTAAATGAAAATATTTTAAGTTTTTTTTAAAAAAGAAACATTCCTCATTTGATAGCTTGCAACAGTTTACCTAATCAATTTAGAATTGTTTCATGTATAATCTATGTAAACATTTTAGTAATTGGAGGCCTTCATTTCTCATCTGTGAGCTGAAAAGCACCCATCTACCTTACAGAAAACTGTAAAGTTATATAGGCTTTATATAGTTTGCAAGGCAGCGAGATACAATGGTGATTGTTTTGGCATATAAAATAATTTTCATGTGAAATAATGGGATTTAAAATCCTGTGGGTCATACACTATATATATGCATACATGCATAGCTATCCATTGAAAGATATCATCCTTGTCACTGTTACAATAAAAGCTGATAACTATTATGCATTTTTCCCCAAAATTATTCTATAACAGTAAAATTATCTCCACTCTCTCCTGGTATACAAAAGTTCAGAAATCTTTTATAGTTCAAGGACAACTAGCCCAATTCCGATTTTAATTACTTGAATATAACAGAGAGCTTTCTCCCAACTTTTAAGGACCAACAAGGAATACTGCCCTGCTTTTCAGAGCATTTTAAAATGCTATTTTGCTTTTGTTTTGCTCTTGTTTCACGATAAAATGTGTGGGTTTGAATCTTGAATAGCTGACCTAAAATACATGGAGAGCTCCGATACAAAGTGGCCTAAAAGGATAAATGCTGTTTTTACTGGGTTTTGGAGTTATACTTGATCAGATTATTTTAGACATTTGTAATGAAGCCTAAATATACATTATATTTACAATATGTAAGAAAATATTTATAGCTTAAATAGATTATTTTGAATAAAATTTAGGATGTCAGGTGTAAATATTTAATGTTTAAGTTAACTAGTATTTAATTTGTTCCTCTAATTCACAGCTTCCAAAGAATGAAGATTTTGATAATGATTGATTTTGTCCTCACAGCTAGCTTGATGGATGTCATTGGCAGCTCTGTAAGTTCTAGTAATTAAATTTGCCTATAGAGTTTCTTCAAAATATTTCATACCTTATCCTCCATAGTGCTTACAATGTATCTCAGCTACATGGGATGGCAGAACCTTTGATGGAAAAAATTAGAATTCAGAACAAAACTGAAAGACTGGGGAAATAACCTCAAATGATGTTCAGTGGGGACAAGTTTCTGATGACAAAAGAAGAAACATGCATAAATATACAAGGGAAGATAAATGACTGAGCCATAGCACTAAAGAAAGTGATCCAATCAGTTTGTTACTGACTCAAACATGAAATAGAAGGTAATAGAATATCTTTGCTAAAAAGGTATCATATGATGCATTAACAGACACGTTGTACAGAAGGCACACAAGAAAATTATACTACCATTCAGGGGTAGTGCTAACTCAGAATAACATCGTTAATTTTAAGCAGCATACTTACAGAAAGGCAAAACCTAGGAAGTCCTAAAGCAGTGGCTGCCGCAGTAGTATTTCTTGTCATTGACACTCATGATGAAGAATGTTTCTATCCTTTTCTACCTTGTCCACTTGGCATATAACTTCTTCTCAAATAAGATCCACAGCTTCATATTCTTGTTCCCATGTCACTATAATTCACACTCAGAAACAAGGATGAAAGCTCCTTTACTTTTAGCTCTCCAAACCTTCTGCTATGTATTCTGCCTCTCCAACAAACACAATCATGCTTACTCCACTGCTTAAAATACTTCTAACCTCACCAGTCCTGTACTGCCTGTCTTGGCTGTCCTTCCTAGTTTGATATTCAGGTCCTAACTAGCAGGGACCTGGCAGCTTGACTTGTTGATTCATAATTGCTTAGGTGGATGTGGTCGCTGAATTTACAACTAGGTGAGCATCATTGTTTGTGGCTTACACTACCTTATGGGAAGCCTTTAGTTCAGATAAGTACCTCTGTAAGGGCAGAATAGGAAGCACCTTCCTCTGTAATCACTTCTGCTCAGTGAAGAAAAATATCACTAATTTCTATAGAAGCCTACTGAGAAAAAGGCATTACAATTAAATGCACTTGCTTTCTTTTGATTTTTCATTTGGAGTATTAATGGACTTTAGCTGACCCTGTGAGTAAAAACTGGGAATATTCTGAAATTTATTTCTAAGTTTTCACATTTTAATCTCATTAAATCAAAACACTAATCTCAAAAGAGATTTTTTTTGGAGCTCATTTAAATTCTAAAAATACAGGAAATAACACCTCAAGTAAAAATTTTGTATTTTTATAGTTTTCATAAAGCATTTGGAGTCTAATTTATAGCATCAACTTTAATGGAAGGTCGCTACCTGCTAAGTAACTCACACAATAATGAAATAAAGATTGTGAATGCACATTAATTGCAGCAGCTGGTTAAATATGGGACCGCATGTCCAAGAGCAGAGCTGTCAGCACTTGTTAGGTAATTGCTTCTCATTGTGTAGTACAAACAGTTGCTTCACTGAAACAGAACAGATTATGTTCAGTCTGGTTTCAATCAGTGGGCACTACTGTCCACTGGAGACAGTAACAATCAAATTCGCAGATTTTTTATTATTTCAGCATTGTAATAGTTTAACTTTGGCCCATGTCTAACAAAAGGAATAGCAGTATGCTATAGCTGCTGATTCTTACAACCCTAAGTTACATTTTGCTTCTATGTTACTCTGGCTGTGCCTCAATTTAACTCCAATGATTTTAAAAGAGCGATCCTGTGAAAAAGTGTAGTAATACATTAAAAGAACAGCCTGGTAACCTGCAGATCTAAAAGCCACATTGATCCACCCTGAAGTTACACAGCTGACTTGTGGTTGTCCCATGTGAAAAATAGGTGTCAAATTCCACATAGAAGAATTGTGGGTTTGCTGGCCAGAGGCAAAGTGTAATAGGATTTGCCCGGAGTTGACAGAAAGACATCAATGAGGAGGCTGGAGTCAGGGAGAGAAAGCAAAGTATCAGATACCAGTACTTTTCCTATGTATGTTACTTTCAAAACTCTATTTCTGCACAGTCATTTCTTTCTTATAATGTAGCTATTCAGTAGGGCTGGTGATCTCTTGATCGCCACTTACTATTTACCAGTACTGTGAGCTTAAATCCTTTTCATCAGGAAATTGCTATGTGTAATGTAGATATATTACTGTTTACCCCATAATGAGTGTATTGTCTGTAAAGCAGATGAGAATCAGCTCAGTGTTTTTAATTTTCATTAATTAATTCACAATTTTTAAGTAAACAAAAAGAGCAGATCAATTTAAAATGAAAAGTCAAGAACAATATTTAGAGACATAGCCTGTTGCAGACTTGGGCTTAATTTGATTCAGAGGAAAGGACCTTTTATGCTGATATATGAAGTAGTGTCATACTGACTATAGATAAGAAGTCTTTCTAAGGTCCAATAATATTTCTTGAGAAGTTCTGTACTTTTACTATATAATTTAATCACTGTAGCAGCAGGCTTTTAACACTATGAATAGGTGAGTTGATAGATACATTTTCACTACATCTGAAAGAAACACACTTAGCTGCCTGTAGCTACCTCTCCTCACACGCACAGACTCATGCTCTCACCAGAACTGAAAGCAGCTCTTCATGGCTCAGGCCTTGCCATGTGTTAAAGAGACTACTCACCTGAAGTCTTGCCTATTGCAAGGGCCCGGTGACTGGGGCCACCATTTCCATGGTCACCCAGGTCTTTCCTGTTGTATTTTACCATGTTCTCAAAAGCTGTGAGTACTGAGTTAAGACTGACACAGGCTAACCTTCTCAATAAACAAAAGCTGCAGTAAAACTGGTAAGTGTGGCATGGTGGCTCCTTTATCACTCTTAACTTGATTAGCATTAATATTTGGTCTGACTGTTAATGTGTTTTTTTGACAGCTTTACTCCCATAGTAAGCATTAGCTTATCAGGGTGAGCCTGGAATTTTTTTTTTATTCTTATTTATTCACTCTTTCTCAACCCACCTGTGCAGCTTTCCAGTTCACCATAATTTTCTGTATGTACTCAGGACTAGTCTGAAACTTTGCAGAGACCTGTCAAGGAATCCTCTTCTGAATTTCCCAATTCAGCTCAGCTTTTGTGAAGGGTTTATATGAAGCTGCAGATACAAGTTGAGGCAACCACCCTGGAAAGACTGCATAATAGTAATATGCAACACATCACACATTAACCAGTGCCTATAGTCAAATAACACCCCTCTAAGCCACTGAAGCAAGTTTGTCTCTGTATGTGCGTGTATTTTAAGCATTTTCTTTTCCCGTTTCCTGCTGGAAGAAAAAAGGACTTACTAGGGATCTCGTATAGCTATCAACAGCTGAAAAAGATTTTCAAGGGAGTATTCTTAAATAAGATAGGACTCTAGGGATATTAGGTCATTGACTGCTTTGTTTATTTTTCTAAAAATGTTAGCGTTTGGTAAACGTGCCTCTTACTTTACAGCTCCTCCTTGTGGCCAAGCATCTTAACGGCTTCTCAGGACCGGGTGGCAAGCAGACAGCTGGAGTCTGCAGACACACCTGCTGTCAGAGCAGCCTGGCATGGGCAGCCCAAGCTCAGAGAGGCAGCTGGACCTTCTCCTCTCGAACAGATCACTGACAAACTGCCCAGTCCTGCCACATGTGTATTGCCCATTCTTTTATTCCGCCGTGTGTTGCAGTTAAGCATGATTTAAAGCCAGCATCTGATATGCTTCAGAAATACTTGAAGTGGAGGCCTATATTCAGGATTGTTCTGCAAAGTCTGATCATCAGATTATTCAGTGTGACTAAATATTGCAGGCAAATGGAACATGATGGCTAGGAACCATTTTACTGAACTCATTGACATAGATTCTTTTATCTTCAAATACTCTCTTGAAACGTCTCCAGTTCATTTGCCTATTTATTGAAAGTGAATTGCATCCTCTCTAGTGAAAAAGCAAAGGGGCCTGCAACACTTCTGTCAGAAATAACTGGTCATAGTCATGACATGGTTTATATGGATGTTCCTTGACAGTAGCAGAAGTTCCTCTGCATTTTAACTAGTACCACAAATTAATTATGAAAAAAATCTGCATGTAGTAGAGTTATAAAATGCAGATCCTAATTAACACTGTTAGTTTCAATCACAAAGTTTAGTCTTAGACTTCTGGTGAATGGTACTGCAAGGAAGTCAGTCTAACCAGAACTGTTTGTGCTGCATAGAAACTTAGAGAATGGCATCAGTTTTTCAGATAAAAGAAAAAAAAAATCTGCAGCACAAAAGTGACAAGAAACTTTTTGGTGGGAGTGTACGGAAAATAGGTGAAGCCTGAGCCTTATACAAGTATGTGGATGCCACTGGAGGTACACATCAGTATGCTACTTCAGATTTCTCTATAGTTCAGTGGGATAGGGCAACGTTCTAAGAGATCAGCTTTCCCATACAGATGGCAAATGTTAAAGGTCTACATCCTTAGCTCATGTAAATACTGTTGCCCTATGAATAAGGTTGCACCAATTTAGAACTACTGCATATTTGATCTTGCATATTGGATTTTGAAAGAGTTGCCCTCTGATTTTGCTTTTACAGTGCTAATTGTGCTCTCGTGCAAGGACCATAGCTGCTAAATTCTCTTTGCTCATATAAAATTGCTGACACAATGTTACTGATGCAAAACCTCATGTCACATTTGTAAAATGTATCATAAAATCCCAAAGGATTTTTTTCCCCATGTTGAAATCAAATTAGTTTAGTATCTATTTGAAACGGTACAGGATGTTTTAATGTAAGCTCCCTAGGTTGAGTTGTGTTGATTTTGGCTAGTTTACCATTAAACTAAACCCAATTATTTATTGCTCTGCGTACATTCAACATGTTTGAATTTGGAACAGTTTTTCCATGTATCTGTATTTGCACCAGGGTGAAATGGGTCCTAGGTATCACCATGTAAGAATCACCACATTTCTCATCCACTCTGCATGGCAAAATTGAAGGTACAAGTCACAGCACAATATTGACTTTAAGTTTTTAACTTTTATTTTTCATGCATATTCACAGCTTCTTAAGGACTATTTATTTTAGCATGCCAAACATGAGCTTGAAACTTTACAATATTTATGTTGGCACTGTTAAGATTCTTATCATAAGAAGTGTGTAATCTAAAAGCATTTGAAAAATGCACAATGAAGTTGAAAACTTCTCAGTGTAGACTGTACTTCTTTAAAATTCTGGAATTTTAGAACCTTCACAAATTAGTAGCAGCCCTCACTGGATAGTAAATTGCTGTACGTGACAGGTGATAGAGAATAAGCAATCTTTATGATAGGGTCTGTACTGTAGGTTTTTTCCCTAAAGTCCCCTCTGCATGTTTGCAGTGAGACCTGGTAGTTACAGCCACTAAAGGGAAGGTCTCTTTGCAAAGCATGTATAAGTTTGGACACTTTGTAATATAAGAAATAATTTTCAACAGAGATAGCAACTGAGATGGAAGTCAACATAGTGTCTGTAGGAAACTGTGACAAAAATGTTTTATTCAAGTTGAATTTTATTTATGGTTTGGTTGGTTGGTTTTTTTGTGTCACATGATAAATGTGACAAAAAATAATGATTTTATAATAAGATATATTTTTCTTTCTAGGATCTACAGAACTGTTTTCAAGACCAGATACGACTTCAGGGCCAGGTGAGGCTTCTGGAACATCGTGTGAAACAGCAGCAGTTAAAAATTATACAGCTTTTAGAGAAGAAAGAGATTCAGTACAGTGACAGAGGAGATGAAAACAGTGTCATTGACTTGGGAGGAAAAAGACAGTATTCAGGTTAGAAATGAAGCTATTCTTTTCATTTCCATTCATTGTAATGATATCCAGAAGCTTTAGCACAATTGGGCCCATTGACTTATTGTTGTAAAAGCTCATAGAAAATTGTTTGTTTAAAACACTGTGTTCAGCTTTTACCTAGGCCTACTGCTGCAGGCAAAAATGGTTAATGTCATACAGTATAAATCAAATCAGGATTGAAGCTGTTTATTGATTTATCAATAGCACGTAAGTAAAAAACAATCAGTGAACAATAAATTCAGAATAAATATCAGCCATAAAACAGATAAAAGCCAGTAATAGACATTTACAAAATGTTAATAAACACTTACAGATTTCTAAACACCCTTTGACTATTCTCAAGAAGTTCTTACCCACAAGGTCAGTTCACATTCACACATTTGCAGGGTTGCATGGGTTACAAGTACAAACCAACTCTGTTCTAATCTGTAAAGTCCCTGAGCCATACATATTTACACACGTAAGTCTGGCATCATGACATCTGCATCTCACTTTAATAATTTCTGTATGTTGTACCATTTTGACTGAGTTAGGTTCACCTCAGGACACCACAGCTTCTAAAATACTGGTTTTAAGTCATTTTTGCAATCTCACCAGCATTCTGATGGTGATCCAGTCACTCTACAGTGGAAGAAGGCTAAGTGTGTTAGCCCGCAGTAGCTGGAATGAGGCCCAAACTCTTAAAATAATAAAACACCATCCAAACCAATAGTTGGATTGAAAATACTATTTGGGGACCTGATTCTTGGATGGTGTTATTTCTGGTTGTCCAGTGCTACAGAGTCTAAACATATGTAATTTTTAATAGCCTTGTTTGAATATACTTGTAGTGTTTATGCTGCTGGAAGAAATCACAACATGTAACAAGGCCTCAAATATAATAAAGCACCATTAAGATGAAATTAAAACCAGTTGTAAGTCTGACTTTAAATTTAGCTGTATATTTATTTATGTAGTCAGCGTCATGGAATACTTTCTTTTTATTATTATGGCTGACTCATTTGTTACTGGAAAAGACTATTAAACCCACTTTTAGCTGAAAGGTATTTATCCTTTCTTAGCATGTGCCTCAGTTTATTTTCTTAAAATGTGGTTCTAAATTACAGATCTAAGTTGTTCCAGTTTCTGATGATTTTTAATGTAAACAGAGCTGGATAATTTGGGGTTAGACAGTGAGGGTAAAAATCCATACTATATACACCTGCTAAAAATTAAAATATGCTTAAATGTTTTGCTACCTCCTAAGA
Organism: Elanus axillaris; assembly: GCA_026212715.1. Taxonomy (NCBI): domain Eukaryota; kingdom Metazoa; phylum Chordata; class Aves; order Accipitriformes; family Accipitridae; genus Elanus; species Elanus axillaris. Next base: position 14,100,397 of record JANZLQ010000056.1, read on the forward strand.
AAATAATGGACAAGAAAAGCTATTTTCTATAAGTCAATCAAATATTCTCCAGAAGGACAACTTAGCTGTTACTTAAATCATGTTTTCTATTACAGTTTATTCAAATCCTGGCATAGCTATTTGTTTTCAGTATAAAGTGTTTATTTTCTACATCTAATCTTCACTGACACTTTCACTAAGACATACAACAGTTCAGAAAGTTCCAAACTGGCCTGGAAGTTCAGCCAACATGTTCATAAATGTTTCAGGGACAATCTTACAATTAATCAGCCCTACCTTTGCCAGGAAAAACAGAAATGTTGAAAATTATACTTCTTTCCTGTATGACTGCTTGATGGTAGATTACATATAAACAAAGAACTCCTTTAATTTCTTAACTCCTAGAGGAAAAGAGATAAGATTATACAATTACATTGCTGTTACATTTTCACGAGCTCTGAATTTTGTCATTGCTGTACATGCTGATTAGTCATTAACACCAATGGAGACCAGACTGTAGATGTTATCAAGCTGAAGTGGTATCATTTTACACATACACTGCATTTTTTGGGGGTAGTCTTCTATACATTTTTTCCTCTTTTTGGTACAATGAACAACAGTATCAGGTCCAGCAGTTGTTTCCCTTTTCTAACACTGATGATTCCATACTCTTGGTTTTGGCAGTTCTCCTGTGGGCTTTCTGGACATAGAAGTATATGTTTGTTTTTAAAGGTTACCGTTTGTTTTATATGTAAAGAAGTTATATGATTGTAACAGGATTCTAATGTGGATTATGACATTGTAAATTGAAAGTGACACTACTTGAACCAGAGGAATTATTTTGCTAGTCAAATGAAAATAAAAATGATAGTATTTTATGGTGGAAAAAAGAATCGTTTAAAGAAATGTTAAAATAATTACAGCTCAATGAAGTTTTAAAGCAACACAAATACAAGTAAATGTGCAAAAGTCATAAAAGTGTGTTTGCAGAGATATTTCCTTTGTATTAGAATGGTTCATATGTGACTCTTGTATGACTTGACTTGATTTCTGATATTGACTTGATTTCTGATTTTGCCAGTAAGTATAGGACTAAAAAAACTGTCCAATGAATGTTTTGTGAACAGATTGTGCAGAAATCTACAATGATGGCCATAAGCAAAGTGGGTTTTATAAGATGAAACCTATCCAGAGTCCTACTGAATTCCTTGCCTTCTGTGACATGTCTGAAGGGGGTGGTTGGACTGTTTTTCAGAGACGTTCTGATGGCAGCCAGAACTTTGATAGGTAGGTACTAGACCTAGTCATTAAAATTGGAAACAAAGTGGAGAAACATTAAACCAGATGGAGCCAAGTTAAATCTTAACTTTAGAATTATATTAATAAGTTGTTATCTCAGATAAAAGGGAGGAATGGTTATTCTGTGGGACAGTCTCCAGATGAGATACCACTTCTGGCTCTGGCTCTCTTCTGGGAGACATCTCTTCTAGTCTTTTTCTGACAGCTTGTGCATCTTACATGAGAACACTTCAATGCTAAATGCATTAACAATTGTTGGAGCAAGAACTTCTAATGACAAGTAAAGGACTACCTTGTCTTTGCAAATAGTAAAGATCTAAAAAAAAATAAATGTAAGCTGTCTGCTTGAACCAAAATACTATCAGCAAGCAAGTATGAGAGAAACGCACCACAGAGTAATTCGTAGCTCATGGTGAAATGCCTCCAGGAAAGATAAGATGGGTGAGAACTTGATGTGTTGACACCTAACATCATTGCCTTTGCCAAGACTCAAGCATTTTTGGGAAATGTCCAGAAGTGAAATTTTTGGTGCTGTGAGACTTGAATATAAAAGCCCACAAATACTTGCAGATATTAGAAGCAATGAGAAGGTTTTTAGAACCTCCACTTTTCCCAGTTTGCAGTTCACATATCTGCATCCTTCTGTGGATTTGTGTCTTACCTGTGTTTATAAATACTGTAACTAACTTTACAATACCCTTATAAAATAGAGAAGTGATCCCCAGAGAGGATGAAAAACTGCAACCCAGCCAAGAAAACTTTGGTATTCTTATTTTATAAAATATGGCCAGACAAGCTACAGAAGCAATCTGTAGCAGTTTACAGTTGTTACCACCACACACCACCCATTCATCTTCCTTGCCAGAGACTACCAGCTACTTAAGTCACAGAGGCTGCTTTCTCTCATGACTGACTGTTGACAGCCTCATACTTTCACCCATTGCTTGAAGTACAGTTGCGGCTCATCAGGGAAATAGGTCATATTTTTGTCCCCATTTCAACATGTCATGAAACCATTGAGAAAGTGTTTCAAAACCACTGTAGACAGGGAAAGAGTCAATGCTTTCACTACAGACATTAATTCTTGAAATTATGCACCAGTATGAGTTCAAAAATTGTTAGAATTAGTCAATACATCAAAGCTGGAAACAGCTAGCTAATACCTCAATTTACAAAATTATACATCCGTCTCACAGCTTAATTGAATCACAGAAAATAAAGAAACAATGTTTGTGATACACCTGTACAATCACTTAGATCCCCCGGATTTAACTAGGAAAAATGTTTTCTCTTTGGGTAATTTGTGCTGTACCAGAGATTGGGCTGTGCTAATGTGTTTTCTTCTGGTCTTAAAAAGCTGTTAATCTTAAACCACTTTGAATGGGGCATCAAGAAACCACTTAGGGCTACTCTTTCAACTGGGATTCAGTGACCGGTGTAGTGTGGGATTCAGCCTTTCACATATGAGAAATAGAAATAATTCTGTGAAGATCAACAATGTAAATAAGATAATAAAGTCTAAAATATTTGTTTATTAATGTTCTGATATATAATGAACCTACAAAGAGTTAAATAGAGGACTACCAAGATGACCAAGGGCTGGAGGATTTGCCCTATGAGGACAGGCTAAGGCTTGTTCAGCTTGGAGAAGAGAAGGCTTCAGAAGAACCTAATAGTAGCCTGCTGGTACCTACAAGGAGGTTACAAAGAAAACAGAACAGTTTGAGTAAACAGGCTTTTCACCGTGGTGTCTGGTGGGAGGATGAGAGACAAAGTACGTAAGCTGAAACAAGAGAGGTTCAGACTGGATACAAGGACAAACTTTTTCTCTGTGAGAACAGTGAGCAGGTTGCCCAAAAAGGATGTGCAGCCTCCATCCTTGGAGGTTTTTTAAGACCTGACTGGACAAGCCCTGAGCAACCTGGTCTGATCTCATGGCTGACCCTGCCTTGAGCAGGACATTCGATTAGATTACCTCCTCAGGTTCCTTCCAATTTGAATGATTCTGTGATCTATGACTGTATGATAAAATAAACATCCAAGCAAAATTGCTTTTTTTAAAAAATTAGTAATTTATACTCTTTTCAGAGTCTGGACTGACTATGAAGAAGGCTTTGGAAATTTTGTTTTGACAAATGGTGAATATTGGCTTGGAAATAAAAATCTTCATTATTTGACTAATCAAGGTAAGATTTGTACTGTAACAATAGTCTTCTCTTGTTTCTGTTTCTTTGCTCTTTCTGGGCCATTTTTTTCTTACCCTTTTTGTTAGCATAAACCCTGAGTTCTGTTGTTAGTTTGCATGGACTTCTCCAAGTTTCAGAACAAAACACATTTGAATATATGTTTTCTAACCAAAGCTTCAAAACTGTCATTGGGCCAATGGCATGCAGGGAGCCCCTGCAAAACAGGGAACCATAGCCAAGAGTATACCTTAAAAGAATTGTCTCTACCCATTTCACAGTCAGCATTACTAACAGTCCGGAGCCAGGTACTAAGCTGTACCAATTCATTTAGTCAGGACTTTACATGGCTGCATAGGCTATTATCTGAAGGTAAATCTAGGCCTGCCCTGTTGATTAGGCTAGTCTTAGAAAGCTATTTCCATCTTTCTAATAGTCACTCAGTCTAAGATAATTTCTGCTTTGCTGTAGAATGCTGCATATACAAAACTTACCCACTGACTTAGCCAGCTAATTCATATGGAAATCAGTGCCTCCGGGACATGGTCCTAGTTTAACTCTTTTATCTTCAGAGTACAAAAATCTAGTTTTCTTAGGTGTACACTTATTGACAGATTCTCACTATCCTTTCATTACCACCTCAAATACCTTACTAAAATATAAAGCCTGTAAGGCCATAATTTTTTTAAGGTATTTTTTGTCTACACTTGAAAATCTGTATTGGAATAATTCCAAAATTTTCTAAGATGAATCAGGTGAATAAAGACAATAAATAGCAAGATATGCTTTAATACACATAAAGAGAGAAGATAAAACCCCATAAATATGCTGTGATGATAGAGATAAGATTCATGATAAAATCATCATATTTTAATCTTCTACTTTAACACTCTGTTCTGAAAAGTAGTGAGATAGGCTAGTTTAACCAAAATAATTTGTGTTGTTATTTCTTAAGGGAACTATACTTTAAGAATTGAGCTAACTGATTTTGAAGGAGAACGGCGTTTTGCACAATACGAAAGATTCGGAGTTGCAGGTGAAGAGGTAATAAAATACTAAATAATGACTAGAGGTTTTAATGAAAATGCGGATTCTGTAGACAGCCCACAAACATACCGATTCCCTAATTTTCATAAAGGTTTGTGTAGAACATTATTATCATATTTTCTTTCTTACAAATGCTTGGAATTTTCAAATATGTAATAATAGTGGTTTACATTGATACGTCAATTTCACACTTACTACATGTAAGCTGTATGAATCATGTGGTTTAGCAGCCATGGATAAAAGCATTTTTTCTATTTTTGTTGATATTAGCAACAATAATGTTACGTGATGTTCTGATTTGTTAATATGTACTGCAAACTAACTCTAATACTGTTTTTATTATGTCATTTATACATAAGGTTATTGACAAATTTAACCCCAGTAAGCATCTTTACACCCCTTCATTACCTGGTACACAGTGTTTAAGTGGCATGACATTTCTGAGCATAAAAGCAGTAGCAAATGGAACAGATAAGTTTCCTCTTTGTGGTTTTACTCTCCAACATGCTAAAGCTTAAAGACATTGGAATTTTTTTTTTCCTTTCTTCACATTTTTCATTAGCATTCTTACAAGATGAGTTGTGGTGAATACTCTGGTACAGCTGGTGATTCCCTTACTGGTGGATTTCATCCTGAAGTAAAATGGTGGGCTGACCATCGAGGAATGAAATTCAGTACTAGAGACAGGGATAATGACAACTATGAAGGGAACTGTGCTGAAGAGGAAAAGGCTGGCTGGTGGTTTAACAGGTATTTTGCTTTTATATCAGTATCGTCAATTATTCTGCTTCATGCACATTCATACAATAATAACATATGGTAGAAGATAGGATTGGCATTGTTTATTGTATTTGCGATCTGCCCTTGAACCCTACCAGAGATCTCGGTGCTGAAACTCACCTTAGAAGGGACAGCACCAGCCACACAGCTCAAGCTGGTCTGGGATAATGGTTTTTGCCATAGGCTTTGTCCTCTTTGTTATCAGACAGTAAGGAGGAGATAATTCTGCCCCTTTAAGGTAATCAGTTTTTACACAAGTAGGTCATGTAGAGTTTGCAGATGTATCCATGTTGTACTTCATTCTTGCATTTCTCCTGCATTCTGCTAGACCAGATGTGGCAGGACTGCAGAGTATCTGACAAGTTAAGCTACTGCTGGGTTATTAAGCCTAATTTTTTTTCACCTCGGTTCACAGCACCTCACTCTTGTTATTCCTTCTATATCAAGATAGGAATGTGTCCGCTCAGTTTCTGTCAGGAAGCATGGCTGGACTGAGGGGAAGATTTTTTTAAATAGGGTTCAGTAAAAGAATTTTAAAATCCTACTTACAAAATACCAATTCAAAAAGAAAGGATAAAACTGACTGGTAGCCTTAGCACTGTCTGTATAGGCAGCTATGTTCTTTCCCTTAATTAATTAGATAAATACAATGATGAAGGGAAACTATGCAATCTAGCTATGTAATAGAGAGGTTTAAAATACAACTCAGGGAAGCATACTAGTCTCTCCCTGTGATCTCAGTTCACTTGGCAAGAGCTGCCAGGCTGGATCAACTCCATTGTTTCTCTCTGTTGTGTCATACTTTGTTTCTGTTTTTTAACTCCTCATTTTCCAAATTCTGTTTCCATCAATAGTCTGTGACCACCTTAGCTGATGTGATGTAGCTAACTCAATGTTTCACAACTAATTACTTATTTTAATACATTTTAATATATTTGCATGGATAGTGGGTGCATAATGTTTGAGACATATGGAAAAAAAATCACATGTAGACAAAGATTTTTTTGCAGTTGTTTTGAAAGCTAAGATATGAAAGAGAAAGGCAACTGTGTTGGAGTTCCTTTTCCCGTGAAATCAGAACTTTTGTGGATTTAGAGGAATATCTAGACCTCAGGTAGCATAAAACTCTGATACCATGCCAGGGAGTCATTAAGAGTAAATCACCAATCACTTTTAGATAACTGCATACATTTTTTGTCTTTTAGAAACTTTTTTTTTCAATATTGGGCAAAAGAATGACCCCTTTGCAAAAGTAGCTTTATGGCAGAACTTGACAGTTATTAATACCTTGTAGCTGGTGCTACATAACTACTAAAGATAGCTGACTCCTACCAGGCTAGTTCCTATTATGGCTGTGTAGCTCATGCTCTTAAAGTGAAAGTCTATCTGGATAATGAAAATGAGTTACTAACAGTGTTGTTCAACTGCCTCGCTACTGACTTTTGTTATGTTAAGACTAACATAAGACTCAATACTGCAAAATACTAGAAAATTTCAGTATCCTTAAATACTACCCAAAAGAACAGTACTGGCAGAGAAAGGAAAGCACTCAGAACACGTATTTGTCATGCACAGATTAGCAAACATAGAAGGAATTAGTGCTCTTGGCTGGTTTTTATAGGAGCTCCCAGCTATGAAGGAATGTTTTATAGCCAGCTCTATGCTATCTGGATTAATGAAATACAGAAACACCCAGATAACATGAATACCAAGGGACGTGACACAAGTGAGGCCACATGGAAGTAGCTCAGATCTAGTTTAAAGTTGTTGGTCTTGCTCCAGCTCAGCACTTATTATCCTGGACTTCTGCAGAAAAATGGCCTCTCTGCATTCTTTTGTAAGCAAAGCTCTAGAAGAGATTTTTCAGCTTGGATGCAAATCCACAGAGCTAGGTTCACTCTGGTGCTACACTGAGTCCATAAGCTTTCCTACATCCAGGCCATTGCAACAGCCAGTAAGTTCATAACTGGTAAAAGAAGAGCTAACAAGTCTAGTTGGACATGCACTTACTCTCTCCCCAGCACTCCTGGTTTTAGTTACACCATGCATGGATCATCACAGTGGATCTGCCAGGCATCAGGATGGGGCCACAGATCTCACTCACTCAGGCTTCCTGCCTGCCCGATCATCCTGGAGACAGCATAGCTACTACATCCTTGGGGGCCATACTGGAGTCAGTAAGTCCAGGTAGAATTCAAACAGTAGTTTAGGGAACCAACTCCATCTCTCCCCATCTGTCATACAGTTAATACAGAATTCAGATAAAATGTCCACGGAAAATTGAGAGTTGACTGTACTTTTGAAATTACTGCAGTGCAGTTTTTTGCTTTAAAAATTAGCCTAACAGAAAGAAAGGAGGAGCATAGGCTAACTTTAAGGTGTTTATTGACTTGTGAATAATGAATGCTGCTTCAGAATATCACATCAATAATCACATGCCAGTTGTTTCTTTACTATGTCCAGTTACTTCAGACAGCATGCAGTCAGTTACAGAATATTGTATATATCTGCTATTAGTGCCTCCCAGCACTAATTAAGAGTTGCTACTGGCTCATGTTGCTGTTGACAAAATCATGTTTTGCCTTCTTCCATCAGAGGAAGTAAAAGAAGTGGTTCAGTTGATCTAGATACCTCTTAGCAATTATGATTCTTCTACTGAAATCTGTGTTTTAATTCAAAGTAGACAGAGTGCCTGCTCAATGCAGAATTTGTATACCTAGAAATATTATGTCAGCTCTGATAGAAGATGTCATTCTCAGAAACAAATACCTTTTGATATCTGCAGTTTATACGCTTTCAACCAACACATTACCAAAATTAAGCTTAAAATTGTAAACAAAAAATATGCATAAATACATGAGAATTTTTCTATGAGGCTTTTACACAGTTTTTATTTCAGTTCTCAAAAACTTGTTAATGAAATGTAAGCAAAGGCAAAGAATCTAAGATTTGCCAGTAATAATATCCATAAGGTTCATTTGGACTCTTTTCTGTTTGCATGTTTTCTGAAGTCTGCTTTTGAAATCCATCATGGTGTTTGACAGCTAGATATTAACAGCACTTACAACAAAATACTGAATTGGCAGATAAACCAAGCCAATTCATGCCAATGTGCTGCAGAAGAAACAACTGTTTTGCTCTCCATATGGTCACATAAGGATCTAAACTTTCTTGTAGAAACCAAATGAGTATCAAGGTTGTGCTAGTCCCTGTTCCAGCCTTTTGGGTTTTGCTAGGGTTTGTTTGTTTGTTTTAACCACTGTATTTAATGAACTGTAACAGCATTTCTGCTTTCAGTGTGTTAAAGAAAAAAAAAAAAGTACTTTGTGCAGTCAAATAAAACACCATCTCCGATGATCCAGTGAATTAGTATACATATGTTTAATTAGCTGTTAGATTTAATCTATTTGCAAACAGAAGTCCACAGCTGAATAGGCAAACAAACTGATGGTGGTATTCAGATTCTGTCATATGAAACACCATGTGGGGTAACTGCAAAACTTAAGAAGGGCTACTCTGGAGCAACAAAAAGCGGAACAGTATTTCTTTCCCAGAGTTTTGCTTGGTGTATGCCCTGCTGCCACACATGACCTGAACAACTCTGGAATAATTCTCCATGGAAACAGATTAGCAGGCAAAACTCAGAGAGCTAGTAACGTCAGAAAACATGTGGAAAGAACAAAAAGAACTTTTGTTTCAAAGAAAACTTGCAGTTGTGCCCTAATTAAACTGTTATTGTTTAGATGCACTTAAGTCCACAAATGCAAATTTTTGCAGCTGTCAAACTGGGCTGTTAGCAACATGGCAAAATTTTTGACTCGCACAGAAACTACGAATGCTTGCAACTTTTCTACTGACGGGCTTATTGCTGTTTCCCTTTACTCTTCCACCAGGTGTCACTCTGCCAACTTGAACGGTTTGTACTACAAAGGTCCCTACACTGCGAAGACAGACAACGGGATTGTTTGGTACACTTGGCATGGGTGGTGGTATTCTCTGAAATCCGTTGTCATGAAGGTCAGACCAGCACACTTCCAACCTAATATTGTTTAAGTATTTTATTAAGACGATTTATCTAGTCAATCTTTTAGCAAATCAATCCAAATTAAAACAGATGGGCAGATTTTTCTTCTCATCTATGCATATATAAATGTGGAATAATTCCTCTGCAAACAGTAGTTTCATGACATGTAAATGAAAAGACAAGCTGGCCTATGAATCTGTAGATACAAGTACTAGTGCTAATATGTGCACAGTTTTTTTTTAAAAAAGGCAGGTGTTCACCTAGGAATAAGGACAACCTCATGAACATGGAGGATTTTTGGCTTCTGTGGTGACTGCAAATCCTTTCATTTCTTAAAAAAACAGTATTGTCACTGTGTTGTCTCAAAATGAAAATTAATTGTACGTATTACAAGCAAAGACTATTTAAATACAAGCATAAGGCTGGCTCAATCAGTGGATGGAACATACTTTCTTTGGAAGTATGCTTTAGAAGTGAGTTGCCTGTAAATTCCTCTCATTTATTTGTTGCATGTGTCGTGTACATAGCATACATAAAAATTATAAGGAGTGAGGCAGGGAACTGAAGGAAGAGAAGGGCTGAAGGCTAGAATCAATTGAATCCAGCATACAGCAGTGGATTGTCCATTGTTGCTGAAGCATTTCTAGGGCTGGTCACATAATTTCTATCTAACATCTTTACATAGTCAGTAGTTATGCATTTCTTTTTTTTGGTAACACCTGGACTTTAACGTATTGGCATTTGGAGTTTACCAAAATGCTAAATAACAAAAGCTGCAACTAATTTCAATGTGAGCTCTGCTTTGAACATAGACTATCATAATGCACATGTAGAGGGAAGTGTATTGCATGTGCAGCTAAAATCTGGTGGTTTAGAATTCTTAGTGCTTGACTGCATAAATCTTTACCTTCTTTATGTGTCTGTTAGTCTCCACAACTCTTCAAATTCGAATGTTCTGTTCAGTCACTTCAAGGTGTTTCTGCTTCTAAGCCTACTAACTTCTCCTTTTCCTATGTCCTTGTCTTGGCTCCCTGGGCTTTCCCCTTTTTCAAGCTGCAGATCCACATTTTTGTTGTACAAGAAAAATCTTAAGAGAGACTCTGCCCACCCCTAGCTTTTGTGCATAGCACCACAATAGACTTTAATAATAAGAAACACTGATTAGTGCTTGCTGCCATGGAGAAGACAGGAGCACTATCTAGAAAGCTATCTAATGAAATGTAATCTATTTCTGCTGAGCAGATGCAAATGAAGATTTTAAAAAGCACATGGATCTGAGCCAAACTTGGGCACTTTTATTTTCTAGCTTTCCTAAAATAATTTTGCTTTTGTGGCTGGATTGCCAGTCTCTCTTCCTCTGTCCAAATACAGTTCTTAAACCTGGCAGCCAGTTTCAGTCAAGCTTAACACAACTGAAACTAATTTTTGGCAATCTATCAGTCAATTTATAAATATATTGATATGAATACAGGTCAGCTGCATGATAATTCCCTGCATGGCCATTTTCCCTTCCATTTCCATCCTCCAAACCCAAAGTTTGGCAAGAATCCTTGAAAGAATTGCATGGAATAGGGGAAGGGGGACGTGTAGAACTGGGAGGAAAAAAAAGAGGTTCATATGAAAAAATCTCATTCAATAAGATAAATCAGATTACACCTAAACAAAAAAAAAAAGGGGGGGGGAATTAAGTAGAGAAAAAATGGGATTCAGGCAGCTAAAAAGAACGTTACCATGTATAAATGGTGCTGATAAAAATCTGCAGTATACAGGTTTTGAGGTCTGTGTTTTTTTGTGGTAATATCAGGTATTCTAGATAATCTGGTCTTTTTCTTGATGTATCAGTAGATACTCTGCTAGAGATTTCTAACCTTTAGCACATCCCTGTACCTCTGCATGAGAAGATCAGTGGATAGCTTTACAACTGCTTATTTGGAACCTTGTTTCATCAATTAAATCAAATTAAATTCTGTATCTGAGAGGAATGCATAGCAGCCTATGTGTGTGTATGTATATATGTATATACTTTATATACAGATATATCTATTCAGCATTCAACATTAAACCAGAACATCTGATATGTATTTTTATCCAATTTTATTACAGAATTTAAAATGGGTTCCTGTGTAACTCTATGAGCAGGTCTATAGGTATGGGTTATTCATAATATGGTGGAAGTTCTGGAGTAGTTTAAAAAGATGTTTTATGTACAGAATTTCCCATAATGATCTTCAAATTCTTTTGCTACTCTAAGAGAAGGATTTAATTCTTTGCTAAAACATAGATGACATTATGAAGAAATTGTAAAAACACCCTTAGTTTTTCACTGGAGAATGGAAAGATTAGCTCATGTGTTTGGAGAGTATCAAGACAGATAATAGTCCACATAATTTAAGTAAAATACATGGAGGATTTAAGTAAAGCAAAGCTGGACCTCTAGCACACACAAAAGATTCTTAACATGTACAGATTGTGCTCATAAAATCTGCAGGGTTTTTTTTGTTTTGTTTGCTGCAGCATAAATCCATCCTATTTGTTTGTGAGAATGCTAATGAAATCTTTCAGCTGAGTTAGGGTGCCTTTGTCATACTCTGATGTAAAATTTTACTCCCTTTCTCTATTGGAAATAATAAAATGAAGGAGGATCAAATCTTTCTTTGTACATCTTACAATGCATTTATATGTTTATTTGGACTGACTGCTCTTCAGGACAAGGACTTTGATATCCTAGCTGTCTGAAAAGCATCTAGCATACTGCTAGCAATATGTAAATACAGTATTTAATTCCCACCATCTTTCTATGGCCTTTCTTTGTGTAACAGATCTTTTTGGCCACATGAAAAACATGTGAAAGTGTTGTAATTCAAAGTGGTCATATAATTGTTCTCAAATAAACAAACCCTTTATTTTCAAAAGGCAAGTTTAAATAGCTACTAGAAAAGAGAGTAGAGCTTGGAAGAGAATTCTTTTCACTGCCTGGCCTGGCCTGTTCATATTTATTTACTATTTCCTCAACAGGTACGAACATGTTCTAATGTAGTCTTTCTTCTTACAGGATAGCAGAACAAAGGCCAGTTTATTTGTTCAAGCTTTAGACAGAACAACATAATAACTCCCAAGTAGTTTAAAATGAATACATACCATTTGATACAAATCATATAACCCAACAGAAGAAGAATAAGAATCAAGGAAATAACAAGGGAAATGTTTTGTCAGTCATGATTCAGTAAAGAACGTTTTGATAGCTACCAGCAACGTGTAATCAAAAATGCCTGGTTTGGTAATATTTGTTCAAGGGAAACACCTTTATATATATTTTCAGTTGTCTATTTCTGTTTTCTTCCATTTGCTAACCATTGTGGAGAGTAAAAGAATGGAAACCACAAGTCCGGGGGGAATTAAGTGAGCAGGGAAAGGGCCTTATATACTACAACATTTGTTTTCCCTAGAATGTCTAGTGTGCATGAACAGCGCTGAGGTACTGCAACCTGGCCTACTGCTTTCCAGTGGAGACTCTTCTCTTCAGCTCTACTGCCTAGCTAAAGCCTACCTCTCCCCACCATTCCCAAAACTGTCCTGACACCAATTCTTGAACCCCTTTTCTAAGTATAACATTTTGTTCTGTCAAAGCTACTTCTCCTCACTGTTAGCAAAACCGTACACCCAGAAAGGGGAAGGAAACCACAGCTTGCCAGGTCTGTGAACATTCCTATCACTTTCCTTTAATTTTCTCCTTATTAGTTCAAAAAGAATGAAAATGCAGGTTTTTATACCCTCTTTTTTTGTTTTCTTCAGTAGTAGGTTCTCTTTGGCAGTTGTGAAGGAGGTAGAAAGAGCAGAAAGAAGTATCCAGGGAAGTATTCTGTATCCAAATTTTCAAAAATTTCCACTTATTTCTGTCTTGTTTTTTTTAAATTGCCTATTAAGAAGTCAACTTAGCAAAAACCAGAGCTTTTCAAAACCAGGAGGTACTCTGAAATTAATATAAGCATATGGTTGCTGTTTTCTCAGAGTATGTCTGAGAATTCGGAAATTGGCAAGGTTTCAAGCGTTCAGCCAAAATCCATGTGCAATATATAAGCTTAGAGAGAAAAGTTATAATTTTCTGTTAGTCAAAGTGCTTGTTCAAAGAGAATGTAAAACTTTACAGTGATAGTGGTTCTTTGATGCTTAATTAGTTTTTTGTTGAATACATAGCGTTCATCCAAAAATCATCTTTTCCAAGTACCTGAGGGCCATCTTAACCCTTGTTTAGCACAGGATGAAATCCAGCTCGTCATTGCTACATCTTCAGTTAACAAAGACAGTTCCTCTTAATCCTACCCTAATGCTAAATAGATTGCATCAGAAATATAAAGTTAATATACAAACGGTGATTAAACAACCATGGGGCCAAATTCCTATGTTTGTTTGCTTGCAGAACCAAAATAAGGCCTTCACAATAAAAACCCTGTAGCTCACTTTTTTTCTGCCCTTCCTCAGCAACTCGTAAATACCTATGTATAAGTTTCTTTTACCTGTCTCCTATAGAATCTAAGCTTCCTTCCTTTCTTCTTTTCTTCCCTTCTTAATAACAGTTAGATCTTTAATCTTGCCTGTTAGTCACAGTTTGCATACCTGTGAATGCTTGTCTTAAGGAACCTGGGTAGCTCTTAGGTTCTGGAGAAGCTGAGCAAAAGCTCTGAGGAACTAAATAAAGTATCTAAGGTACCTAAATGGCAGTTGGGTCTCTAAATCTACTGTGAGAATCAGTGTCCAACCTAGTTTATAAACAGATTGGATTAAATTATTGTAGTGAATATATCACCCAAAACTGTTGGCAGGAAGATAAGCAGATTCCTCTTAAAAGTATATAGTTCTCACAAATGATTACCTGAATTTCAGTGCATCCAGTCTTGTTATCCTTGTAATTTTGTATAGGTCTCAAGTAATTTTCAATCCATAGTCTCCCATGTAATTGAAAAATTATATTGCCACAGGAGCCGCTGGGCTGGCATTTTCTGCAACATGATAGTTCATATTAAATTAGCTAAACACAGACAAGTGACATATGAGCAGAAAAGCTTTTATGTTGGTGATATGCTGCACTAGATGGTGCTCTGTACATGACCTTTCTTAGGCAATACCACATTTGTAAACTTGTAAAAATGTTTCTCCTCATTAAGTTAATTATTAAATGATAGAAAACAAGTAAAAAATGAATTAAATGAATTTAGTCCTTAACTCGCTTTTGAAATCATACAGGAGTTCCTAAGGTTACCTAGACCCTATGGAAATTCACAGCATCTAATTATCTTGAGGTATGGCACATTTAGGCAGTTAAATTGTGGTCTCTTTAATTTAAAAAGCCTTGCACTACAACAGCAGTTCATATCTTCTGCTGATTAGCAAACAGAAACAAAACCATGCAAGTTCCAAACACTACCAGAACTAACATATCTGCACTACTGTATTCCTATGGTTTCTCTACTGCTCTTCCCTAATGGGATCTCTTTCTCTTTTTCACATCTCATCTACCCTGAAATTCAAGGTACCTTCACTGGAGTAAGACCCATCTTTATATCATAATACAAATACTAAAGCATTTGAATGATTCTTGTGATTGGGAAACAGATTTTGTGGACACTTGTGGCACTAGCAAGGTGAAGCAAGTGCTTCTGCCATAGTGAATTCACTGCAGGGAGAGCAGGAAATCCATACCCTGCCAAGATGCCATCCACCCATCTGGGAAAAGCACCCTCCCTAAAATCAGTGTGTTATTCATGTGGCACTCAGCAAATGTAAAATTCATGCTGCATGTAATTGCTAGAAGGTCTTGCAAGTCTCATTCTATAATCTAGTAACTAAGTTTGAATTATTAACACTTGCAAGATGTACAAACATTTTATCTTGTGATAAAGGGATTTTAATGATTTTAATGCATCTCCTTTTTCTTATTTTCTAATAACTTTGAATGACTCATTTTAAATATCCCATGGAATTTTTCGAAATAACGCTAATTCAAATTGTTCCAGATCTCTGTCACTGACTCCTCTCTACCTCTGTTATGCAGCATGCTTAATTAAAGATTTCAGCATAGTTCTCATCTGTTCCTCTTATTGACTTTTCCTAACAAGGGGGTTAACAGCATCTGAGTCACTTTCACTACCCCTCTGACTCAGTACAGAAAAAAAGAAAACAGAAAAATCACGCCCAACTGGAAGAACACATGTCAGTCTTAACCTAAAATTTCTAAGCAAAAAATTCTTGAGTATTGAAGGAAGGGAAGGGCTTCCTTTTTATGCTTACACAACTTGAAAAAAAGTCATTAATAACACAACTTGAAAAAAAGTCATTAATATTTGCAATCCATGACAATAACTTTAAATTCTACTTTATATTTCTCTTTAACTCCCCAACATTAAACTAAAGCACTTGAGCCTCTAAACATAGCATAAAAGGTTTCATATATAAGATACTAACTGGATACCTTCCCAGCCATGTAATTCTCAACTTCTTTTTTTTTTTTCTCTCCCAAGAAGTACGAACAAAATTAATCTCATGTAAATCAACTCAGTCCAGTAAAGTTACACTGGAGATGAATTAGGCCTGTCATCTGCTCCTCAAGCAGATCATTTACATCGTATCCCAAAGAAACCAGAGCTTTAACAACAAATCCCTTCTATTATTCCACTACTTTCTCATTAAAAATATATCAGCCATATTCATTATATAGCATTCTATAGGGAGTGTAGTCCTGTAAGTCTGTATGTGCTCTGTAATTCATCATATACTAATGATAAACAACCTTTTCCTGTGTTACTAGAACAAGAATATCTGCACTTATATCCAGCTAGAGCTGGAAAGAGCTAGAAAGCCAGGAAGAGATTCCTCTTGACATCTCAGACTTACTTGTAGATGCGTGTGATAACAGGCTATACATTCTCTATAAAGGTCTCACAATGTCTCTGTCATTTGTACACTAATTAACTCTCAAAACCAGACTTCAAGAGAAATTAAGATATCCTGAAGCTTTTCAAAGAACACCATCACTGAAGATGAGGACTGAGCATCAAGCTGTCCAATGTGGGAAGAGTTCCTAGCAGAAATAAAGGTATTATCAAATTCACTTTTAAGGTCTTCTGGGACATCACAAAGTGACTGTAGGGAAAATATGGACTTCCTTAGAGAACAGCACTACCTTAATGTTTTCAGCAGGTGAAATATAATTTATATGGATTTTTACCTTTGTTTTTTTCTTGATGGGCAGCCTCTTCATCTAAGACAGCTTTAAAGAAATACTGAACTCTGTATCACAGACTTTGCTCATAAGAAGCTCTTACCAGAGAATTCAAAAGACTACCTGTTTCACAAGGAAACATGCCACATTATGGTTCTTTATAATATCAGTGAGGATACAGATATTTTTGAAGAATGCAATGGAAGCTGATGTCTGGCAGCTGCCTTGTCTCTGTTATTCACATCTTTTTTTTCTTTTTACCTACAGTATCTCCTTTCAGTTGAATAGTGCTGGAACCAAAAATGTAAAATGAGACCCAAGAGAAGTCAGCTGCTAATAAAGGTTCCACTGTCCTTTCTTGCTCACCCACTAATTTAAATGCAAGCAACTCCAATGTGATACCAGAGAAAGCCTTCACTGGGATGTATTTATGCTTACTCATTAAAAGCAAAGACGTTTCAGCAGACTGCTTCTTGGAAATGTTGTGACATAAATCTTCAGCTACAAATGCATTTCTTCCTTTATATGATAAAAATAAGTATTTTAAGCAAAGCCTGTATTGTTCTCTAAAAGAAAAAAGTACTGCAATACTGTTTATTTCACTGCCTATTTTACATCAAGGAGTCCAATCATAGCGGGAAGAGAACAAGTGACCAAAACTAAAATCCCTTCTCTGCAACATATAGATTTTGAAAGGCAGGGAAAACCTGCAACCCTTCTGACTCATGGATCTCATTTTCTTATTATGAAGAATAAAACCCAAATGTATGCATTTTCAGTTTAAGTGAAACCTAGAATTCGTAGATGTGAGAGTGAAAATAATTCCCCCCCCATCACCTCTGATTTTCTCTGTATCACATACCAAGTCACTGAACTCTTTGATACTCTCCTCATATATGACATAAATATGATTTAACCATTTTACAGAGCCCTTTGAAACCTCCTGAGGAAGCATGTAATTCAAGGACTATGTTTTATTCTATTACTAGCCTAGGCTACTAGTTCTGTCTGGTCCTGTGTATAATCAGTAACCTTCAGGTTTTTCACTTGGATATAACCTTAGCAGCAGCAGTTCCAAAACTATATACAACATAGGAAGAGAGGTTAGGTAGGGCTTTTGTGCCCTGTCTGCATACTGGTTTAAGGTAGCAGGGTGGCTCCATTTTAGAAGCATTTTCCACAGTGATGATTTCGGTCTCTGGGAGAGGTGTACTGCGCAAGTATTTCAGGGTATATTTAAAATGCCCAGAGTTCTCCCTGAAGGATTACCTTTGCTAACTTACATCCAGGCTGTGTATTTAAAGGAAAGAAGTGCTGACTATAGCAGAATGCTCCACTATACTTACCCCTTACTGTCTTTAGTTTCTAGACTGGCATGATTAATTAGGGAAGTCTGCAGGTTCAGCTTCCACAGAGACATCAGTGCTGAAGAGCAGGAAGTAATCGGCTCTAGCTGGCACCACCATCCATTATATCAATATCCACGGAGAGAGACGGGATCACTAACTCCTAATAAAAGCACTGCCTGTTATAGCAATTTTAAACACACTGCAAGCTGCTCATTGTAAATGGCAAATGAAATCCAGAAGTACAGGTCAATGTGTACAATATGGTATTTCAGTCAGTTTTCTGTGATACGTACGAAGTAGGGAAAAAAAGTCAGGCATACAAGGATTCCTTGGAGAATTCTAGTAACACATAGGGGCTTATAAACTGCTCTTTATTACTGCAGTTTGCATTTCAGACTGTGGAAAATTACAAAACCTGACAAATGCCCACTAATAGGAGGCTGAGCAAGAGATTGTGGTTAAGGAGGGCGCCATGTGGGACAGCAGGGATGAGTACTCTTCCGCTGCACATTCCAGCTCTGACTCAGAAGCTCATCACAATAGAAAACATACATGTTTTCATAATCCCTTGTGCAAATAAACTCACTTCTGCCTTCAGAAGTTTCCAACATTGCATGTTGGTGGCTTACCTACATGCTAGCCTCAAGTTCAGCTAAGAGAAAGCAAGTAGCTACCAATGAAGAAACTTAACACGTTTGTTCCTACTCCAATTTAACTTTTCCTCCTACTATCCAGGCCTATCAGAAAAAGGAACTGAAGTGAAAACAAAGAATGAAATAGGTTGCCCAGACAATGTTAATGTTAATGATTTTGTAGCTTTAGATGCTTGGCTTTTTTGTTACAGTTTATTATACTTCCAGTGTAATCCTAAGACTGCACAATAGCCCAAATAGCACATCTAAAAATTAATTAAAAATTTATCTCGTTTATCAATAACTTCATTCATTTACAATGTCTTTACAGCATGAAATATCAACAATACATGATTTCATAGATAAATCCTACTGCAACCCAGGTGAAGAGTACTATAGACACATAATACATGCATGACCTTTGTCATTTACCTGCCATTTTCCAACAAAATAATGTTGTTCTTATTTCAGATGCATCTGATTCAACAGTATTCTTGTCCAATTTGTAAAGTCAAGTGGCTTGAACCCTAGGCATGACTGAATTTTCTTAGGTAACACCTGTCCAGCCATTAAAACTATACCAAGAACAACAGTCTTCCAGGCTGTTGCATTTAAGTTGTGGGGTTTTTTTCCATAGCAAAGTTTCTTTGGTCAGTTAGAACAAGAATTGGGGGAGCAAAAACAATACATCAGACCTGTTCTAAGGAAAATAAGGATTGCTTCAGACATGAGTTCCTCTAAGACCTCTAAATGATCTATGCTGCAATGGAAAACATAGACTAAAACACATTAAGTGCAAATAAGAACATTTCTATTTTTTTTCCCCTATTGGATTATTTTCAGTCTAAATTCCATATGTGTTTTCTCATCTTCTTCCCTTTGGCTTGTGTTACCACCCAGGAAGGAAACAAATCCTAAATTTACCTTCATTTTCTTGCTCCCATTGGATGCATACCATTTCTTAACAATGACAAGCAGAAAAGGCTTGGTTTGTGTTTACTTGTTTCTCCCCAGTCTCTTACTGTCCATTCAGCCACCTTTCACGCACACAGAACAGCATTCAGTTTCAATCATCAAATCAAAAGCACATGCTGTCCCTTCATTAATGCTGGAATTCATCTGTCCACATTAGAGAGGATGGGGAAGGAGGAAAGGTTTTCATTCTCCAGTTACCTGACTTTTCACCTTTAGCAGTTCCCTTTTGAGCAATCAGTGCTAAATACTGCCATAGGCTGCGCAACACAGCTTCCTCACAGCATTGTTTTGTTCCATCCTTTCTCATTAAGGCTTAGATGGGGACATCTTGTTGCCACACAGATTGGTTTTGAGCTTCTCCTCTCTATTTTACCGGTGCAAGTTTCTGTTTAGTACCCACTACCTCTACCACAATCCTATGTCTCTGTTGTTTCTGTCCCATTAACATATACCATACCTACTTCTGAATTGGACTATTCCAGCCAGTATGAACAATGGCATAACTTGCAATATTAAGGTGCTGTGTGTCTAATGCAATACACATTCACATACAAAGAGATCTGAAACCCATAGAAGCCTATTGAAAGACCAGAAAAATCTCATTACTGGTAGAACAGAGTCGAAGCAAAGAGCAGCGTGGTACACTACCTTACACTGCCTTGTGAGCTCAGAAGCACCATCAAGTTAGCACCTATTAACAACTTACTATGCATCAGCTGGTCTGCAGTAATTGTCAGCATGTATTGCTTTGCATTTGCTATAGGCAAAGCGTGTGCCTTCTCTCCTGCCAGAACAAGTCACATCACCACGATTTGCTGCTGGCTAAGAGCCTATCCATCCCCATGTTCGCTGTGCAAATAAGTTGCTAAACCCTGCTAACTTAATCTCACGTCCGAGCCTCACATCAGGGAGATGCTGCAATAGCAATATGATTTATTTGTTCCTTAATCACAGAAGAATCACAAAACTAAATAATATTCAGCAGCATTTAAACAGCTGACCTGCTACAGGTAAGAATGGAATTGGTTTTACTTCAGCAAAAATTTATTTCTTCAAAACATTAAGTCTATAGTGAGCTAGTGATGAAACCACTGAAAAGTTGGAAAAGAAATTGGCTGTGTAACCTTTTCCTTCTATTAGTTTCCCTTAAATTAGTCTTAGTGGCAATAAGTCTTGCCTCGTTAACCACTCTTTATATAGCTGAAGGCAAGCATATCTTGGAGCTGTTGCAGAGACATAGCCCTTAAAGGCTCAGAAGCACTTGTTTCCTGGCAAGAAACACTTTCAAATAGGTCTGTGCAAGTGTCTTCCTAGAATTTTATCTTCACCTTTGTTTCTTTCCCAGAGAGGGTTCCTTGAACAGAAAGATCTTAAGGAGGTCTTTTAGAAGAAAAGGTGTTTTCCTTTAAAGAAAAAAAAAAAAAAAAAAAAAGAAAAAGAAAGACGCAAAAAAACAACCAGTAATATACAAAAGTAAGAATGGGGTGGTGGCTGCTCTTCATCCTGCACTAAAGACTGAAAGTCTCCATTCTCTGTTCACTGTCTCTAATAGCTAGATTATCTCCCACTCTTTCTCCAGCTTCTCTGACTCATCCACCATCATCTTGCTTGGAATGCTCCTCCAATTCCTCCTCTAATTTGCTATGGGGTGCCACAGAAACTTGTCAACCATAATCTCTATCACATCCAATAGTCCTAAGTGCAAAGAGATCCAGCTAGCATCTCTAAGCATGTTTTTCACAGGTCTCTTCCTCTCTCTCTCTTTCCTCTGACCAAGACATTCATCAAGTTTGTGCCCTTGCGGTTATTTAAACATCAGCTCCAGTTCAGCATGAGTGAAAACCAGGATTCTGAATTTTCTTTCTGGTCACTCACTTCTTGACAGCTACAAGGAACACCACTATTCTCTCAGAAAGTGGGCAGGTTTGACTGGAGATCTTCACATTGTGGCAATACATGAATCTCAAACATCTTTGCACGAGCTGTGATTTAACCTTTCCTAGCAGCCATCCTCCCAGCTAGCATACTTTTTCAAGGTTTAGCCATCTCCCTTGCTGCAATATCCCTCCCCTATTCCCTTGACAAAGGTAATCAAATGCTCAGTTGCACTCACATGTATTGAAAATACTGCTTTAAAGATAACACTGCTAGGCCATCATGTTCACTATACAACTTTTTTTGCTCTCAGAACAGACAAATAGCTGTATTTGGTATTTTTGCATAAATCTGCTTATGTGAAAGTATGTTTGCTTAGGAAACAGCATATGTGGAAAATACCAGGGGGTACCAACTGTAGGTAAAGAACAGTAAAGTTGTCATTCCGCATATGGCTAGGTAAGCTCATTGAAATGACACTAAATAAGGGGGGGGGGGGGAAGTAAATTTTTTTCTAACTGCAAAAAATTAGAAAAGTAATTTAAATAGTCTAGAAGAATAATATACAAATTCTCAATCACTAATATCAGGAAGGAAAAAAACCCTCCTATCTAGATTTCTCAAAATATTAATAGGAATAAAACAGTTAAACTGATATCTGAACTCCAGAGAAGATGAAACTTACTGTTTTCCTTATTACTTTATTTGCCGTAAGAAGATGCTTCAAAAAATTATTGAACAGAGTTGTTCTTATGAATTGGGCTAGAAACCATGAGCCAATTCTTTAATGTGCATCTAAGAATAACGGAAGGAATAAATAATTAATAACACATACAATGTAGGGGCTTATCTAACAGATAATGGACGACAAAAGGAAGAGTTTTATTACATTAGGGAATTGAGTGAACTACAATTAGTCTAATGGTTAAAACATTAGGAGTATTTTCTAGTTCGCTACCAGTGCTGCTGCTTAGTAGAGGACTGAACATTGCTTTAGCAAAAAGCATATAAAAAAATTACTTAAGGGATTAATTTAGCCCCGAGATCTGTGATCCGTTCACCAATACTTTTTGTGGGGATACCCACAGTCTGTCTGATTCTTTTCTGAACTGTAGAGGAGAAATACCAAGGATTCTTAGAATGATTTTACTTGTAGCCATTACAGGTAAAATCACCAGTAAAATTACAAAATTGAGCCCAAATTAACATCCAAAGCCATTTTCAACATTTTCAGCAGGACTACTCCTAATGATTTTCTCTAGCATACATCATCAGCATGTTGTCAAACAGGAAGTATACAATTTTATTCAAATAGGCCTTGGGTAGAAAAGAAGTCATATGAATGTGAAGTGTGTGGTAACAAAAATTAAAGAATATTCATTAGTAATTGAGCCTCAGAAGATAATGAAGACTTTCAACTGTGGTGCGATACTTTTCTTCAACCAAAATTGGCACGGGCCTCCAGAGAGGTTTGGTTTATATTATACAGTACTTTAAATGCAGTCTGCATAAGCAAACAAAGGGGAACAGTACTTACTACTTACCAAAGAAATTAAATGCAGTTATCCACATGTCTCCACAGGCCCTCTCCCCACCTCAAAAAAAAAAAAAAAAAAAGTCACAACAGAGTACATTAACCTCCAGCCTGCTGGGATTTTATTTGACAGAAGTCAGCCTCACAATGCCGAGAATTACCCATGAACACACCACTGTGTAACATGAACAAATCTACAACATGGCATTTTCCCAAATACAGCCAGGATAAGATTTATCACAGACTACCAATCTACCTCAGGCCAAGCTGTTGCAGTGTTAAGAGCTGCAACCCCCAAGTTCTGGCACCAATTTCCTAGCCAGGAGTCCCCAGCTCTGGGCCAGGTGCCCCCACACCCCACCACACCAGAAGCATCAGTACTTTGGACCAGAATCTCTAACAGCCAGCGTGAGAAACACCTGAGTTGACAATTACTGACAGGGCAACTACAACCTTCTTGGCACCTAAAGCATTTAATCCTTGAGTTATGCTGAAGCAGGGTCTGCGCTTAGACTTTGGCTTCTTTCAAAAGCATGACAGGAGGCAGGAGAGGTCCTCTCAGCAGCTAAACAGGTAGAGCTTAGTCCTGGAGAGTCCTGAGGACAACACTGAATCCCTATCTAGCACTTCCCAGGAAATTCCCTTGTCACCAGGCCAGAGGCTAGCTGGGAGGAATGCCTTTCATTGTGCCTGCTGAAAGGCTGTTATTCTGAACAAACTAATCCACATTCATTGGGCCAGGGAAGCAAGGCATCACTTTGCAATGCAACAATTAAGGCTTCTAGCTGGGAGCGGGGAAATTTGAATTTCAATCCCTGTTACACATCTGCTTTTCTAGCCAATTACCATATAATATTAAAGTACATAAGCAAAGTACATTAAGAGTCAGGTGCAGAAACTGAGTTCCCTAATAACCTATTAAAACCCATCCATTACCCTGGATACCAACAGGACACAGACTTGGCCATCCTGTGCTGCTGCATTTTTACTGCTACTGATACTCAAGTTACCTGGTACCATTTCAAATTATTAACACCTGCTGCAATCATATCTATTATTAAAGACAGACATACACCCATCTCAAGTTAGTTTTACTTTTCAGCTCCTTCTGAGGGATTTCTGGAGCCTACTCTTATTGACAAGAAATAAGGAAAGAAAGTGTACAATACTGTCTTGTCACTCCACTTCTGTTTCCCATGTATTGTGATATTTACCCCTTGCTCTGGTCTCTCCAATTCTTTCCCATGCTTTATTCCTCTTTGTGGTCTTGGTTACCTCCCCTCTTGTCATCCTTTGTTTGCCATTTCTCTTCTTCATGTAAGTTTTTTTGCCTTTCTTCCCTCATTTTTCTGTTTTCCTTCCCTTCTTTTTCAACCTTCAGTGACATGATACTGCAGTCTTCCTCCTCTGTTTATGAAACTCAAAAGGCATGGACCAGAAGAGCTGCGGAGGAAAAAAAAGGCAGAGAAGCAAAAGTCAATTCATGGCTACTTAGCAAGAGAGGAAAGGGCTGTAATGAGGTTTTGATCAGAACAACTGCTTTCCAACAGCTTTTGATTAGAACCCCAGGAAAAGGATTTCCAAGAGCAAATGATGCAAAAAAATTGTCAGTTAATACAGACCTCAGCGGTCTCTCTAGTTCCTTCTCCTTCCTTGCCTTGAGAGTCTTTGGCCACTTTGAAATCCTCCTTGATGAGATTTGACAAAATTTTCCACCATGTAGTGAATTCAACTATCACCATCAAACTGTACACCATCTTCCCAGGTGGGAAGATTTTAAAGAAATGTCAGTGCAACTGTTCCTGAATTCCCTCATTATTATTTCATTAAAAAAAAAAAATCCCTGTCTTGTTTTTAATTTTTTTTTCTTTGATTACTGCTGTATGAAAGGCCTAGACAAACAATAAAACCAGGAAAAACTAAAGAGCCATCAGAGTGGAACTGCTGCAGCGAGCGCTGAATGAACTGTGATCTTTGGTGGGATAAAGATCAACGTGACAAGCTTTCAGCTGTAGCGATCAGTCGATACTTCCCAGACCATCCCCACAGTGACAAAGACAGAGGTATTTTTAAGTTGTAATTGAGATTAGCCTCGATACATACAGTTGGAGCCACGCCTGTGAACTCTGCTAAAAGGCTGGCTATGTAAACTATCAATCACTCAGTTTCACATGAGCAGTAATCTAATGACACCACAAAATTCTCACATTGTCCCTCGCTCCACATGTCCAGCCACGGCAGCGGACTCATGCCAGGGTGCTTCAGCTGTGCTACTGTGGCGTTTGCCTCCTAAGGTCTGGATCACTGTACAGACCCTCACTACAGACCGGTGCTATTCCCTCTGGGGGTGCCCAAGTCTTGCACAATGCTCAGTTCTAATCTGGCTCACTAGATTTGCAGTCACGTGCTAACTGAAAGCCCACGCGTGCGTAATACTACTGACTCCAGCACGCTTTGGATGAAGCCCATAAAGATGGGCAAGATTGCTTTTCATGGATGGGAATAAAGTATTTTGTTTGTTACTACTAAGCTAACCACAATAAAAATAAATAGTTCTCTTTCATGTGGTGACGAAACAAAGCAATCATGCTGTATTCCTTTTTTAATTATTAGGGTGAAAGATTCAGTGTCTTCCTGGCATGTTTAATTCTGAATCATATTTGTCACATATATAAATAGCCAGCAACTGTATATAGTAGCGGAGGGTGGAGGGGAAGGTCAGGGAATTAGCTTGATGTCAAGAAAGCACTTCCTATGGAGTCACCAGATCTGTCCTGGATACAGACTCCTACATCGGCACACAGGGAGCCTGAAGGCTGCTGTGCCCTCGTGCACCAGACACGCCAGGTAAGTGTCCCCAACCTTGCTGGCATCTGAAAGCTTCCCCTCCTTGGACATCGCATAGGCAAAACTTACTTTTGGGGGCTTTGTAAAGAGGAGTAAAAGATTTGCCCTCTCTGCCTCCTGTTACGGGCAGCACCAGCAGCTGAAGACACCGCTTTAGTGCCGAGTCCCCAGCCGCTACGCCATAGGGTCAGGGAGACTGCCCCGAGATGTACCTTCCTCGCCGAAACCCCCGAGAGGACGGATCCTGGAGGGAAGCGCTGGCTCCACCACCACGCACATCCAGGACGTCGAGCAGAAAGAAGCGGCAACAGGTAATACCGTGGACAGGGTGCTAGAAGGCAGAGTTGCAGTTGTGGCCAGTCGCTCCTAAACTCAGACCCTTTGTACGTGCTTTGCGCTTGTGAGCTGTTTCGCCTAAACCCGAAGATGAGCACGGATCTGGCACCGTGCAGCGTAGGCCACCGGGAAGGTTAAGCCAGAACCTCCCGGGACGTTTTGCTGCCGTCACCCGGAGGTTGCCCGTGACAGCCCTCGGCTGACTTCGCAGGAACAACCTGCCTTTTCCGCGCTCCCTCCTTTCGGGCGGCAGCTGCGGGCACGACGGAGCCGGCCAGCCACCTCCTGCGGAGGCCCAGGGCGTGCGGCAGCGCGTCCCGGCCCGGCCGGGGGAATGCGGCCCGTCCTGACCCGCCGCTCCCCCGGGCTGATCCCTTACCCCAGGCCGCGCCGCCGGGCTGGAAGGCAGCGGCCCGGCCCTCCGGCGACCGGAGACCTCGGGACGGCTCACGGCGGCCGCGCCTGGGACCGCGCTTTGCAAACTCCAGCGAGGAAAGGTTTGGTCGGCGGCGGCTGCCATTCGGCGCTAGCCCACCTCGCCTGGCCGCAGCAAGGTCTCCGGCTGCCCGTGACCGCCCCGGCCCCCCTGAGGGCAGGGACAGCCACCCCCCCCCCCCCCCCCC
>JANZLQ010000056.1:14140019-14195267 GCA_026212715.1 Elanus axillaris
TGGGAGGGGACACAGCCGGGACAGCTGACCCCAGCTGGCCCCAGGGATATCCCAGACCATATCACGTCACGCTCAGCGTATGAAGCTGGGGGAAGGAGAAGGAATTGGGGGACGTTCGGAATGATGACATTTGTCTTCCCGCATAACCATTACCCATGATGGAGCCCTGCTGACCTGGAGATGGCTGAACACCTGCCTGCCCACGAGAAGTGGGGAATGAATTCCTTGGTTTGCTTTGCTTGCGTGCACAGCTTTTGCTTTCCCTATTAAACTGTCTTTATCGCAGCCTATGAGTTTTCTCAGTTTTACTGTTCTGAGTCTCTCCCACATCCCACCTGGGGCAGGGATGGGAGTGAGTGAGTGGCTGTGTGGGGTTTATTTGCCAGCTGGGGTTAAACTATGACAAAGCCATTGCACTATTTTTTTTTCCTTCATTGTTACAGCAAAATTTTTAAAGTTATAGCTGGGTTTTGGTGTAGAATAACTAAAGGAAAACTTGCCTATGAAATCTTCAAAACTTTCTGACTTCCCTAATGCAAAACAGTAGCATTTTTAAACACAGAAGATGAATCGGTAGTGCCAGAAGGGGAACATGCCACATAATGTGTATTTGTCCATGCTTGCAAAGAAAATAAGTCTGTCATTGAAGCAATTATGAATACTCCAGTAACTTTTCCATGCTCTTCAGCTCTTCCAGAAATCACTTGATGAAAGTGGCAAAATGCCCTTTGTACTCAACAATACTGCCTGGAGAACAAATTTAATCTCGCTGGACTAACGGCTGCATTTCTACAAACCAGTAACTTTGAGGTTAATGTTTAAATATTTAAACAGACTTGGCATATTGCCATTTAAGTAGAACAGCATGTGCTTAACTCTGAGTCTGAAACCCTGGATAGGCAAAAAACCTAAAAATTAGTCAATAGGGCAGTGATCTGGTAACTTCAAAGATTACAGTTTAAGGCTAATCCTGAAGCAGGGTATCCTAAAGGAGGACTATTGATCCATTTTTCTTACTAAGCTGATGAGAAGGGCATTTTTACAGATGGTATCAGAACTTTCTATGGAACTTTTAAGGTTAAATAGGAGCACTCATTTGTAGGTCAAAGTCCAGTATAAACAAACTAATGTAGACTCTGGTAAAAATAATCATAAAAGATACTGATCTGCATGAAGGAATTTGAAACTTGTTGAAAACTGAGCAACTTGTTAAATTCAGATAATTATTTTTAGTTCTCTTTGTTTAGGTTGGAACTCAAGGGTTAAGAAAAGGTTTGGTGAGTGTAAAGCTCAAACTTAATTTGGGAGTCTTGGTACTTATGATGTGAAATGGAAAAAATTAAACTGGAAAGCCAAGAGCAATTGCACTTACGCTCTTCAGGTGTCTAGTGCTCTTTACCTTAATCCAGAGGACTGTGTTGCCTGTGTCTGGAAGGGAGGTGGGAACTTCAGCCCTGGGATTGCATCTCTAATCTGGTTTTATTCTGACTTTAAGTTTACCAAGATCTCAGCTAAACGCATCCCTCTTGGGGGAGCGCTTCCTGCTTCTTGTGCCAGATGATGCAAACCCAAGTTTTCTGCCAAGTATCCCAAGTATTTTCTATTAGTGGCCAGGTCACAGCCATGCTGCATTGGTGACTGGATGCTCTCTGTAGCTGAGGGAATGAAGCAGCTTACAAGGCATGCTGAGATAAGCCTAGTTGGGCAGAGTGAGACAATTTTTTTTCCTCATTCTGCTTTGTTATACAAATCTCATGTTCAAGTGAAACAAGTATGTGAATTTTTCAACATTTGTAGATGTGAAACCTCACACTTCAGAAATCTTAATAAAAATAATTATAAATCCCATAACTTCAAGCCTATGAAATAAATAGTTGAGGTTGCAACAACTTCCCAAACAAACTAGTGTTTTGCTTAACTCCGATTAAGTTGTGTGGTATTTGTATTTCACCACGGAAGTTAAGTACTCTGGACCAGTGTTACTTAATTGCGTGAGCTTGTGTTTGCATATCCTAAAGAAAGGAATGATTCTGCAAATGGCCAGCACAGAATTAATGTCGCTAATATGCGATTTATGTGGCCTAAAGGGTGGTGCCTAAGTAAATGGTTATGAAATATGTATAGTGCCAAAAAGCATCATCCTGTCAGCAGCATGAATGCTACAGCTCTAAAACTGGTATGACTTGTTTACTCTTTCCTATCATCTGTGCCAATAGTTGGAGACAAAATTTTATGATAATTTAATGTATTTGGGAATTTCACTATAAATGAAATAAATTTTTACTTTAATAGCTGTTTCACTTGGCACCACAGGAAGGAAAGACAGATGTGCTTTTGGTTGACCAGCCCCTTCATGTCATCTGCTGGTAGTTCAGAGAAAAGAGAAGATCAAACTAAAGAAATCAGAATTTACTTTTGAGTGCTTTATAGTTGGATTATAAAATGATAATCTGTGTATCATCCAAGAAGTAAGACAGTAAATACCTCGGCTAGAAAACTTTTAGTTGGACCTTTACTACACCTTCCTTTTAAGATGAAATTTTAAAATCTTACTTATGAAGAAAAAGGCTCTTTCTAACCCTCATGTGTTAAGTTGGATAGAAGAGAGCAGTGTCTTCAGACTGTCGGCTCAACTGTCAGAAGCTTCTGGTCATCTCTGCCTGGTGCTGCTATGGGTAATCAGCTTGTTCTGGCAGGCCTATTTAGCAGCCTTAGTCAAGGGAAAATACTCTAGCAGTCAAAGTGGTGGGCAAACAGTTTAAGAAACTGTGCAAGAAAGCATGCAAGTTTAATCAGTTGACGAAGTATGAGTGGATGGGGCAAACAGAAGATAAATTGGATCTGTGTTGTTCTGAAAGGGAGAGAAGGAGGGAGGGTGGTAGGTGATCACTTTTTTGCAAGGAGGTGTTTGGGCCATATTTAAATTGAGTGAAAGCATGTCAGTCTGCCTGAGGGAGATAGTCATGAACAAAGTGGGGAATAATGAAGCAGAAACATCAGCCCACAGCTCAGTGTTGACTGACCTTAAAAAGCAGCTTTTCAGAAATCCTTACGGTTGTGACCAAGCCATAACAACTTCAAGCAGTGACCCAGGAAGGTCAGGTAATGGCAAGGCAGCACAGCAGGGGAGGGATGGCCTGGATGTGCAAGCTTCAGCTGGCGATGTTTTTATTTTGGGGGTGGTGGTAGCCTATGGTTGTTAGATAGCTATGTTTAATGTATCCTGCTCTGTCCTGTGTGCCAGCTGAGCAGCAGCAGGACTTAGCACCCAGTGAAACTCTGAATGGAGAATGCCTGTGGTGCTAAGGGGGAGCTGTCTCGAGCCAAGTATCCTCCTGGTCAATGGATGTATACTTACTGCTTTAGTTCCTTCTGATTTCTGTTTTTTTTCCTCTGAGAGATGATTATAGCCTGCAGACAGCTATTCCTATTTTGCAGGTGCT
Source organism: Elanus axillaris (assembly GCA_026212715.1). NCBI lineage: Eukaryota > Metazoa > Chordata > Aves > Accipitriformes > Accipitridae > Elanus > Elanus axillaris. The sequence goes on from JANZLQ010000056.1 coordinate 14,143,463, forward strand.
CAGTGCTCTGCTTTTCTATTAAGTTTCTGGTGCAGTGTATTTTTCTGATGGCAAACACAATGCACTGGGAGCCAGTATTTGAGGCATTGAGATGGGATCTCGATGACAAGCTGTGTAGTGCTGAAGTCTTGGCTCTTCCAGTACTGTCGTCTTCCGCTGGTATCTTGGCAGAGCTGTGGTACATGTTGTGTGTTAGGTGGAGTTTGAAGCCTATTGCCATCCAGGTAACTTTTGCGAGGTTCTTTCAAGAACAGAAAGAGACTTGGATTTGCCAAATTAGTTCATTTGACACCTTGAAGGACTTTAGTGCTGCAAAGCTCTTTGGTAGACGTTGACATCTAGGAACACATGATAATTTTAAGAGTTGTGTCCTGAGAGCATTTTATTCATTTAGCATCTGTTGCTAAAGGATGTCTTGGTAGTGTAAGAGTTTTCACAGATTCCTCTGTAGGAAAAAGAGTTAGTTGATATTCTATGCTGCCTTTTAAGGATGGTGCATTATCAATTCTCATTTATAATCAAAGATAACTGCATCATTTCTTGTAATACTTACGTATCCCCAACAGGATGCACATTCTGCATTTTTTACCTTAGATTCCTAACTTCTTTTTTCAGAAGTAATAGAGGATTTGGGGTTTTTTTTAAGATTTTTTTAATTTAGTGACCTTTTAAGAGATGTCAAGTTGTTTCATTTCTTATCGCTTGGAAACCAAGTCGTTGAGCTGAATAAAGTAAATGAATGGGAAGTTCTGTTTCTTGTTCAGAAAGAGAAATTACTCTGAAATGTTTAACTCTCCAACTCTGTGTACCCAAAGCCAGTGGTTTGTCTGTGTTTAAAACATTGTGAGTGAGCACATGCCACTCAAATGTCTTAATTTGAATGATGAATATGTTACAGAGGAGTTTAATATAGCTGTCATCATTTCACATTTAAATTGACTCTGTTAAAATGTATTTGTTTATATTTATTGCAATACTTTTATACCCTGAGGAAAGAAATACTTAATGCTGTTTTACATAGCTAGTGTATCCTAGCTTGCTTTTTTTTTTCTTTTACTTTTCCTGCAATTCTGAATTAATTGAGAAGGCTACAGTAAATAGGTGCAACAGCAAATTATACACTTCTAGGGTAAATCTATGATGTGGTTAAATTAATTGAGTAAAGGAAAGTCTCCAGCTTTTTGGAAGCACCATATTCATCTTCCCTTGCCTGTAGCAGACAGGAGTAGGAGACTGTGGTTTATGTCACTTAAAAAAGGTGAGGGAGAACTGTTAGTTCTGTAGGGCAAAAATGAATAACTGTTTGACGTGTTGCAGTATGATTTTTCCAAACAACTGTTCTTTCCTTGGGCTATCTGAAGGTAGGCTAGGATTAAATTTGTCCAAGCTGCTCTGCAGACTTTGTATTAAAAAGTTGTCTTCTAGGGTAGCTGTTTGCTGTAATTTGTGAAGCACAGGGGAAGGGCAGTGGGGACACCTGCATGCCCGTGAGCGTTACCTCTCTGTGACTTGGAGCACAAGGACAACGTTTTGTCACCCCAGTGCCTGTGCGCTGCCAGCTCTGAACACTCAGCTCCTCCTGGAGCCTGGGCAGGCAGCGCATGGGATGCTGTGCGAAAACTGGTGGGCACGGTAACTGCTGTGGGGTCAGTTTGTAGCCTGGCTCTGTATTTGAGCTGTGGTAGCCCACAGCTTTATGAAAATACCAGTTTGTTTTTTAAGTTTTATGAGTTCCTCAGCAGCAGAAAGGGGAGTTGGACAAATCCATCCTCCTTTTGCTCCAGACCTGGCCAGGCAAACCAGTTAGTTACCTTGTTGAACAGAGTTCTTGTCCATCACTGTAAATAAGGTTTGAAGCACTACAGAAAATATCTCTTTGTGAGTATCATCTGTCAAATCTCTGAAGTCCTTGGCAAACCTGCTCCTGGGATGTGTTGGAAGCACACAGGGAGCTTTTGATGCAGTGCTGGCAGAGAGTCTAAGGAAAATTCTTCAGCCTGAGCCTTTTATTGCTGCATGGCTGAACTGATCTCTGAAAGCTGAAATCTCATGAGAGGACTCTGAGTCTGGCTTCTATTTTTTTGTTTTGTTTTGTTTTGTTTTCCCCCTTAATCTTACTGATTGCTTGTGCTCTGATGTATACCACTGAGGATAGCTTTTGATGACTAATCTCACTCAGCTTCAACTTGTCTCTTTTAAAAGGCTTGTCCTTTGACTATGGTAAATAGTTGGTGTGTCTTTCTTTCCCCCATGCCCTATTGCAAGATGCTACTGTATTGCAAGTAACTTTCCAAATGTATTACTTTGTTTATTCCATAAATACAGAAGCATACTCTTATATGTGGCTCTTACAGTTTATTCTTTGCTACTTAGGGGATAATAAGATTACTTGTACTTTCTGAAGCTGTTTGCCTAAATGTAGTCTAAAACAAACCTTTTAGTTGCAAAAAATTAAATAGCAGCTGGTAGTCTTTGTGAGGGAGGTTTGGTGACTTCTCTCAAATGATAACCACATACTATCACTGATTTAATGTTCCCCAGTGTTTTAAATTTAACAGCTAAACCAGAAGCATTAGTGGCTTCCACAATTAATGCTAAAAACATGCTAGGCTGGGAGAGAAATGTCATCCCCCGCCACCCCCACCCCCCCCCGCAAGTAGTTTCCAGATGTTGCTGACACATTATTTCCTGGAAGGCTGGTTGATGTGTTGGCAAAACCAGTATAATATGCCATTTTCTATTAAAGTTTGGGAAGAACAATCAGGTTGCAGTTCTTAAAATGGAGAGTTGGGGATGATAAAAGGCCTCTACTTAGTGGCTTTTTTTTGTATTCTCAGTATTTGAGATGATCTTTGATCATTGATCTTTGCATCCTAAGGCACTGCTTTTTCGTCTGTTGCTATCTTTAGCTAAGCTAAGCTACTAAAACAGGAGCTACCAGTATTTGATTTCTAAATAGAAGGAAAGATCAATGAAACTTTTAAAGGTGGTAATAGAAATCTAATGTGTTTCCCCTTAATGCACAGGAGGGAAGACCTATACCTAGAATGGGAAAGAATAGGAAATCAATGTAATACTGCAAAATGTATGTAAACCAACAGAGTTATTGACTTGAATGTGTTATTATATTGTAATAAACACTCTGTCTTAATACAGCTGAACTTGTAGGCAGGACTAACTAACCTACAAACAAGCATCCAGTGCTCAGGGATAGAGCTTAACAACAGGGACAGGCAAATCAGTGACTACTTAAAAAGCTGCAGCTGAGGTGATAGTAGGCTCCCTCCCTCTTGCTACCATTCTCCTTTGGTGACTCAAGGGGTTTGGGTCAAGAAAACAGGTAGCCATGGCTTTACTTTAGCTTTTAGCTCTGCTGTATTCTTTATCTTTCTTGCTGAAACAGCTGTGCAGGAGGAAAGGCTGGATGTGGCAGTCAGACCTGCAGTCTCAGTTAGATAAGAGTAGTAAATATTTCTAAAGAAATCCCAGAAGTAGCTTTTGAAGGATTGTAGTGCAATGGTAATATCTTAAATTTATGATGCTATTTCTTAGGTTATCTAACAATCTTTTAAAGATAATATCTATTTTTAGAGTCCCCTATTCTAACCGTGAAATGGCAGAAGGGGAAGGGAGGGATTAGTTTTAGTTTTGTGCCTGTGTTTCTATACCTCACGTCTTCACCTGTGGCTTTCTGTTACCATAGTGTTGGAATGTTAACGCTTGTCTAAAAAGCTCAAGCTTTATTTTAATAAAATGCCTTTATCTTATTGCCACTGAAAGGTGAAAAGTGCATGCAAGGAAGCATGTGCACGTGGGGAATAGTGTCTAATACACTTAAACAGTCAGAGTGGAAACTGTGGCTGGTGTCAGGTGTCCTACACAGCCAGACAGGCTTATCCTGTAGCACAGTGGGCTAACATCTCCAACCAGAAGGTCTGGAAAAGTGCATTAAGCTGAATCTGCTTAGACATATAATGAAACGGGAACAGTGAAACTTCCGTGGGCTCTGACCTACACCCCTGTCTGTGTGTGAGCACAGATATGTTTTTCAAATGGAAAAGGGGAAACTGTTGTCACAGCTGACTAACATGCTGCTTTTCATTACTCTCTGAAACTGATCCTTTTCTCAACAGATGGAGTGAAGGAGTGCAGGCTATGGAGACAAGGATGGGGACAACTAACTTCATTTCCCCTACTGTGATCTGAGGGAGTATGGGATCTGAAGTGATCACATAGTACCACTTGCTGCCCAGGAATGGGTTTTCACCTGCAGGGAAAAAAAGGAGCAGTTTTATGATCCTTGCACATCTTGTCCTGGTTCCTGTCTCCTTACCTTAGATGAGGCTGTCTCTGACAATGCATTCAGGTGCTTGGAAAGCACATGTGCCCACCTGTGTCTTGCAATAGAGGCTTCCTGACTTTCAGCTGTCAGCTTGGCTCTCTGCTTTACCAATGAGGCTTTAGTTGGTGAAAGCAGGTGGTTTATATTTGCATCAGCACAGTGGCTGAGTTTCGTTCTGTGGCTGTTGCCACTCAAGCACTTAACCAGTATCTGAAAGTCTGCAAGCACCTGCTGCCAGGAGAAGGAGCTAGTGACTGGTATCTCTCTGTATATATTGTTTCTAAACAAGTGTGACAGTACTGACATCTTGTTTCTTTCTGAATATGGTTGGTATTAAGTGAAAGTGGTCTTGTGTCTCACTCACTTTTTTTTCCTAGTTGGTGATCTAAAAGTAATCTCTGCTGTTCTTCTCTGAGTGGGGGCTCTTATTCAGGCATGCTTTTTTAGGAGGCATCTTAATTTTTCTTCCTATGTTGACTAAAACATTCTTTTTCCAGGCATCCATAGTTTTCTAAAGCAGTGTGTGAACTTGGGGTCTATTCTTGTTGTGGGGAGAACATGTGGCAGCCTGTGGTCAGGAGAGTCTGGTTTTGGGGTGTCCCCCCATCCTGACGGTGGCATAGTCCCTGTAGTAGTTGTTGCTGTTTAAGTGAGTGTGCAGCTCTGATCATTGCAGTTGCATCTCTTTAGCTCTTAGAAGCTGCTGAGGTGGTTTCTCTTGTGCTGGAGGAGCTGTCAGCTTCCACAGACCTCAGCTGGCTCTGTGTCTTAGCAGAGGTGGGATGGCATGACAGGGCTGTCACTCTTGTGACTCATGTAACATGAGATACGTGAAACTTGGCAGCCTCAATTTGAGCGAGGTCTGGTGGTGAGACCACAGGAATGTTCTCTTAAGTTGGTATTTGGTTTCCCCTTCTATACTGAATATTTTGAATGTACTGACCTTCTGAGTACGTGCAAGATTAATCTGTCCAGGCCATGGGGTGAGTCTAGGCAAACATGGCTCTTGCTCAGTGAGGTGTTGGTGCTCATGGTTGCCGGTGCTCTGATTTCAGTTAGTGCAGCCTGATTTTTACTTGTTATTACACTGTTTCATTCAGAATAGAAGCAATTCTCCTGTGGTTGGTTTGGGATCTGAATTATTCACTGATCTAACTGTTGATTTGCGTACATATTTCACGTTGAATGCTTAACCGAACAGGGATCTTACTAAATGTATTTTGTGTTTAAAGAACTAGTAATTTATAGTTCTGTACTAGAACTGGTATTTCGTCCTTGTAGAATATAAATGAGTAACACTTTACGTCAAAGAATAAGATAGAGATAGGCATCCAATTCATCAGGTTATCCTGACAGTAAGCTTCAATGTGTTATTGCACTAAATCTGTGGCTGTAAGACTTGCAATTGCTTTGTCAAAGAGCTTTTAAAATGCATTTTTCCATTGTGTGATCTTACGAGCAAACATACAGGTACCTGACATATAAATAAACCTGAATACTGAGGTTTATTCCATTTTATTTCTGCATTTGGAAGCTAATGCTGAGCAGGCTTGTTGAAGTAAGCACAGTGAGATAGTGCAGTATCTTATGTCAGGTCCATTCTGTGCAAAATAACTGAACCATGCTTTAATGTGGTAGGATTGAGATGTAAAAATTGGTTACTAAGATGGTGCACTGAGATTAGAGTTGAATAGAAGGCACTGATGGCTGCAGTGGTTCCTGTGTTAGTAAAGATTACCCTGCTTAAGCCAAAACATGCTCTCCAGCTTGTTGGTATGTGAATGCCACTTTAGTCTCAAGGTGTAAGGCTCTTTCAGTGGAGTCTCTGGGAATCTCTCAAATGTATTGGAGATAAAAAACATTCTCATATAGTATCCCAAAATGCTGCTTCTCTGCTATAGCATGTGTTTGGCTTGGGTTTGGTTTGTATTACCACCTGGTATGTGAAATCACAGTCTGTGTAGCACATGGAATTATTGGTTTGTATACCTAAAATAATTTTCAGGAATAAGTGTAGTTTGTCCGTAGCACTTAAATTTATTCATTGCCAACTTTTAGTTTCAAATGTGTATGGGAATAATTGAAATCTCCAAATTCTCAATCCTAATATGCAACTTGGAATTCAGGCACACAGTGGGTAGAAACACAAATCAGATTTGGTGCAACTACTAGGACACAGGTAGGTGGTAAACTGGTAGACTTAAAACCTTTAGAAACTGGGACCTTAAGCAGGCAGTTCCTCTTGCTTCTGCCTTGGGTGGAGAGAGGAAGATTGTGTGAAACGATTCAGGAGACTTTAGTACAGTTTAATATTCTGAAAATGGTTACTTCTGCTACTTTTCACATCTGCCATTCTCTGTAACAGTGATCTGTGAAGAAAATGGTCAAAGGACTCAGTGTAGCAACTTCTAGTGATGTGGAAGGCTTGATTGTCTGACATGCAACTTGATTTTTAGGCTGATATGTATGTATCAGTAGAAACTCTTTACTTGTCAAGTAATCATTTCAGAATATAGATGTTTCTCCTTTCTGCTTTCAGAGAAATCAGAGACAATCTCCAGATATTTTTTTTTTTTAAAGATATTTATCAGTGGTCAGAAGTGATGTACCCAAGCCACCAGTTGGTCTGTCGTGTGGAAGAGCAGATCTAACTTGAGCACTTGGTACTTCTAGGCAAACTGAACCTTGGCCTTCTGCATGACAGTTGTCCTAGTCACTGGGGACTGTCCCCACTTCTGACTATTGGCATGCCCAGTTTTGACTGGAAACTACTTTGCAGATGCAAGAAATCTAGCCCAAGGAAGCTTTATTTGACCCAGTGTATTCCTAGATTTGTTTTGCAGACTGCTGTTCCTCTGTACTTTTTTTCAGAAAATATTTGAACAATTTTAAGTCTAATCACTGACTACTGCTTTTCAACCCTGAAGGCTTAGCCATAGATGGACTTCCCAGAGGACTGAAGCAAGTGGTTTCCAGGTGCCAGTCCCTTCCACTCCTGCTTCTTGTGAGGCAATTTTCTCTGGAGAAAGTTCCTAATGTAGCATTAATTGCTTGCAGTGAACGTTTGTGAGCAGTATACTACCCAAACGACTTGTGAAAATGCCTGTGGTATGTTTAACTTGGCTCAGAGAAAACAGAACCCCAGTGGTGGATTTGAAGGGAAAACATCAAGGTAGAAACTGTCCTGTTCCAGGAACATCCCCAAATACCCGATGAGGGAGGGAGAGAGCACTCTAACTAATAAATACTCAAAAATTAGAGATATGGAAATGAGAGATTGGGGACAGAGATCTCTTGTGGGTTCTTTCTGGATGGTCTGCTTAGCTGAATGTTTTTTCCTCAGCAATCAGCAATTAGGGCTATGTATTTTCCTAGCAGCACAAGCTTCATGACTTTCCCCCCTATTTATTTTCTAGGATTACTCAGCACTGGATGTGTGTCTGTGGTTTAGGGTTTTTCTGTTTTGCTGGTTTTTTTTCCCCTTCCCTTGCCTAGGCAACCCTTCTCAAATCAGGCTGCTCCAGCATTCTGTAATTTCATTTACCAGAGAACTTGTATCAAAAAACAGTGCATTCAGAGTCCTGACTGAGCAGGACGTGAGGATCCTTGCTTCTGTACTTCACAGTGGTGGATTGGTGGATTTCTAGATGGAAGTCTAGAAATGACAGCATTGTTAACATGCTTTGGTGAACTTGATGGTGATAGATGAAATAATTCTGTCATGCAAACTTAAACTTGCTGAGACTGCTTTGAAAAAGAAAAGTTTGTATGAGTTCCATTAACTGTTATTAGGTATGTAAGCCAATTACTACTTTTTTTTTTTTTTTTTTGCAAGAGTGTTTCTTCCTCATTCCCACAAAACACCCCACTTAGGCTATGTTCAGCCCAAATACCTGTCCCAATGTGACAATTGTTTTCTTGCTTCTTTAAACTGAAACACAGGAGGCAGAGTTTTTTACCTGTGTCCCAAACTAACATCAACTGTATGAAGTTACCCAAGTACACTTATTTGTGTTAGTCTTGTGTAGGAGTTTTCCACCCACATTGCAGAGTGGTGAAGTACTACTTGCTGTATGAAATGCTAGTGTTTCTGACTTGCTTCTGATATGGATGATAGTTTCATGACTTTCTGTACTTTTAAGTGACTGTTTGACCCAGCACTGCCATTTGGTGTTGGTACTTAGCAGAATTAAATAATGAAGGTCTGTGACCAACATAAATCCAGAAATAATATTCTGTCTCTGTTGCCCTCTTAATGATGGATGTGTGTTATGTCCTTCGAGGAGCAGCCCTGAAAGCACAACTTTGGAGAAGCTTGTGCATGGTGATGCTGTACACCCTGGTGCTCTCTACAGTTCTGAGCAGGGGAAGCTTTGAGTTTTGACTGTAAGAATATAAAGGCATCAGTCAACTTAAATCTTTGTATTGCCTGTCCCTGTGCAGAATCCATGGAAGTTGCAGTAATTTTTTTCCCACTAACACTTTTTTTAGATAGTAATAATGGAAAGCCCCTTTATCTGTGTGTTCTCCCAATTATCTTCTGCTGCAGATTTGCATGTCTTAAATGTGTTTTAGCTGAAGATATAGTATTTTATAGGTTGCTGCTAACAAACTGGGTGTCTGGTTGTAGAATGACTGCTTGAAGTGTACTAGATCAGAGCAATGTCCTTTAAATCATCATGCTGCTGTCACTGCTTGTACGCAATTCAGGTTTTTCCTCCATCAGGCTTATAAAGCCGTTGAAATCAAAGCCAAAGAGGTTAAATGTGTATTGTAAACTGGGTAGTTTATACATGGCACCAAGTCCTAGAGACTCTAGAGAACTAATCCTTATGTACGAGTGAATCATCTGACTTAAAGGGCTGTACGGTAAAAGTTAATATGTGATCAGTCCTTGCAAAAAAGACAGAGCTGACTCTCAAAAACCAGCCAAAGGAAGGGAAAGGCAGTTTTGGCCTGTTAATGGAGCTCCTGTTAAGTTGTAGGTTATTCAAGGGTTATGATCTAGTTATTATAAAACTAGGGTGCTGCTTTTTCCACTTTGTAGCACAGACAGTACTTTGCTAGTGTGTGTGTGTGTAATGTCCTCTAGTTGTGTGCATCTCTCATCTCAAGGGGAGGCTGTAGAAGAAGGGGGGGCTGTAGCAGAACCTAAAACTCACTTGAGAACATCGGGTATGGATGTGGCACTGGGTGTGTAATGCTTCTGACACTGCCCATGGCATTGATTTGGTAAGTCCTGAGTTGAAATCAAAGCTAATGTTCCCATGTAACTGTAGTTCCAGGTTGTCTGCAATGATCTGGTGATATATATATATATATATATATATGCTTTTCTCTTGTGGGAAGCTGTCAAGTCAGCTAAATAGTTGAATGGGGAGAACTGTTTGAGGCACTTCCATTTGAAGTTAAAACACTTTCCAGCTTTCCGATTAAGGCTTTGATGTAGAGGTTTGGCTATACTGTAGAACAGCATAGGCTGTAATAGGCAGCATTTGGATTTGATGCCTAACTTTAAGCAACTCGACTCAAGGAAAAAAATTAAAATAATGTATTTGTACCGCTTGAATCTTAAGAAAGAAATTTATAATTCTTTGCTAGACTAAAGCATTGCTGCGGGGTCTCAGAGGGACTGACAGGACAGTTTCTGTACAGGAACTTCAAGCTCTGCTGTTGCCCTGCAGTTGCAGAACCCTCTGCAGGAGTGCTGCTGCTCAGGGCTCAGGTGGAGCCCCTTCCCCAGAGCCAAGGGGGATCTGCAGGGAGCCAGGCAGCAGCCTACGTATCTGGATCCCTTCCAGATCACCTGGGTGAGACTAATAACCTTGCCCTGGCAGCCTTTTAAGCCGTGTGTGCCCAGCTCCACCTTCTCTCCAGTCCTTCACGCACCAGGTCCTGGTGGAATTTTGGCCCTCGCAGGGCCGCAGGCAGCCTGTCGACAGCCGTGTCAAGTGGCACAGGGAGCTCGTGCTTTCCAGAGAGCACCAGCTGCAGCCTGCTGCCTAATAGTGTTGCATAAATCAAGCTATTTTCTCTGAACAGCTCTTGAAAAGTGTCATGGCGTCTTTCTTGTCGTTTGTCTGTCGTGGAGTTGCAGTGCTGTGTTTAGCTTTGCAGAGCTAGTCCCTCTTGGTTCCGGATGCTTGTGTCTTCTGGGACCGAAAGGCAACAAACAAGAAATGTAAAAAGAGTAAAACATAAAAATAAACTCTTGTAGCAGGACTGATCTCCCTGTGAGAAAATTGCCTCTGTAGGGAACATAGTATTTTTTCAATACAAAAATAATCTTTTTTTTTTTTCCTCCTGAGACTACAACATCTGGAACAATGGTTTTGAATTGCCTAGTTGCTCCAGATCCCAGTTGTGCAACACTTAAAGTGAAATATTGGTGCAACTGTTAGGATTGGTAGGATTTAAACTACCATTCAGCACTGAAAATCCTCAACAGCCACTGCACCTTTATGACTTCTAATCATTGGGTTAGAGATGTTTCCTATTTGGCTACCGAAATACTATTTCCCATAACCAGTTTATTGCATTTTGATAATATTTTGTTCACTATATATAATCAGTAGCCTTGAATATATTTTTTTGAAAGGGTGTAGTAACAGCTGTTCTTTAATTGGCAAGTACAGCATCTTCAGAACTAAATTCTGCTGTGATGCTGTTGCTGTGCAAATGTGCAGTCCTAACCCAGTGGTAGAATTTCTTGTAGAGTAAGTGGAAACTGTTCTTGGCTGGCTGTAGCCTTTTCTGAATGAATGACCACTTCTGCATAGCAAGCATCTTTGAGTCTGCAAAAACTGTGAGCTGATTAAACTTCTGACCTGGTTAATGTGAGATAGCCTAAGCATCTTATATAATTCTTCAATTTGTACTGCAAAATGATATCATGGCAAAGATCATGGCAAAGATGCTACTTTTTCAGGTGTTAGAAACCATGTTGATCTGCTTTTTCAGATAAATCTCTCAAGTTATAGATTTGTTACACAGAATAATCCACTAGAGCTAAAGAATAGTGCTGTACTTACTGTATCTTGCTTCAGTACAGGTTATGTTGAGAGTAATCCAAATACTCTGTAAACTAGTTCATATTATATATCAGTGTTAAATATAGCCAGTTGCTGAACAGCTTCTCAGTTTTAGGTGAAGATCTGAAAGGACATGCAATGCACAGGAGCAGATAAGTCTTTCTGTGGCCTTAACTGATTCCATTGTCGCAGTCACTGTACTAGCCAGAATACTGATAATGTCAGCTACTTGTGTAGCCCTCACACTAGGTCTGGGGGCACAGATGCTTCATAAAATAGTTAGGGACATGAAAAGTTTCAAATCAGCACATAACCCTAAGTAGTCTCAGTCTGCGCCTAGCACATTGTGGTATATTTGCTTGGCATTAAAACTTGATTGTAAAGGCAAATATTTAACGCAGGAGTTATTTCAGTGGTAATGGTTAAAGCTGTCTCTGCTCTGACTTGCCAAATGAATGACTAAGCTGTGGGTCTTTGTTAGGAAACAAGAACTTTCTTTTCCCCAGGGTTATGACTGGCATTTTAGCCACCACCTTTGCATCATGGTGCTGCTTCTGTGGAATATTTTTGCCATTTTTATACTTGCTGTTTTGTGAAAGCCTTATACTTCTCAGTTAAGAGAGGATTAGCAGCAGATAAAAAGTCTTCACTTAAATGCCTCTAGACCTAATACTCAGTGGGGTATTAAAAAAAAAAAAAAATTAAAAATCCAATCAAACAAAAAAACCAAAACAGAAAACCCCAGAACCACCAACAGCAACAACAGCCCCCCCCCCATTTGTCTTGAGAATCCAAGGTGTAATGGCTATTCTGCACTGCTTCCCTGTGTACTTGCTTCTGTACTAGATTTGATTTCAGCTAGGATGAGAAGCAAGTGAGGACTGTGGGGCAAGTGAAGAAGATTGACAGCTCTGTAAAAAAGGAGAAACATGTAAATGCAGAGTAGAAAGGCTGCTGAGAGGACTGACCAGTTGTTCAGAACAGGTCAGCTCAACTTCTACTTTGAATGTTTTGGTTTGTTCAAAGGAACGTGGGCAGCAAGGGTGCTGATGGCTGAAATTCTCTTAAATAATGAGAAATTGCAATAGAGAATATATGATGAGAGGCTTAGGAAAACTGCTAGATATCTGAAAACTATCTTGAAACTTAAGGGCTTTCTTTTTTGCTTAGCTTTAAAGTTCGACTTACTGTAAGCAAGTGATTGGGCAGACCTAGCATGAATTGACAAAGCATTTTTTTCTTTGTAATCTATTGCCACCTTTCTTCCTACACTGATAATATTTCAATCTTGGAGGGAAAATTCCTGTGAATAATCTTGGCTCACTGTTTTGTAACTTGAAGATACCAAAATGCATGAATGTACCCATGAAATGGTAGCAATGGAGAAAATCAGTTTAGCTGAATTCCAGGAAATGGGGAAGGTGAGCAATATTTGTAACCCCTGTGTCGACAAAGAACTTGAATACTCATTAGGATTGTTGAACATAGGGCTCTGACAGTCTCAGCCTTGTTTGTGCTTAGCTATTCAATCAAGTTGTGCAAAAAGAAAGACTTAAACCTTGACCTTCCCTAGAAGTGCCATAATAAATGTGCTATTGTTGTTTTCAAGTTCCAGCTCCTTATTTTCATTTTGACCTGAAAGTTTATCCTTCCTTGTACAAGAACATAAGCTTCTGCTAAATAATTTAGTTGTGATAAAACAGCAAAAAAAAACCCACCCCAAAGCATCTTCCTGAAAAGTTGATGATTAATTTAACCAGGAAGTAATAACTTAATGTCATTCTTACAAGTTCCTAAAGAGTAACAAACTGAATATTGATCTCATGGAAAACCACGCACAGCCTTTGTGTATGATGGCAATGGATAAATGAATGATGAATAAGTATATAACTGACGGTGTATGCAGTTGTATACTGCACCATACTTTGAAAACCTTGTGAGTAGTCTGTGCCACTTTTAGCAATGAATGCTGTCTTAATGAAGCTACTAATGGAGCCTGATTAAGTCATTAGAGTGTGCTGGAATAGCCAAGTGAGAGGCTTGTTGGCATTCTCATCTGTGCATTCAAATAGGTAGCTTTGGTTTTGTTTGATCATGCAGTTAATCTCAAATAATAAAGTACACTTGCTTACTTATGCCATCTTAATTGCCAGCATTTGTCACGGGCTTGTGTATGCTTATCTCTATTACTTCTGTGAGTTTCATCCTGTCAGGTTGCCGTAGAACAGAGTGGAGAAAAGGCATGTGCATTTGCAGAACTTCCCAGGCTAGGGGCTTGCACCTCCAAATCCACAAAACACTAGATGCTGTTTCTAGGCACTGTTTTCAAGTATCTTGGTTATCTAAGTAAAAGACAGACTTAAGGTACTGTTGAGAAAAGTCACTGGACCAATCTTCTGCTTCTGAATACAGAGCTTTCCTGGAACTTGCCTTACAATAAAAATCACAAGTTGGCAATTATTAAAGGAAGAAAAGCTATTATCAAGACACTGTATAAATCCATTGGAATGTCTGAGTGTATTATGTGCTTACAAATAATAGTCTAAACTTGAAGATGGAGAAAACAGCCTAACATCCTTAAAGACAGGCCAGCAAGGATGGCCAGAGTTTATGAACAATTAAATAGATAAGGATTCTCCATCTTAGGAAAGCAATGACTATGGGCAGGGAAAAGAAAGGTCTGAAAGCTTTCCATTGAATCAATGCTCTGAGGACTGAATCACTGGAGGCCATGAGTTTGGGAAAAGCACTAGCATTACAGACCACAGTCAGGTAAACTGGTTGTAGTGTAATGTGTTGACATATGAAATACCTTAAAATAGTTTCTGACTTCAGTGACTGTGGTAATTGTGACCATGTAATATAGTTTTCTGCTGAAATACAGATGCTGATGGTGCATTTTGTCTGGTATCAAAGCATGTTCAGTTGTTTAGAGGACTTCCAGACTGCCTTCCTGCATGTCTGGGTACACCCTCTCTGTTGAGATTTATTTATTGTCCAACCCCTTTCATACAGGCTGCACAAACAGCTGGGTTTGAGTAGGTGCTGTGGCATGATGGTGGAGGTGAGAGAACTGGGTTCCAGGTGGAGTACCGGGAAAAGTATAAATTATTACTGTCTCTGTTGTGACACTAACACAAACTGACTTGCATTCTTGTAGTGATTTGTAAACTTGTAGGTTCAATTACCTATTGTAATCGATATGGTTTTGATTCCTGTTTACCCAGTACTGAATGAGTCACTATCCCTCTCCCCTTTTACAGCACAACCCCATACCCACCTTGTAGGTTAGTAGAAGTGACAAGATCTTGCTCTGAGCCCAGTTCTGTGTGGTGTAGTGTGTTTTTCCTAGATCTTTGGCTGCTGGCAGCTGATCTTCTTTTAGGGGAATCTGCTTGCCAAGCTGCTTTCCTTTTTTTTCCAAAGTGATGCTTCTGTTACTCCAAGCTTTTATCTGTTGAGGAAGGTGAAAGCTTAGAGCTCTGATAACTAAGACTTTTTTTGCAATGTGTAAGCACTTGAAATATACAACTGAAATTAAGCAAGTTGATCTTTACTGAAGGCACAGAACAACTGAACTCTTTTTTGTGCTGCACTGTAGGGTGTTGTGGAGGCCAGGCATGCATCATGCTTGTTGATGTAAGACAAACTCCCAGGCAAGTTTATTAGTAGTATTTAGTTTAGAATACCCCAAGTCATTAGTTGCCAGGAACAGTGTATTCTTTGGAAGGAATGTTCTTGGGAAGCGCAACTGTTGTGTCTGTGTATCTGCTACTGACCACTACTATGGAGGACATGCTGGCCGAAGTTAATTTTTCATTCGGCCTCCTATACCAGATCTTAAATCTAAAGAATTTTTAATTGTTTTGAAGTGTTTTTATAATCGTGATAAACATGGTAGTACCTGCACAGTTGCAGAATATCAGGGTTTTTTTAAGGACTAATGTTCATCTAGGTCACAGATTTTTTTATACACTATAGTTAATCCTTAGGATTGCTTACTTTTTATGCAGGACACTTTTAGGACTCTAAATGTGGATATGAAGCTGTAGTTGAAGCTGGTCTAGTTGCTCATGAAAGTATTGATTACTAAAGTGAAAATTTGCTTTAGAAGTAGTTGAATCAGTGGTTTGTTACTGTATGTTCTTTGCTTATGTGGAAGTCCAGAGCACTGCGTGAGCAGACTTCTACACGTATATGTGCACGTTCGTATATGCAACTTTAACACACTTCCTCATTTCTCTACTCAGTCTCAAAACTACTTTTATTTTTCTTGGAGCTTTTTCAGCATTGATTGGATCAAGGTTTACTGAGCTGCCTGTTTCAAATTTTGGCATTATTAGCTATGCATACTGTAACCTAGCATGTCATTCTTTAAATTCTTGGGATCTCAGTCTTGCGAACTCTTGGCATATTGAAGTTCCCTGTTTTTTGTAGTGAGAAAGCTCTTGAAAGAGGCAAGACTGCTGGTTGGATCTGAGCTAATGCTGAATCAAAATGGAATCTTAACTTTTTGTTGCACGACTAGGTGAGCAAGCTGTGTAATGGGCTGGTCTCCAGGCAAGCATAAACTAGTTTTAATGTGTCAAAACAACAGTGAAAGCAAAGTTTGCAAATATTTTTCAGCAGTTGATTCTGTGATTGACTTAAATGAATGGAAAATTGTTCAGGACAGGTTCTTGCCCTGCCTTCAGGGAAGACTTTTTTGGAAGAACTCTTGAATCTGCCTTAGGTTTCCTAATGGAAGATGAAAATGAGGGTACTGAAATTGTTCATGCTTCTATAGGGATTGAATAATAGTAGGTAGGCAAAGGATCTAGACCAGCTTAAGGAAAGAAGAGATTTTAAGCTAGTTAAGCCATTTCATCTTGGAGGAGGAAGGGGGGACAGAGGAGGGTGCTGTCTGATCTTAGTAGCTTGTTGTTTCCTTTTTTCATGGTCTTTTTAACCCTTAGTCCGAGACAGATGCTTCAAGTCCCATGTAAAGACAAGGTGGTGGGCCAGAAGCCACTCTGGTCCACAGTGAGCATGCAAATTCCTGCAGTTCTAGATCAGTCTTAATTTGAGTGCTGCTTTTGTACTCTAAACTGTTTACGGGCCTGTCTGGAAAGCTTTATACCTTTCATTGGTATTAAAAAGGATTTATTTTGAACGCAGTTATTCAAGCTATGTTTCCAGCTGATGAAAATAAGGGTTAAGGAAAAATGTCAGCTTTTTGAATGATGCATCCTTTCTTTTAGCAACTTACCTGTCACTACGTAGTGTGGTGGCTTTATTTTATACTTTCCAAAACATTTGCTGATAAGAACTTGTTTTCTTTCCCCTGCTGTGGTTTTCAATATGGTTTCTGTGGTTTCTGTGAAGATTTAAATTTCTTCATTGGAGAACAAATCAAGAGTTGGTTCTCTTCTCATGGAAAACTTGTTTCCCAAAGCAGTCATCGATTCTTGTACAAAAATATGACCGGGGAATTGTTCTTCAATGTGCCTAATCAACATCAAGATAGAGGAAGTCTCCTGTTTATATTATTATTGTTATGTTTTTTGATCTTGTAGCCTCCTTGACCTGTCTCAGTATATTGCAACCAGTATTGTCACCCTATTTGAGACGGTCAATAGTGCAGATCAAATATTCCATTTTTCTGTATCACTGGATTTTTAGTCTGTAGGGACTCTGCTAGTCATTGTGGTTAACTTACAGTCAAATAATTTCAGACTTTAATATAATTCTCACATTAGTGTGCATTTTTCTGTCCATCCTATATACTTAATCCTGATGTTCATGTCCTCCTGCTTTCTTCCCATCAGAATTCAAATATGTCATTATATCAGTATCCTCATTTGAGAATACCACATTCTGGTGTCTGCGTTTTAGTTAAACACCACTGACCTGTTTGCTCATTGTTTATGATGGCAAGTGTCTTCCTCCTTCCTGTTCTTTGATTGGAGAGTAGAATTTGTCACTCCAGGTGTGTGACAGTGTTCAACACCTGTCCAATTTCCCTGTTCTTCAGTTGGGAAGTTGACCTTTGTCAATAAATGCATCTTCAGCCTGATTCCCTTGTTGGATCCAATTACCTCTGTCCCTCCCATTTAGACTTTATTGCTCTGAAAATGACTCTTCTTCCTGCCAGATCCTCCACCCCACTGCAATCATATCTTATAAACCTGAAGTTCTTCCTAGCTCTGATCTCATTTCTGGTACTAGGGGCCTTTCATATGGAGTTGTGCTATGGGGGTCATCCAGCTGCTTTGGACAGTGTGGTTTTGGTACCTGGGTGCAGTCTTAGAGCTTGCTAAGAACTTGTCCTTACACGTTACAAGGCCTCTTTAGTTTTTTGGTTGTTTCCCCACCATCTTCTACTTCTGTAGGGTTTTCAGTGAGGATATGCAGCTCTGCTCTGCTGGAGAGGATGCAGGAATTGTTTCCCCACTTGGCTAATCTTGTGTCATCTTTATAGAAGACAGAGGCTGTTGCTGTGTAGGGAATTGCTCTCCAGTGACTCTGAAGGGGTCTCGTTCTGTTGGCTACCCCAGCAGCACTGGAATAGGGAGTAGTACTGCTGTAACCACAGAGCTGATTATGAACCTCCCCATCTTCTTTTTATTTCAGGTCAGATGTCTTTAAGACAACTCTGAAGATCTTGAGCTGTCTCTGTTGCGCAGTGCTTCCTTGAAAGGCAGGAAGGTGGCCTTCAGTGCAGAGAAAAACTGCTGTCTGGGGTTGTTAATGCTCTTTC
This sequence comes from Elanus axillaris, assembly GCA_026212715.1. Lineage (NCBI taxonomy): Eukaryota > Metazoa > Chordata > Aves > Accipitriformes > Accipitridae > Elanus > Elanus axillaris. Next base: position 14,161,575 of record JANZLQ010000056.1, read on the forward strand.
CTATGTGCATCAGGGGATGAACACTGAAATTTTTCTTCACTGGGATTCTTAGGGGATTGCTCCTATGTTGCTGCTCTGGTGTCTGTTCTAGACCTGAGCTTATACAGCAGCATTTCATCATTACTATCATTTAGATCTCTCTTAATTTCCTCTCTTCATGCAAACTTGTACATAAGAATATGTGTGTGACCAGACATGGTCAGACTAAAGATCTACCTAATGCTGTGTCCCATCTCCATCAGTAACCAGGGCTAACTGCTGAGGGAAGAGTGTAAGAACAGGATGAGCATGTAGTGATTCTTCCCTACAGTTCTCCTAGCTGCTTGTGGCTTGTGACTGAGAGATTCTTGAGTCAGTCTGGTATTCAGTTTTGGACAGATTTTTCTTACATGGCTCTTAGCTGCTTGTGTTTGAGACTGTGTAAGCTTTTGGCTTGCAAGCACCATGCAGTAAGAAGCTTCATAGCTTGACTACACACTGTGTGAGGAACCATGCCCTTTTGTTAGGTACCTGCTATTGGAAGAGGGAGAAATGATGGTTCATTCTATCATGTAGTCCCTTGGATTCCTTTTTCCTGTTGAGCCAAATCTTTTGGGTTTTTCCTTTGCTTGCCTGGAAGCCAAGCAAACCAGGTATCTGAGAATGCAACCCTAAAGTCACACTTGGTTCTAACTGACCAAAGGGTTCAAAAGTTGCTTGGCAGTCTGGGAGGCAGAAGTGGCTTGTGAAGGTAAGCATGCATGGATAGCAGCATTGTAAAAGCCTAATTTGCTTAAGGAAGTTGGTCAAAATGGCTGCACTTGATTCAAAGACTAATAGCTTAAGAATGTTTACTGTCTTAAAATCCTGTTTTGGCTAATTGCTTTTAATTTATTTTTAATTCCAGAACTTTTGAATCCTCTTGGGAAACATGAAAACAAAGAATTACTTTTTAAATATCTTTCAGGACAGTTGACACATTCCAGGGAAAAGCTGTTTTCTGCAAAGTTCAGAAGAATCTGCATTCTATGAGATTTTAAGTAAGTATAAAATGAAAACAGTTTAAAATTTAGCCTTCAAAATGAATGTTGAAAAGTCAGACGACAAAGCAAAGAATGGCTTGAAGTCTTCCTTACTTACAAGGGATGAAACCAGAAATAACTACGCATGTGACAGAGCTACAACCTCCGCTAAGAACTGTGCTGCCAAGCTATATGGTAATTCAACTGACCAAGGTATAGTGACTGAACATGAAGATGATACCATTCTTGAAAAGAAAAGTGACTTTACAAGTACTTTTTTAAAACAGCAGTGTATTGAAGCACTTAATCTGCAGAAGGCACCTGGTAAATACAACTGCACAGGAGCTGAGTTGGGAGATGCAGATGCTCCATGCAAGTCTTCTGTGACTGAACAGACTTGTGTGTATGCTTTGAACTGTGACTTGAAAGAAACAACAAAATTACTGAAAGGTAATGTTGCTATGGCAGAAATGCAAAATCAGAGTTTCAAACAATCAGTGCCTTACAGTCAGACTGACTCTAAATGTGTATTACCTTTTCCTGCTTCAGAACAGAACACACAGTCCCTGATAAATGACAGGGCATGCTGCCACCTGAGCACATTGGATGTTACTAATGTCATAGGTAAAACTCTGGGAACAGATCAAAATGGTGACATGCGTCTGAGAGGAACGCTAATCTCTTCTGAAGTATGTGTGAGAGAGAAATTTGATGGAACCAGCTCAGAAAGAATACCTAATTTCTCCACTACAATAGTGGCTTCAGAAAGTCCAGATGCCTATTCGGAACTTGAAGTATGTTGTCCTGCCTCTGTGAGTGTCAAACACTATCTAAAAAACACTAACAAGACCGATAAAGAATCACAGGAAACAGAAGCACAGTCTGTAAAACTAGATTCTGGATGTATGGATCCTTACAGGCAAGATGCATTATCACCATGCATTAATACTAATGAAGATGACCAAGTGAAATCCTTGCAGGATGCCACTGACTGTGATGAAACTGGGAATTCCAGTGCTGAAACATGCATGGATAGTCCTGCAAATAATGTGCACCTTCTCCCAGTAGATAAAATGGATGGAGAACAAGTATCAAAGAAAACCAGTGAACCGTTGACCAAAGAACAAAGTATCTCTGGAAATGCTGCTCTTCAGGATATGCACAACACCACTTTCATATCTTGTAGTGTACCAAAATTAAAGAGGACTGTTATGCCTGACCTGAAATGCGAAGCAACTTTTGTGGTCTTCAGTCCTATGGCTGATGAAAGCGATTCCGTTCTATGTACTTCAACCCCTAAAGAACAATCACAAAATACAACTTTTTCTGTTTCAGCTTTGGCAGAACTTCAAGGCAAGTCTCCTAAACTAAGACCAAATGAGGTGTTTGTAGGAGGGCATAATAAAAGGCCTTTGCTTAAAGCTAGTTCAGGTCAAACTGCAGGAAAACCAGTGGGCAGGTCTCCTATTGTATCAACAATAACCAAAGCGAAGAAATCTGAGATTGTTAGTTTTCCCAAACCTAATTTCAAAAACGTTAAGCCAAAGGTTATGTCTCGACCTGTGCTACAGTCAAGAGAGAGTGCAGCATTAAAACAGTCTCCCCAGCTATCAGCTGTCTCCTCATCTTCACTGGCTTCTTCCCCAAGGCCGTTGACCCCCTCTATAAAAGTGCTGAAAAAGAAAATGGATCTAGCTAAAGATACTAAAGTGGAATTGCCTGTGCATAAGCCCCATAAACTACATCTTAACAAACACCTCTTCACTAGCCAAGTCATACATGCCACAACACATCCCAGAAATGCTTCTCACAAGGCTTCAAAGACACCTGCGTTAAAGCAGAATCCGGAAGACATTGGCAAAGAAAGCTCTACCCATTCGGCATGCTCCTTGCTTTCTGCTGCACTTCCAACATGTGTAGAGAACTCAGAGATGCTGAATGAGAAAATGGAAAGTTCAAACTCTTTAATGCAGCCCTGTGCTCAAAACATCTACCCAATTGGAGGTGAAAAAGAGCAAAGCAGCAACACGGGAGTTCTTGTGGAAGCAGCCTTGGTAAAAGATGTGGCAAATGAAACATTTGACCTGCACTCTGTTCCTCTGGTAAGCTTTTCTTCTTTATGTACTTAATTATATGTTTTGTACATTTGGAAAAAGGGAATTCTACATTGCAAAGTGCTGAATGGAAATTGGGGAGTGGGTTTTGTGTCTACAAACGTAATGGTAGTGTTGATTTCTGAGGTGAAGTCTTTCCCTAATAAAGGGAGTGAAGAAATACCATTTTACAAACCGGTTGCACTTGGCCTCAAGTGCAATTTAGTATCTTCAGTCTTTATCTTATTCCATGGTATAAAATTTTTTTTGGTAAAGTCTTTTTTAAGACAATGCAGTTGGTAAGACTTCTAATAAAAGCAAACAAGTCTTAATTTAGTCACACTGGTAAAATTGCATAACATAACTTGGTGAGGCTATTCTAAATATAGCTTTAATATGCGTTTTTAACAAGATAATTCTAGTGGTGCTGTAACTTTAAATAGATGTTAGAGGTAAATTGCTGTTTTCAGTATTTTATTTTCTTTCAAAACATGCTTTAGAACTAAATTACACTTTTAAAAATTTACTTACAGAAATATTGTGCATATATTAACAATAATATTAAATTGCACAAAAACCCAAAGACCAACAAGTTGATCAAGGGTTTTATTTTTAAGGTCTTAATTTAACTGTCTGCTTTGAATAATTTGGGAGTTTGTTTATTTGAAATAGAACCAGGACTCATTAGAGTAGTTAAGAGTAGCCAGGAAATATTTCTCATTCGGAGGGCATATACCTGGTTTTGGGCAGTCAGCCAGCTGGAAGGTGCAAACTTCCTGGCCGGGAGGTATGCGTGTGCTGGTTGGTTGGGAAATATTTTCGGATGAGTCAGCTGCCTGTCAGGAGAAATGTGCTGCTTTCAAACACTCAGAAAGAAGGTTAAAAGAAAATGAATGGTAGGGAAAAAAGGAAAGAGCTTTGGGGTTGGGTCGACCAAGGTCAACCAAGGAGGCATAGTAGGGACACAGAGATGGAGTCTTGATGCTATGTGGAGTCCCTCCTGTTCACTTGTGGGTTCAACAGTTTATGTTAAATTGGTGAAGTGGAGGCAGCAGCTGTTACTGGTAAAACTGGTGTGGTCTGAATTTTTGTCAGGCTTGACTGATCGGCCGGAAAAACTCCAGTAAAGCTCAATATACAGAGGAAGCTACTTAAGGCAAAACAGAAGCAGCTATCTATTTTGAAACATTAGAAGAAATTAGTAAATAATATTATTTATTATGATAAATAATTTAACTTGAAAACCTAAATGAACATGAAAGCAAGGATGGTATATTTTAATTCTAAAGTCTTTCAGAGCTTGGATTCTGCTTCAGTCCTTTCTCTTGGTGCTGAGGGGTGGAGAGAATGCTTTTAATTCACCCTGCTGCCAAGATGGAAACCTTTGTGATAGTAATTGTTCTGCTGGTACCTGTAAAATCAATAAAGCAAATTCTGTAAAATGTGAAGTGCATCAATGAGACTAAATAAGTGGTCTTCTGAAAAGTACAGATGAATATCTGAAAATGAAGATGAGGATTGGAGTCAAAAGTAGAAAGTGCATTGATATGACCAAATCGCTGCATATCAGCTTGAGTCACAAAAAAGCATATGAAGAGCTGTACATTCTTACGAGTTTACCTTTATAAGCTTAATTTTACAGCATGAGTGGTCATGAATTAGTGTCTATGTAAACTGGATCAAGAATTCTGTATGAAAGGTTGAAGAGTGCTACAGGTCCACTCCTGAATTTTTTATCTATGGCACCTGAATATGAAAGATTTTAACCTGTTCCTGTGCTGTAATGTAAGACCTAGACCACGAAACCGATTGTAAGGGCTGTGACATTTCAGGTGGTACAGGTCAACTAACTTCTCAGTGCATTAACTTGTGTAGTTGCTTGGTAAAGAATTTGTCTTGAGATTAGGTGCAGTCATGTAATTGAATGTCTTAATTAGAGTTGGGGAGGAAGAGGAAGAAATTCTGATGTAGAATGATCTCTGTAACCTGTTTAGTGTTTGTCATTACCAGCGATTAGCTTCAAACTAATAGTTTTGTGTTGCTGAAGGCCATTCAGGAGATGATACTTGAGGTTCTGAGCTGCAAATGTGAACAATATGACAGCAAACAGCTAAGCATATCCCTTACCTTACCTATGTGGTCAGTATTTCATTACAGATGCTGGAAAGGGAGATCTTCAGCTTCTCACAGTGGTGGTGTGTGGATGGTTTTTGGGTTTTTTTCTTTTTGGTTGTTTTTTTGGTTTTGTTTTTAAAAAAACAGATGCCTTCTGTGAAAGATGGAACAACACAAGGGAGAAACATACTGAAGAAAGGCCCAGTCACTCCACGAAGTGTATCAGCTCCCAAGGTTAAAATGGTTCCACCTGTGTTGCCCTTGAAGAGAGGATGTGAAAATAAAACTATCAGCACGATTAAAGCACCTTCCCACAAAGGAACTGTTCTGTCATCAAGCTCTGGTAAGAGAATTTTTCACTGGAATACTACCACTTAACCAGTTTCTTAAAATTAAGATACCATATTTAATGTACATTCTCACAGAACATTTAGGATGGCACAGAGCTGTATTTTTGGTGCTAAATATGATTCTATCTAAAGTACAAATTGCTAGTACAGTGGAGGGGAAGGCATGTTACACCTTATTGTAAAATTTTGTGTTATAAGGAATGTGTTTAGGAGGGTATGGTGCTATTAGAATAAAAAAACATTTAAATATTATTATTTATAGTTAGGTTATATGATAGTACTTTGCAGAATTACAACTATAATTACTCGAAAAATGTAAAAGTGAAGAGGAGAGAATGCAAAGCTCAGGTACAAAGCATTTAAGATAAGCAACTATATGCTATCCCAACAGGAATGAGCCCTTATTCCAGGACATAACATATTTTATTCAACCTAATTTTAGTATAGCTCTATAGTTTCTAGAAAGGGGAGAACATAATTGAAGGAGAGACTACTGCTTGAGCTGCTAATTAAGCTCAGACTGATTAATACCAAGAGGAGGGGCAGATTTCACATCTAGTCTGTAGGCTGCTGTCTGGTGACTGGAAACTACATTCTGTAGTTGTATTGAAGAGATTCAGAAATGCTCTTGTAGGTATGTGCTTTTTTTAACCAAGTCTGGCAATATAGCTAATTGCAAAGGGAGCCTCTCTATAAATGACTACACTACAATACACTGTAATTTGGTAAGTGTGCACACCCAGCTATACCCAGTAAAACCTGTTCTTTTTTTTTTTTTTAACCCACTCAATCTAAGATTATAAAACAGTCCAAAGTACTCCTCTTAATTATATACAGGTGGTGAAGTGTGATAAAATCTGTATGTGTAGTCCCTTATGGGATGAGTCCCTCAAAGAAAGTGGATATAGGCTATTTTCTGACTTGAGCCTTGGTGATGTAAGGGACTTGCTCCATGAACTAGGTACCTACCTGTAAGCCACCAGTTTCTTGGAAGACTCATCACCTCTCTAAATACCAATTTAGAGCTTTTCTATCTGTAATTATGGTCTTAGAAGAACTGAGATGGATATAGATGTAGATGTATATTTGTCCCTTAGATTATTAAGCCAGAGTAGATTTATGACACCATCACTAGAAATAAGTGTAGAGCATGGCTGGGTTATGGGACTAACTTCTTCCATTCATAAAAAAAAAAAGGGGGGGGGGAGAAAATCAGATGCACTTTCAGAAGAAGCAGAAGTCACGTGCTGTTGAAAAATAAAAACATTTACTCCTCAAGCTTCTTTAGCTAAACTTGTCACTCCTTAACTCGTATATTGAAATTATGGTAGTCAGTAGAATACCTTCCAAATTCTTCCTGTTGGAAAAAGGCTGCTTAAGGTAAAAGCATGAAGCAGCACTTCAGCATTTCAAACTTATACTGTGATCTGATGAGACTGCAACTTTAATGTTGCATATGAGAAGAATTTTTTTCTCCATGCCCTCTACCCAGCACCCCCCCACACCCAATGCCCCCTGTTCCTAGCACATTCTACCTTTCATTTTTCTTATGCAGCATTTTGGTGCTACAAAGCATTAAGCTATATCAGGTTAACTTCCCCCATCCCTTGCCAAGGGAGTGCTTAAGCATGGTTTGTTGCTCCCTGCTAAACATGGTACTGATGCAAATCAGGAAGATGGGAGTATGGGGTGGGAGAAGCAAGGATGGGGAAAAGTAGGAGTCACTTGGTGTTGCTGCCAAAGCCCTGCTGTATTATGCAACCACACCTTTCAGGTAAAACCCTATCTACTGCTGCTTACCTCATCTGTTTGAAAAAAAATTCAATTAAAACTGTACATACACTTATTGTGGCCAAGTGGCAGCTTGTAAACCAGACCCAGTTATCTGTTTTAGCTAAAGCCTTCCTGTAGGGAATAACTATTTATTCCAGTTAAGTAATTTGAACACTTTGGTATTACACTTGTGCCTTGGTGTAATTCCAGCAGCACAGATAAATAACTTGGTAGCTGTACAGTTGTTTGCTCTCAGGATTTCTCCAGACTACAGACAAACTAGCTAAATCCAGGATGGAAAGGACTTCTGAAGGTCACTTAGTCCAGCCCTGCCATGCCTATAACTGGGTCAGCACTGAATTCAGACTAGGTTGCTCAGGCATTTGTCAAGCTGAGTTTTAAAAATGTCCAAATCCTAATGACCTCATTGCTTCCTGAGGTACTAATGTAAACGGAGCTGCTTCTTAACCAGTTGCTGGCTGTATTTGGATCGTTGGGCAGAAAGACATTGTAGTGAGTCCATTAAATAGTCTGAACGAGAGAAGTGATTGTATAGCTCTGTGTCATCTCTCGCATTTGTGTGTTGAGGGAGAGCAGCAGTCCATCTGTCCAAAAAGTATTAGTATATGTATTATTCCCAGAATAATCAAGAGCTTGTGAGCAGTGGATTGTGTCATGCATTGTCATTTCAAGTGGGAAGCAGAAAATTCCACTACAACCAAGAAATAGAAGAAAAACATGTTTGGTATAAAACACCAGTTATGAGATCCTTGCAACTTGGTAGGAGTTGAGATTTTGGTAATTTTTTTCACTTGTAAACTTAAACCTTAAGTTCTGAGTGGTAACACACTAACCCAATAGGAAGCATGTCTTCTAAGGAAATTCCCTGATCTTCTCCTGAACAGGAGATAGTAGAATGAGTGGAAACTTGTATCTCAAGCATTATATTTTTGTGATGTTGTTTGCAGAGCATGTTCAGCTAGAAATAACTTTTTTATTTATTTCAAAATGGTTGCTGACCACTGTTGACCAGTATTGGTGCATCTTGGCTGGAACTTGGGAGTTTTTTCTGAATTAGAAATTGATTCTCTAAAAGCTGAGCCCAATTTGATTCAGTGTACCGAAGTGATCTGTGAAATGGTGAAGCCCCATTTCTGCAGCAAATCTAGAAACCAGGTCACAGTTGCAAGCTAGATGCCTCAAAATGATTTCTGTAACTATTAGTCTGCATTTCTCCATAAGAAGGAATGACTGGCAAGCACATACTCATTCTCAAACAAAAATCTTAATTCTCTACAGCTAATTTTTCTGTGGTGGTGCGTGCAGATTTCTGTAGTACTGGATGGCAGGCAGTATGCCTTTTACTATGTTAGTTTTCTATCAGTGAAAATATTTATTAGAATTCAAGACACAGAATAAGGTGTTAGAGTTACCTGTTTTTTACTGGAAAGCGTGCATAATTTTGGAGCCCTGATTCAGGACTTTGAACCAGTCCTGAAATGAAAGCAACTATTGTTTTTGTTCCCAGCTAATGCATACGGCCTTCTAACTGGATGTACATCCAACTACTGTGGAGGAGTAATAGCCTGTTAATAGTTGAGGTATTACAGTTTGGGAAGAGTCATGTCTTTCTCTCACTTGAAGGGAGGGGTGAAAAGGGACTGGCAAAGCCAAGGAGCTTTGATGGTCCCATGGAACATGACTCCAAGTTCTACAGTTAGCCTGCCCCAGCAACCGCATGTTACCACCCATGCAGTTGGACGGAAGCACTGTGACAGTTTGAGCCACAGGAAATTGTTTGATTTGTGTTTGAACAGCATAAAATAGGGATATAAAATACCTACTGTAGATCTAAAAATGTAAATGCCCACCACTGCCTTTTTTTTTTTTTTTCTCTTATTGCTGACTACAAGCTACTTGTAAGTATGTAAGAAAGGAGATTTACGGGAACGTAAGATTTCTGATATGCTAATACTTCACCTACACTTCTGCCTTAAAATTACACCATTGCTTTAAATGGTTCCCACTGGATGAAACTTCACGTTGTTGTTGATACCTTAAGTATGAAAGCTCTGTCATGTCCTGTGTAACGGAAACTCTTTGGAGATATGAAAGCATCAAAAATATTATTCCTCTACTTACTGTTAAAGACTTTCAGAAATTAATGGAAGCTATGTAAATCATCTTTGTGACCAAAATGTCTTTCACTGTCTGACAGATATATCTGACATTCTGGGTATCATTTTGTCTCTGATTTAAGTCACTGATATCCAATTAGCAGAGTTATGGCCCTGTGCTTTACTTAACTTTTCCATGAGTCTAATCCAGTGGTATTCCTTCTTTCTTTTGCTAGTATTTTCATAGAATTTAACTAGAATAATGAAAGCTTCAGTAGAGAAAAGCTCGACAGTCTGAATTCTGTGTTTCCTTGAAAAAGATTTTGGGCAAGTGAGACCTTTTCCGTATGAGAAGTTGAACATACTGAAGGACTTTTCTGGTGTTCTGCAACTAACTGAAGCACTGAAAAAATATTTCTTATAGCATATGGAGAATTATGTTTTAAGTTGCATTCAACCTTAGCAGGTTTAGTGATACTTTGAAATACTGATTTGCTTGTTAGTTCATAATTGCTGAATTCCTTCGGTTGAATTTTGGCTTGATCTTACACTTAAATGTGTAATTCAGAAGCTTCCAAAGTGAAAACCAGAGCAGGCCATGACATATTAATACTGTGTTCATTATTGAGTGTTGTTGCTGTTTGTTGCACAAAGAAAGGCTTTTCAGATGGAAAATTGAAACCAAATGTCTTCAGTAGGTTTTCATACAGCTGGAAACATATATAAACTTGGTAATTCAGGACTTTTTGGTATAGCCCTTCACAATACTAGTGAAGCAGAACCAAAACAATTTAGTTCCAGTAAGCATTCCACAGTCCTTGAGTCTGTTCTGACACTGAACCAGGAGCTAAACCAAACATGGTTACTGCAAATCACTTGTCAGCTTGTATCATTCCTGCTGTCTACCATGTGACTCTTTAAAGTTGGATTGCCAAGAAGAAACAAAATATTTTTAAAAGGCAAACATAACTTTCAGTTCTCTGGCCTTGAAGCAGTCAGGACTTTTCTCAAAATGCTGGAGTGGAGAGTTATTTGTAAGGATATCCATATACTTTCTCATGAACAAATTGAAATGCACCAGGGTCCACAAATAAGGTTTAAAATATAGTTTCAACCAGTCTTTTTATGCCTTTTTTTATTATTATTTTTTTGCAGAAAAGCCAGCTCTTTATGGATCCTAAAAGGAGCTTCCTCATACACTAGCTTGTACAAGATCATTATTTGTCCTTATGAGTCTAGATTACTTGGTTCCCTTTTCCCTTTCTTTAATGCATATGTAGGGCTTCATTACAGTAATTAAAGCTTGTGTTAAAAGTGAACTAAAAACTCCTATATTCCCCTTCAGAGGTGTAGGAGGGAGGAAACCAATACATGGGTCTCCATGGAGCATAATGTCTGTACTCTATAGTATGACGTAAAGATTGTCTATAATCCCTCTTTGGTCATCTTCACGCAGGGAGCAAAACTGCATAGTGACTGTGTATTTGTATTGGGTTTGTGTGGCAAGGTTTTGGTAGTGGGGGGGTGTTACAGGGGCGGCTTCTGTGAGAAGCTGCTGGAAGCTTCCCCCATGTCTGACAGAGCCAATGCCAGCTGGCTCTAAGATGGACCCGCCACCAGCCAAGGCCGAGCCAATCAGTGATAGTGGTAATGCCTCTGTGATAACATTTTTAAGAAGGAAAAAAAAAAAAGTTGTGGGACAGAGAGAAATGTCAGCTGGAGAGTGAGAACATGTAAGAGAAACAGCCCTGCAGACCCCCAGGTCAGTGAAGAAGGAGGGGGAGGAGGTGTTCCAGGCGCCGGAGCAGAGATTCCCCTGCAGCCCGTAGTGATGAAGACCATGGTGAGGCAGGTTGTCCTCCTGCAGTCCATGGAGGTCCACGGTGGAGCAGATCTCCACTGGCAGCCCATGGAGGACCCCATGCTGGAGCAGGTGGGTGTCCGAAGGAGGCTGTGACCCCGTGGGAAGCCTGCGCTGGAGCAGGTTTTCTGGCAGGACTTGTGACCCCGTGGGGGACCCACGCTGGAGCAGTCTGTGCCTGAAGGACTGCAGCCCGTGGAAGGGACCCACGTTGGAGCAGTTCGTGGAGGACTCTCTCCTGTGGGAGGGACCCCACGCTGGAGCAAGGGAAGAGTGTGATGAGTCATGCCCCTGAGGAGGAAGGAGCAGCAGAAATAATGTGTGTTGAACTGACCCCAACCCCCATTCTCCATCCCCCTGTGCCGCTGGGGAGGTAGGTAGAGAAGCTGGGAGTGAAGTTGTGCCCGGGAAGAAGGGAGGGGTGGAGAGAAGGTGTTGTGAGATCTGATTTTATTTCTCGTTACCCCACTCCGTTTTGATTTGTAATAAATTGAGCTAATTTTCCCCAAGCTGAGTCTGTTTTGCCTGTGACGGTGATTGGTGAATGATGTCTCTTGTCCTTATCTTGACCCACAAGCCCTTTGTTACATTATTTTCTCTCCCCTGTCCAGCTGAGGAGGGGGGGAGTGATAGAACAGCTTTGGTGGGCACCTGGCATCCAGCCAGGTTCAACCCATCACAGTATCTCATAACCAGTTCTCTTTTAATTTGCACTATAAAGTGGGGGAAGACTTATGCAATGTATTTGAAAGGTCTTTTGTCAAGCTGATCCATTTGTGAGAGTTCAGAAAGCAGTGTAAGTTATGAGGGCTTAGGAGCCTTGCAGGTCATCCCTTCTCCGACTGCTTGAGTTGGACTTCCCTGGTAATGTTTCCACTCTACTTTGCCCTCACTTCCTGGCCATCTTCAACAGGAATGGTTTGCTGGCAGCTGCCTGGAGCAATATATATCCTAGTGCCAATTATTCACCTTTAAGCCTCTGCCATGGCTGTTGGTCATTCAGGTACAGAATAGTCAATTCACAATTTGAAGCCAGAAAGGAGCTATAAAATTATGTAATCTGAATTCATGCTGAGTCAATCTGCTTTTAGCTTTGGCTACATACACTAGTAGAAAAACTTGCTATGACTTTGATGCCCATTTTCTTTTTTTATTTTTCATTAACAAGGAGCTCTCACCATGGGATAGATACTGCTCATGTTTTACAAGCCTCACATAGGGTTCAGCATAAAAACACCCATTTGGAATAAACTATTTCCTATTTAGTTTTATAAGTCAAATTGACCATGAGACGTGAGTAAAAGCAGAAGGGTTTTTTTCATCAGGCAATATGGGAACTATTATAATGAATGATTTCAAAGCAAGTCAATTGATTTATCTCTAGTTTGGTATCATTGGGCGTGGTCCTCTGAGTTTTTGGGGGTTAGGGGCAGAAGGGTGGGGTTAGAAACATTTGAAGATGAATTTAAACAATCTTTATTCCAAAGTCTATAGTATTTCCAGTATTCTGAATTCCGGCTTCCAAAAGGGAGCATTTCATCCTGTCAGCTTTGTTTCTGGTGCCATCAGTGACCATACTTAAGGAATTAAAGTTTTCACATATATTCTCAGACTTTTTACAGGTGATTTGTGACTAGCCCCATCAGGGTTTTAATGTATTATACCTGTAGCAAGAAGCATGATCATACTTGCAGAGACTGATACTAAGAGTCAACATATCAATGCTTTCAGAAATATGGATTCATCTATAAGAATATATCCTCCTTTAGGAGTGAGGTGTGTACCATTTCCCTGCAGGGGAATTTCTTGGTACCTAGTCACTTACTTGCAAGGACTTGCTGGTGTGTCTTCAAATAACTCTTCACCTGTACTGGTTAATTCTGAATTCTCTCAGGGTAGAGGTAAGGGAGGAGAGAAACAGGAATTCTTGTTTATAGATAACCTGGGTATAAAAGCTGCAAACTATCAAAAAATTCTCAGTGTGTAACATGAAGGGGTGTGTGGTATGAAGAGCTGGACAATAATGAAAAGCATAATTGGATGTGGTTGGTGGTTTTCTTTTGTCTCAGCTTTCCTTACAGTATGTTGATTTGAGTTCTTGTGCTCACTACTCCTAAATGGACAGAACTTCCCAACAGCTGTGTTAAAGGTAGTGGTTGGGATTTGTTTGCTTAAGTCAGGATGCAAACAGCTTACAATAGTCTCCTGACAAAGCTGGAGTGGGCAAGCTTTGCCACTGCTGCTCAGCTTACCTGGGAAGCTGGTGTAAAACTACCTGCACTCCAGCGACTGGCTCTGCCAGGGTTGTAGGAGACCACAGCATGACTGTGTGGACATGGTCTCTCATGGGGCTGCTCTAGTTCAGTCTACAAAAAGAAAAACCTAAAACTGAGTAAATCTAGCAGGCAACTTGATGGCAGACAGTACTGGAGGTGGGAAGGCAGGCTTCAGTTTGGACCGGAGGCCAGGGAAGAGAAAGGCTGTTTGTAGGTGCTGGAGAGATCACATGCAAGGAGTTGAGCCTTGAGGGAATATGGGGAAGGGAGGAGTCTCTCTGGTAGTGGAAGGGTTTAGCTGGGAGGAAGTCTGCCGTATGTCAAAACTGGGCCGAATGGGAAGGGGAAAAAGTGAAATTTAACAGTAGACGTACATGATTGTTGTTCTCTCCCTTTCTCTCCCCCTAACTGAAAATACCCCAATTGCTCTTCTGACAGTGAGAGCATTTGAGAGAATCAAAAGAGTTGGTTTGGTTGTTGTTAACTGCTAATATAATGTTCTTTAGCACTGATGATCAGTTTTCCAGTGTTACTCTGAGAATACTGAGCTGCAAGAAGAACAACACCTGAATGCCTACCTGCATGGCTGCTGGCAGCCTGGTTATGTTTTTGGCACTAGCTGGCTGCTGGTTTCTTGATACCTGTGCCAAAGAGGAGCACTTCCGTAAGGACTGTAGGTGAATAGGAACAACACTGTGGAAGTCTGCATCAGATGGGAAATGAGTCTTGCCTTAATATGTAAACTGTTCTCTGATCTGCTGTTATCCCCTAAACAAACAAATCTACCTCTTGTAAATATTCCAAGACCCAGCAGTAACATAACAATCACTGTCTTTGTCCATGTTTAAGTTTAGCAGTTGAGGCATTACTAGCAACATAACAGAAGTGTGTCCTGCCTCTTCTTTGGTGATTTTGGTAGTAATTTGAGACTTTTAAAGGGAGAGATAACTAGAAAGAGATTATCTGTACATCTTGGGTAGAATTATGAAAAGTGCTGTAACTACTCTTTATTCCTCAAAGGAACACTGATGTATGTGTAGCATAATAAACAGTAACTAATATTGCTGAATGGCTAATCAGGCAACCTGGGGAGCTTGCAGCCATCAGAAATCTGTTAGCATTGCTACTGCTTTACAATGCTCAAAATGGTAACCATAAATGCTCTTAAAACTATGTTAAGATTGGTCTGCTGGAAACAACACCAAAGTCCAGTTTGTCTTTCCATGATTTACTTGCTCCTTTCAACAGATGGCAAAACCCAGCATATTTTCTTGAAGGTTTACTCCCCTTGCTTTATAAAGACTTTGTACTATAGGCTTAGATCAGGCTTTTTCATCATGCTTAAAATTATCTTTTTTTAAAAGCTAAGAAGTTTAAGCACTTCTAAAATAGAGCCCTCTGGATTTTTAAACTTGCAGGAAAAATCAGAAAAGTATAAGACAAAAATCCAAAATTCAACATACTCAAGAGATAAGGCAACAAAAGGCCAAAACAGCTATTACTGTTAGCTTTAGGGTTAAACAAAAACAACAACAAAAAGCATCCTTCCAAAAGACTCCTTTTGACTTAGTCTGCTCGAAGTTTCTGTTTGGGGAAAGGCTTCCCACCATTCATTTCCAGGTGTTGTATAGCTCCATGAAAGCCAGTTGCTCTGTGCCCAGTTGTAGATGTGAAATGTGTTGATATGGTTTGAAACAGTGGATGTTGAATATCAGAACTGGTGCATACATACTCAACTTTACAGTCTGCCTAGTATCAACAAAGTCCCAAGTTCACCACTGCTAGCATACATGTATTCTCTCAATTTCGATTTTTTAGGCTCCTGGTGTTATTTAAAGGAAGCCTTAATTTATACTGGACAATAACCACCTATGAGAGATTCATATGAGAGGATGATTATTTGAGTAAGGATAAGAGATCTGACTTCAGAGGTTCTTGAAAAATGAGTTCTGTTCTTTGCTTGTTTCTGTTCCAATACAAGAGATACTTTAACATGCTTGAAATAATGCAGTTGTTGCATAGAGACTTTTTTCTAAGGAATTGCCAACTTGTTACTTCACGGTAGAGGAATGTGATATTTCTAGTATTCTACTTCAGTGACTAGATTAAATAACTGATGAAAGCCTGTTGCTTTGATGCTATTGCTTGTTGTCTTTATAATAATGGTTCACTAAATATCCTGGGTTTGTGCTTGTTTCCAGTACTTTTGTTTATATACCATATCTTCCTGTTTCTGCCTTTAAAACCTTTGTGTTTAATTCTGTGTGACTCCTTTCTTAAGGAATGATACTTACAAAAATATTTCGCAAAACCATTGTTGTTACTTGAAGTAACACCTAGAGTAGTTGTTTAATGATCTTGTGTAATAACTTAAAAGAAATCCTCCCTCGAGCTGGGCTTTTGAAAAATGTATTTGAGTGCTTGAGTAATTATTTTAATAGAAGCTTTGTAGGAAGGCGCTGAGGAGTAGAAGAACTAAGAGGAGGTCAAAGGTCATCTGTTTGACATGCTTCTGGAACTGGACATCCTAGAGATTGCTGTGCTGGCGAATGGGTTTGAGCTCACAGCTGGTTTAGTGCACTGCCGCGTTTCAGCATGTGCAGGGAAGCCGGGCTGGCTGCAGATCATATGTAGGGAACATGCTGTACAAGAAGAGACCGAGCGTTTTCACATGCTTGCCTTGATCCCTCTTGAGTGAAAATCACTGTGAAGAAAACAGGGTTTTTCTCCCGTACTTTTTGAACTGGATGAACAAATCCAGCACAATAGCAATCAAGCGTGCTACCCTCATCTTTATACAATAAAATGCAGCTGATAAGCTGCCTCTAGATGCCTTTTGAAATGTAAAGCTTTAACTTGCTAAGTCATACAAACTTAACATGCAGAGTTTGTACAGCAGCCCTTTTTTGTTTGGTTGGGTTTTTTTTTGGGGGAGGGGAGGTGGTGTTTGGTTTTTGCACCTTGTTTTGCTGAGAGGCTATTTAGAAAAGGAATTTCTGACATGTCTGGATTAATTACTTTTCTGGTATGCTGATCCATTAATGAAACAATGTGGAAAGTTTTATAAAGCTGTCTTGCATGAAGTTCAGATATCACAGACTTTTTTTTTTTTGTCAAACACATATTGTTTCAGATATGTTGTCTGGAGTGCTTTGTTTCAGAGGTGTTTTCAGTAAATGTGTGCTTGTGGTTTGTGGCGTTCTCATAGCATGAGAGAAGTTGTATGCTCTTCAGTGAGTTGGATATATTCAAGTGTCCATTGCAGTAACTTACAAAAAATTTTAAAATATGGCTGATAATTTTGTCTCAGACATTTAATACCAGGCTACAGTAAAGCCATATACAGAATCGCAGTTCTGCATAGTAACGACAAACAAGAGGTCTGACATAAAGCATGATTAATGACTCATTGACGCTTGTGTGTTATATTCAATGACCAGTATTATAGAATATCCTAATTCATGTTTAGTATATGTTGTCTTTAGGTTTTCTCTTTTGTTACTGAGTTGATCTGAACTGAAGGAAATAGCTTGGACATACTTTCCTTTACTAGTGCTGTTCCATTTTTTGCGTACTTGATACAGGACTTTTTGAGATGAGTTATCTAATCCTGTCACACCACCTACTGTTGAAAAGCAGACATTGGGCGTGTTTTTCTGGCCTAAATTTTAATGTAATCCCCTTAATGTCGTGCTTTCTTGGCCTTAGTGCAAAGTGATGGTTTCTTGGCCGTTGGTATTTGAGTGGAGATCCTGCAGCAAAACTGATGTTGAATAAAGTGGAATTAGTAGCTAATTTTGTCATATTTCAACAGTCCTTTACACAGCTTATGCAAAATTGAAATGTGGTTTATAGTGATGAGAATAAAGGGATGGGTATTCCCTTTAAATAGAAACTTGATTGTTCTAAGTCAAATCTGAAACACTGTAGTCATCTCCAAGTAAGATAAACTATGTCTGTCAGACTTGAAATGGCAATGACATCAGAAGTTAAGATAATTTATAAGATTTCTTTTGTTATAATAAATAATAAAATATTTAAAAAAATATAAGTCTACCTTCCATATCTCTCTCTTTGTACAAAAATGAAAAAACCTCTTTTCCATATTTATTCAGAGGATTGTATAAAGATCCTGATGTCAAAGCTGACAGGAGTCAACTTGGCGCTGGCAAGACAAATCTGTGTGTACATAACTTCCTTTGGGCTACTGTAGTTTTAATATGGGTGTGCACTTTTCAGAAATAAATGAAAAGCATAATTTAACTAAACCTGAATTTTCTTGCAGAAAGTGTAGTTGCTTTGTTAGTAGTACAAGACTAAGCTCCCATCTGAAGGTGGCACACCTGTCTCCTATATAGATACACTTCCTATTTGGTTACCTTAGCTATTGGGCATTTGTATTCAAGAAGCTCAAATGAAAACAGCAGTTAATGCAAAAATGTGTCTGTACCAGTAGGCCATGAAGAACTTCGTTCCGGGGAGTGCTGTTTAACTAGTTCTGCAAAACTAGTTGGTTGTCAGTGTATTATGTGAGTACAACACAATTTGATACTCTTGTGCTGTGTTTGTCCTTGTAAAAGATACTACCTTTTAAAGTCCTCTGTCAAAGGTGTGGGGGGGAAATCTCTGGTTCAGGGGTGGGAACAAACAAAAGAATCTGTATTGGATTGTCTTTGAGCTGGAGGTTATATTTTTATGGGATCGCCAGTATAGCTGACTGTAATACACAGAGGTAGGAAAATGCAAGAAAGACTTCTTGCAAATGTCTGCCTTGAAGGTTAGTCTGTTAGGTCTTAATTTGTTCCTGAGGTCAATATACAAAATGGGGTTCTTTAAATCCATGGAACTGTTTTTCTGCATTTACACCATTTTTTACCGTGTCAGTATGAGGTAGACTAAGCCTTTTTATATGTATTTTTTATGTGTAAATCTTTTTACTTGTAGGCATGTACTTAAAAGCAGTAATTGTTTAAGCTTCTTTCCAATTCCTTTTGTTCTTTTCTCTCCCTCCCCCTTCCCCCCAATTGATGGGTATAGGATCTTTGCCAAGAGAGAAGCATGCCTCTCCAAAAAATTCTCCAGCCTCCCGGGCTAGCTCTGGTAAACCGCTCGCCAAATCCCAAGTGCCTGTCAAAAGATCAGTGCTTGAGAGAACACCTAGCATCTCATCAGTCAGCAGCACTCAAAGTGACCGGAGTCTTTTCAGCAGTAATTGTAAGTATCCGTCAGGGTTACGGGTTTTAACTGATAGCCAGCATCAGCTGTTTGTTGAAAGAAAAAATCCCTGTGAAGGCAGTCCTGTCTGACAAAGGCCTGTGTTAACTCTCATTGTACTACTTATAATTAGTTCTGGGTCTTTTTTTGCCTCTCAGCTTACAGCTTTCCTTCCTGAGATACGCCACCTGAAGGAACTTTGAGCCTTGGATTTTTGTTTGATGAGTAGAGGTTTCAGTACAGCTCCTCTTCCATTCTGAAACACTACAAAACCAGTGGGTTGTCTTGAGCAAAAGTTTCATTGTGTTTACATACAGTGCAATAAGAAATAAGTCTGAATGGTGTGAATGGATTACCTGTCATAATATTTGGAACAGCTTGTTGGAGCGTTTTCATACTAAATGCTCTTTTTGAACTAGATTATATCTGCCTTCAGCATTTTAAGACAAAATGTGTAGATGAGATCAAAAGCAGGTAAGTGAAACTGCTTTTAGAAAGTAAAACTTTGCACAGGTAGACTTCTATAATTTCTAAGGTAACTGTAAGCATTGCTGTGTGACCTGGATGAAATCTACCTTGATTAAAACTAGGAAGAAAAATAACAGAACTCACTTTGATTTGAAGCTCAAGCCCTACAAAGGGTCTGTACCAGCAGTTGTAGGAGTTCTAGGGGCAAAAATATGAAGGAAATAATACACAACTGACTGTTAGACATATTAGTATTCCCAGCTATACATATTCAAATGAGTACATTCAAATATTCTGTTACTATTGCATCATCTGTTATATCTTGGAGACTGGGCAAAGGCCTTTGCTTTGTGTCATATGCCATTTAAATCTGTCTTCAATGGACTGAAAAAAGAGAACTGTGATTTAACATATGTTTATAGTTTATGTATGCACATATGCATATGTACATACATAACTAAAATTTCTCTTGTTCTTTTTTTTTTCCCCTGTAGTGCCTTCATTAAAAAAACTAAGACCTAACATATTCCTCAAAGGAGTAAGAGTATGTGTAATAAAATATGCAGTGCATGTTTCTGTGTAATCAGGTCGGTTTGGTTGCTGTGACAGCCATGTTGACTTTTGCTATTCAGGTTTAGGACTGTATCTGGATTTCTAAGCAGCTTTGTCCTCTTTTCATTTTATACCCTCATGTAACAAAGGAAAGGGTCATCGCTTCATAACAAAGGAGTGTATTCAGATTAAGTATCTAAACAGACGACTCCTTATTTAGCCTGATTTGCTCGTTGGTTTAATCTGTTTTGTCCACTGCCTTCAAGCTTACAATTTTTTCCACTTCGATTCACGAAGAGCAAGCAAGAGCAATATGAGAAGTTGAATATGGCTGCAGTCTTTTTGGCTTTAAGGTTGCTTTGATCTTTTTTAAATGACTATACCAGGAGGACTCCGCAGTTGCACAGAAACTAATTTTTCTCCTATTATTTTCATCAATTCTACACTAACACCACCAGCTGACTCGGGAAGCCACTATGATATTACCTTACTGACATTGCTGGTAGTGGGATCTTACAGCTTTTGTATTATTCCTTTGTTAGCCACGTTTACTGGGAAAAGAAGTAGGTTGTTATTCCTTTTTATTTCCTTTTTAAAGTCTGGTTTTTGTTTTGTGGAGGTTGGTAAATGTATGCAATGTTTTGACTTGCGGATTTTCTGTGAGATTTTTTTTTAGTTAATTTCTTATACTTGAGAATGATTTATGTCTGATGGTCAGGTTTTGTGAGTATAATGAATTTAGGTTACATATAATTCATATGTTAGTAAAGTGAAGTTTTTATGACTTTAATTCAAATTGGAAAGAACTAATGAGTTTACTTTGCAGTCTAATGTTAAGTATAGTGCTGCTCTTGTTTTTTGCTCTTTCATTTAGGCTACTATACAATAATGTCAGGGGAAAAAAAAAGTATTTGTAAACCTAAAATGTTTTTATTAGATTGGTGGGATACACAAAGACCAAGATGAGAGACTTATGCTGTGAATGTCATGAAATTTATGACTATCTATTGTGGTCCTGTCAACAGTATTAAATTGACAAAGTCGCTTGGCTTATTTTGCTTAAGGAGTTTGCCTTGTTTTAGCAAAGAAAAAAATCTTAAAAGGGAGCATTTCTCCTGCTGTGTCAGCTCAGCCCTTTGTTAGGGGCTGTCCTTGGACTGGTAATTTCCTGTGGCAACATTAGGATTTTTTTTGTCTAATGAGCACTTGAGTTTTATGATTCTTTTATCTAAAAAGACTTACTATTTTATAAGTTTGGAAATCATGAAGTTTGAAATGCTGTTATTAATAAAAGCATATTTTGCATGCAAGCTGTCAGTCTGAGCATTGAAAAACTGTATTTGTAACAGTAAAGAAATCTTTTTAATTTCAGCGCTGAGCTGAAAATACTGTCATTTTGAACATACTGAAATGTTTAAACTCTGAGGTTAAGAACAAGAATCCAACTTTGAATTGCATTAGAATAATTGCATATAAAGGAAATAGTGTTTCAGAAGTTAAAAAGCTGATCCTAGCAATTGACCTGCGGCTGCATTTCTGTACAGTCAATACTTCACTTAAATTCTTTTAATGAGTTGCAGTTTTAAGCCTTTTGGATCTTAGCTGGGGCGAGATCCCTTCATACCTGTCTGTCTTTGATCGAGATTGCAGTAACTACCCCTGTGAATAACCATCTTTGAATCATATAGTGACCAAACTTTGAAAATTTGCCTTTTTTTTTTTTTTCTGCATGCAGCCTGGTTAGCTGACTCCAGAGCTTCTAATAGGACAAACCAGTGCCCTAACTAGTCCTGCAGCAGAAGTGTGCTTGCATACCCTAAGTGTTAACTTCCATGGCATGCTTCTGATTCAGAAGAAGGTAGCACAGCAGCTTGTAGGCAGTTGTTAGCTGCTTTGCTTAGAACTCTGAGCAAAAATCTATAGTTTAGTGATTTACAGAAAAAGTTAAGGACTGCTTCAGTCCTCATGCTTTACTGAAACAAATTGGTTTGAAAAATCTGTCTTTAGTCAGGGTCAGATTACTGCAAAATAACTGTTGGTGTGTTATACTAATTGTTCCTCATGTACAGACTTTTTGCAAATATTTAGCTTTTGTGCCTTTAGGGAGGCTCCAACTTTATTTAAAACAAAGAGGAAGACTACAGTTGCATACGTTTCTAAAAGGGAAAGCAGTTCTGTCCTTTCTGTGGTTGAAAATATATTGATTAGTGGTCAAAAAGTATCTTTTTGAAGTAGTTAACTTACATGGTTTATGCTGGTGCATTTAAAGACACTAAAATAATCTTAAGGCTGTATGTTCCATCTTTCAATGAACAATATTAGCTATGTAGTTCACCTTACCTTTAAAAAAGTCTGCCTCATTAAAACACTTATCTGTGGCAAATCTGGTATTACGACTCCCACCTCTCCATCCCCTATTTTTTTCCCTTTAAATCACTAGAGAGAAAAAGCAACAGTGTAACAAACTATTCAGCCTCCCTTAGTTTTTCCTTCCTCTGATAAATGCAATGTCAATTTCTTACTCCTCAATGTGTCGATATATATAATATTTTAGTACCTGAACCAAAGTGTACTCAGTCTATACCTCCTTTAGAAGTATTTTCATATTTTTTCTGGAAAAATAAAACTATGCTTTCCCCAAGTTTTGGTTTTCTTTTTTTCAAGGAAAAATTTTCATTGTGACAGTAAGTCCAAACCTATCTCAAGTTCCTTTGAAATGGAAGAAAACATCTTCTGTAGCAACTGCCCTGTTAGTTGGAAGCCTGATTTTGACATGAGGTAGCAATTGCTTATTGTCCTGCCTTTCCCAGTTTGGGTCTGTCTGCCTCTTTTTGCAGGGAGTATTTTGCTCTATGAGATCAGCTCTCTTGGAGTGGGGAGTCTTCGAGGTCTGCTGTCACTGAGGAGGTTGCTGTTACGAACAGAGACTACAGGAACCTTTCTTAAAACTTGTTTGGTAGCTGGTGAACGCAGTTGGGCTTCCATGTTTAGTGCCCCACAAGGAGGGCAGAAGGGGTGCAGAGTCTGCTGGTGGTGTGTGCACCATCTCATGGAAACAGTGTGCTCAGCTCTCAAACGAGAGAGAACAGGGGAAGGTCTTGCATGAGGAATTCGTCTGTTTTATTTGAGTTTTGTTATTTTAACAGTCAATTCTGTTGTCAGAACATCCTTCTAGTACTGATGATGCTTTTTCTTGGCTTAAACTTGAAATGTGTTCTGCCTCTCCTTTGAACAGCAAGATCAGGCTTCCAGTTACATATCTTGATCACTATACTTCTGTACATGTCCTGCTCTTAGGCATTGTTCAAAGCTGTATGTCTAGTTCTGAGAAGTGTTTGTAACAGTCATATACTGTTCTGTTACAGTTCATCAGTCTCTTTGTACTGAAGAAATAAGAAGTGGTCATAATATTTTTATTCTATGATTAATTCCAATCTGTGTTTCTCCTCATTTCAGCCTCGGGGAAAATAGGCATGTTTTAGAATTTAGTTTTCCACAAACTAGACACTGTGTAGAGCAAATTCTTTGTCGTTCTGTGTTGCAGCTGCAGGTGCCACAGTCATCATCAAGAATGGAGAATGCTCTTCAAAACCAGCCTGCCAGAATGGTACTTTAGGATCTGTCCCTTTGAAAGCTGTACCAAGACCTAGATTTCACTCGTTGAAGTCAACTCCAAAAGGTATATGAGTCTGTTTGTAGATAGAGTGGACCTATAGTTATTACTGTTACAGTACCTTAACTTTTGCAGGTGGCTGCATCCTGAGCAGTTTTTATTGAACAGTGGTCTTGGAAAATAATGCAAGGAAGTAAAATTACATCAGTGGTGCCTCAAGTTTTGTAAGGTTTCATAGGAAGTCTAAAATGTCCTTTGTATGTCATAATTGACTGGGGTTTTTCAGGAAAATGAGGAGGACGTCTGCACTGTGATATGGCTAAGGTTTGCATGGCACAGGGACTAAACTCACTTTGCTCCATGCCATGTGTCATCATATGGGGTTTACGCTGTTTTAGTAAGAGTTCTTTTCTGTCATAAAGCTCAGCAGCCACAGAATCTGTGCCTGGTGATCTGTGGAGTAGACCTACCCTGAATTTATGGTGAGTGTATGGTTGTCCTCATCCTCATGCACACTTTGCATTATCTTCACCCCTTTCAGGACAGTAAGGACCTTGGGGGATGGGGATTTATTTTGAATAAGGTATTATTAGATGAAGTATCTTTTCATGAGTGACTGACATTGTCCCATCTTTTCAAGGGAAGAGTCCCCAGGAACAGCTCAGCTGTTCATGCTGCTTTTTCTTGATATTCTTACTGGCTGAAGTGGAAGCAGAGGTTTGCTCTAATTGTTAACAGAGATAAGACAGTTATGGTTCATCATCTGGGCTAAAGGAAACGTTAATTTAAATGTACTCTCTGGCTTTGCATGAAACACTGTTCTGGTTCCTATTCCTGTTCGAGCCAGGAACCCTCGATCAGCCAACAGTGCTTCTCCACTCCAGCCACAAACAGCAGTTGACAACTCATTCTCTGGCCAAAATTAAAGACATAATGAGAGCAGATAAATAAGCTTGCTGTCTCTCTCTCCTAAATGCTAGTTATAATCAGCTTGCTTCTGACCATCTTTGTGGTGAACTGGTTATTGTAATTGGATAAACCTAATTAAATACTATGCTCCTGCTTTAGGCTTAAGTTTTAAGCTGGTATCTGACATAACTGAGAATAAATAGAAGAGATGCCTGCCAAATGTCATGCTATAATGACATGCTTTAAAATGGTAAACAGTGAAAAGAAACAGACTTTGCCACAAACTGTAAATTACTTGGAAACAAACACAAATTATATGGCTGTCTGACAAGCTGATGCATTGCTCAACATCTTCAGCAACCTGGGTGCTAGAAGCATGCCTACAGCACCTCCAGGAGCAGTGTGGCCAGAAGAAGCTGATATTCCCCCCTTGGCTTTATGTTACTTGGACTACTCTGTTGTGTTTTGAGGCCTTCCCAGTTCAAGAGGGTTCTTTTGAAATGGGAAGGGTCAACTGGAAACTTAGGAAGATGATTAGGGTCTCTGGCCACATGACCTGTGAGGAGAGTTTGAGGGAGTTGAGCTTGTGTAGTCAGGCAAGAAGGAGAGTAAAGGGAGATATTGTAACAGTCTGCAGTGACTTGAAAAGGACGGCTGCAAAGGTGATGGTGCTAAACTCTTCTCAGTAGTACCAGATGATGTGGCCATGGGAAATGAATGCAAATTGTGGAGTGGGAGATGCAGCATTGGCCAGCAGGGCCGTAGAGCCTCCCTTCTTGGAGGTTTGCAAGGCTCAGATAGACAAAAGCGTGCTCAATTGATCTCATCTTGGTGGTGGCCCTGCTCTGAGTGGGAGGCTGGATAGCTGGCCTCTGGAAGTCCCTTTCAGCCAGTGTTCCCGTAGCTGTGTTGTATTTGCTGAATTCAATCTTAGTGCTGAAGTGAAATAAATGT
The DNA here is from genome assembly GCA_026212715.1 of Elanus axillaris. Taxonomy (NCBI): domain Eukaryota; kingdom Metazoa; phylum Chordata; class Aves; order Accipitriformes; family Accipitridae; genus Elanus; species Elanus axillaris. Next base: position 14,186,871 of record JANZLQ010000056.1, read on the forward strand.
TTGTGAACATTTTCTTCTGCTTAGAAGCTTTAGTAAAACTTTCTTTTTATTTCTTCCAATATGAGTTCTGGTAAAGCAAAGCTAAGTTTAAATATAGCTTAAATTCTCTAGAAAGTGTCTCTCTTTGTGTTTTTTTGAGTAGATTTGTGCATCTTGTACTTTTAATATGTAATATTAGGCATGTCTTTAATTGCTGACATAGTTCTACTTTTAAACCTGATCTAAGCTTCTATTTCTAGGAGCCAAGGCCAGGTCTGTTTCACTGAACCAGTGCATACCAAAATCATCTGGGCCACTGCACTCAGCAAGGAAAGTCAGCGAGGCTAGAGGTAATCAGCTGTTGGGTAAAGTCAGTTTTTCACTTGTATTCTTGAATCCCTCTGTCGAGAGAAGCTATGCTCTGTGACTTCAGAGTAATTGTCAGTCTGCTATTTTTCCTTGTAGTTCATAGCATTAGACATTATCTCTGCAAAGTGTTCCTTATGTAATTGTTTAATCTGGGAGGAAGAAAATCAAGGCATTCATTGTCCACTGTCTGCTTGAAACTTGCATCCCATGAGGACTCAGAATACTTGATAATGTCTGTTAAATGATGTTCTGTCACCTGCTTATAAGATTGTATACTTGCAAGACGAAACCCTGACCAGATTTCCCAAGTTTGTGTTTAATTTAAGCAAGATTCTTGTGTGAGCATGCCAATCAGCTTTGGCTGTTGAGGATAGTATTTAATCCACTTCACGTTTCTTTATTACATAGTTGTTTTATCTTCAGCTTTCAATTGAAATTAGTCATTTTTACTGGAGTGAATCAAAAGAATAGGTATGAATCTTCAGACAAGCTTTATAAAACAAAATTTTCACTTTGGGAGCAAAGTTCCATTTGTATGGCTGAAGTGAGGGAAACAAGTACAGTAGCCACATAAAGCAGATTGTTTCCTATTGAAACACCTGCTATAGGATCACATACTATTTGTAAAACCTGAAGAAAGCTGATAGATGTTGTCAACAGACCTTTTATAAACTTCTGCACGTGACTTTTGCACTTATACCTAGCAGTTCAAAAGAGTGCCTTCGTTTAATTAATATCCTTCAAAATAATAAGGTTATTACGTCAGTTTTCATGTGACTTTAAAACAGTGCAGTAAGGGTAGATTAACCCTCTCTCTGCTTTAATTTATATCTGATCTGATTGGTAGCACGTTTCACAGTGCTGTTAATTTATACCTCCTTTGTACAAATAAAATAACTGGAGCATATAGGTGGAGAAAAGTTACTATGATGCTGGTATAGATGATTGGTTTTTATTAATCTGTGGTCCTGTATGAATAAGTAAAATAAAATGGTGCTACCTGGCTTCAATTAAGTATGATAATTGTAATGGAAGAAAAAAGTGGCTTATTGGGAATTCATCATGAATTTTCCAAGTAGTTTAACCTTATAATGCTAAATCTTGCTGTTGAACATGGCATCAGCCATTGCAAGAAAGAAACGGAAATTGTGAAGTTTGAGGAGCTTAAAAAAAAAAAAAGACAAGACACCCCCACTGCCCCTTACTGGCTTGAAGTGTAATTTTTTTTTTTTTTATATCTTTTCTTCTTCTGAACATTGTAGGTACTCCTGGAAGAAATGGACACCAAAGCCTATCTCGTTTGGGTTCTGGTGAGTTTTCTGAAGGCATTTTTACATTTTCTGTGGTGCAACTTAAATTAGTCTTATACATTATATTAGTATATTGGTTGTTTTCTTGGAAGAACAGTTTTGCAATGGGTAATTGCATAAACAGTCACTGATTCCAGTTTCAGCGGATATGAAGAAAAGTCTTGAGTTTTTTTCTACTTTCTGTCTTCTGGCTACCCAGCTCTTAGAATATGCAGTCTGTGCTATCTGTCTGTGTCACACTCTGTTTCCAGTGAAGCATAAGGAGGTTTTAACTGTAACCAAAAAAAAGTATGGCAATGAAACTTGGATGTAGTTTTTGCTGCTTAGCCACAGTGAGGTAAGTAATGATTAAAACTCATGTGTTGTGGCTTTAAAAAAAAATAATAGAAGAATCATGCAGAATAACAGGTTTTTCTGGAAGGTTCATGATAGATACCCTTTTTGGTGTGACCTGTCTCTGTATCACTGCAGAATGCACTTGAATAAGAAGTTGAAATTATCTAAGCATGTCGATGTGTGTGTGTCTGCTTGTATGGTAGGGGGAGGAATCGCAGCTGATTAAGTGGCAGATGGTGTTCCAAAATCTGGCCGAGTTTTAAGGACTTCATATTGGGTTTGTTTTTGGTGTTTATGCCAGTCAGGACACCTGGTGCTAGTTTCTCTCTGCCAGGAGACAGAAAAGTCTTCAGATGATGTTTCTACTTGCAGCAATTTCCAGGTCTTTTCAAGAGAGTTGGCAGTTGAAGTTAGTTTCCTGAGCATCAGTGTGTATTTGCTGAATTAAAAGCTGCTTGTAATTAATTACTCATTGAAAAGCCCCTTTTGAAAGATACTGAAGATCACTGGAAAGCCCTGTGTCCCCTGAGTGAATAGCAGATGTCTTTCTGAAAGAGGTGCTGTAGCCAAGCAGATGTTATGAATTTGAGTCTGGAATTACTGGGTAAATCAGTTTGGACCTGTAACTCTGGTACTGTGGCAGTATGCTTTTAATTTCCTGTAGTCATAACATGAGTCTAATGCTTTTGCCTTTTACTCGCTTGTGTGTCAAATGTCTACATATTAATTGTGACCGAGTACTTTGCTCAATACCTTAAGAGTCAGGGCTACTGTCATACAGCAAGTGTAATACTTTGTACAACATGCTAATTCTGTTTTTTGCTTTTATTGATACTTGGGTGAACTAAAGTTAGTTTAGGTATATCCTGACACTACGTTTTATGAGCCCACGTGTAATCCATCATATAAGAGTGTAAAGGATGATACAGCTAACAACATAATGTCTTGATTAGCTAAACCACGGAAACTCGGAATAAGCAACAAAGTATGTTTCTGGACTAGAAACAGAAAATTAAATTCCTCTTCTATTTCCTTATGATACATAACTTTATTTTCCCCTAAATTTAGCATGGTACTTTCTCTCTCTTTTCCATCCAGAAAAGTAATTAGCGCTCCCTCCCCTTTTTACTAAATATTATTTTTCTTGTGATTCATCTTTTCCAGCCTAATAAAGAACGTAGCTACATAGCCTTGAAGTATTATATTTGATGCCATAAAAACACAGCTATAAACTCCAAATTAGCTGTAATATTTAGTGATCCTTTAGCAAATGCTCTTTAGCATCATACTTTTGCCAGTTGAATAGCTGTATTTCAGTGTTTGTCTTAATAAACCTGAACTGTTTCCTGTACTGAGTCAGCTTCCAAAACAGAATATGTTAGACTTTGAAGTTAATACATTTCTAACTTGTACAGAGCATTAGTGTAATTTCCTACTTATGAATGCAAAGCTTTCTGATGGAGTATTTTGCTTTTTTAAGAAAGATATTTTTCCATCTTCACAGTTGCAAATAGTTCTTACAGAATAAAAATATTGTGTGGCTGCTTGGATTTTCTGCAGTACAATGTCTCACATTTTAAGAAAAAACAAATGGTCTTTTTTGAAATGAACTGAAATAATGCCAGCTGGTACCATGTAGAATGGGCCCCACTATCTCTTTTTTTTTTTCTTTTTTTTTTTTTTAGTGGCCTTGATATTATAGTGAAGCTTTGTTCTAGTGATTTTAGCTAGTTTAGAGCTTTTGTTCTTCTATTTCAGTGACATAGCTAACACTACAGTTTTTAGCCTCATTCAGTGAGGAGATCCAACCCCATTTCTATTTCTTGCCCATGTGAAGAGTCAGGACTAATTTATTGCAGCAGGACTCTGATTACAATATTAAGGCATTAATTAAAGTGTCTAGCTCAGTTGTTAATGTTATTTTTCACATAACTTCAGGGATGGAAAAATAGCAGGATTTTCTAGGATATGGTCTCTGTTCTCTGACTGTTTGTGCTCTTTATCCATTTTCCATTCATTTATAGCAATGATGCAAAGCCAGAATCCGCTTGACGAAGCAAGGCACAACATACTGTTAGTATGCCTGTAAAATTGGAGAGACTTGTGTATTTGCAGCTGTTCATTCCTTCTTCATGTTAAAATATTCAGAAGGCTCCTTTTTGTGAATTCTGTATTTTTCATGGTTAATATTCCAGTGGATCAAGTAATATCTACAAGTTCTGTGGTGTAGTGCTTCAGCACTGGCTTTAAAGTGAAGGCAAAATCAATTTATTGGGCATAATATGTTTTATTATACTTCTTAGCTTGCTAACTTCAAGTAAGAATGTCCATGTGCACTTAGTGTAATGTCTTAATGTAAATGTAATGTAAAAATGTTGCCTCTTTTGAGATGTAATTTTGAACTAGATGCAAAACTGCCTCTAAAAATGCATAAAGTTGGTGCTCTTTCCTTTGTTTCTCCAGGCCTCCTTGGAGAAAAAGTGACCTACTTTTAATACCTGTGCAGTATGTTACAGTGCAGTGTGTATATGCAGTGGATATTCACTTCTTGTGTCTCTGTTACTGACTGAAGGTTAAGGATATGTTACAACACAGTAATCCCTGGAACTACATAAGCCAAGCAAAAGCCAATATCCTTTTTGGCAGTTCCAAAGATAAAGCTATCATTTTAGGAAAAAAGCATGTAAATATTTCTTGGAAAGCTTTATCCTGTTGTTCAGTGACCCTGAAAGGAACGTATGCTGTATTATGGATAACAGGTTGCACTTATGCCTGTGGCACAACACTGTTGTCAGGAAAGCTAGGGCAACTGCTGGATAAACCTATAAAGTATTATTAACTATGAACAGTGTGATTTATGTTATATCCCTTTGTACTATGATGGTGTATGCATAGTGGAATCAGTTACTAAAGGCTGTAGAAGCCATGAAAACCAAAGAAACTTCATCAAAAAACTGTATATGCTCCATCATGAAAGATGGTATTCTATTGTCTTACCCTCATAAGGAAGAGGTTAAAAGGCTGCTTGTTTTAATTTGATCATTTGTGAGAAAATATAACACTGGTGGAGGAAATAACTTCAGTCAGGGGGCTTATTGCAAAAGCGAGTAGTAGTGCTGATCAGGCTCAAATGGAAAAATAAGGTACAAATAGAACAGTCCATGAAGCTGTCCCTTAGAACAGGTTGTTGGATGCTGGCTCCTCACTTAAACTCTTACACTGGGATAAGATGCTTTTACTAACACAATACTCTGGTTCAAACAAAAGTTGATGGAGGCATACTTCAGGGTTCAGCTAACACCCCTTTCTGTCATGCCCTTAATCATAACTGTTGAAACTCAGAAGAAATAGGATAAACATATCTTTCTTCTTACGTTGTATATTCTTGGTTAGAATAGGTTACCCTCAAAATACTTGCACTTTCAATGTCTGGAAAACAAGGGATTAATGTACATCACGCTGTGCTTGTGCTCTTTTTAACAACAACAAACAGCTTTAATGTTTTAAAGTGATACATGACACTATGTGAAAATGTGTAAGCTTTCTTTAAAAATTAGGAGGACTGTAATTGAGAGCTGATGAACATTGTTATGAATGTCAAGTACTTAAGTCTCCAGTGAATTATTTTATCTAGCTGACCATCAGTAGTCTTCAGCATGGTATGGCAAATTAGCCTACTGACGAGAGATATCTGGTCAAGTGGTTTATTAGCACTCTTTCTCCTTTCGTATCTGACCAGAAGGTCTTTTGGGGGTTGATTTTGTTTGGGGAGAGTGGGGGGTGTTTTCTTGCAAAAGTTTTTTGCAAGTTGTAGAAGAAACTGTGCAAGCAGTGTTCTCGTTGCTTGGAGACGTGAAAAGATCTGGATGCATATGTTGAACATATGTGCCCTGGCAGCCAAGAGGGCAACCTGCATCCTGAGTGCATCAAACACAGCACAACCAGCTGGTCTGAAGAGCTGATTATCCCGCTGTGTTTGGTGCTGGTGAGGCCTCACCTTGAGTACTGTGTGCAGTTCTGGACCCCACAATTTAAGAAGGATGTGGAGGTCCTTGAATGCATCCAGAGGAGAGCAACAAAGCTGGCGAAAGGCCTGGAAGGCATGTCCTGTGAGGAGCGACTAAGGACTTTGGGCTTGTCTAGTTTGGAGAATAGGCAGCTGAGGGGCACCCTCGTTGCTTTCTACAGCTTTCCAAGGAGGGGAAGCAGAGAGGGAGGTGCTGATCTCTTCTCCCTGGGATCCAGTGACAGGATGTGGGGGAATGGTTCAAAGCTGTGCCAGGGGAGGTTTGGACTGGACCTTAGGAAACATTTCTTTACCAAGAGGGTGGTCAAACACTGGAACAGGCTTCCTAGAGAGCTGATTGAAACTTGTCGGTGTTTAAAAGGCATTTGGACAATAGCCTTAACAACATGCTTTAACTTTCTGTCAGCCCAGAATTAGTCAGGCAGTTGACTAGATGATCACTGTAGGTCCCTTCCAAATGAAATATTCTATTCTATTCTATTCTATTCTATTCTATTCTATTCTATTCTATTCTATTCTAAGAAATCACAGTCTTTTCTATTCAAATATGAAGAACGGTCTTATTCATATCTTATATTTTGGTTGTCCCAATTATTTTTTACATTTAGAAAGGGAAACTCTGGGTTTCAAAGAAAATAAAATTTTAAGGTAATCCAAGCTATCCTGCTGGATTGGAAATTAAGTACTATCTCCACATGTTCCTGCAAATAGTCTGTAAATGCTTCTTATGATCAACCCTCACCTTATTACTGTTTTGTGCTTATCATGGTTTAACCCCAGCCAGCAACTAAGCACCACGCAGCCACTCACTTACTTCCCCACCACCCAGTGGGATGGGTGAGAGAATCAGGAAACAAAAAAAGGTAAAACTTGTGGGTTGAGATAAGAAAAATTTAATAGGACAGAAAGGAAGAAACTAATAATGATAATACTAACAACAATGAAATGACAATAATAATAATAAAATAAATTGAAATATATAAAACAAGTGATGCACAATGCAATTGCTCATCACTCGCTGACCAATGCCCAGTTAGCTCCTGGGCAGTGATCCCCCCTGGCCAATTCCCCCCAGTTTATATACTGGGCATGATGTCACACGGTATGGAATACCCTGTTGGCCAGTTTGGGTCAGCTGCCCGGGCTGTGTTCTGTGCCAACTTCTTGTGCCCCTCCAGCCTTCTCGCTGGCTGGGCATGAGAAGCTGAAAAATCCTTGACTTAGTCTAAACACTACTCAACACAGCTGAAAGCATCAGTGTGTTATCAACATTCTTCTCATACTGAATCCAAAACATAACACTATACCAGCTACTAGAAAGAAAATTAACTCTATCCCAGCTGAAACCAGGACAGTGCTTTATCTCATGTCATAATTATATCTGACTTAAAGAGGCATGACTGGAGATACTAATTCTGCTGATGGTGTTTATCTGATGCAAAGGGAGCCCAGACAATGCAAAATAACAGTCTACATGAAAGTCCATGAGCATGGCAGTTTTTACTAGAACAGAAAGTATTCAGAAGTTAACCTAGCACTCTTTGCAATTAAATTGACACTATAAAAATAGAGAGACAATTCTCATAGAAAGGAATGGGTACGCAGATCACAGCTCTGTGTGAACTACACTAACAATTACCTTATAGTCTTGTGTGCGCACACTTGTGTGTCTCCAGTAAAATGAATTCTAAATTCTTCACTGGGACATTAACAATTTCAAGTCATGTGCAATGAGGTGCCTGCCGACCTCTCAATCTATGGCTGCACTAAGCAGTTGGTTTGGGTTTGTGCGGTGGGGTTTTGGTAGCAGGGAGGGGCCGCAGGAGTAGCTCCTGTGAGAAGCTGCTAGAAGCTTCCCCGGCTCCAAGTCAGACACACCTCTGGCCAAGGCCGAGCCCATCAGTGACAGTGGTAGCACCTCTGGGAGAACAGATTTAAGAAGGGGAACTGGTAGTGAGTAGGGGATTGGAATGTGAGAGGAACCCCTCTGCAGACAGCAAGGTCAGTGAGGAAGGAGGGGAGAAAGAGTGGGGAAAGAGGCTGATGCCCCTGCGGCCTGTGGTGAGACAGCAGGCTGTCCCCCCCCAGCCCATGGAGGGCAGCGGGGGAGCAGATGCCCACCTGCAGCCCGGGGACAATCCCACGCCGGAGTGGGTGGATACCCCTGAAGATAGCCATGACTCCATGGAAAAGCCCATGCTGCAGCAGTCTGTAACTGAAGGACTGTACCCCACGGAAAGGACTCACGTTGGAGAAGTTGGTGAAGGACTGTCTGCTGTGGGAGGGCCCCCACGGTGGGGCAGGGGAGGAGTGCGGAGTCCTCCCCCTGAGGAGGAAGGAGCGGCAGAGACAAGGTGTGGGGAGCTGACCCCAACC